>OZ038513.1:52227095-52229595 GCA_964036315.1 Acanthosepion esculentum | reverse complement strand
TCAAGAACCCTGAGGCAAACAGCAGGGGCTCCAGACCATATATGGCAGCAATACTCCATGCAAGGGCGAATGGTCGATTTATAGATTTGGAGGATCGATTCCGGGGAGAAAAATTTCCTGACTTGGCACAGGGAGCCAACTTTCCTTGGCGTGGATGATGCAATTGACTCGATGTAGATTTATTATAAAAATGTGTTATTTATATTTTTAATGTTGCATTGATTGTCATTTTGCTATAAAAATGTATTGTTGGTCATTTTACTATAAAATGTATTTTTATATTTTTTACTGTTGCATTGATTGTCATTTTGCTATAAAAATGTATTGTTGGTCATTTTATTATAAAAATTACTGTTGATTTTTGTTTTGGGATTCACATAGGTGGGACCTTAACATGTGCTAACACCTGAGACCTAGGAACAAAAGTAATTAAGAAGAGGTGATTCCATGTTTCTCAAAACCTCCAATCTCCCGATCAGAGGCCTTGTTGCTTTATTATAGTTTATCGTCATATCCAAGACAACTGTTCAAAAGCCATCGGTGGTTGGGCTAGCAAAAAATCACAAGTTATAGTCATTGAGAGTTTGTTGGTCTTGTTAAAAAGAAAATTGATCCCGCCAGATTATGCGGTCTCTTCCAGAAACTGAAACGATGGTCCGAAAATCGAATGAGCAATACGAGAGTTTGTAATAAGAATTTTGTTAGCCTACCTGGCAGACTTGCGTGGTTTGAAACAAGTTAACTAATCATTATGCATGTATGTATATACTTTTTGTAATATGAGAGAAAATGGTAGAATGAAACAGATTCCGGAAATTTATAACAAGAAACTGAATACATTTTTTATTTAAATGATATGTCTTCCTCATATTTATTAAATATCTTAAGTTAAATCTTTTCTTCTGTTGCGTTAGCGTAGTGGATATGGTTATTTTCTAAGCGTAGAAGGCCGAAAAGATCGAACTTACTTTTCAGTAGTAACTGATTTAGCGAGACAAACTTGCTCATCATTACACCACGCCAAGTTGCCCAAAGCGTAGTCGATATGGCAGTCTCTAAAACCCAGAAAAGTATACAGACGCACACCCATGTGAATAAAGAGTCATTGAAGCACGGAACAGACTAAGCAATTACTTGAACTCAGCTCTCTGATTCCACTTTTTGGGACACTATTTATTACGCTACACAAAATTCAGCCTTCTTCATGTTCTATGTATGTGCGTGATAAATTATAGTTGACAAAGCTCGAAAACGCGACTCGATCCTAATGTATCGGACTGGTTACGCATTTCAGCAGACACACGGGGTCGGCAGTCCGACGAGTGATGGTCGGCGGTTCTACGCGCGATTGTCGGCAGTCCGGCTCACGGTGGTCGGCGTACCAACGAGTAGTAGTCTGACGCACGGTGGTCGGCAGTCCGACGCGCGATGGTTGGTAGTCCGATGCGCGATGGTCGGCAGTCCGACGCACAGTGGTCGGCATTCCAACAAGCGATGGTCAGTAGCCCGACACACGGTGGTCGGCATTCCAACGAGTAGTAGTCTGACGCACTGTGGTCGGCAGTCCGACGCGCGATGGTTGGTAGTCCGATGCGCGATGGTCGGCAGTCCGACGCACAGTGGTCGACATTCCAACAAGCGATGGTCGGCAGTCCGGCTCACGGTGGTCGGCATTCCAACGAGTAGTAGTCTGACGCACGGTGGTCGGCAGTCCGACGCGCGATGGTTGGTAGTCCGATGCGCGATGGTCGGCAGTCCGACGCACGGTGGTCGGCATTCCAACAAGCGATGGTCGGTAACCCGACGCACGGTGGTCGGCATTCCGACGCGCAATGGTCGGCTGATTGGGCGGCAATGGATCTGCATGTTCAAAACCCTTCTGTGTATCACCATGTACCTCCTCAGTCCTGATGATCTGCAAACAACACTGGTATTATCGGTAGGATAAACGAGGCAGGCTGGGATAGATGACTTGCTTCAAGTTGTCATGATTGCATTTCAAATGAGTTCCATAACATGCCCTCGACAACGACATGTGCTCTCACAGACCATGAAATTATTATCAAAAACGACAGAAAAGGGTTGTGAGGGATCAAGGCTCACCAACAATTATCGCTCTAGGCAGGATATTTTTGGTAAGGTCACAGCTCTTCGTTCCGTTATCCATTCCTACAAACACGTCAGGTACCTTCCCCTATTTATCTTGCCCTCAACATCCCATGTGAGAGTTAAATATCCAAAGCCCTCCTTCATTATGTATCCAAGGAATTTCAGCTCTTCGTGATTCTCAGCGTAATCATTTTTTATTGCCATTTTTCTTTAAGACTTACTTGTTGCTTATTCACTCGGCTTGTGGAATTCTTAGAATCTTTCTGTAGAACCACATTTCTGTTACTTATAGTTGTCTCTGCATTTGAGGGTAGAATTGTCCAATATTCACTGCTATATTAGAAGATCGATATTATTAGGTTGGTGCAAAAATAATGTAGTTTTCTCACAT
>OZ038513.1:52209595-52224595 GCA_964036315.1 Acanthosepion esculentum | reverse complement strand
TCTTTCTTTCTTTCTTTCTTTTTGTTTTCTTTCTTTTCTGTTTCTTTCTTGATATATTTTCTTTCTTTTTTCTTTCTGTTTTCTTTCTTTTTTCTTTCTTTTTTTCTTTCTTTCTGTTTTCTTTCTTTTTTCTTTCTTTTCTTTCTTCCTTCCTTTCCTTTCTTTCCTTCTTTCTGTTTTCTTTCTTTCTTCATATATTTTCTTTCTTTCTTTCATTTTTCTTTCTTTTTTCTTTCTTTCTTCTTTCTTTCTTCATATATTTTCTTTCTTTCTTTCATTTTTCTTTCTTTTTTCTTTCTTTCTTTCTTTCTGTTTTCTTTCTTTCTTCATATATTTTCTTTCTTTCTTTTTTCTTTCTTTCTTCATATATTTTCTTTCTTTTTTCTTTCTTTCTTCATATATTTTCTTTCTTTCTTTCCTCCTTTCTTTCTGTCTTCTTTCCTTTTTCTTTTTTACATACACACACACACACACACACACACACGCACACACCTATATATATATATATATATATATATATATATATATATAAAATTGAACATTGATGTCAACACTTGTTAGACGCAATCGTCAGGACACTTTATATTTATGACCTGACGATTGCGTCCAGTATGAAACAGACTGTCGCCTCTAAGTGTTGACTTCAAAGTCAACTTTTATATTTTCACAATCATTATGTCTGATATTGAGCACTTTATCCTATAAATATAGCACATTTTAAGACTATATTTCTCCATAGATATATATATATATATATATATATATATATATATATATATATATATATATATATATATATATATATATATAATTCTTGATGGCTGAAAGAAACACCTTTCGCAAAATCCTGCTAATAACATGTTTGAAAATAGTTTGGTGTCATCTTCATGTAAATTATACGCGATCCAATGTTTACCATAATCAGCAGTTTCTAGTAATTTCGGATGCAACGGTTGACGCTCAAAGTACAAATTTCAATGCTGGTATCCTGGCAACATCAGGGAAGCGAAATCAGACAGTGACGTGGAATGTTCAGCGCATAATCGGAATCAAAAGTCTGCTTTTGAATCAGATACTAATGAAGATCCGATGACATCGGTCCGACACGACTAGTTTCCGCGCGCATAAGTAAACCCTGGCGTCATATGTTATAGCAATTATACAACAATCGCCAAAGATTTTATTCACGCTAATTATTTGACTTATAGTAAAGCAATATGTTTACGGCCATATCACGTTGAAACACCATTTCTTGTCCGATAACTATAGTATCCTCTAACCTGGCCAGTGTCTAGATGGGTGACGGCTCCGGAAGACGGTGTACTCTAAGATGTTGGATGTCGTAACTGTTAGCAACATTAAATGAGAAATCAGAGAACAGAGCTCGAATTTCAGTCGAGTTCACAACATTCACTTACGCAAGTACCCTTGAGCAATCATGAATCGAATAGAGACATGATCGCCCAAGCGCGTCACATTTGCTGTTAACGACCCGCCTAGTTCTGGGTATTTTAATAAACTACATCCGGCAGCAAGACCTCTGATCGGGAGATTGGGACCAATTATTAATTGCTGTAGTTCCCAGGTCCAGCCAGATTCGAGGTTGTAGCAACTATCAAGCTCTCAGTTATGTGAAAATAGGGAACCCCAAAACAAAAACAAAGCACTATCGAAGTATGAAAATACATTTTTATAGTAAAAATACCGACAATACATTTTTACACAAAAAGATTACCAACAATATATACAGTAGAATTTATAGTATCATGGCAAACAATATATATTATTGCAGAATGATCAACAATACATTTTATAGTAAACTGACCAACGATACCTATTTATAGTAAACTGAGGAACAATATCTATTTATAGTAAACTGACCAACAATACCAACTTATAGTAAAATGACTAACAATACATTTTATAGCAAAACGACCAGCAATATTTATTTATAGTGAACTGACCAACAATACCTATTTGTAGTAAACTAACCAACAATACCTATTTGTAGTAAAATGACGAATAATATCTATCCGTAGAGGTTGATATACCGATAAACACATTCAACCAAACAACTTACCTACCATGCTGTAGGGCAACTTCCCATTCCTCCTCTATGAATTAGCGGAAAGCCTACCCCTAACATGTGAACTACTCAGAAGCATAATAGATTTAAGGGCCCTTTTTGTTCCCATCGTTTTTGTTTAATTTTGGTTTTGTACGTTGTGGCTTTGATCAAGTATGGATCGGAGTCCGACAGAAAGGTAAGGCAAAGAGCAAATAGGAAACGTTTGTCAGTCTAACATTTTTCACTTTTAATAAATCGTCAACAGAGAATGAGATATGGTATTTTTTACTTTTGTGTTGTTTGATTTCCATTGGTTAACCATATGAATCAGACATAGACAAATTAGAATTGTTGTACACTTACATACGTAAAGCAATACGGTTTTTCACGTAGGCTTGGAACCCGTTAATTTCTTGAAATTTCCGATGGACACGTCGTCTCCCCTTGAATTCGGAACGTCACAAATTATACTAATGTTGGTTTCATAAAAGTTCAATGCACGTGAAACCTGATTAGCCAATGAAAATCAAACAGCACAAAAGTAACACAGAATTGCTTTCATATACAATGTTAAGTCAAAATAATTAACGAGGGCGCAACATGAAGTGCCGTGCCAAACAGTCAACCATGCTTAACGGAAAACCTCGTATAAGATCTAAATTAGGTTATTTTTACAGCGGGCAGGACAAATAAATTTCTTTGGGAATTGGACCGCCGCCCAATTAGCTCCCAACCTTGGCAACGAGTCTGTTTTTAAAGCGAAATCATTAACTTTTTCCCACTTGTAAGCTCTTCGTAACTTCTCTTCTAAATATGCGAATTGCCCGCATTGCTACACTTTCAATTTGGGACACTTATTCAGTAAAATTTACGGATCGTTTATTTCTGACATTCACCACAGGTAAAACAACAACTGTGAAAACCGAAATTATGATAAAGTTGGGATCTCTTTACTGGGATGTAAGATTTGCCATCGTCAATAAGTGTAGATAATTTAGTCAGTTGTGTGTCATGCGTGATACACGCGTTAGCGATCATGTATCTTTCGATACATGACTGACGCGGCAGATTTTTTCCCGCAGTATGTTACCATTTCTTTCTGCGGTAGACCAGTTGTCATCCAGGGCTATAGAACCCAGTCTGTCCTGCTATTTATCCATAGCTGGGGGCGGAGAAGAGGATTCATACCTTTCCCAAGAGTATTAACACGTAGGTAATTACAATTTTTAAAATCCCTGAAGCGAGGCTATCCTAAGGGAACTGTGGGTGCCTTCCCTGATTTACAATCGGTGGGCGTATTCTCGACAATATAAGATGTGCAGATGACACTGCGTTGATGGCAGTTAAAAATAAAAATACAGTACCTCTTAGGCAGGGTACTCAATGAATATTGGAAGGTACTAAACATCAGTTACAAGAAGAGAGAATATATGCTTGTCAGCAAAAGAATAAGCCCAATATACAAACATCAAACATCAAACAGAAAAGATTAAATATCTGCGACGTACGAGGGTCATTCAATAAATAAGGTGAATTTTTCGCTATAAGGACTTCTAATACAGAATGAAGCTTACTTTGAGAGTTTTGGCGATTAACAAAGATGGCCGACCAAGAAGCATGCTCCAGGATTGAACAGCGGTCAGTTATCAAGTTTTTGGTTGCTGAAGGGTGCAAACCAGTTGAAATTCATAGGAGAATGTCAACTGTGTATGGTGCCACATGTTTCAGCCAAAAAATGTCTACAAGTGGGCTAAATTGTTTAAAGAAGGACGGAGCAGTGTTGAGAATGAAGACAGGCCTGGGAGGCCTACAAAAGTGATGTCTCCTGGGGTGATCGAATCAGTCAATGACCTCATTCAGTCAGACAGAAGAGTGACAGTGGATGGCATTGCAAGGACTTTGAGCTTATCTGTTGTGACAAACGCAGGGGTCATCAGTCAGAAGGAGTCATCTTGCATCATGACAACGCAAGGCCTCACACAGCAGCCCAAACGGTGCAGACCATCAACGAGCTGGGCTGGGAACCGCTCCCTCATCCCCCTTACAGCCCAGACTTTGCCCCTTCAGACTTTCACCTGTTTGGTCCCTTGAAAGCGTTCACGAGAGGCACGAAGTTTAAAAGTGACGATGAAGTCAAAAGTGTTGTGAGCGACTGGCTGAGACAAAGTTCAAAGATTTTTACACTGAGGGAATACGGAAGCTTGTGCACAGATGGGAAAAGAGTGACAGTGCTGGGAGACTACGTTGAAAAAAAAGAAAGTAAGCTTCTATCTGTATTAGAAGTCCTTATACCGAAAAATTCACCTTATTTATTGAATGACCCTCGTATCTGGTAAGTCTTTTAGCAGATGATAAAAAATGCGACACCAAAATCCGAACACGCATTGGATCAGCGGAAGATGCCTTCCAAAATTCTAAACAAATTACCAAGAAGCAGGAAAATTTGATTAGAAACAAAGAAAAAAGAGTACCAAGTAATCTCAAAACTTTTACTGTGTATATTTCTAAGATCAAGTATTGTAAGTATACAATTTACATTATTCGAACTATTATGCTCATCTTTGTTGCCATATTTATCACAACTTTTCGGCCGTTGTACGCTCCGGCTTTCTTCAGGTGGCTGGAATGTCCAACTGAACCCTTTATTTCGCTCACTGGGATAGACTGTTCTAGTTCCACGTGCCATGTCTAATGTATGTCAGTTATCAGTTATCTCCTGTTAATTCCCCTTTCCAATTTCTCCACTGCCTTAACTGGGTATTGAACTCACAAATCTTTGGGTCCTGTGACTGGATCTAACCAACGCCTTCATCAACTGTGCCATATGCCTTAAGTTGTGATAATTATGGCAACAAAGATGATGATAATAGTCCGAATAATGTAAATAGTGTACATAATACCTCATCTCTGAAATATAGACAGATACTATTGTAACTATTTACACTATTTACATCGTTCAAACTGTTGTTCTCATCTTTATTGACATATTCACGACGTTTCTACCATTATACGCCTCGATCGTTTTCAGGATTTGTCTGTATTTCTGAGATGAGGTGTTGTAACTATTTACACAATTTACATGGTTCGGAATATTCTCCTCATGTTTATTGACATATTCACGACGTCTCGGCCGCTGTATTCTCCGGCCTTCTTCAGAATTTGTCTATATTTCTGAGATGAGGTATTGTAACTATTTATACTATTTACATCTTTCGGAATTTTGTCCTTATCTTTATTACTATACTAGCCGAAATTCCCGCACCTTGCTGTGTGTCACACATTTTTTTGTAAGATGATTGATTTGAAGATGTCGAAAAAAAGGACAACAACCAAGGTCAAATCTACCATGTTCTTCACGACTACACACACACACACACACACACACACACACACACACACACACACACACACATAAATATATATATATATATATATATATATATATATATATATATATATATTGTAAAATTGATTAAGTCCGAAAATTATTTAATATATTTTCCGTTTATAAATTATATTTAATAGGCATATATATATATATATATATATATATATATATATATATATATGTATATATATATATATATATATATATATATATATATATATATATATATATATATATATATATATATATACACACAAATAAAGACCTAGACACACAGAAGAAGAAAAGAGACTTAAATAGAGATTACACATTTGTAAATTACGAATGAAGAAGGGAAATTGGAACACGATTAAAACATATTTTAATTGTAAACAATTTAACGACTAAAAACAATTTGTTTACAATTAAAATCTATTGGCTTTAGGGCCCGCCATTTTACTGTTGAAAAAACGAAAGGCAACCGCCACTTCTACTCCATTCTAACAGTTTCTTTTCTCGCACTTCCTAACTGCAGAACTCCCTTCCTCTTGCTTGCTTCCCTGATAACTACAATATTCAAACATTTAAATGCAACGCCAATCGCCATCTTCCACGTTCTTACACACCGTTCATCTTTTGTTCTTTCCTCAATCCTCGCTATAATCAGTCTTTTCATTCACTTTCCTTCCCAGTACTTGTGACATTCCAGCCTTGCTTCCTGGTAACATGATTAAAAAAAGAAAAAATTGGCCATCATCAGATCTCTATTACTGCTCGTTCCTGTTAAACTTAACCCAGAGATTGAACTCACAACTACTAGATGACAGTAACACACGGTTAGCAACACCTATACTCACTACACCATTAATATATCAGCCAAACAATAGACACCTGATGATGACCATAGGGTATATGTCCGAAACGTTCTGTCTATAAGAATATATATAATAACAGAGACGTGTGAAATGATTAAAAAACAACAAAAATAACTTCTGTTCGCGGAGGTGAATTTTCTAATAATTGTCTCAAGAGCTACATAGATATACCAAATTATCTATTAAAATTACCAGTTAAGACGTATATAATATTCAAGTCTGGAGAGAAGTTATACGGTCGTTAAATTTTCTTGAGCGTAAACTCTTTGGTAAACATAACATTAGATTTCACCAGCGTACACGTATTATTATATATGTCTCCATAATGGCATCGTTACAAGCAGCAGCGAGGTTCTTTGAAATTGCATCTTGTGAGACCACCAACCGTTGATGTGGAAGTGCCAACGGCACTGAGAAGCTGCGCATCCGTTCGCTAATTAACATTTGTTCTATTTGCAAATATATTTTTCATTACAAAATCCCCATCATGTATAAATATCTGTTATTAGGACTGAAAAGCAAGGACTACAATTCGAGGTATATTAAAAAAAAAAAATGGCCGCTGACTAACTGTCGCCATTTTTCCAAATGGCGCGAAAATTATGCGCATAAAATGCATTTGTAAGTAACAGGTGGACGCCGATCATGATTAGAGCAAGCAGGTGGCGGTAGAATTTCAGATAGAAAGATCGGACGAAAAAGATTTTAAAAACGTTGTGTATTTGTGGCTGTTGGAATGTTGTCGGTCGGATGACATGTAAGTTGTGTTTGTGACATGCCTGTAAATGACAGTTGCCTAATTACCCGCTACCTCATGGTTGGCACCAGGGTTTTGTCCGGCCCGAAGCGGCAAGGGTTTAGCGCCACAGCTTGGACCAAACGACAAGAAGTCCAAAAGAAATGGCACCCGGCTGGGCAGATCATGTGAAGTGAAATTGCTAATGCAAAACAGTTGTGTACGAATCGATTGTATTTATTTAGTATTCTCAGTATCCGGCCATTTAAGCATAATGGCAAAGAAAAGAGGCTACCTAGGGCAGTGGTACCTTAGTTCGCTTCAAAGTGATTTTCTGTGCACCACACACATTTATCCATTTTACAGATCTCGACATCTATCAGAGAGATGAAATTTAATGCAAAAATGTCTGCGTAAAATTGCGAATGCATCACAAAGCATTTGTGGATCTGGATTTTGGGAGCCCTGAAGCGTAAACAGATATGGGGTCTCTTCACAACCAGCAACAAGAGATTCGAAGATCCGACTGCCATAATGTAGGTTATGAATAGATTCTGGCGAGATCAGCTGAGGGGGTCGGGTGCTGCAAGCCCTAACAAGAATTTTGAAATTTCACCAATTACAGCGGAATTTTGAGGCCATATGAAATGGGTATTGGAGCATATTCTAAGGCCAGTATTAGTTACTTTGACACATTGGCTTATAATTCTATCATTAAAGTTGCCTTATTTCACAGATCACGACATCTATCAGAGAGATGAAATTTAAATTTTTATTATTCACATTATTCCAAAATTTTAACACATCAGCAGATAGCTGTTAATGTCAACAACTGAGCACAAATAGTTACTAATTATAAAAAATAGAAATTAATGTATAATATTATCCATAACTACATGTACAAGAATGTCGTTCTTGTTAAAAGTTAAAAAATAACCATAAATACGTAAAAAAATCCGTATATTGTCGGAAATCCCCTTTTCCCCAATATAACTATTTGAGCGATGTTATAATGCTTATTACCTGAACAATAATAATACTGAATATATATTTTTAAACATTAATGTATATTTAATCACATCTCCTTAATAGGTGTCGCGATGTGTTAGAAAATAAATGTTGTAAAATCATCTTTCGGGATTGCCATCAGCAGCCTCGTCGCTCACGCTTTACTCATGAATCCCGTCCACGAGCGTGAATTTACTTCATTTTAACGAACATTTATAGTAAGTGGAAGAGTCCACAATAGCCTCAATAGAGGGAGGACGCCATAACAGTTAGCACAGAACTTACGGTTAATCCAGCCATTTCAATTGTAAAATGATGAGACCTTAGCGCCAATCTAGCACTGCGCTTAAATCCACAAAGACTAGGTACAATAGACATTTGTTTGATTCGTTTTCTCCGGCTTATTAATCCTTTGCAGGTGATTCAAATTCAGAATATATCTTTAGATTGTAAGAATTTTTTGTTGGCGGGAGAAGAGATAATAGTCGTTTAGTAATACAAGTCATACAATTTAACATTAGCTGGGGGAGAAAAGGTGGATTCACACTTTGGCCAGGGGCATTTGCGTGTAAACGAATATAAAGAACATCCAAGTTTACATCAGGTGGCATTCCACAGCGTTCACACATTTAGGTACTGATCAGGTTCGACGTTGCTTAACTTCGATGAACGTACGGGAACCTGTGTTTCAACATGACGTAGCCGTAGGCCTCAACGGATTTTAAGTTAACTTTTAAACTCAAAGTTGCAGGGAGTCAAATCTGCATTGGATCGGCGCAGACAAACATTCTTAAACACTTTCCTAGCGACTAGCCCCACGCCAAGCCGCTTTTGAATCCAGATTTTTCATTCTCCTAGGCTGGTTACCAACAATCTAGACTTGAAAAAGTTGCCACCTTGTAAAGTTGGTCATGCTGAGATTCGAACTCGGGACTTCGGCTACGCGCCCATTGCATTTAAAGAAATTACGTGGAAAGAAAATAACTTTTCATTTTCTGTCATTTTTTAAATTTTTAATGTCATTTGTATCACGCTGAGGATACAGCGATTTAGTAAGCCTATCTTAAATGTGGCACAAGGCCGAAAGTATGGAGCACCCAGTGATAATGGATCTGGCGAGATCAACTTGCTAACCATTACACCACGCAACAGGTATCGACATATAAAATCATCAAATTATTGACCACCTACCTTACAAATGGGTCACAGCCATTGGAATTTCCCAACGTCCGGCTGGGTAGGTTCTTTGCCTTTATGAGAGTAACCAGTAATTTTTCCGTCTCCCTCTCATACTCCACCGTAAACCACAAACGTCCAATGTGGTCATCTGGTATATCGTAATCGTCATCTTCATCTGCGATTTTGTACAGGCTTGGGTCAATTGCGCCCAGTTCATGAGCCCCTAGAAAATAAAAAAGATGACAACCTAATGAAGGATAAACTGTAACAATATAACTGATCTCTGATCGAAATGTAAAATGATTAAAAGAAGAAAAAGAACTTCAGCGGAGGAAAGTAATATTCATATAGATAGAATTATTATTTTGTTTTGGCTTCGGATACAAAACTGAGCAAATATGAAACTTTCAAGAAAATATTCGGAGTAATGTGGGTGTGCTTTCTTTGGAAAGAGAAAACAGAATCTTTCTTGCTGCGGCGTTCTACTTAGCCGAGCGGTAAAGCGCCCTGGATCAAACGGTTGCTTTCTCATACAAAGGGGAGATTCAAGTTTGATTCCTGTCGGGGACCGTCCTGGGTATGACGATAAATTACATCCGCGTCCTGGGCAAGACGATAAACTACACCAGACAGCAAGGAGGTTTTGAGGAACGTGGAACCACCTCTTAATTTCTGGAGTTCCCGGGTCCGCCTTGCTCTGGAGTAGTGACGCCTGCGGGGGGGGGGTGTCCCAGCTATGGAGTCGAAACACTATGAAGGTGTAAAAATAGTTTTTAATACCAGCAATGAATTTAAAAAACAATATATAACCAGCAATACATTTATATATTGGCAATACATTTTATAAATATTGACAGCATTATAAATTTGTAAAAAAATTTATTAACAGCAAAACATTTTTGAAAGAAAAAATATTGCCAGCAATACATTTTGAGAAAAAAAATATTGCCAGCTATAAAATTCTTGTCGGCATTAAATAACCCTTTGAAGTTGATATGCCGTAAAATAAAACAATCCAAACCAAAACTGTCGGGGAGCGGATTTTCTTTATGATGTAATGGAATAACCTCTAACCCCCATGAGTGACTACACTATAGATAGTAACTTCATATAAGTATCCGTAAGGGAATGGACTAGAGGACATGCTGGAATCTTTTCCAGCAAGACGGTCGAACTCTCTGCCTTTGGGCAGAGAGGAACCCGGACGAGGTTGCGTCGAAGGGCAGAGTCTCGTTCGGGAAGTTTGACCAACTCGATTCTTTTTTTACAATTTCTACAGGCATTTTTTGGCAGAGCCTACGGGCTCGGAATACCCACGTAAAACTCGGCCTTGTGCCACATCTTTCCCTCGTGGGTGGGGTGGTAAGTAAATAAAGACTTGCTGAAATCTGTTCCAGCAAGAGGGTCGAACTCTCAGTCTTCGGGCAGAGAAGAACCCGGACGAGGTTGCGCCGAAGGGCAGAGTCTCGTTCGGGGAGGTTGACCAACCCGATTGTGTTTTTACAGTTTCTACGGGCATTTTTTGGCCGAGGCTACGGGCTCGGAGATACCACGTTAAACCCGGCCTTGTGCCACATCCAACTCTCGTGGGGGTGGGGGTAGCTAGATATCCTTCCTGGGATCTATTTCAGCTAGATGGTCGAACTCTCTGCCTTCGGGCAGAGAGGAAACCGAACGAGGCTCAGCAGAAGGACAGAATCTCGTTCGGGGAGCTAGACTGATTCTGAACATGTTTTTACGGGTTCAAATAGGGAATATTTTTGGCCGAATCTAGGGTCTCGGAAAACCCACGTTAAACCCGGCTTTGTGCCACATGCAACCCTCGTGGGGGTGTAGCTAGATATCCTTGCTGGGATCTGTTGGGTTTCCTACGGCAATTAGTTGGAGATTTGTCTCCACCTGACCTGGTCGAACTCTCTGCATTTGGGCAGAGAGGAACCCAGACAAGGTTCTGCCAAAGGGCAGTGTCTTGTCTGTGGAGGTTTTTACGGGGTCTACGGGGAAATTTTGCCCGAGGCCACGGGCTCGGTTTTAACCCCACATTTAACACTGCATTAAAAACGGCCTTGAGCCACATCCTGTCTCGCGGAAAAGTGATGTAAATAACCTTGCTGTGATCTGTTATTTAGATCTTGTCTGCTGTCGAACTCTCTGCCTTCGGGCAGAGAGGAACCCGGACGAGGCTATGCCGAAGGGCGGAGTCTCTTCCGGGGAGGTAGACAGATCCGAACCCGTTTATGCGGCGTTACGGGGGAATTTTTTTCCGAGCCTAAGGTCTCGGATTGCCCCACATTAAACTCGGACTTGTGCCATATACTTCCTTGTGGGGAGGCAGGTATATACCGACTGGCTGGGACGTCTTGAGTACGACTCCGACTTACGCGAGAACTACTGACCTTCCAATAGCAGCACCCACTACTGGATTGACTTACGACGACCTTGTGCATAACTGTTACCTTTATTCTTATTGTGTTGGTTTTTACAATAAACCTTACTTCCTTTATCCAACGTGTTTGTCAAGTATATATTCCTATTAGCACGGAATATAACACTTTATTAAATTCTCATTTCTCGAATGCGCAGGCCAAACAGCGTAACACACCCTGTTTTAATTAATAATAATGGGTTGACATTTTCAAAAACAAATTGTCATGTGTTTTTCTATAACTATTTTCATGACAGTTATTCTGATGAGCTTTCCTCCTTTGAGCCTTGACCGTGTGATTTTAAGCGTTCTACTAGATTGGCAACTAGATTTCACCGTTTTACTGTTAAGCTAGCAAGATGTAACCACAAGTTTCTTTATATCTCTGAGATGAGGTGTTATGATTACTTGAATTATTTACATTATTCGGACTCTTATTTCCGTCTTCATTGCCATTATTCACCACGTTTCGGCCATTGAAGTCTCTGGTCTTCTTCAGGTGATTGGAATTTCGAACCGAAGCCTTTATTTCGTTCACCGCGGTAGATTGTTCTAGTTCCACGCGCCATGCCTCTTCCGGATGTCTCATTTATTTTTCCTTTAACTCTCCAAGTTTTAGGCTCACCACTGCTGGGGCCTCAATGACACATGACCCAGTGGATAATGATCCAGTGACTAGACCCGCATTTTTCGCCTGTGGAACTTTCTTCAGGATTCTTGCTTCAGCTTTCTTGCTTCCCTTCCAACTAGGATCTTTAAAGATTTAAATGCAATGCCAATCACCATCCTCTATCTTCCTAAGAACAAGCTTCCATTTTTTTATCTGTCTTCTTGAAACGTGTTCTTTTATTGTCCTTTCTCCTCATTGAAATCTTCACGTTTCCTTTCACTTCCAGATTTAGTGCCATTATCTGTCTATATTTCTGAGATAAAGTATTATGTACACTATTTACATTATTCAGACTATTGTCCTCGTCTTTGTTGCCATATATATCACAACATTTCAGCCCTTCAGTACTTATCTATATTTCTGAGATGAGGTATTATGTACACTATTTACATTATTCAGACTATTGTCCTCATCTTTGTTGCCATATATATCACAACATTTCGGCCCTTCAGTACTTATCTATATTTCTGATATGAGGTATTATGTACACTATTTACATTATTCGGACTATTGTCCTCATCTTTGTCGCCATATTTATTACAACATTTCGCCCTTTCAGTATCTGTCTATATTTCTGAGATGAGGTATTATGTACACTATTTACATTATTCGGACTATTGTCCTCATCTTTGTCGCCATATTTATCACAACGTTTCGGCCTTCAGTATCTGTCTATAATTCGGAGATGAGGCATTATGTACACTATTTACATTATTCGGATTATTGTCCTCATCTTTGTCGCCATATTTATTACAACGTTTCGGCCGTTGTACTCTTCGGCCTTCTTCACCTTACCAGTACTCATATTGCAATTTTTTGCTGTTATCATTTGCATGTTTTTACCAGAGCGATAATAACAACAAAGTTGCAATATGAGCTCTGGTAAAAATATGTAATGATACAGGAAAAAATTGAATTTTATGAGCTCTGGTAATAATGGTTGCTGAAGACATTAGGTTTATAATACCCAGAAATTCATACACAGATGTCCTCAAGGACACATGGCACAGTGGATAAAGTCGTTGGTTAGATCCTGTGACAGGACACAAAGAGTGCGGTTAAGGCAGTGGAGAACTTTCAGATTGAAATTAACAGGAGATAACTGATAACTGACATCCATTAAACATGGTACGTGGAACTAGAACAGTCTACCCCAGTGAGCGAAATAAAGGGTTCAGTTCGATATTCCAACCACGTGAAGAAGGCCGGAGCGTACAACGGCCGAAACGTTGTAATAAATATGGCGACAAAGATGAGGACAATAGTCCGAAGAATGTAAATAATATACATTATCGCCTTGCTTGGATGGGGAAGAACTTTTAAGATTCTAATGAGATACGTTGAATGAAAAGAATGAAGAAAATAAAAATACCAATCCACAAAAAAAAAAAAAATAATAAATAAAAATAAAAACGAAAAATAATGGAAACAAAATGATGTTAGAAAGGAAACGGAACTCCTTTCTCTATGATGCGCAATCGAACAAAATTTTGATCAAATTCGCGCATTCAGTGAATTCCAAGTATATTCCATGACTTCATTTTTTTTACAATCCTGAACAGTTAAGCACAATGATGTGCCAACACGGAAGTCAAATACAGGGTGTCCATAAAGTTCGCGTGCACTTTAAAAAATTTATAATTTTATTTGTATTTGCGATAGAAATAATTTGTAAAAAGGATTAGAAAGAAGTAAATCTATATTTTTTAAGGTTTTATTGAAATTTTTTTTAAATTTCCACATGTCCTCCATCATTAGAAATACAAAGGGTAATACGATTTTTCAGTTCATGGAAAACGTTTGCCAACGGATTTACAGTAATGCCTGAAATCACATCAGTTATTTTAGCTTTCGAATCTTCTAATGAACTAGGTTTGGTTGCATATACAATTGTTTTCAGATGTCCCCATAAAAATCTAATGGAGTCAAATCTGGCGAACGTGGAGGCCAATAAAATGGTCCACTCCTACCGATCCATCAGTTAGGAAAAATCCTGATTCGTGGGTGGAATATACCGCTATTCGTATATCTGTGTTTTCGCTCAGAATAACTCCTGGTGTTTACTTATATAATTTAGTCTGACAAAAAGGTCATGTTGCAATAAAGATCAAAATCCTAACAGTGGTTATGGTCTGGTAGGCAAGCTTACTATCCGGTCGTATTCTTTTCAAGGCGAAACTTAGATTCGTGCAGGGTTACCAGAATTGAACAGAAGGTAAAGATTGAAATTAAAACAGTAGCAATATCCTGCGTGGTTAGATCGTTGGCCATTACTCCACATCGTACAGATCATAATTGTTGTTGTTGTTGTTGTGTGTGAGATAGAGATAGATACAGATAGAGAGAAAGGGGGAGATAGAGATACAGATAGATACAGATAGAGAGAGAGAGGGAGAGATAGAGATAGCTGCAGATAGAGATAGATACAGATAGAGAGGGAGATAGAGATAGAGATAGATACAGATAGAGAGAGAGAGATAGAAATAGATACAGATAGAGAGAGAGGGAGATAGATAGATATAGAGATAGAGATAAAAACAGATAGAGATATAGGGAGAGATAGAGATAGATACAGTTAGAGAGAAGGGGAGAGATAGAGATAGATACAGATAGAGAGAGCGAGGGAGAGATAGAGATAGATACAGGTAGAGAGAGAGGGAGAGATAGATACA
>OZ038513.1:52179595-52207095 GCA_964036315.1 Acanthosepion esculentum | reverse complement strand
CTACTTACTATATAGTAGTGGGAAAGTAAGCCTCGAGGGAACAGTGATATAGACCGTTCAATACTGTCAAACGGAAAGGAACCAGGACGAGGCTTTGCCGAAGGGCAAAGTTTCGTTCGGGGAGGTAGTCAGGCCCTGAACCTGTTTATACGGGTTCGAAGGGAATATTTTTGGCCTAGCACGTGGGGGGCGATAAATATAACGGTGATATAGACTGAACGGAGGTCAACCGACATACACTCCCAAGTCGTGTAACATACTTCTGTTGTATTTACTGTTTAATACACTATTTATCTGCAACCTCTTGTTTTGTTATTCCCTAACCAATTACTTGTTCACAACACTAACAATTTCTTCTACCGCATTTCTTGCTTGTGAAACTGTCTTTCGGCTTCTCGCTTCCCAGTCAACTTTGATCCTTAAAAATATAAATGCAATGTCAATCGTTATCATCTGTTTTCTTAATTCTTGTTCTTTTATTGCCTTCTCCTCCTTAATCGTAGTTTTTCTCATACTTCTCTAACACACAATAACCCCCCTTGCGTCTTAGTTGCTTTATTGCCTTTCTTTGGGGGGGGGCGGGGTGAAAGGATTTCTTTTAAAAGTACTCATTTTTTCCTTTTTCCGTCAAACCCGTTACTCACATGTTCATTGTATATTAGTCTCAGAGAAGAAATAAATAAAAATAAAGACTCGTAAAAAATTAATTAAGACTGATTGATGTCATAATTTCAAAATAATATTTCTAACGATCTTGGAGTTGCAGTGAAAAAATATTTAGCCTGGTCTTATGCTTGTTCACATTTTCAATCTTGATATGCTGTTCAGTGAACCCTAATGCAATTTCATGCGTAAGTGAAGAAAGCAACTTAAAATGGAACCGATGGAAGGAAATATCAGATTCCGTTGACTTGGTGAATTCTGAATCTAGAATCTAATTAATTTTCAATGATGCCATCAACTGGATTGAATTGGATTGGTGGTTGGGTTGCAGGTGTGCAAAACCGACCCCGGTGAATGACCTTTTCAAAATACCAGCATCTTAAACTAAAGAAATACTCAAAGGATGTTGAACCCGTACGCAGAAAAATACTTGAACATCATTTCGTAACGACGACGTAACCTGCGATATCACAGCCTGATTTACATGGGAAAGATATTCGAGTAACCCGTAACCATGCAGATCTAGAATGAATTCAGTGAAAACATAAAAATAAGAAAGAGTAAACAAGCAAACGTGTCCTTTCTCGCAGTGTTCAAAGAAAAAAAAGTACTGAACACGCACGTGATATCTGACTTCCTATAGGGCAGTGAATGCAATGATGAGAAACAGACATGAAGCAACAGAAATGTGGTTCTACAGAAGAAATCTGTGAATACCACAGAGCGAACATCTGAGCTACGAGGAAGGTTTAGAGAAAATGAAAACAAAAGGAATACTTAACATTAGGAAGAGACAGTTGAATTTTCTCGGCACATAATGAGGAAAGAGGGCTTGGAAAATCTGATACTCACAAGACAGATTGAGAGCGAGAAAGACAGGATAATAGCGCATAATATATTTTATGAACTTAAGAAAATGGACTGTGAAACAGGGTTAAGGTTTGTTTTGTTTTACGGCATATCACCCTCAAAGGGTTATTTAATGTCGACAAGATTTTTATTGCTGGTAATATTTTTTTACTTCAAAAATATATTGCTGGTAATAATTTTCTCTTAAAAAAAAAACAACCTATTTTTATACTTTCATAGTGTTTTGCTCCCAGTTTGGGGGTTAACTATTTACCCACAGCGGGGATCCTGACAGGTGCTACCACCCCGGGTCGGGGTGGACCTGGGAACACCAGTAATTAAGAGGTGATTCTACACTCCGAAAAACTTCCTGATCAGATGCTTGCTGCTGGACGTAGTTTATCGTCTTACCCAGGACACGGATGTAGTTTATAGTCTTACACAGGACGACGGGGTTTAGAAGAAATAAGGAAAATACAAAATTTTTTAAGAGCTACAAAGGATGGGAAATTGTGGAGAGCCATGATTGCGTACGCCCTGAGGGAATACAGCACATAAAGAGTACCTCATAGGGGTTCTTAACGACGTATTTGTTAGCCAAAGGATGAGACCATTTTGGAAATTACCAATTGGAGATAACAAAATCAAGCAAGGACAAAATTTAAATAATTCGGAAGTGTGATACTGAAATCCGAAGACGCATTAGGGTAGCCAAAGATGCCTTCCTAAAGCTAAGCAGAGTATTAAGAAACAGGAAGATTTCGTTAGGAATAAACAAAAGAGTACTAAACTGTTACTAATCTCTCCTCCTGTATGGCAGTAAATACTGGATGATCTTCTGACAAATGAAGAAGAGACTTGAAGCAACAGAAATGTGGTTGTACAGAAGGATGCTGAGCATACCATCGACTGAATATGTGAGCAAACGATGAGGTTTCAGAGAAAATGGAAACAAAAAGAAAACATACTTAACACCAGGAAGCGACAGTTGAAGTTTCTGGGGCACATAATGAGGAAAGGGGGCTTGGAAAATCTGATACCCACTGGACATATTGAAGGCAACGGGGAGAGAGATAAAAAAAAAAAACTACGCATGACATACTTAGTGATCTTGAGTAAATGGCTGGGAGAACAAAGTTTAGCAGAAACATCAAAAAGAGAAAATTTATAAAGAGATACGATAGTCAGGAAATTGTGAAGAACCATGATCTTCTACGCCCTGAAGTGGCACATCACATAGAGAAGAATTTTCAAAACATAAGATTCAGTCATTAAATCATACGACAGCCAGAAACATAAAAAGGAAGACCTGAGGTACGTCCTTGTGCAAATTAATTGAAAAAACCGCTTTAGTTTCCCTTCTTTCACTATACGGTCAGATTTAGACCCACTGGAGTGACAGTGTGTAATCGATTTCTATTTTTCCTCAGATTAGATCATTTGCAGTGGTGTGCAGTAAAATGAATCTATTTTGGGGGTGTATGATGAAATTTGTTTGGCCTTGAAAAACATTGCGTCATCCGTGATTGCATCAGATTTTCATCACACCCAGATACTATTGTCTCGACTGTTGATTAGTTGTTTTACGGTCATTGTCTGTGATGGACATTACTCCAAAGAAGCGTACAAAAATTGTAACGCTGCACGAACATAATGGCAAGCCTGACCAGTGAACAAATCAAAGCCCTTTCGACTATCTCGGAAACTCTCCTGAGAATCTGTGGTCACTCTGCAAGGAATGAGCGTGCGAAGTAATAAAATGTGTACTGGTTCATTGGAAAAATACGAAGAAGAAGAAGAAGAAGAAGAAGAAGAAGAAGAAGAAGAAGAAGAAGAAGAAGAAGAAGAAGAAGAATAATAATAATAATAAGAAGAAGAAGAAGAAGAAGAAGAAGAAGAAGAATAATAATAATAATAATAATAATAATAATAATAATAATAATAATAATAATAATAACGGAATTATTCTTTTTGTTTCAATTAATTTGCACAAGGGTGTAAGGTTGTAAAGGAAAGCAAGAAGAAAAAACTATTAGTGTGGGACATAGGTAATTACCGTTTTAGGGGATTAAGCTGGATTATCGAACGTATCATCCTAACTATTAATCATAAGTAAAAGTTAATAAATTTATATATATTAACATACCTTATATTTGTACGGTAATTTGGTTTGGTTTGGTTTATTATTTTTTTCCGGCATATCAAGATCAATGGGTCATTTAATGCCGACAACTTTTTTTTTTCCTGGTAATATTTTAGTTTTGTCAAAAATCTATTTCTGTTAATATTTTTTCCTCAAAAACGTAAAGCTGGTAATTTTTTTTTCCAAAAATGTATAACTGGTAATATTATTTTTTTCAAAAACGTATAACTGGTAATATTATTTTTTTCAAAAACGTATAACTGGTAATATTATTTTTTTCAAAAACGTAAAGCTGGTAATATTATTTTTTCTTAAACGTACAGCTGGTAATATTATTTTTTTCAAAAAAGTATAGCTAGGAATATTATTTTTTTCAAAAACGTATAGATGGTAATATTATTTTTTCAAAAACGTATTATCGTAGGCCTTGCAGTTGGACGTAGTTTATCGTCTTACCCAGGATGCGGATGTAGTTTATCGTCATACCCAGACGCGGATGTAGTTTGTCGTCATACCCATGATCCTTGTACGGTAGTAGGAGCGTATATAATATCCTGAATCCAATATAAAAATTCAGGGTGTAGAATTAGTAAATACTAAACACTTCAAATATCTCGGAGTATGGATCAGAGTATGAATCAGCTATAGCAAATTAATCATAGGAAAAAAATTGAATATAAAATAGGCAGAGCCAGAATAAGTTTTGCCTAACACCACAAGTTGCTACTAAACCAAAGCATTAACATTAATCTCGAATCATGTTCTGAAATAGACTCGTCATGTCAAGACTTTAATATGGATGCCATGCATAGCATCAACCCCATTCTGAGGTTAGTCCTGGGTGAGACGTTAAACTACATCCACGTCCTGGGTGAGACGTTAAACTACATCCGCGTCCTGAGTAAGACCTTAAACTATATCCAACAGCAAGGCCATTGATCAGGAGGTTTTGAGGAGCGTGGAACCACCTCTTAATTGCTGGTGTTCCCTAGGTCCAACCAGAGCCAAGGTGGTAGCACCTGTTAGGGTCCCGGCTATGGGCATATAGTTAACTATTAGCAGCAATACGTTTTTGAAAAAAATTATTACCAGCAATACAATTTTGAAGGAAAAATATTACCAGGAAGAGATTTTTGACAAAACAAAATATTACCAGCAATAAAAAATGTTGTCGGCATTAAATAACCCATTGAGGTTGATATGGCATAAAACAAAATAAACCAAACCAATCTAAACCAAAGAATACAAATTCTATTCATACGAATCTATCCTAAAAATGTTGTCGGTATTAAATAACCCATTGAGGTTAATATGCCGTAAAACAAAATGAACCAAATCAATCTAAACCAAAGAATACATATTCTATTCATACGAATCTATCCTAAAAATGTTGTCGGCATTAAATAACCCATTGAGGTTGATATGCCGTAAAACAAAATAAACCAAACCAATCTAAAGCAAAGAATACATATTCTATTCATACGAATCTATCCTAAAAATGTTGTCGGTATTAAATAACCCATTGAGATTGATATGCCGTAAAACAAAATAAACCAAATCATTACACCAAAGAATACATATTCTATTTATACGAATCTATTCTAAAAATGTTGTCGGCATTAAATAACCCATTGAGATTGATATGCCGTAAAACAAAATAAACCAACCCATACCAAACCGTTCAGACGTATCAAAACTGTTAGCTGTATAAAGCCGCTTTCTAAGATTAATGACAAAAAAGGCTTTGAGCGAGTAAAGCCTAAGAGACTTGGGGAAGATCATCATTCTTTGAATATTGTGGACTGGCGCTACAGAACCACAAAGAACTGTGCTAAATAACACTTCAATACGTGAGCTATGTTTTGGGGACGTTAAAATCAAGCAGAAACAAAAAGGAAACAATTTGTGTAATTTAGAAACAGGCGACGGAAAATTTGACACACTGAAATCGGCAGGTGTTGAGGAACGACGAAACATTACTTCCAGAATATTTTCATTAATAATGAATAATGGCTTTATAACAAAAATCCCAAATCAACGACATCATGTCTACATTTGAGAAAACAATCAATATTTGGGTAGGCTACTCCAAAACTAACAATATCATGTCAACATCGAGAAAACCTGTAATATATCGGGTCGGTAAATCCTTAAAACAAAATCATGTCTACATCTCGGGAACGTTCTATATCGCTTCAAGGCGTAGATATGTCTACTATATCATGGTAATTGTATCGTTTAATTACGTTTTATAATATTGTACCGAAGAATTAAATACAGATTCGCCTATTGTCCGGTTCACGCTCCTTTCAGATATTTTGAACAGGAGTAGAGATTTATCCCTTGTTTCCTGTTAAGGATTGAGTTTCCGGTTCCTTGTCGCCTTCTTCAACTCTATATCGTTAACGTTTCTGTATGAACTTTGAAAATTTTATTTAGTATTTATTTCTTTATTTTTCCCCCAGTAGGAGTAAATTGATTCGCCAATCGCCCCATTCACACTCCTCTCCGGTTTTTTTGCACAGGAGTAGCGGTTTATCACCTTGATTCCTGTTTAGGATTGGATTTCCGGTTACTTCGAAAGTCTTCTCCAACTGAATATTTTTAACACCTTCATCTAAACACCGAAATTTTATTTAGTTTTTATTTATTCTTTCTCCAATAGAAGCAAACAGATTCATCCGGCGTCCGGTTCACACTCCTTCCTGGTCTTTTGAACAGGAGTAGAGATTTGTCCCTTGTTTCCTGTTGAGGACTGCGTTTCTGATTCTTTCATTCTCTTAGTGGCATTATAGACTTGTTTAGTGTGAATTGATTTTAAAAAATAGATTTACAAAATCAGCTGAAAACCTAAATTTATTTTGACGAATGACTTGAAAATATTTGTCATGAAAAGGCACAACTGAAAAAGTAATACACAGTCAAGATTTTCAGACAGGTTTATAGAGTAGAATATCGAAGCAAGACATGGGCAATGTTATATATATATATATATATATATATATATATATATATATATATATATATATATATATATATATATATATATATATAACATTGCCCATGTCTTGCTTCGATATTCTACTCTATAAACCTGTTTTAAGAAATATTTCTTGAGTTATGGTCAAAAAACCTTTTAAACAACATTTAAGACACTATCATCAGTCTTCCGCCAAAAATTCAAACAAAGTTGCATTGCACATCACGTGACATGCGCACGCTTCAAGACAAACGCCGTAAACAAACGCTGTAAACAAACACACAAACACAGTTTCTAATTTGATTTCTGAGGAAAGACCTAGGTGGTCTGAAATATTAAATAATTAAATATATACAAAAACACAGAAATAAATACTTTCATAAAAAAAACACCCAATTTTGTTTCATTCATTTTATCCAGATATTATATATATATATATATATATATATATATATATATATTATAAGACATTTTTTATGTTTATACATTCTTTTTATAGATACAAATATTTAAGTAAATGCTCTGTTATTTTTATAATAAACAGTATTAAACAACATTTACCGGCCTGAATGCCCGAGAAATTTTCATAGAAAATATTCCTCCTCCGACAGGAATCGAACCTGTATCCTATGCCGAACCGTCATATAGCCTGACGTGCCTTAATATATATATATGTATATATATATATATATATGCGGAAGCGTGAAACAACCTCAAAAATTGTATGAGGCAACAAAGAAATAATCAAGATGCTTAAATGAAGAGAAAATTACTGTCGTCTAGGAAGACGAGAAGTGGATTCAATTAATCAGAATCTCTGGCAAGCATTCTTCAGAAGCACAAGAAAAATGGTAAAAAGTAAATTTAATAGAGTAAACCGGAACAAAGGATTAAATGTTGAAACAAGAGAACTTCTGATGTTCTACCGGTCAACAAGGAAGCCAGTGACAATATATAAGTTCTTGCACCTAAAAACTGATGTCGATAGACTCTGTGAAAAAAAGGTAAGTTGTGAAAATGAACGTGTGCCAGCATTAAAAGTTTTGTTGGCTCTTCTCTTAATGTTATTGATGATGAAACAGGATAGAGGGACAAAAGGCAAAATACAGGAGTAGGTGTTGAATTAGCCAATAAATAATTAAAACCAGAAATAAATAAATAAAATATTTTTAAAAAACGATACGAAGAATTGGAAAGCGCAAAAGACGAGGTCAAAAATAGCAAGAAAAATTGTGTAGGCATTTTAGGAAGGAAACTATGTGTAAATTGTTACACAGAAGACATCTGAATAGAGTAGCTGAAGGTAATTTAATAAGAAACTACAGACTGCTATAATAAGCATATATATAAAGACCAATTCAAATGTATCTGAATTTCTGGGTTGAGGAGTTATCATTATTTACAGTATGTATATTTGAACTATTCTCCTCATCTTTGTTGTTGTTATCACGATTCAATAATTTTTGTCTGAACTTTTGGGATAAAGAGTTATCATTTTTCCAGTATTTATATTTGGACTATTGTCCTCATCTTTGTTGTTGTTATCACGATTCAATAATTTTTGTCTGAACTTTTGGGATAAAGAGTTATCATTTTTCCAGTATTTATATTTGGACTATTGTCTTCATCTTTGATGTTGTTATCACGATTCAATAAGACCTGAGAAAATATCGGAAGAATGTAAGGGAAATTAATCATTAAGGTAACAAATGTGACGGTTAAAAAAGGATAGGAGCCATTTTAGATCATATACGCTCTATTTATTAATTATTCTAGAATGTCAGTTTTTTTCCCAGTGTCCTGGGCGAGACGATAAACTACATTCGACATCAAGGCGTTTGATCAGAAGGTTTCAGAATCATGAGACCACGTCTTAATTGCTGGTGTTTCCAGGTCGAACCTGACCTGGAATGCTTGCACCTGTCTGGGTCTCAGCTGTTAACACCCCAAAAGGGGCCAAAAAATATGAAAGTATAAAATAGGTTTTAATACAAACAATATTTTAAAAAAAAATATTACCAGCAATACATTTTTCGAAAAAAATATTGCCAACAATATATTTTTGAAAAAAAAAAATTACCAACAATAAAAATATTGTCAGCATTAAATAACCCATTGAAGTTGATATGCCGTAAAACAAACCAAACCAAGTCAAACCAATATATACTGTGATAGATAGATAGATAGATAGATAGATAGATAGATAGATAAAAAATATTACCAGCAATAAAAATCTTGTCAGTATTAAATAACCCATTGAAGTTGATATGCCGTAAAACAAAACAAAACAAACCAATATATAATGTATTAGATAGATAGATAGATAGATAGATAGATAGATATGAAGAGAATAAGAGAGACAGATAGACATGAAGAGACCAAGATATATATATATATATAGAGATATATATATATATATATAGAGAGAGAGAGAGATAGATAGATAGATAGATAGCTATGAAGAGAGTAAGAAAGACAGATAGACATGAAGAGACCAAGATAGATAGATAGATAGATAGATAGATAGATATGAAGAGAGTAAGAGAGACAGATAGACATGAAGAGACCAAGATATATATATATATATATATATATATATATAGAGAGAGAGAGAGAGAGAGAGAGAGATAGCTATGAAGAGATTAAGAGAGACAGATAGACATGAAGAGACCAAGATAGATAGATAGATAGATAGATATGAAGAGAGTAAGAGAGACAGATAGACATGAAGAGACCAATATATATATATATATATATATATATATATATATATATATATAGAGAGAGAGAGAGAGAGAGAGAGAGAGAGAGAGATAGAGATAGATAGATAGATAGATAGCTATGAAGAGATTAAGAGAGACAGATAGACATGAAGAGACCAAGATAGATAGATAGATAAATAGATAGATAGATAGATAGATAGATAGATAGATAGATAGATAGATAGATAGATAAAAAATATTACCAGCAATAAAAAATATATGTATCCACTTATTGTGAGTATGAAAAGAAACAGTTGCGCAACCAGGGTTATTTGCGATATATACAGAGCGATAAAAGTGACCCACCTTCTTTCCCGCTACGAATTACAGCCCGGCAGATTATGTTTTTTAGTCAAATATTATCACCTTATCAGAAAACGGTTCTTCATTTCAACAGTCGCATATTCTATTGTTCTTATTCGTATTTCTCTATTCCTCAAATGTACTCGCAAACCTTCTGAACTTTTACAATATACACGTTGGGGTGGAAAAATCCCTAAGAAGGTCGGATCTAGTCGTAGAAAAACAGAACAAAATCATGAACTTTGAACATAATCAACAATTCTGATTCGGATGCAGAACAAGTTATAAGAAAATGAGAAAAATACAATTAAAAATTAAACATAACTTTTTTTTTTATAATCAGGTTCACCACAAGCAAGGCATTAGACCCGCTGAGACACAAGGAGTTAATGGGTGTGGAAGAATTCGAAAACAGAAATACCACTGAGGAGCGAGTAAAGAAGAGTAAACAGTTGGAGAGTAGATAGCGATTGACACTGCATTTGACTGAGTTTGAAATAAAGCACGGGAATAACACTTTTCTCTACCACAGTCTGGACAACCTCTACCCTTGGCTGAGTAAGAAAATCATGAATTTAGTGACAAAAAATTTTAAACCTATAAAATTTTATCGACTTTTTCAGAATTTTCTTTTACAATAATGTTCACCCTCTACAAGGTCTAAGAGCCAGTCGAGGTAGAGTGTTACAAAGTAAGATTTAAATGGGACAGTTTATGGGGATATGTGGAAAAGATAACTCTCAATTTTAGATTGTTTAAGATTGTAGCTATCATGAAAGAAACCTCTTAGGAGTCGGTTCCACAAAGTAATAGTTCTTGGAAAGCAGCTCTTCGAGTAGAACTTACATGTCACTAATACATTACGAAGGGAATGAGGGTGGTTCACTACTGTGTACATGTCATGGGTGTCTTAGCTGTGAACGTTAGAATAAGTGCAGCTAAGGAATGTAGTTCGTCTGAGCACTTTCCTTGGAAACAGCGATAGAGTAGCGAGAGCCTTGCAGAGTTTAGTTTTTGACAAAGGTGGAAAATAATTAATCACCCACAAGGCCGTGGGAATGCTTTTGTATTTTATCGAGATTGGAAACACTACTTCCCTTTTTTTACTTGATCTGGATCTTGTAAAGGTAGCGGATAGCACGAGGAGTCAGGTGCTTACTGGAGCAGTGCAGGAACGGATCATTTTTCCAGTATCTTTATTAATGGGTTTTATATACGAGTTCCACTTCAGGCTAGGATTGCGTTTAAGCTCCAAGAGGTGATCAAGTTACGGAGCCTCCTAATAAGAACACACGTACTTCAAGATAGTCGAAAATTCTGGGTGCTCAAGTTGATGTTGGAATATTGCAGACCATTTTCCCTATTGATGTGTTCGAGCTAGGTGTGAGGAGAGATAACAGGGAAAGTGTATCAGGCAGTTATTTTTATTATTCATTCTGCATTTAATCGGAGTCTATTTTCTAATAAGAGCAGCATTTTAAGTGGACAAAAATTTAGATTGAAAATTTGAACATTTTGTCGTCAACGAAGCAAAATGTATCAAAAATTGACCAAGACGTGTCAACTGAATCAATTTCGGACAAACAAACAAGAAAATGGCTGTTAGGATTTATGAAGTGTGTATGCCCGGCAAAGTACATTATACTCTGTATTTTTATCAAAAGATTAATATATATATATATATATATATATATATATATATATATATATATATATATATATATATATACAGGGTGTCGATAAAATTCGTGTGCACTTTAAAAAATTTATAACTTTATTTGTTTTTGAGATAGAAATAATTTGTAAAAAGGATTAGAAAAAAAGAAATCTATATTTTTTAAGGTTTTATTGAAATTTTATTTAAGTTTCCACATGTCCTCCATCATTAGCAATACAAAGTGTAATACGATTTTGCAGTTTACGGAATACATTTGTCAACTCATTTACAGTAATGCCTGAAATCACATTAGTTATTTTAGCTATACTTAAAACTAGGCACATTAAACTTTATAACATTTTTTACAGATTAATTCTATTGACAATGCAAATAAAGTAATAAATTTTTTAAAGTGCACACGAACTTTATGGACGCCCTGTGTATATATATATATGCTGAGTTTCATTTGATGCACGATAAAATAGTCAGGTGCTGATCGAAAACATTTCAATCAACTACCTAAAGATTTCATCGTGCATGAAACAAATTAATTGTTATTAATATAAATTATATTTCTGTACTAATACAGCGAGCACTATTAGATTATCAACAGCACCCAGAGCGCTATATTTTACACGCACATATACACACACATTAAAACATATATATATATATATATATATATATATATATATATATATATATATATATATATATATATATATATATATTTATATATAGTATGAATCCATTCAATCACACACACACATATATATATATATATATATATATATATATATATATATATCCCTATCTATCAATCTATCATGTATAATTAATATTTATTGTGTGTGCATATATATATATGCATACATACATACACACACATATATATATATATATATATATATATATATTACAGTTTATTCATTATCTAAGTTTGTTCATATCTATGTGTTTGTGATTGTCTATTTTTATTTTGTATAAATTTATATTACGTTTTCATATAAAAAAACATACATATGTATACACACACACACGCACGCACATACACACACACACACACACACACACACATATATATATATATATATAGATAGTATGTTATACCAACATGACTTCTCATACTTCTAACATTAGTAATATATATATATATATATATATATATATATATATATACATATATATAAATAGATAGTATGTTATACCAACATGAGTTCTCATACTTGTAACATTAGTAATATATATATATATATAAATAGATAGTATGTTATACCAACATGAGTTCTCATACTTGTAACATTAGTAATATATATATATATATAAATAGATAGTATGTTATACCAACATGAGTTCTCATACTTGTAACATTAGTAATATATATATATATATATATGTGCGTGTGTGTGTGTGTGTGTGTGTGTGTGTATGTCTGAATGTGTGTTTTTGTGTGTGTGACACTGTGTGTGTGTGTGACACTGTGTGTGTGAGTGTGTGTGTGTGCGTGTGCGCTGACATTTATTAATGTATTCCTCTTTGTCGATTTCCGTTTTCATCCAGCCACGGCCAGTAATCATTTCCTAATTTGGTTTTGTCTTTCCATTTTGTTGACAATTTTTCACAGTTTTTTTTTTCTTTTTCTTTTATTTCACGATCTGTAAATGCCTTAATCGGGTGTAAACAGGCGGAAAATAACGCGGTCCAAATTTAGCAAACAACGCATTTTTTCATTAAAAAACATTATCGAACACATTAGATGTGGCAAGGGAACGCCCATACTTTCAATCATCTCGAAGCAAAATAAATAAATAATTGAAAACAATTTCAAAAAGCAAATAATGAAATGTTCCTTATATTCATTGCAAACAAAATACATTTTTTCCATTTTGAATCACCATTTGCTTGCCAGGATCTTCTTGTTTTCGCGCACCAATATACGACCTTTATGATCAGAATGGTATCAGAGCGAGCAATAAACATCTGATATATATATATATATATATATATATATATATATATATATATATATATACATGAAGTACAGTGTATATATGTGTGCTTGTGCGTATGTGTGCTAAAGAAAACGCCTCCGCTCCCACTGGTCCGATTTCAATGATTCATAGCTCATTCAGATCCCTAGAAATGTTAGGCACAGGGAACGATTATCGTTGAGCTTAGATTCAGGGCTGCTAGATCATGCGGGGTTATAAATATATATTAATATATTATATTCCATAATATAGGTTTTACTTAATTCGCTATTATGTTTCTCTAACTCTTCAAATGTTGAATTCTAATTTCTATTTTCCCATCTTTACATTATATTAATTTCATCTGATACATTGTCCCCTGTTCTGTCACCCATGAAATAAAAATAATTGTTTGTACGAAAAGTAAGGACCGACGTTCATCAAATTGTCTTTACATGAAGTGGCAGCAGAAGAATTGCCGTTGAACTTTAAAAAGGTAAGTTTAAACTTTAATTCAATGCTTAAATGCAGCCATCAATTTTGAGTTCTGTAGTTTATTGATCCCTATCGCATCTACTCCAACCTAGTTATTGTGATGATGGCCAGACCAATAATCCTTGACGGGATAGGGCGGCTTTTAAGTTAGAGTATATATATATATATATATATATATATATATATATATATATAGATAGATAGATAGATAGATAGATAGATAGAGAGAGAGAGAGAGTGTGTGATGTCAACGAAATCTAATTTGGGGGAGAGTATGCCTCTTGCTACTGAGCAAAGAATGTTAAAGATCTTCACGTTGAAAGGCAGTCCCAGCAAGCAGTTTCTTCTTCTTCATGCGCCGTGTCCCTCTCAGGACGTAAACGATCATGGCTTTTCACAATTTCCTACTCTTTGTAGCTCTCAGTAAATTTTGTCTTTTCGTTATTTTTCCTAAACCTTGCTCCGCCATTCACTTACCCAAGTTCGTCACCTATGCTATGTGCTGTCTTCCTCTGTCCCTCTTGCATTCAATTTGTCCTGTGAGTATCAGTTTTTCCCTGCCTTCCTTTCTCATTACGTGCCGCAGATACTTCCTGAAGTTAAGTATAAGTTTCCTTTTTGTTTCTTTTTTCTCTAAAACTTCATCGTTGCTCACATGCTTGGTCCATGGTATCCTCAGCATCTGTAAAATCACATTTCTGTTGCTTCAAGTCTTGTCATCGTTGAGCAATTGTCCAGCATTCAGAGCCATATAGGAGGACATATATCACGTAAGAGTCCAGTAATCTTTTCTTTCCAAAACCTAATGCGGAGTACTACGCGGCAGCAAACGATATGTTTCCCAATGCGATTTACATTTCGAAAAATGGACATAAAATCATGTATAAGAACGTTAGCCAAAGTTAAAACGTCTTATTACTCAAGATTTTCAGTCGTCATGATCACAAAAAAAGATGATAGCTTAGACATTTATGAACGAGTGTGATGTCATGCATGACATCCACATGAGAGTCAAACTCAAATGAGGCTATTTAAGGCTTTGCCATCAATATCTTGTCCATTAATCAAGATGTTCAGTTGTCAAGATGACAAAAAAAAAATTACTAATAATACTCGTGAGAAAATAATCGTTTTCATACAGGAAACTTTGGACATTCAGTGAGAGAACATTTGGTGTAATTTGAGAGTTGTAATTTATAATATATTTCTTTTTAAACAGTTAAAAAAAAGTCTCCTCAAGTCTACTCACTTTTATCGTTCTTTCTACTATGAACGGAGTTTCCTTCCTAAATTTTTGTTTAGATTTTTTTTTTAAGCTTATCACCCCAAGCAAGGCTGGATGCCACTAGCACGCAAGGGGTTACAGAAGGTTTGGAGGAAGAGCAGATAGGAGTTGGTAAAGGAGAGGATGTGGAGAAAGATAGTGGATCGATCAAGGCAAGGGGGTTACAGAAGATTTGGAGCGAGAGCAGATAGGAATGAAAGGTGAAAGGATGTGGAGAAGGAAGTGGATAAATCAAGGCAACTGGAGATGTCGATTGACGTTACACTTAAATAGTTGGAGATTGTATTTGTCAAGGAAACAGGAATAAGGAAGGGAGTTCCACAGGCTAGAGGTGCGAAACATGAAGCTATTGGAGTAGAAGAGACGTCTACATCCAACAGTTTCAACGGTGAAGGGGTGGGAACGGGATGCCAGCCTCGTAGGACGTTTAAATTCATGAGGCCTAGGAACCAGCGAAAGCAGCTCCTCGGAGCAATTACTGTGAAAGTACTTGTAAAAAAGACAGAGCGAGGCAACGTCGCGTCTGTGAGAGAGCGACTGCAGACGAGATGACAGATCAGGGCCAATCACATTGCATATCCGTCTCTGGATCTTATCAAGAACCCTGAGGAAAACAGCAGGGGCTCCAGACCATATATGGCAGCAATACTCCATGCAAGGGCGAATTGTCGATTTATAGATTTGGAGGATCGATTCCGGGGAGAAAAATTTCCTGGCTCGGCACAGGGAGCCAAATTTCCTTGCGGTGGATGATGCAATTGACTCGATGTATTTGTTCCATCTCAGATCAGCTGCCAGCGGGAGACCAAGATGTGGAATATCAACATATTATTTTCCCTCATGGTTACATGTGCTATCCATTTTAGTTGTTTCTGCTGTTAGAAGTCTTCAAGTGATATGTTTTTTTGTTATTTGCTAAAGTACTTTCTGATTCTGTAGAGCCAGATTTGATGAGGAGTGCCTTCTTTAAAGACCCAGAGGATTTATCCTCTTGAAGTCATTTTTAAGCAGTGGTCTGAGAAATAGTTTGTATATAGATGCTAGTGTAGAGATTTCTGAACGATTTCATGCTATGCATGACATCCACATGAGAGTCTTAATCTGGAAAGGCTATTTGACAACATGACTTGGTTTTGTAGAGTCCTGTGGTGTTGCGGGAAACTACTCCTAACACAGTCAGTTTCCTTACCTCCTATACTAGTCGATATTTTTGTTATTAGACAATACTCGTGATGATAAAAGCTGGGGGAGGTGGCAGAAGGACAAAATCTATTAAGAGTCACAAGGGATAGGGGGAAGTGGAGAGCCATAATCGCCAACGTCCTGAAAGGACACGGCACATAAAAAGAAATGACAAGAAACCTCTCTGGACATCTCTACTTAAATGCAAACCTCTGTGGTGAGACAAACAGAATTCTTTTATATCATTCCTTTAATATCGGAGAAATTGTAACAGGGAACTCAGTTGAATAATGAATTGGAATATAAAATATGTTTTTCTTAGTTAATGTGTCAACCAATGATTTGCTGATCGACAAAAACATCGGCTAACGTTGGAAATACGACACGGTAAGCAAACGTGATGCTGGATTAAGTTAGTTAAGTTGGTTAAATTAAGGATGTGTGGACAGTTATTGGGATTATTTAATGGCGAATACAAGTCTTACGGGACAAAAGGAACAATAAATTAATAAAGGGATTCACATTGCTTTTACACTTCAGTTAAAAGGTAGACAGAGTTTTATATTAGAACGAAAATGTACATACCAGATGTAACAACAAAATTGTCCAAATCGTGTAACATCATAGTTGTCCACCCCACAAAATGTTTAATATCTGAAAAACACTAAACTAATTGCGTTTCTTTTCCCATGTTGTCAGATAAGACGTTTAACCATCTTGACACCATTTGTCGTACGAATCACCGAAAAATCCTTTGAGTTATTCAGCTAGAAAGAGAATAGGTTAAAATAGTTTTGTGTCATCCCCAAATGAGCAATAGTGAGAGGAAAAAGATCATTCAGGCCTTAGGTAATGGTGCCAACATTTAGACTATGTCTTCCATCGTCAAAGTACACTCAGGATCCATCAAGAGAACGGTGAATAAGTTTAAAAAAGAGAGAACAGTAGAGAAGAAAACTAGATCAGGAGGTCACAACAGGAAGAGGGATCATCAATTCAACTTAGAGCTAAAGAGTTCAATTAGAAAAGATCCAACTCAATCCATAAGACATTTGGTACGTAAGAGAGGAGTTTCAGCTATGACAGTCCAAAGATCAGTGGGAAAAGACTTGAAAATGAAGTCGTACGTGAAACTTGTGAGGCAATTTGTTACTCCAAGACAGAAAATGAGAAGGTTAGAGATGGCGTGATTATAAGTTGGAAAATGATCTTGGAATAATATATATATATATATATATATATATATATATATATATATATATATATATATATGTATTCCTTAGCTATGATTAAATCTAGAGGTGAATCACACAGAGTTCTTGTTGAGACTTACGGCGACCATGTTTTGTCGGAAACAACATGCAGAGATTGGTTAAGACACTTGAAAAATAGTGATTTTTATATTGAAAATTCGAAACTTTTGAAAGCATTAGAAATCATTCAAAAGCAAGGACATTGGGTTCCGCACGAGTTGAAGCCGACTGACGTCGAACGGCGTCTTGTCACGTGTGAACAGCTGCTACAAACGCAGAAAAGGAAAGGTTTTTGCATCGTATCATGACCGTCGATGAAAAGTGGATACACTACGATAACCCTAAACGTAGATCGTGGGGTAGGCCCGGCCATGCATCAACATCGGCGGCAAAGCCGAATATCCATGAACTACTCAGACCGACTGAAACCATCACGGGACATCGCTACGTTTGACTCGAACATTGATGAAAAAAAAAAAACGGCCGCAATAAAAGCAGAGACACGACAAAGTAGATTTTCACCTGTTTTGCAAAATGTGGCCTAGCGTTGTCATGTTGAAAAACAGGTGAAAATCTACTTGGAAACGATTAAATAGAAAGTCCGTTCCCCACCCGCCGTATTCACCACACATTGTCCCGTCTGATTATCAATTCTTACAATCGATTGCACATGGCCTGGCTGAGCAGCACTTTCATTCTTGTGAAGATGCCAAACAAATGGGTTGACTCGTTGTTAGCCCCAGAAGACGTGTCGTTTTTTTTCCGACGTGGCATTCAAATGCTGCCAGAAAGATGGGAAAAAGTAGTGGCTAACAATGTACGAATACTTTCAGTCACATATTTCTTACTAATTTTTGTAAATAAAACATTACTTTTAATGAAAAATCAGCGAGAACTTATTCAAGGTCCTAACATATATATATATTAAAGAAAAAACAGACCACTTTAAGGCTCCATGTAATAATTTATTTCACCATAGCCCTTTTAAAGGAGCTATGGTGAAATAAATTATTACATGGAGCCTTAAAGTGGTCTGTTTTTTCTTTAAGTTATTAGCTCCGAATTTACATTGAGCTCTCAGGATTTCATCCTCCTTGGAATTACCCATACGGATTACCAAGTTTATCGTAACTTAAATATATATATATATATATATATATATATATATATATATATATAATTATTTATTTGAATATTACAACATAAATATGTTATAAAATCACGACAAAAGTAGCCATTTTGTTTCAAAAAACAAAATGGCTACTTTTGTCGTGATTTTATAACATATTTATGTTGTAATATTCAAATAAATAATTATATCTGCTCTACTCTGTATTGAGCACTCTTTAAAGAATATTGATTGTTGGTTATTGGATTTCATTCCGTATATACCAATCCTAAACTTGGATATTATATATATATATATATATATTATGAAATGGACAAATATAAGAATAAACATAAAAATGTCTTTATATATGTGTGTGTGTGTGTGTGTGTGTGTGTGTGAGTGTGTGTGTGTGCAAAGTCTTAATGTTGGCTTAAAAAAGAACAGACATTAAACAAAATTAATGATCAAATGTTAATTTTCGAAAAAGATCTTAATGACAGAAGATGAAGGGCTGGAAGTGGTACAGGTATATATATATATATATATTTAGGACCCCAGGAAAAAAATAGAAACAAAATAAGATGGAAAGTATCCTATTATAAGTTCGCTTGTTCCTTAGCACGTACGTTACGCATTGGCAATACCACTAAAATAATTAACTATTCAGTTTTATCGTGAAGAAAGTTGGGAAAACAGAGCAAAGATACTGTTTGATTTAAGTGAGAAAAAGAAAGAAAACAAAGGGAGAGAAAGGCGACAACAATACAACTATGTTTTTAACGTCTGTTTCAGTGAAATAGAAAACTGCCATCTTTTCTCAAATACTAACCCGTATTCATTATGTTAAAGTTGTTAGGCTCCAATATGCAATTCTGAAGTCTCCACGTGTATTTTATAGTCGTGGAACTCACACGGAGCTTATTCAAGCAATAACTTAAGAATTAAGATTATTCACAAAATTCAAATAGGAAAATCGTTAAATTTTCAAGGGTATTTCGAGGTTAAAATGTAAATTCTATAACAAATGTATAATGCCATTTATGCTGTATGAGCGTGAAACATGGGGAAATAACAATATTGTCGGAAAATAAACAGAGAAATCCCCGGACATCGATTTGAATGAATAATTCTATGAATAATTGTAAGAAATGGAATCATGAATCAAAAAAAATATATGACAAATGATAGAAGTGATTAAATGGAGGTCGGTGGACAGGACACAGAAAGGAAATAAAGATAGGAAATGGAATAAAATGGTATTTAATTGGTGTCCAGTGATTATTGGACGTAGCGAGAAAAAATGAAGAAAGGAAAGAGAAATGAGATAGGGTAGTAATGGTTTCGGTTATCATAAAAGTATATATATATATATATATATATATATATATATATATATATATATATATATATATATATATATTAAGACATATAGATAATAGCATACATTGATTGCAAATTGCGTCGACATGAAACTCAGAGTTGTGCAATCAATATAAGGTATCCTATATTTCTTCGTATATATTAAACAGCTCTCTAATTTAACACTGAGCACTGTTTTTCTTACACTATATATATATATATATATATATATATATATATATATATAAAAGTGAACATAGAAGTCAACACTTAGAGGCGACTGTCTGTTTCATGCTAGATGCAATCGTCAGGCCACGAGTGCTGTTATTTTTCTCGGCTATTTATATATACGGGTCAGTCGTGCATTGTGGGTAGACTATTTTGGCGGTTATTTTACCGGAAGTCGTTTATTTATTTATTTGGGTCAATATATTTTGCTTGTTTTTATTTAGTTTTATTTTTTATCTTATATATATATATTTTTTTTTGATCGGTGTTTTTATTAACGTAATATAAATTTGTTTATATAGCTTATTTAGTAATTTTGTTTTTGTTTGGGAAGATAATTAAATCTATTTGTTCAATTTTGGGATTGATTGTTGTGGTTTGTTCTGACTATTATTTTGGCGGGAACAGTTTTTAATTTATTTATTTGGATTGATTATCTTTATTTGTTTTTTCTAAACGGCTAGTTTATCGGTATCGGTTGTTAGTTTATTTATATATTTGGATGTATTTAGATCAATTTATTTTACCTGTTGTTATTTATTTGTTACACTGTATATTTTCTCTTTTTGGTTTTCGATTTTTAAGTAACGCAGTATATTATTTTTTATTCATTTTTTTTATCGTTATATAATAGTTATAGCTATTTTTCGTCCGATTTTTTCTTTTGATTTTTATAGTCTAATATTTTGGTCATAATAGTTTGCTAATTTGTTTATTATTTACTTTATTTATTGATTTTGTTTCTTATTTTTTATTCTATTTCGTCTATTCTAACAGGTGTAATTTGGTAATTTGTTTGAATTAATTTATTTTGCTTATTTTATTGCCATTTTGTTTATTTATGTATTTATTTATTTTTTCATTTTTCTATTTTTAAGTTACGTAGTAAAAATTTGTTTTCATATCTGCATTTTGAGAATGGCTTGGATCTTTTATTCAATAATTTATTTTGGTCTGGGAAGGTAATGATAGCTATTTTTTCCTCCAAGCAAAGTTTGCAAGTTTTTGATTGGTTGTTGTAGGCTGATGATTTTTTCCTTATTTTCCAAGATATTTTTGGTATGCTGTGCGTTTTGTTTTTTATTTCCCAGATATACTTAGAAATCATTTTGCTGCTCGCATATTTACTATTTGTGAAATATGTTTTGTGTACATAATTTCTTTGTTTCCAGGGTCCTTCAGTTACTCCTATGTATACTTTTTCTTCATTATCTGGTGATTTTATCGTGGCTTGGTAGATTACGTTGTTTTGTAAACAATTGCCGTTTAAGGGACGTTCGTATTTTATTCTGCAGTTGCACGTGGGTTTAATTTGTTCGTGTGGTTTGTTGATAATTTTCCTGTTGTGCTTTTTTATTATTTGTGCCATGTTTTCGGTGCAACTGTAGCTGATTTTTACTGTGTTTTTGGAAAATGTGGACGTGGGCTCTTAATTGGCCTTGTGACAAGGTAGTTGAATGTTAGTTAGAGGAGCCGACGTAGAATTGATAGATTGTCCCACGTTCCACTGGGTAGGCTATACGGACCACAGACTTGTTTGTGGCCGTGTGGCGTTAGACCATAGACCTAGAGTGGCTGGTTGCTGGAAGTTCAATCTGTCTTTACTGGACAGGCGGGACTTCCGGGAGCAGCTAACTAGCTTAGTGCTGCGGGAGATAGTGGGGGAGGTTATCGGGAATAGGTGGTGGGTCCGTCTTAAGTGTCGAATTAGGTTTTTCACCGCGGATTTCAGCAAACGGCTCGCCCTAGATAGAGCTGAAAAGGTGAAGACGCTTAGAGCTAGTGGCTGGGAGGGATCCCCTAGAGATAGCCTTAGCTAGGGAGGCCGTGGAGCGTTCGAATAGCGAGCGCTAGATGGACCAGGTAATTAGACATAAGTTAAGCAAGATGTCTTCCGAAGCTGTGAACATGGGCGCAGATGTGCGCAGGGAAGAGATTCATCGAGGTTCCGATCGTTACATTCGTCAAGTCGATACCCCGATGGGATGCACTCTTCGGGCCACTGATGATATGTGCGAGGCGTTTCGGCGGCATTTCGAGAGCCGGTTTACCAAGGAGCCTGGTCTTCGTGAGGACGAGTTTCGCAGCTATTTGGCTGACTTTCCTCGGCTTTCGCCGACTGAAGCGGCTAGCTACGAGGGAGAGATCACTGAAGGAGAAGTTTACGCGGCATTGAAGAAGGTCGGCAGAGGCAAGTCGCCCGGTCTGGATGGTTTGCCGTATGAATTGTACACATCTTTGTCCCGATTTTGACTGTGGTGTTCAACAACTGGTTCCGGCAGGGGTTCCTCACTGGCCGGTTTTCCAGGGGTGTGATCACGCTGCTGAAAAAGGGCAAAGATGTTGGGGGGGAACTAGATGATTACCGGCCCATAACTCTGCTAAACACGGAGTTAAAGATTTTGGCCAAGATCCTGCAGGAGCGTTTGCAGTCAGTTGCCGAGTCTCTGTTGGATCCGGAACAGACTTGTTCTGTGAGGGGCGGAAAAATCCAAAGCAACCTGCACCTGATCCGCTCGATCATAGAGGGTGTAAAAGACGACGATGAGGCCGCGCTGATCAATTTGGATCAGTCCAAGGCATTTGATAGGGTTGACAATCGCTACATTGCTGCTGTCCTACAGGCCGCCGGATTCGCACCTGACTTCTGCCGCTGGATTAGCCTCCTGTATCGCTCCCCCAGTGCTGTGATACAGGTGTACGGGAAGCTGTCGAGCTCTTTTGTTCTGTCTAGGTCGGTTCATCAGGGTTGTCCACTGTCGCCTCTACTTTATACTTTGGCGTTGGAGCCTCTCCTTCGCCGGCTGAAGGGCGAGGCGTGCATTCCGGCCCTACGCGGAATCGCCGTTCCTGGAAGGGATCGAGCCAGGGTTTCTGCGTACGCCGATGACGTATGCTGCTTTCGTGTCGTCCAACAGCGACAACGAGGCGGTACAGAGGGCGCTTGACCGGTACGAGAAAGTGACAGTGGCCAAGATTAACTGCGATAAGTCGCCCGTGTTGCGGTTAGGTGCCTGGAAGGGGGCCGATCTTCCGGGGGGGGGGCTTCAGTTGGACGGACGGTCCTGTCCGCACTCTTGGAGTGTGTTTTGAACCCGACCTCCAGCTGGAGAAAAATTGGTCTGAAGTACGAGCAAAGATCGACGCTGCCGGTCAGACTTGGCGTCGACGGAGGTTGTCCGTGAAGGGCAGGGCGGAGGTGTGTGTTACATATATTTTCCTTCTTGTTCTTTATCGATTGTCCGTACTTCCTCTCTGTAAAGACCACAGAAAGCCGCTCGAGCGCTCGCTATCCTCCATTTTATGGAGGAGACGCGGGAATCGGGTCGACAGAGATGTCTGTGTATAACGTCCGTGTCATGGGGGTCTGGGAATGCAACACTTAGAGAGCCACACACGTGGCTCGAGGTTGGCTTTCCTACGCCGCGCGTTGACAGGAGGCGATTCGATTATGGAGGGGATTGTCAAAGACGCGTTCCCTTTCCTTACTATCAGTCCCCCCCATCTCGCGGGTTGAACGCCATCGTAAACCCCGGGATCAATCGGATTTCCTTCGCGAGTGTCCGTCGGCCTTGTTGGCTGTTCCCCGGTCCAGTGACATTTCACGGCCTAGGAAGGTCTTCTATCGTCTGTTAGTGGAGGGGATCGCGAAGGATCCCCTACGTGATACGCTGTGCTTGTCGGAGGATGAGTTTCGCTCTTACTGGTATTGGGCGCCAGCGGCGGATTACCTCAGTAACCCTGAGTTTTCGCTTACCTGGCGATTAGCTCGGAATCGGCTGCCTCTCAATGACAAGGCTTTCATATGGGGCTTGGCGGATTTGCCAGATTGTGAACGGTGTGGTCTTGGTTTAGAAGAAACGACTTCGCACGCCTTCTACCATTGCCCCCGGGTCCGCCCCTTATGGGACCATGTCGGCGAGTTGACGGCTCGTCTCGCTCCCGAAAAGCTTGTACCCATTGATCGCCCATACGCGTATGACAATGTGTCGCCCCCGTATTCCGGGGTGGAACGAATGGTATTTCTGACGCTGCTAGCCACGGCCCGAATGGTGCTTTGGACGACGCGACAGGAGGAAGTCTTGCGAGACATCCGTCTTTCTCATCAGGATCTAATCCGATTCTTTGAGCATCAGCTCAAGATGAAGATTAGAACTGATAGAAAACGTCTGCATTCGAGAGTCTTCAGCGAAAGGTGGGTGACTGAGGCGAGCTTGGTTCGTTTGAACGGGCTAGCCTTGATTTTCTCTTCTAGGTCAACCTATGTCACATCGGGGTGGTTTCCTGTGGAGCCCTCCCCTTGGTTAGGTTAGACAAGGTTTAGTGTACCTAGTTAATGTGAGTAAATGTTGTTCCTGGCCTGTTCCCGGCTTTCTCTTTTGTTATGATCCAAGTCGAGATTCCCAACCTCCCCATTTTGTTAACCCCACTTTTTCATCTCGACTGGATCACCTTTAAAATTTCCCATGTCCGTTTATATTTTCTCCTTTCCCACTCCCTTAGCGAGAGAGCTTCTTGATTTTGTCCAACGGGCAGAATACAGCGGCCTCTCTGATTTGAGGGTTGGACGGGCCCTACTAGCATCTGTTATGTTTAATTTGAACTACGTTAATATTTTAGTTGATTATTGGGTTCATCTCACTTCTCTCTCATTTTTTCACCACAGAAAGTATTTATCATCAAAATTTTTATGGCTTGAGGCTCGTTTTGTAGATCCCCCCCTTGTGAGGAAGCGGTATTTTGGTGTATGGTGGATCGAATGTTAACGGTCGAGTTCTTTTGATGAATGTAGAAATTGTAATGTATGAAAGGGTCGTGAATCTGATTAGCTAGGTATAAGTGATGACCAGCCTCAAAACCTCCCCTTCTTCGGCCTTGTGACACACTTTTGTATTCTTATAAAATAAATCTTGGTAACTAATAGCAACGGCGAGAATAGAAACATAAACAATAATATTAATATTTTTTTATAAAAATCAGATGAACGAAAATTATAAACAGGATGAAGGCAGAATTAATAACATTATAAAAAAATGCATAACACCAGTTGATAATAGCAAAAAAAATAGATTAATTATTTATTATAAAAAATTTAAAACTTCTAACCTTATAGTTAAAAATAATAATTCACCTCCTAGAACAAAATTAAATAGAGCAAATATTATTTACGAATTCAAATGCCCATTAAGGAATTGTATTCCTCAAGAATCAACTTTCGTAAATAATTATATAGGCCACACTACAACATGTTTAACATGCAGACTAACTCTACATCTTTCTGACAATAGCTCAAGTAGATCTCATTTAAATATTCATGGAGACCTCCCGGACACTATTCGGAATATACTTGTCGACAACACTAATATAATAGCATGATCCACATGCAAAAAAAGGCTAAAAATAATGGAAGCCGTATTAATAAAAACAAACAAACCAACACTTAATAATATTAACTTTGAACATGGACATAATATCTTGACCGTGTTTTGAAACAAAAAAACTGAAACATTTTATAAAACATACATATAACAAACTATTTCTAATTCTAATAGTTGAAATATAATCCTGGAAAATGGCTAAATGTATAGCCGAAAGCGCTCGGATAAAAAAAAACATTCGGACAGTTTTTATATAATTTAGCATCTGAAAAGAAAAACATTATTAGATCGCACGAGAAATTGTATAAAAACTAAATAAGCGTACCTTGTCAGTCGTTTTTAATGAAATGTGCATGAAAGAAGGATTGCTGCCTAAATACACACACACACACACACACACACATATATATATATATATATATATATATATATATATAGGTACGTATCTAGGTAGGTAGGTAATGAAAAGTTTGCTAATCCGTATGGATAATTCCTAAGGGGGATGTAATCCAGAGAGCTCAATGCAAAACCAGAGCGAATATTAATTTTATTAGAAAAAGACAACCTTAAGGGTTCACTGGTTATATTTTATTTCCCCAGGAAAGTAGTTTTTGCCTGATTCCTCAGATCACATTTCCAAGCATTAAAAAACCTCTTTATTTTACTTGCAACACTTTCGAAAAAGAATATACGCGTATGAATACAAGAAAAATTGAATAAAAGGCTTAATTGCACATTGTCAGTCGTCTTTAATGAAACATGTACGTAAGAAGTATTGCTGACCAAATAGACAATTATTTATATATATATATATACAGTGTAACCCGGATATAAGAGACCCGGATATAAGAGAAACCCGGATATAAGATAGATTTTCTCTGGTCCCAAATTAGAGCCATACTTACCTAAAGAAAATAGTCCAAACCCGGATATAAGATACTTCGTCTCCGGTCCCGACAACTCTCTTATATCCGGGTTACACTTATATATAAAAGTATATATCAGTGTTTGTGTGTGTACGTGTGTGTGAGTGAGTGTGTATGTGTGTGTGCGTGTGTGTGTGTGTGTGTGCGTGCGTGTGCGTGTGTGTGTGTGCGCGTGTGTGTGTGTATCTGTGGAGAGATAGCTAGATCCATAAAGAAAGGGATTAATACCGCATTGTGACTGTCAATTTCACGGTTCAGTGGGATCTCCAGACTTCTTTCTCTCTCTTTGCCCACCAAACATACACACACACACACACGCATGCGCGTACACACACACCCGCGTGATCGCACAAACACACACATCAACCACACACACACACAAACACACACACTCACTCACACACACACACATATATATACATTTCTGTGGGGGGTGTTTGTGTAAGCTGTAGGTAAAGGTATAATGGCCCTTGTTCTGAAGATTACAATGGATCGCGAAACGGGCTGTCGACGTGCACTGTTGATCTATCTGTCTACACTGCATAATTGTGTACTTGGAGTATATACGTTTGTTAACAATAACGAGCGAAAGGCTAAAATAATGGCAAGGAATTATTCTTCAAGAAATACATGGGACACACACTGGATATCTTCCTTTCTTTGCTTCAGGAATAACTAATTTTAAACGTCCTTGCGTTCGCAGTAACGGTTTATTTCCTCCTCGTGGGAAAGCCATGTGAAAGTCGATCATACGGGTTCTTATCTTCGCACAGCTGTCACGCGGATCATTCTTACAGTGGTGGAATCCAGACATCTCCGTAACGCGCTGTCAACACAGCCAAGAATCGATAACATCGATATTGTTGCAGAGTCGAACAAGAATTACAAGAATTCGACTGCAACTGAAAACACAAGATGTGATTTAAATAGCGGCCATGATACACTCACACACAAAC
>OZ038513.1:52164595-52174595 GCA_964036315.1 Acanthosepion esculentum | reverse complement strand
AAAAAAAATGTGTTTCTGTGCTCCCCTGACAGCTGCAGTGATGGAGAAAGTATTACCATCGCCAGTGAGACACGCTGCAAGAGCCACTCCGTTTCGCGAGGCTCGTCCCTTAATCGACATGCAATCCCGCCAAGCCTCTGAACGAATGCGATCAAATGCGGGTCAATAACCCCAGATATCTCCACCGTCTTACGTAATATTACGGCACACGCAGACAGATAACCAAATAACGTAGTACTGGCCGCTTTCCAAGCCATGCAACAATAATCAAACCCGTAGACTTCGACCGTGGTGATGGAAACGGTTGGATCCTCTCTCCTGTCTTCGTAGTGCCGGCCGCATTCAAAGGCAAGCAGCAATAAAGGACATGATCAGAAGAGCTCTGGATGCAGCTGGGTTACTCTCCCATATCAAACCCCCTCCACCGTGGTGTTGGAAAGAGGTCGGATGAGATTACGATTTCCCCTTTTAAAGTGGGGAAGTCGTTGATTTGGGATGCGATCTGTGCTGATACATATTCGACCGGTAATTTGATCAGATCAGCGGTTGAGTCGGGTTCAGTCGCACGGGACGCAGAGATAAAAAAAAATAAAAGTTAGATATTCTTCTGTTACGGACTGAATCCGACTCAACCGCCGACCTGATCAAATTACCGGTCGAATATGTACCGACACAGGTCTCATCCCAAATCAACAACTTCCTTCCTTTAAAAGGGAAAAATGGATAACACCATTCGGTCGTTTTCCATCACCACGGTCGAGGCCTACGTGTTCGATTTGGAAGGGAACAGATTCGTTGTTTTTGCTAGGATTAATAAAAAGAAATTGTTTTCGACAACGATTGAGCTCTGAAGAACGGTTGACGGCCGAAAGGTTTATTAGATATCAACCATTAATAAGTATTAAAATGCTTTCATTGGTACTATTCAAGGCTTTAATAATATATATTCTTATATCTAAAGAAGTAATGAATTTTGATTTATTAATCAGATTTTAATCCCTTTAAACGTTACTTTTAAGTGAATACTTATATTTCATTAAACTCTCCGTTTGTTTATTAAACAGTATAATCATTTATTTTCGCCTACCAGCCTGAATATTCGACGTACCCACGAAGAAGCTTTGCCGATCAAGCAAGGTTTGATCAGTGCCTTTTAGCAAAACCCTTCCCGTCATAGATTCCTCGAAATTGTCATATCAGCTCTGTTTCGTATGCAAACGTAAACAAAGTAATTTTCAAAAGAACTAATGGATGTTTCTAAATGTATTAACCCGATAGATTTATTATTTTAACGTAATTTTTAATGGATACCCATATTTGAGTAGACGCCCCGTTTATTTATTGAACAGTATATTTATTTATTTACGTCTACCGGCTTAAATATTCGCGAAATCTTCGGAGGGCGCATAATTTTCTTTAATAACATTTCACAAATTTTCAATAAATATACTGCTTAATAAAAAAACGCATTGTCTATCAAGTACCCACTATGAATAGCGTTTAATGTGATATATATATATATATATATATATATATATATATATATATATATATATATATATATATATATATATATACGAGGGTCATTCAATAAATAAGGTGAATTTTTCGGTATAAGGACTTCTAATACAGATAGAAGCTTACTCTTTTTTATTTTTTTTTGTTTTACTTCTTTTTCACATGGATTTAATTTCTTTTGCAGATTAAAAAAAAACTTTCAGAGTTTTGGCGATTAACAAAGATGGCCGACCAAGAAGCATGCTCCAGGATTGAACAGCGGTCAGTTATCAAGTTTTTGGTTGCTGAAGGGTGCAAATAGAAGGAAAGCGAGGCAAAGGGAAACAACTCGCGATAGACCTAGCGGAAAGCCATGATCTACTACGTCCTGAAGGGAGACGGAACATGAAAGAATGAGAAGACATTACTGTCTCAAAATAGATATAACACTGACATATGTATTTCATACACTTTTTTTTTATTTAATTATTATGGGACAGATACTATCTATCTTCTAGAGTAAAACTGAATTTGCATAAATATTTACTTAGCAGAGGTGGTGTTGGTGTAAGGGCTACTTTAAATGACGATTGAACTCCGTTATTTTTTAACCTGGAACTTAGGGCTACAAATAGCAATTTCAACATTGAAATTATGAAACCTATCTGTAAATGCAGTACTGTACTCTAATTTATAAAGTTCAGGTAACAAAGAGGAAAGCGAATCAGAACAATTAACATGAAAATATTGACAGGAAAGACACAGGGAACCTAGATTACACCCGTGGGAAAATAATTGAATAGCAGATGATAGGTCAGGACAGATAGCTTTGTACGTTCTTCATTGTATTTTGTCAAGAAGAAGCATCAGATATGGTAGCAATATTCAACGCATTGTCGAATGGAAGACTTATAAATGTGCAAAATCGATTCTGGCGAGAAAATGTATCTTGCACGACATAGCGAAGCAGATATAGTAATTAATTCAAGGCTCATCTCAGAGGAAAATGTGAAACGGAGAAGGCACCATGCTAACGCACCCCCCCCATATATAGTTGGTAGTAGTCATCAGGGGGGCTTAGAGAAACTAATACTCATAGGGCGAATAGAAGGAAAGCGAGGCAAAGGAAAACAACTCGCGATATACCTAGCGGAAAGCCATGATCGACTACGTCCTGAAGGGAGTCGGAACATAAAAGAATGAGACGACATTACTGTCTCAAAATAGATATAACACTGACATATGTATTTCATACACTTTTTTAATTTAATTATTATGAGACAGATACTACCTATCTTCTAGAGTAAAACTGAATTTACATAAATATTTCAACTCACTACCCCAACCACAGTCCATCGCATTTGGCTGCTGAATTCGAGATGTCTTTCAGAGTCAGCCATTATTTTCACTAATTAACCAATGGTACTAAGTCTGCCAAAAATCATATGAGGATCCACTTGTAAGCAAGTTAGAGAACCTTGTGTCATGACGCTGTTTGTAAATGTTGAAATGTTACTATTTTCTATTTTTCTTTTTACTTTCTTTTTGTTGTTCTTCATTTATCTTTCTTTCCCCGTCATTATTTTCTTTTCTCCATTGCTATTCAAATAACTAACTTTTTGTTCATCCACCCTGCCATATGCTATGCTTATCCGCTTTTATTTATCAATGCTGGTAGATTACGTATTACCACCCCGATTTTTACGCATCAGAACTTATACTAAGTCATTACTTAATATTAATTCCTTCCCATTTTTTTTCAGGTTAATAGGGGTAGATAGACTGAGCTATCGCCCAGGTCGCACTCCTTCCATATCTATTGAACAAGAGTAAAGCTTCATCCCTTGTTTCCTATTGGCTTATCGGTTCAGTTTTTTTCTTTCTCTTACCATGGCCGCCATGATTTAATTGTCTTAAATTTTTGGTGATCGGACTAACCAATGGCTGTGATTTTCCATTATGAGGATACCGGGTCGGCAGTTTGCTGGCTGCTGCTTCCGACTGGTCGTTAGGAGTCCGCACTCTTTGGTAGCGGTTCGACAGGCTGCTCTGATCAACAGCCGTATAATATCGGGGTATTTCTAGTGCCATGTCGCTAATGTACCTGCATTTATTTCCGGCGGACAACCCTGAGGCCACATTATGCTCTGATCTCATCCAAGGACTGTCTGGTTTGTATTGCCATTGACGACAAATAGTGACAAGTAGGCTCGTTTTTTTCCTCTCTCCTCAAAACATATCTCATGGAAACCATAACAAAAAGAAATAAAACTAAACCAGTAAACAAACAAAAAAACAAACACCTACCCGACTCAATTTTTCCCCAATATTTGCGGTATCCGTTCCAAATTCTGCGTAGAATCCTTCCCCTTGGAGCGATCGCAAGATATCTTTGCCCTTTGTGAAAGCAACTTGAATTCTTCCATTGCGACAAATGAATTCTTGGTTCGAGAGTATCTTCCTCTTTGCCGAAAAAATTCAAACTTTACATGCATGGCCTTGGTGTTTACATTCGGGATAATCTGCCAATGGCCAGAGAATTGTCTCTTGAGGTTGTTGAGTACTCTTTCATTTGTTTCCGTATTTCGCTATTAAACTCTGTCAGCTATCACTTCTTCCTTCATCACCCCCCTCTTCCCAAGACCGCAGTATAGACGCAATAGCTTACAGTATCGAAAATACACTTTTTCTTCATCCATCTGCGAATATCTTTGTCTTTTGGTGACTTTAATACTCACCACGACACGTGGCTGAAACATTCTAAAGGTACTGATTTTGCTGGTATGCAGGCATTAAATTTTTCCATTGCCTAATCTGTCACTCAACTCGTGGACTTCCTTACTCGTTTCTCATGCCAAACCGAGAAACAGGCTTCTCTACTGGATCTATTTCTTACCGCCTCTTGGTCGCTTTCAATATATTTTCTTTTCTTTTTTATGCAGGTTATAGAGCATCCCGTACAGATTAAAATGGCTACGTACTATGTCCAGCAACGAGTAAAACGAGTTCGTCTATTCCAATGAAAGATCAAATATTGAAACTCAGAGAAAATACCGGCAACATTTTAATGTCAGAGCATCTCCTAGCGATAACATTATTCAGAACCTAATCGTCCGGTTTGAAGAAACCGGATCAGTCGGCGATCTTCTGGGAAAAGCTCCTAACCGCAATGTGCCTACTGATGCAGCAGTGGAAGGCAGAGTGTCCTTGACGATCCATCAGCTTCTACCAGTCGTAGCTCAGTTTTTTTGTTTTTTGTCGGTGGGGGGATATTTTGTATTTTTTTTTTTTTTGGTTTTTCTTGTTCGAAAGTGAAAAATACGACCTCGCCGGGGATTTGAACTCAGCTCGCCGGTTGCAATTTATTCGTCGATGACCGTTACGAAACCTGCCCATAAAATACCTTCATATGTCTCTTAAAACGCGCTTGTATAACACTAAATGTCATTCTGGAGATTTTCTTATTTATCGACAATTGAATTAATGCATAAATACCTTCTGTATACAAGAGGGAGAAATCAAAAATAATATATTATATATTTTTTTACATGTATTCGACAAGGACAGCGTCTGAAATGTCAACTGATTCTCTTTTCATACAAAAACATTTGCATTGAAACGCATATATAATTTATTGATATTCTGATTTCAATATTGATTCAAGTAGTTTTAATATTATATACTTATATAACTGGTTGTAGTTTACATATATATCAGAGTACTACCAGGGATTTAAAAGAAGATAAATTTATAAAGCAATTGTTAAGTTTGATGAAAAATGATTTAAAGATTAACGAAAAATAAAGAAACCAGTAAAAATTGCCATTTTTCGCTATTTACGTTGTTTTTCGCTATATGGGTGGATCAAAGTAAATGACTGTTAAAGAATCAACTTATTATTGGCTACAATTGAGTGAAGTTTGTATTAGATTGCTTGAAAATTAAGGGAGGTTTTAGTTTAAAATTTGTGTTGAAATCGATTTTTCGTTGTTTTTGCGGTTTTTTGCTAAACGCTGTGTGGTAGAAATAAAAATGATGTATCGTTGAGCTCGTCATCATGTAAGTAACCTACATACCAAGTTTGAACGAAATCGGGGGAAAAAAGTTGAATTTATTGATTTCTGATCGGCTTTATCGATTATTGATTTTTTTTTTAAATATCGATTTTTACGCTAAGAATCTATCTCTTACATTGTACAATATATGTGCCAAATCTGTTTGATGGATCTCGAGTGAAAAGGTATCACACAGACTGATATCCTCTCTTTTATATATATAGATGGCTGGGATGATTGTGATGGAATCGTTATTCCTCACCAGCATTTAGAGAATCCTGCAGTACAAGAAAAGACCCTTGTTTTCAGCATTTATTTGCTGCGTAGTCAGTCCACCATTACCTGTTGTGACAATGTTTAATTGCAGTAAACGTATATATATATATATATATATATATATATATATATATATATATATATATATATATATATATATATATATATATATATACCTTGCACTATTTACATTGTTCGGACTGTTGTGATAATGTTTAATTGTAGTAAACGTATATATATATATATATATATATATATATATACAACTTGCACTATTTACATTGTTCGGACTGTTGTGATAATGTTTAATTGCAGTAAACGTATATATATATATATATATATATATATACACCTTGCACTATTTACATTGTTCGGACTGTTGTCCTCATCTTGCCAGTGGATATAGCCGTTGGCTGAAGTAATCCAGTGACTTGTGTGTTCAATACCTGCCCACGGCAGTCGTGAACAAAATTTGGAGAGTTGAATTACTAACAACTGAAATTGGGAACAATCTAACCCGGTGGACGAAATAAAGGGTTCGGTTAGAAATTCCAACGTATAGCATCTGAAGAAGGCCAGAACGTACAACGACCGAAACGTCGTCAATGTGAGAATAAATATGAGGAGAACCGTCCGAACAATGTAAATAGTTACAATACCTCATCTCAGAAATATAGACAGGTTTTATTGATTGTACACTGTTCTGGAATAGCAGTTTATTTTATGACGCTTAAGCGAAGGAATACTAAAAATCTTTCTTTTTTTAATTCGTGAAAAGACGGCTGATTTGGTTTTCATTAAAGTGTTCTGGCCTGGAGATAGCTGTAGAAACTAGAGATACAACAAACTCGGCTCGCTACGGAACGACGGCGACCGTAGTTGACAAACAACATTTTGTGTCGGATCTTGTGATGATCCATTGATTGATCTTTGCATTCTGAAGATAACGGCTTGAGCTTTTGTAAATGCACCTGTGAGTTGAGCTTTGATTTAGTATGAGACTGTCTGTGTCGTTTCTCTTTCTACTTCATACGGCTTCCTTTGCAAGATCAAACTTATCATTCTTCTTATGTGGTTCTTCTCTTCAGCAGTTTTGTATGTCTTCAGACTCTTCAAAATTATATATTAGGTTTCTGGGAAGTAATTATATTAATCACATAGATTGAACATTATATCGTGACAGTTTCAGATCAAAATTTGCCGAATATAATACGTCACACTTATTACTGAAAGGTTATATGCAATTTACATTTTATCACTTCAAACGTTATTTTTACTGGATACTCGTATTTGAGTAGACGCTTCGTTTATTTACACAGACATGACAGAACTGAATAGACACCAAGATAAATTTTATTTCTGATTTTTTTTAATAACCAAGATAAATTAACTTAGATTATTTGATTAAAATTGCAGATAACAATACTGGAACATGCCACGAACCAAAGGAGCATCAGACCTATCCCAATTTCAGCGAGGACGTATCGTGGGCCAACATGAAGCTAATAATAGAGTTATCGTACAATTCACCAGAGAGAGCAAGAAGTGCACAAAACCTCATCCAGGCCGCCCTGGGCCCTCTGAAAGAATCATGCGTCTTGTCGAAAGAAATGTTGAACAGGATCCACGTTGCAAGGCCTCTGACATAGCAACACAAGTTGATGTCAGTCGCAGAACAGCTGTCAGGTATCTTCACAAGATGGGCTACTATGGCAGAGCTGCGAGAAGGAAACCACTTATCCGTCAAGCCAATATCAAACGCAGAAAGGATTGGGCTCATAAGATGGTGAGGAGACCTGTGAACCTTTGAACCACTGTCATTTTCTCTGATGAGTCAAGATTCGCATTGTTTTCCGACAGTAGAAGAGTATGGGTATGGAGACTCTGTAGTCAAGAGTTTGATTTTAAAAGACGGCAGCCAACGGTGAAACATGGGGGCCTTTCAGTAATGGTATGGGGTGTAATTTGGAGTGATGGTCGCTCAGAGCTTGTGGAGTGTGAAGGAAACATTAATTCAACCAAATATGTTTCTATATTAAAGAAAGGGCTCCTTCCAATATTCTCAAGTAGTAGAATGAGCAAAGTTGACTCCCTATTTATGGAAGATGGAGCTCCATGTCACACTGCTAAAGCAACGCAACATTGGTTGAGACAAAATGGGATCAATAAACTTCTATGGCCAAGTCAGTCCCCGGATATTAACCCTATTGAATACCTTTGGGGCATATTAGATCGAAAACTCCGCATAAAGAACAGGAAGCCATCTTCTAAGCCCAAACTTTTAGGATTATTGCGTGAAACATGGCAAGAAATCCCTCAAGATGATATTCGTGAACTCATCGCTAGCATGCCTAGAAGGGTCCTTGCATTAAAAAAAGCAAAAGGGATGTCAACCAAGTATTAGTTATTAAATTTATGACCATTTATAATTAATTCATTTGTATAAATTACTTGTTTAATAAAATAAACGGTGTCTGTGAGCGTCTATTCAATTCTGTCATGTCTGTGTATTAAAAAGTGTATGTGTGGCATTCGTCAGTCTCAAGGAACCTTGGATCTTTGACCAAAAAGTTATGCCTCAGCTGCTGATGACAGGGATGCTGGAGTGTCATCTCCATGGCGCAGGCTTGGACAGAGTTTAATGAGAGATCGGTAGTTCCCCATTCATCACGTTTCCCCTCTCCACATCACCAATGTTTTTCAAGGGAAAGGCAGTGGCCAATACAGCTTGGCACGAGTGTCATCGCAGGAATTGCCAGAACGAAGTTGAACGTAGCATTGGACTGTCTTAGGAACACCGACTCCGAAATTGTCCCCAGAGTTTCCTACTGAAACATTTCTTATGGTTGTGTATGGCCGCAAGAAGACAACAGATGTTTCAAATCAGAAGCATTTTGCATAATGACCATTTAAAATTCAATATTATTATGCTATCCGTTACTCTATTGTGGACACATGGTGGAGTAATGGATAGCATCTCATATTGAGGAATCAGGGAGCAGAGTTCAAATTCCAGGTAAGTTAAAAATCAACAATAATGATGATTCTCGTGGTCATCTCCACTGACCTCTAAGCTGTACAAAACCCTAAGAAATCTTGGATCTTCGATCAAAGAGTTATGCCCCAGCTGCTAATGGTAGGGCAGCATGAGATGATGCTGGTGTTTCCTCTCCAGGGCGTAGGCCTGGACAGGGTTCAATTAGAGATCGGCGGTTGCCCATTCAGCACGTCTCACCACTACTCCAATGTTGTCCAAAGGCAATAGAGCTTGGCACCCATCGTCGTCACAGGAGATGCCAGAGCGAAGAGAAATATAACATCAGATTGTCTTAAGGAGTCCGGTCCCGGATTTGTCCTCTTGGTTTAGTCCCGAAGCCTTTCCAAAACTGTCTGTTTATTTATTTTCGTCTACCGGCCTGAATATTCGAGAAATCTTATTAAAGAAAAATATGTGCTCTTCGGCACGATTCAAACCTGCGTTCTTCGCTGGCCAGAGAGAACCGCCGTTAGATACAAAGTGCTCTCGACTGACTGTTCACAGTAAAAGGTTTATAATTAAACACTTTATTAATAGGCTCTATTTCTATTAATCAACGTATCGAAAGCATTTATGAAATAGCCTAAAAGTGTTCATCTTAATTTAATTAAAGTAATAAATCTGGCTGTATAATAAATGATATTATGTACTTTAATTTCATTGGTGTAATAATTAAAGCTTGGTATTTTAATAACTGATATTATGTGCTTTAATTTAATTAATTTAATAATTAAACGTCGGGTTTCTAATAACTGATATTATACGCTCTAATTTAATTGATTTAATAATTAAAACATGGGCTTCTTATAACTGATATTATGCTCTTTAATTTCATTGACTATTACGTCAATGAAATTAAAGAGCATAATATTAAAATTTGGTTTTGTAACAACTCATATTATGTGCTTTAATTCAATTAATGTAATAAAAAAATTGGATCAGTAATAACTCTTATTATTAATTATTATTATTAATAATTTTGATTTCATGAGAGCTCTAAAAACAACCGGTTTGTTTTTACAGCTCTTATGAAGTAAAAATTATGACCTATGGGATTTTAATTGTTTGTTATTCTAAAATATATATATATATTTATATATATATATATATATATATATATATATATATATATATA
>OZ038513.1:52084595-52159595 GCA_964036315.1 Acanthosepion esculentum | reverse complement strand
TACTAAAGGACTTGGAGCAATATGGCACTGTGTTAACAAAGACACTGCCACCTGGCGTCACCAGTGCAATGAGATAACGCTAGTCCAATGAAGAGGCACAGACATGTAAAGACGCTTAATTTAAATCCGCGTATTAAATATATAGACCCCGTCATTTACGTAATACTGTATTTAGTAAATTTGCTTTAGAACAAATTTGCACAAGAACACACAAATGAGTCTTTAGCAATGACACTGCTCACGATAATATCATGTTGAAACACCGTTTCTTGTAAGATCACCGAAGTTAAGCAACGCCAAGACTAGTCAATAGCTAGTCGGGTGACCGCTTGGGAATACCAGATACCGTATGCTTAAATGTGCGTGTGGAATAACTGATTACCGCTCGGAATTGGAAATCGCAGAGCCGAGTTCGAATTGCGGTCGTATTCTTTCACTTATGCGCAAATACCCTTGGAAAAGGAATGAATCCACCTCTTCTCTCTTCAGCTGTGGGTTTATCAGTAAGACTTATATCAGTAAATTCTTCTTCTTCTTCTTCTTCTTCTTCTTCTATGTGTCGCGTCCATTCAGAATGTTCGCGATCAATTCCCTCTCCTTTGTAGCTTTAAAATATTTTTTATTATCTATCCTAAACCCTGTTCTGTTATCCATTTACCCAAGCTCACTAAGTACGTTATGCATTGTTTTCCTCTGATCCTCTTGCCTTCAGTCTGTCCTGTGAGTATCAAATTTTCCAAGCCCCTTTTCCTCATTATGTGTCGTAAAGATCTTTCTGATTCTAAGTATGTGTTCTTTTTGTAGCCATTGCCTCTAAAACTTCGTCTTTGCTCCCTTCAGTCAGTATCATTCTGTAGAAACACATTTCTCTTGCTTCAAGTCTCTCCTTCATCTGTGAAGATATTTTTCAAAATTATTTCACACCAAGCAAGGCGTGAATAACATCAGTACGCAGGGGATTTACAGGGAGTGAAAGTGAGAGAAAAGTCTAATCATAGGGAGGATTGAGGAAAGGTTAACAGATGAAAGGGATTCAAGAAAATAGAAGATGACGATTGACATTGTATGTAAATTTTTGAAGATTGTAGTTATCAGGGAAGTAAGTCAACGAAACGGAGTTCCACAGGCTGAAAGTGCGAGAATATAAACTGCTGGAGTAGAAGTGGCGATTGCATTTAGCTATTTCAAACACTAAACGGGTGGGGTCTAGATCGCAGTCTCGTAGTACGCTTAAATTCGTTTAATCGGGTCACCCAGGAGAAAAACTCGTCAAAGAAATAGCCATGAAAATATTTGTAGGAAAGTCAGAGGGAAGCCAAGTCACATCGGTGAGAACGACGTGACTAAAGTTGAGACGCCAAGTCAGGACCGTTTTCATTGCAGATTCTTCTTTGTATTTTGTCAAGAACCTCGAGATGATTAGCAAGAGAAAACGATCACATATAGCAGCAGTATTCAATACACGGGCGATTTTTCTGCATTCACTGGTATATAAATCCCAAAATATTTTCTGGATTTAAAAAAAACTTGCAAAAGGTTGATAAGCTTTAGAAAAACAACAAATTATCCAATCACTTTAAAATGACAAACGTGACGTATTTTTTTTTTTTTTTATATTGCTCTATGGGAAGCGTCCTCTATGACTGTTTGCCATGTTTAGATTAGCACAGAGGCGATTCTGGCAATGGCGGCGATGTGTGACTTTACAGTATAAAGTGTAGCGAAAAAATGATCCAAATATGATCAGTTCGAGTCGAATGAGCAGCAGATAAAAGATAGTTTTTGATGATAGCCATTGATAGCAAATATGTTCCACGGTTATCGTTAATAAAGTACGTGGCCAGTAGGAGAGACGGCGGTGAAGACATAGATTAAGGATGGAGGAGGAAAAGAGGGAGAAAGAGAGAGATAAAGAGAAATAGACAGATGGGCAGAGAGAGAGAGATTTAGAAAGAAAGAAAGAAAGAAAGAAAGAAAGAAAAGCGAGAAAAAGAAATCGAGAAAAAGAAATCGAGTGAGAGGTTGGATAAAAAGTGATAGGCCGTGAGAGAAAGAGAAATAGAGAAAAAAGAGATAAAAGGTAAGTGAATAGAGAAAGACGGGTACAAGAAATATAGAAATGAGGAAAGAGAGATATAAAAAAAGGGAGAAGTAGAGAAAGAAAGAGGAAGAGGAAGTGAGAGAAGTAGGCAGAGAAAGAGAAGAAATAAAGATAGGAAGAAAAACAGTGAAAAATAGAGAAGGACAGAAAAAAAGAATGATAGAGAACGCGAGAGATATAAAGTGAGAAAGAAAGAGAGAGATATAAAAAAAATAAAAACAGAGTGATATATAGAAATATAGAAAAAGCAGAAAAGAGAGTGACAGAGAAACGGGGGTGGGGGCTATAGAAAGAGGAATAGAGAGATAGAAACAGAATGAAATAGACAGAGAAAGAAAGAAAAAAGAAGATGCATAGTGATATGGAAAAGAAGAGCGGCATAGACTGACATAAAGAGAGATAAAAAGGGATTTACAGACAGAAAGAGAGGGAGAAAGAGCGAAACAATGAAACGTATAGAGAGAAGGAAAGAGAAAGATGATTAAATAGAGAGACAGGAAAGAGAGGAGGGAGGGAGAGAGAGAGAAAGAGATTGACAGTCAGAGAGGCAGATTCATGATTAGTCAGTCGAGAATATGAAAGCGTTGAGTTTCCACAGCACTGGCTGATTTCTTACTGTAAGAAGGCATGAAATGGTTTGTCCCTGTTTTGAGCCCTATCACGAGTTGTTAAAATGACTTGCTAGTAGCATACCATGATGTCTTATAGGAAAGTTTTGTGCAGAAAGACTGTCTAACCTTCTCTACACTATTATTTAAACATCGACTCGCCCATCCACTATGAGTCGAGAACCTCTGCTCATTGGATAGTGGCAAAACGTCGGTTTTGAGTGGCATTTTGATGCCGGTTAGGCATCAGGATATTGTTTTTCCTGGGTTGAACTTGGGCAACCCATCCATGGTTTTAGGCTAGAGTAGGTTTTTGGTTTTGATTTTTTAGTTTTTCATTTCCTTTTCTGTAAACTTAGCTAGGGTGTGTTTGCTCATTGGCCCCCTTTTTTTCTGTCCCCTTTTCTTTTCCTTTAGTTTAACTCCCCATCCCACCCCTCGTTAGGTGGTCAGTGATTTCAGTTCTCTGGCGGATGCGGGACGCCTTTCGTTTCGAGGGTGTGTTTTTTCGTATTTGTTGTTGAGTCTGAATCAGTGCGTGTTTGTGTGAGTGTTTGGGATGGATAAATGTTTTTCTATATTTTTTAAAGTCCCGTATCGATTTCGTCCAGTTAATTGATTTTACTGTCACATTTAGGATTTGTGGGAGGGGGGGGGGTATTACTAACATGATTTTGTTTAGTTTCATGTAAATATTTTTTAAGTCATATTGTATATATTCATTGGGGATTCTTTTTATTGTTAATTTTTACTCCCGCCCCCTACAGACATTATTTGTACATATGGGGTTATTTAGCATTTTCATTGAGACAATGAGGTATTTTGGTGGATGTAGTAAGAAAGGTAAGTATGAATGTGGCGTTTTGGTGGAAGGAATATTGTATTGTATGTTTGAGTCAGTGCTCGTGACTAGCTAAATATAAAATTAAGACAAATGATGACCTTCCTTTTTCCCCAACCCCTTTTTTGGCCTTGTGCCGCATTTACTGTACTTACAGTAATAAATATTGTGGCAAAACGTAGGTTGCTTCGTCGTAACGTTTTCAGTCGTACTGAACTGCTGTCTTCTCAGCTACTTTGATTAATCCCTTCGTCACTCAATCATTTTGCCAGTCTTTTCCTCACAGTCATTCCAACCAGCAACTACGCCTGATATTTTTTTTTTCAGTAAGCTTCCGCCTGTACAAGCTTCGGAGGCTACTTGAGGTAAAAGGTTACATTAACAGGTAGTTTATACGGATAGGAAGATAACGGTTATCCCTAAAATTGAACAGGTTAAGATTGTAATGATCGGGGAAGCATCCTCTTGGGAGTTGGTTCCACAGAGCAGTAGTTCGTGGAAAGAAGCTGTTCGAATGGAACTTCTCACCAATGAAATACGGAAGGATTATGGGTGGTTTGCTGCAATGTCAATGGTACAGCTGGCCCTAGCCCTGAAGGTTAGAATTGGTGGAGCCAAGGGATGTAGATCGTCCTTGAACTTTCTATAGAAATAGCGAAAGAGCAGTGAGAGGTTTACCACATCCCGCCTGTGAGAGAGAAGTTCGGGGATGGAAAATAATTTTTCGCCCACAAGGACTCGTAGATACTTATGGACTCTATCAAGATTGGAGAATGAGGGCTTGGGCAGCTCCCGTCCTAATATGATAGCAGTAATCCATTTTAGGCCTAATTTGGCTCATGTAAAGGTAGAGGGTTATACAAACTTTATATCAGTAAGAGACGAGAAAAGTGATACATTTGCGTAAATCATTATCGTCTGATGACGACAAAGACAATATTTACAGTAAAACAAACCTCTTACTCAAATTACAATCTCTGCATAAATATATAACTGATGCTAACCTGCTGGAGAGTAACTCCTTGCGCCTTCTACCTGTAACTGATATAAATTGGAACGATTATATCGTAAATTGCTGTTAGGAAAGTTAATTCAGTGTCGTGCTAGAAAATTATTCTCGGTCGCATCTGTCTTTTATGAGTCTTCAGTCGTCCGTGTGTTGAAAATTGTTGCCACATCTGGTATGATGCGTCTGCTGTGTATCTAGAGACATCTTGACAACGTCCAAAGAATATGCAGTGGTATCAGTCCTGCCCTGGCATGTCCTCTTCAATCGCATTCTTCGTTTTTTTTTTTTTATGAGCCATGTCCTTTCGGGACGTAGGCGATCATGGCTCTCCACCTCCCTCTATCCCTTGCAGCTCTCAACAAGTTCCTTCCCTCTGCTTACTCCCCCAGACCACGTTCTGTCATCCACTTGCTTAAGCCCGCCAGGTATGTCACGCGTTGTTTTCCCTTGACTCTCTTTCCTTCTATTCGACCCGTGAGTATCAGATTCTCCAGGCCTTCATTCCTCATTATGTGTTCCAGAAATGAAATCCTGAAGAATCTGATACTCACAGGTCGAACAGAATGATTAAAACAAAAGAACTAACATTATCTATGCTGTTATCTCATGTTGATTCCTGTTGCTTTCTTCACAGACTCATTTTCGTTATTATCTGTGATTTGCGATGCTTTCTTGGGAAAGATAGTGGAGTATTTTCCCATTGCTTTTTCTACAGATTCCTTTCTTTAGTATATGTTAATTACCGCGACTTCTTGGGAAAGATAGTGGAGTAGTTTCTCATTGCCTCTTCCTCAGATTCCTTTTCTTTATTATATGTGAATTATCATGATTCTTGGGAAAGATAGTGGAACAGGTTCCAATTGTTTTTTTCCAGATTCCTTTTCTTTATTATATGTGAATTACCATAACTTCTTGGGAAAGATAGGGGAGTAGGTTCCCGTTGCCTTTTCCACAGATTCCTTTTCTTTATTATATGTTAATTACCATGACATTTTGGGAAAGATAGTGGAGAAGATCCTATTGCCTTTTCCACAGATTCCTTTTCTTTATTATATGTGAATTATCATGATTCTTGGGAAATATAGTGGTGTAGGTTCTAATTGTTTTTTCCAGATTCCTTTTCTTTATTATATGTGAATTACCATAACTTCTTGGGAAAGATAGAGGAGTAGGTTCCCGTTGCCTTTCCCACAGATTCCTTTTCTTTATTATATGTTAATTACCATGACATTTTGGGAAAGATAGTGGAGAAGATCCTATTGCCTTTTCCACAGATTCATTTTCTTTATTTTATGTGAATTACAACGAAAAGGGATCTGTGGAGAAGGCAACAGGAAACTACTCGTTATTATATGTGAATTACCAAGACTTCTTGGGAAAGACAGTGAAATTGTTTCCTGTTGCCTTCTTTGCAGATTCTTTTTCTTTATTATATGTGAATTGCGATAAAAGATTGTGGTATAAGATACTGGTTACAAATTTTGTAGAGTAATGAATAAACACTCTGAACTTTAGATCGTAAAAAATTTAGTCATTTCGGTCTGAATTTCTGGGGTGAGTTGTTATCATCATTGACACTATTTTTATCTGAACTATTGTCCTCTTCTTTGGTGCTGTTATCACTGCCGGTCCCAAGGATTGAACGCACAATTTCTGCGTCACCAGCAGCGAAAATATCACAGACGGCAGCAGTAGCGGTAACAGTAGCAGTACCAGCACTAATCAGCAGGTTCCGTTGAAGACTCCAGGTTCAATGCAGAGAATTGTCCTACAATAGCCTAATGGATTAAAGAGTTGTTTCGTGAATTTGGTAGCATAGTAATTATGAGTTCAATCCCTGGACCGGGCAATATTTCCTTGGACTCAGTGGAAACGTATGGCCAATAGCTGAACTGTATTAAAAGTAGGAACAAAACAATATCCCTAGATACGGACAGGAAGGTTAAACATTCTCCGTAGATTAAATAGAGGTTTGAGTTCAGAATTCTCAGTAGGTTACCCTCATCGATCTACACCCGATGAAGGCCGAAACGTTGTCTAACAACAAAGCAATTAAATAATTTACTCATTTAATTCATTGGGCTGGTTGCCCAATTTGTTACACGGTTGTTGAATTGTCTAGGATAAGATGATGTGCAGGACACTCATTAAGGAACAAATTAATCTTTCTGGCTAGAAAAATTAGTTTGTTAACTGTTACTCCAAGGAGTGTCAGGCTCTCTAGTTAAAACTGTCGCTGAATTATAATATTTTTTCTGCTGATTAATTTGGTCTGTATTTTTGAGACAACAGGGATTGTCTAACCTTCTTGACATTTTCATCTCAATTTGAAGTAAAAGCGAAATACGATACAGAAAAATAACCGAGAGGATGTCTATCGATTGACAAACAGAATTTCATTTTGATTAGGAAGAAGCAGACGATTAACTGCTTTAACTCTTTCGCCATTGAAATCTGGATATCAGATATAAACGTGCACAAGTCGAGATTTCAGGCTCCATGTTTCTCTTAGAAAATTTGGTGTCGATCTCGATACGGGTCATATTTTTTTTTAATTAATAGCTCGCCGATAGCAAAGCTCAAGAACAACTCAAGCTACAAGATTAATAAATGAGGTTGTTATATGAATATAAGAGGAGTAAGTTAGAAATCCACATTATTAGGATATGTTTAGAAGTAAACGCTTGAGCTTAGACTTAAGGAGGTTAAGCTTGTGCGATCAGGGAAGCTCTATTTCACAAATTATCTGTTCTTGGTAAAAAGATGTATGAATGGAAATTCCTCCTTACTAATGGAACACAAAATGAATAAGGATGATCCAACCCACTGTATGGGGCATGATATGTCTTGTGAAGGACTGAACTTCTGGAACTAAGGAATGTAGATTAGAAAATTTGACAAGGAAATAGCGATAGAGTAAGGAGAGGTTTACGACGTTTCGTCTCTGGTAATGGAATGTAGAGTAGAAAATAATTCATCATCTAAATAAGGCCGATTAGACGCTTTTGAATTTAGAATTGCGCCGCTCCAGATTAGATATGGCAGGAATGCTCCATTTTTGGTCAGATCTGATAGATTATGGAAGAAGGACTCGGATTCCTAGATATGGACAGCCGGATGAGAACATTTTTCTTCTGTAGATTAAATAAAAGATTCAGTTCGAAATTCTCCGAATTTTACCCGGGGCGACAAACACCTGATGAAGGCCGGGGGGATACGACGGTCGAAACGAGATAACAACAACAATGAGGACAATAGTCCGAATGTAAATTATGTAAATAGAATTATCAATTATGTTTATTTGATGTTAAAACTTACTAAAATTTTCAGGATTAATAATGACATCTTTCTTTCGGCGACCATTACCCTTGTTTAAATTTATTTTTACATTTTGGTTCCTTTAGTTTCTGTGACATTCCGTCACAGAAACTAAAGGAACCAAAATGTAAAAATAAATTTAAACGATGAAATAAAATGTCTGAATAAAAATAAGGAAGCAAAGATAACAAGATTCAGCTCCGAACGACAGACAACATCAATCTCTACTACATCTATATTTATTCTGAAATTAAGATGAAAAAACTCAAGTAGAAATGAATAATTCACGATGCTTCCTCTTCAAATAATTGTAAATAAAATGGTAAATGAAATTTCAAATAAAATTTTAAATAAATTTGCAAATTCAGACATTTTATTTCATCGTTTTAATTTATTTTTATTTTTGGTCCGTTAATTTCTCTGACATTCCTTCCATTGTCCTCATTGTTGTTGTTGTTATCTCAAGTTTCGGCTGTTTTGCCCCCCGGCCTTCATCAGGTGTTTGTCGATCCGGGTAACATTCAGAGAATTTTGAACTGGACCTTTTATATAATCTACAGAGGAAGATTGTTCTCGTCCGGCTGTCCATGTCTAGAGATATGTCATCTAGTTCTTATTTTTACTACTGCTCACTTATTGCTCACACTGTCCGGCTCTGGATTGAACTCACAATTATTACATCAGCAAATTCAAACTCAAATGACAGCTCCTCTTCCTAGAAATTGTAGTAGAAATTATGATAATTCTCGTTCAAATAATTCACAAAATAATAACAAGACTTCGCCTCGAATTCCTTATTCAAAACTTGTTCATATTTTAAACGTTTTCGGTGTTTGCTGAGACTTGATTGAGCTACTGTCTGTAATTTTATGTCGAGGTTTAGATTGAACATCTGCCATTTTGAATGTACTGCTGATTATCGTTTGATATTTAGGTCGCCTGCATTTAATCATTTTGCTTGATTTTGTATCCACTTTATTTTGTGCGCATATGCGGGATTTTACAATGATTCATGAAGACATGTTGGACGAAGGATACAGTCAAGTTGTTTTTGTTTTTATGGTCAGGATTGTATGGAGGAAGTTTCTGAAAATGTTATACATTGAATTCAGTGGAAATTTTATTGTAAACTAGCAGGCTTTGCCCACTCGCCATCGCTTCGCAAAGTAAGATATATTCACTAATTTAAATGAACATTTCATTCATAAATTGACTTGTTATAGTTAAGGAAAGTTTTACAAACAGATGCTAACTTGAAGGCCAAGTAAAATGCAAATTTCAAACACTTTTGTGCAATAGATAAGACAATATTCCTAAACAGAACTATTTTTGATATGAAAATCAAAACAATCCTCGAATAAAAGAACAGTAATGAAGGACAGTTAATTAATGAAATATACTATTTTAAAATCAATATGCAAATTAGTTAAACCTGAAAAGTGATAATGCCTAGATGTAGATAATATGTAATACAGATATTATGCTTTCAGCGTATGATTTCCGCGCAGCGACAGTCCTTTTTGGACGTCTCAGCTGTTCGGTCGAACTCTCTGCCTTTGGGCAGAGAGGAACTCGGACGAGACTCCGCCGAAGGGTAGAGCCTCGTTCGAGGAGGTTGACCACCCCGATCCCGTTTATACGGGTTCTACGGGCAATTTTTGCCCGAGCCTACGGGCTCGGAAAGCCCACATTAAACCGGCCTTGTGCCACATTCGACACACGTGGGCGTGTTGTTAAACATCGTATGATTTCCGCGCCCTCCCATTGCACAAGAGTGAGGGCTCGGTGCTCGCACCGAGGTCAGCGCAACTGACGGTTGGCGGGGGCTGTGGGCAATTTTTGTTCCTTGCCCGGGTGTACGTGCTCAGGTCTCCACCTAAAAATAAACCTTGTGTCACATCTCCTCCAAGTGGGTGGACAGATAAATACCGCGTGTAATTTTCTATAAAGTAGAGTTCGCGGGAGAATTGAGCTCCAATTTCACAGTAATTCATACAGATTAACAAATAAGCTAGGCGTTCTTTGTTTACTTTTTACTGTTAGTTCATCCAATACAAGGCACAAGGCCACTCAAGGTAGAGGCTTACTGAGTGAGATGGTAAGGGAGTAGGAAAGGAGAAGTAAGAAGAGTATTATGAGGGGGGTTGGGAAAGATATAAATTGACTCTGGAAACCAGAATTTTAGTTGTTTGGGAAGCATTCTCTCGGGAGTTTGTTCCACAAAGTATCAGTTTTAAGGAAGATGATGTGTGTTTATCAAAGAAACACGAAGAGAAAGGTGGTGGTTTGTCACTGGGGAGATGGTATGGGGGTTTCTAAATGTAAAAGTCTAAGCTGGTAGAACTCAGGCATGTAATTTGTTCGAACTGCCTGCGTAGTAATAGCAACAAAGTAGGGAAAGGCTGGCAACGATTCGTCTGTGGGATAAGGATTGAAATGTGGACAATAATTTATTACTCACAAGACTGAGTAAGCGCTTTTGAACTTTTTCGAGGCTAGACAATGAGGATAGGGAAGTACCAGACATATATAGCAGCAATATTCCATTCTTGGTCTGACCTGACTCTTGTCAGGATAGAGCATGGTAGCAGGTATCTGTCTATATTTCTGAGATGAAGTATTATGTACACTATTTACATTATTCGGACTATTGTCCTCATCTTTGTCGCCATGTCTATTACAAAATTTCGGCCTTGCAGTATCTGTCTATATTTCTGAGATGAGGTATTATATACAATATTTACATTATTCGGACTATTGTCCTCATCTTTGTCGCCATGTCTATTACAAAATTTCGGCCTTGCAGTATCTGTCTATATTTCTGAGATGAGGTATTATATACAATATTTACATTATTCGGACTATTGTCCTCATCTTTGTCGCCATGTCTATTACAAAATTTCGGCCTTGCAGTATCTGTCTATATTTCTGAGATGAGGTATTATATACAATATTTACATTATACGGACTATTGTCCTCATCTTTGTCGCCATGTCTATTACAAAATTTCGGCCTTCCAGTATCTGTCTATATTTCTGAGATGAGGTATTATATACAATATTTACATTATTCGGACTATTGTCCTCATCTTTGTCGCCATATTACAACGTTTCGGCCTTTCAGTATCAGTCTATATTTCTGAGATGAGGTATTATGTACACTATTTACATTATTCGGACTATTGTCCTCATCTTTGTCGCCATATTTATCATAACGTTTCGGTCTTTCAGTATCAGTCTATATTTCTGAGATGAGGTATTATGTACACTATTTACATTATTCGGACTATTGTCCTCATCTTTGTCGCCATGTCTATTACAACATTTCGGCCTTTCAATATCAGTCTATATTTCTGAGATGAGGTATTATGTACACTATTTACATTATTCGGACTATTGTTCTCATCTTTGTCGCCATATTTATTACAACGTTTCAGCCGTTGTACGCTCCGGCATTCTTCAGGTGGTTGGAATATCGAACTGAACACTTTATTTCGCTCACTGGCATAGACTATTCTAGTTCCACGTGCCATGTTTAATGGATGTCAGTTATCTCCTGTTATAATCCCCTCTGAAGAAGGTCGAAACGTTGTAATAAATATGGCGACAAAGATGATGAAAATAGTGCGAATAATGTAAATGTGGTAGCAGGTGTTAGATATGTTCTTGAGCTATAGAATGAAGCGGCCATTTTCCCAGCGTCTGGAATGAGCTTTAAACCCAGTAGGCGTTCGAGCGGTCCTACTCTCTTTGAGATGATATCAGGCGGTTTTGTCCCCTTTGAAGCATTAATAATGATTCTATAGTGAATATTTGGTAAAATAATATTTGATTTGTTTTTTACGACTTATCAATCCCTTTTGTAGGTTATTTAAAGCCTAAATATATTTTGGATTGTAAAAATAATTATTTCTATTTTGTTGCGATTTCATATTGCATTGATAGGTTTTTGAGAATAACAATCATTTTTAGAGATACAAGTTCTACTATTTCACCCATATCAGTGGTGAGAAGACGAATATCTGCGCGTAAGCGAATGCAATGAAAGCTACTGAAATTTGAACTGGGGTCTCCGATTTATGATTCCGAACCGCTATCCATCACACCACCCGCACATCCCCTGATACAAGAAAGGCGTAAGAAATGAAGAAAAGGGAACTGAACAGGCAAAGTAATGTTAGTAACAATATATGATTCCGTGCTAACCTGATTCTGTGATAAAACCACGTCTGTCTATCTAGAAAGTCATATATATATATATATATATATATATATATATATATATATATATATATATATATATATGTATGTATGTATGTATGTATGTATGTATGGAGAGAGAGAGAGAGAGAGAGAGAGAGAGAGAGAGAGAGAGAAAGAAAGAATGAAAGAAAGAAAGAAAGAAAGAGAAAGCGACAGAAACAAAAAGACCAAAAATGGTAGGAAAATAAAGTGAAGGGTTATCGGCACCGAAAATATAGGAACCAAAAAATTTAAATTTCAGCTTAAGGTCAGAGTTCATAACTAGGACATTTGATGATGATGGAAAGAATTTTGTGTTGACATGAGAAAAATATGAGTACTCAAGATAACAGAAGAAGAAAAACAGTACATTATTGCGTGATTAGTTGCTTCTATGATAAAATGCTATCTATCTATCTATCTATCTATCTATCTATCTATGTCCCTTCAATATCTATCTATCTATCTATGTCCCTTCAATATCTATCTATCTATCTATGTCCCTTCAATATCTATCTATCTATCTATCTATCTATCTATCTATCTATCTATCTATCTATCTATCTATGTCCCTTCAATATCTATCTATCTATCTATCTATCTATCTATCTATCTATGTCCCTTCAATATCTATCTATCTATCTATCTATCTATCTATCTATCTATGTCCCTTCAATATCTATCTATCTATCTATCTATCTATCTATCTATCTATCTATCTATCTATCTATCTATCTCCCTTCAATATCTATCTATCTATCTATCTCCCTTCAATATCTATCTATCTATCTATCTATGCCCCTTCAATATCTATGAATCTATCTATGCCCCTTCAATATCTATCTATCTATCTATCTATCTATCTATCTATCTATCTATCTCCCTTCAATATCTATCTATCTATCTATCTATGTCCCTTCAATATCTATCTATCTATCTATCTATCTATGTCCCTTCAATATCTATCTATCTATCTATCTATCTATCTATCTATCTATCTATCTATGTCCCTTCAATATCTATCTATCTATCTATCTATCTATCTACCTATCTATCTATCTCCCTTCAATATCTATCTATCTATCTCCCTTCAATATCTATCTATCTATCTATCTATCTATCTATCTATCTATCTATCTATCTATCTATCTCAGACTCTTCATTTGTTGCACACACACTCGCTCTCTCTCTCACACACACACATACACACACAAACAGGCATGCACACACATACACACACACACACACATATATATATATATATACATACATAATACATATATATATATATATATATATATATATATATATATATATATATATATATATATGTGTGTGTGTGTGTGTGTGTGTGTGTATATTTGGGCAGCAATCTTTCTTTGAAACATCTTTCGATAAATATGGTAGAAAAGGAAAATTTAATTAAATTTTCATTTAGTTTTCTCAACGTTTCTTCTTTTTTCCCTTTGCTGGAATTAAGGGAAATTTGTTCATCTATTGTCCTAGGCGCTTTCGGACACTTCTTTAGTCATTTTCAACGGGGTTCTTTTTAAGTGTTGTTAATTTCTTTTTCATGTTTGACTGTTTAAGATTTATTTTTTGTATTGTTTTTAATACTAATACCAGCATTTACTCCGAGCCTTCACGTTAGTTTATTTCTATTTTCTTTTATTTAAAAAAAACTCAACATACCATTTCCAACGTTAAATATGATTTTGTGATTCCTTACTTCCACCAAACGGAAAAAATGTAAGAACGCTGAAAAAACTAAATTAATTAAGACTGTAGACACACCATTTACTTCATTTTAAAGTTTATTTCATTTTACTATTTATTTATTTTTTGTTTTTTATACCTTATTTAATTATCATCTTTACATATATATAAGTGGCCTGACGATTGCGTCTAGCATGAAACAGCCTGTCGCCTCTAAGTGTTGACTTCAATGTTCACTTTTATATTTACACACGCTCTATTTCTGATGTTGAGCAATTTATCCCATAAATATAGCACACACATATATATATATATATATATATATATATATATATATATATATATATATATATATATATATATATATATATATATATATATATATATATCAATTATGTAGTGCTTATTCAATTTATATAACGTAAATCATTCATATGAAAAACAAATAATGAAGCTAATTATGATTCTTGCCATATAATTAGCTTCATTATTTGTTTTTTATGAATGATTTACGTTATATATATATATTTTTTTTTTTGTCATCCACAGACAGACTGTTTCGCAGCTCATCGGTGTGGCTAGACGTCCGGTTGCCTCTAGCTAGGATCGAAACCCGACTGAATTTGTGTCAGTCCGAACTTCTCCCACTAAGCCGTCAGCGTACGGTACGGGATGAGGGTGAATTTTAGCGTGTTTATTTTTAGATTTAGATAAACACACAGTGACTGAAAGTGACTCAATTCTGTCGAAGAGTCGTATATGTGTGTGTGTGTGTGTGTGTGTGTGTGTGTGTGTGTGTGTGTGTGTGTGTGTGTGTGTGTGTGTGTGTGTGTTATGTATTTTTTAATACATATGCTCTAGCATACTGAAAAAAAAAACCGAATAATACAATTTGTAAATTAAAATATATTTGAACAAACCGATATCAGGGAAAAAATTCAATAAAAAAGGAAAAGACTAAAAACATCCATGTTGAACAAAATTAATCAATCAGCACCGCAATGCCTAGTTAAAAGAAAAATCACTGACAGAGTAAATTAAGTAAAATTGTAAATTTTAAAAGTACTCAATACATTAAAAAGAGCAAATCTAAAAAAAAATACTAGTGAACCAGGACTCCTCTACCAAGGTTTTACCTAAACAGATCTTCAGGTTAAAACTGGCCACCATAGGCAGGTAGAAGGAAAGAAAGAAAATGAAGAAACTGAGATAGATATTGAAGAGACATAGATAGATAGATAGATAGATAGATAGATAGATAGCATTTTCTCATAGAAACACGTAATCACACAGGGTAAAACTGGCCAGTTTTACTCTGAAGAACCGTTTTGGTGAAACCTTGGTATATATGTCCTGGTTCACTAGGTTTATATATATATATATATATATATATATATATATATATATCAAAATGTTAGTTTGTGAGACGTACTATATATATATATATATATATATATATATATATATAAAATGTTAGTTTGTGAGACGTACTATATATATATATATATATATATATATATATATATATATATATATAAAATGTTAGTTTGTGAGACGTACTATATATATATATATATATATATATATATATAATGTTAGTTTGTACAACGTACAGTACCGAATAGTTCGATTATTTTTTACTTTTTATTTTTTTAGCAATTCACCCCAAGCAAGTCGGGAGTGTCACTAGCACGAGCACGAACAGGGTTACAGAGGATTGAGAACAAGGATAAAGAGGCGTGTTTGAAGAAAGGATACAGAGAAGGGCAGGGAACAAGCTCAGGGTGTCAGATGTCGATTGACATTACACTTGAATATTTGAAGATTATAGTCATCGGGGAAGCAAGTAAGGGGAAGGGAGTTCCACAGACGAGAAGTACGAGAGGAGAATATGTTTGCGTAGAAGAAACAGTTACATTTAACCGTTTTGACAGTGAAAGGGTGGCACGGAGATGCCAGCCTGGTAGCTCGCTTAAATTACTGCAGTCTGGGAACCAGCGAAAGTAGCCGGGCGAAATAGTTGCTGTGATAATACTTGTAGAAGATCTTATGAGATTTTATAGCCTGAGAATGATTCTTATTGAAGTATATCGATATCTGCAGAAGCGTTCGATTATCGTAAAGAGTACGTCGTCATAGACATTATTTTGAACTAATTTAACACAAAAATTATGACGCTGGTATCTAAGAGGCCAACGCAAGTCAACGAAAGTATTTGATACGTCAGTTACTCTTTCCAGTACTGTCGAAAATCGACAGTCAACAACGAGTGAAAAGAAATAACCACGAAGCTATTTCCTATTGATTTTTCATCGTCTTCTCGACAAATTGGATAGCCATGTGTTTCATGAGTCAGCCGGAGACTGTTTGGCACCAATTGTAGTTACTATCAAACCATTTTTAGCCCTTTTGAGGAATCAAAAAGGGGGTGTCATAGTCGGGAAAACAGAGGGATGACTGAAAGAGAATACGTAAAAGGCGAGGATGGAGAAGGGAAAATAGTGAGAGAAAATAATTATAAGAGAAATATCGAATGAAGAGAGAGAAAAAAACAGTCTAAAAAAGAAAACGACGATAAACAGAGCTTTTAAGATGATCATAAAAAATAATAAAACAAGTGGAAGAATGACGACGAAGTAGAAGAGGATGATGAATAAAAAAAGAAGAGCACGATGAAGGAAAAAAGAAGAACATGAGGAAGAAAGAAAGAAAGAAGAGCACGATGAAAGAAAAAGTAGGAAGAGCAAGATGAAGAAAGAAAGAAGAGCACGATGAAGGAAAAATAGGAAGAGCAAGATGAAGAAAGAAAGAAGAGCACGATGAAGGAAAAAATAGGAAGAGCAAGATGAAGAAAGAAAGACGAGCACGATGAAGGAAAAATAGGAAGAGCAAGATGAAGAAAGAAAGAAGCGCACGGTGAAGGAAAAAATAGGAAGAGCAAGATGAAGGAAAAAATTAGAGAAGAGGGAAAAACGGAAGAGCATGATGAAAGAAAAAAATAAGACCACGAGGAAGAAAAAAATTAACAAGAGAATGATGTAGAAAACAAAAAGAGCACAATGAAGGAAAAATAAGAAGAGTACGATGCGGTAAAAAAAGAAAACAAGGCTAGAATGGAAAGAAGTGTAAAAGAAATAAAAAAGAAAATGCGTTATATAAAAAGAAAGAGAAGTGTTCGTTAATATAATAATCAGAAGAAGAAGAAGAAGAAGAAAAAGAAGAAGAAGAAGAAGAAGAAGAAAAAAGAAGAAGAAGAAGGAAAAAGAAGAAGAAGAAGGAAAAGGCGCTGAATAGGAAGAAAAACAAATGGATACATGTTCATTTACAAAGTAGAAAAATAAAAACACATAGGAGAAAAAGAGAATGCTATCGATGAAGAGAAGGAAAGATTCATTTAAAAATAGTATTAGTATTCGCAGTAGGAATATTAGTTGAAGAAGAAGTTGAAGAAGAAGAAGCAGAGAGTGACGCGTAAAAGAAAAATGTGTGTTTAATAATAATAATAATAACACTAATAATAATGAGAAGAAGTAGAGAAAGAAGAAACGAACAACGGATAATGATACGAAGCAAAGCTAGAAGAAAAAGTCGACAACAACGCAGAGAAGGAAATGGTTCAAAAGATCATGATGATGATGATGATGATGAAGAGGAGGAGAAGGAGGAGGAGAAGAAGAAGAAGAAGAAGAAGAAGAAGAAGAAGAAGAAGAAGAAGAAGAAGAAGAAGAAGAAAAGAATGATGCGTAAAGGGAGAAAGTGTTTAATAATAATAATAATAATAATAATAATAATAATAATAATAATAATAAGAAGAAGAAGAAGAAGAAGAAGAAGAAGAAGAAGAAGACGAGAAAGGAGAAAAGAATAACCGATAAAAAGACAACGGGGTAGAGAAGGAAAATGAGAAAAGAAGAAGCAAAGAAAGCTAGAATGAAAAAAGGCGACAGCTACGCGTAGAAGGGAATGGTTCAAATGATGATGATGATGATAATGAAGAAGAAGAAGAAGAAAAAGAAGGAGAAGAAGAAAATTTACTAAAAGTATGACAACGACATAGAGAAGAGAAAGCTTTGTTTAAAAAATGAAGCAAAACGAGACAGAAGAAGCTGGACTCTTGAATCAAAATGTCGTTGAAATGAAAGTAAAGTAAATACTGCAGACGAATCGGTATTTGATGAAGTTAATTACAGACGCGTGGATAAGACGAAATGCATATAGCAGTGACGATTTCATTAATAAGGTGCCAATACCTTACTTACATAAATAAACGTAAAAAAAAAATCCAACAATTTTTTTTATAAAATTTATTCCCATAAATTAATAGAATTATTGTATATTACCTAAAAAAAAAATTCGCTGGCTTTTTCCAACAACTTTCAGCTGAAACGGATCTTCCACACACGCATAAAAAAAATGTCGTCAATATACTCAAAAACTATTGCGTACGCCTTTATTATTATAGTTATTATAGACACAACGTTTCGGTAATGTACCTTATGGCCATCATCAGGTGTCTATTTTTTGTCTGATATGACATTAGCTTAGTGAGTATAGGAGTTGTTGACCATGTGTTACTGTCATCTAGTTGTTGTGAGTTCAATCTCTGGGTGAAGTTGAACAAGAACGAACAATATTAGAGACCTGATGATGGGCACCGCTTTCTTTGTTTAATCAGGTCACCTCAAGCAAGGCGGGAATGCCACTAGTATGAAGTGAGGTTACTGGGAAGGAAAGTGAAAGAAAAGACTGATTATATGGAGGATTGAGGAAAGAACAAAAGATAAACGGGATGCAGTAAGACAGAAGATGGCAATTGACGTTGCATTTAAATTTCTGGCGATTGTAGTTATCAGGGAAGCAAGTAAGAGGAAGGGAGTTCCACAGCTACGAAGTGCGAGAAAAGAAACTTTTGGAGTAGAAGTGTCGGTTACATTTCGCTATTTCAACAGTACAAAGGTGGGCCCTAAAGCAAGAATGAACAATACTAGACACCTGATGATGGCCATTGATTACTTGGCCGAAACGTTGTGTATAACAGCATCTATAATAACCAAGATTATAAAAACATTTCGAAATAATTATATAAAATGATATAATCCATTTTTGAATCGATGGAGTTAATTTAGCAATGTTCTGATATAATAAGCAAGACGACCAGATCGGAATGTGGAAGGTAATTCTTGTCGAGAATAGTCAATATGTGCTAAACGTTACCATCGGAGTTCCATGAAGGCTTGCTATGTCGCAATGGAAACATAAGATCGATGTAGCCACAAAGCAAAAGAAGCAAAAACAAAAAAAATAGATTTCTTTACAAAATGTTATTTTATGTTCTATCGCGTTATTCAAACGAGTCAGTTACTCACTATATACCGGCATAGTAAAAAAAAAAAAAAAAAAAAAAACTGCCCACAGACCAGTAATTCCTAATAAAAATCGCATTGACTTTCACTATGACTATATGACTATAAATTATATCCATATCCTGGGTAAGATGATACATTACGTCCAACAGCAAGGCCTCTGATCAGGAGGTTTTGAGAAGCGTGGAACCACCTCTTAATTGCCGGTGTTCCCAGGTCCACCCTGACCCGGGGTTGTAGCCCCTGTTAGGGTCCCAGCTATAGACGAATAGTTAACTACTAAACTGGGTTCAAAACACTATAAAAATAGGTTTTAATACCAAAAACACATTGTAAAAAAAAATTACAGCAATACATTTTTGATAAAAATATATTACCAGCAATACATTTTTGAAGGAAAAATATTACCAGAAATAGATTTTTTGGAGAAAAAAATATTACCAAAAATACATTTTTGAAAAAAAAAAAATTACCTGCAATAAAAATTTTGTCGGCATTAAATAACCCATTGAGGTTGATATGTCGTAAAACAAACTGAACCAAACCAAACCAAAAACATTTTCTGTTGTAGATCTTATTTAGATTGAAATATTAAAGGTTACCCCGAATCTATCTATCGACGGTTTTCTTCGTTTCCGATTCTTATAATAAATCCATTTTTTATCTCCATTTGTTAGAAACAAAACAAAAAGAGTACTAAACGACTATGACATATGTATCCTCCAATATGACAGTGAATGCAGTGCGAAAAGATGAAGAAAAAATCGGAGAAGCAGTGATGTAATTCTACCGAGGGATGCTGGATGGAACACGTGAAAGACGAGCAAATACTATGAGCAACAAACAGTACGGGTTTCGATTGGCCCGGTCCATTGCTTATATCCTAACTACGATTACTTATAGAATCAACAAGACACTAGACAACAAATATAACTGAAGGACGATCATATTAGATATTTCAAAGATCTTCGACAAGGTGTGGTATAAAGGGTTGATTTGTCATAGAGGCTTTAACGCCTTATACGGAGTGAAATGATTATAAAAGAACACCAGGAAGAAAAAAATGGTAGATGGCAGGACGGAGTCGGAGAGTAATAAAAACTCAAACATTAATTATAGCTACAACAGGCAGGATGTTGTGGAGAAACATGATCACTCAGGTTCATTTATTTTATAAAGAAAAAGAAAATGTTTTCTCTGTCAAATAATATGAGAAAGGCAAGCGTTGGCCAGTATTCCGTTCCATTTGTTTATATGGAATCCATTTTAAGCTTCTGTGGAGGGTTCTTGTTTGGGCCTTCATCTCAATAGGTAAGGCGGAGTAGATGCGATAGGCAACAATAACTTACAGAAGAACTCAAAATTGATCTCTGCATCAATATTTAAGCTTATCTTTTAAAAGTTTAACGATAATTCTTCTCCTGACACTTAATTTAAATACATAGGGCCTTACTTTCCCTACAAACAATTATTTTTATTTCATGGTTTACTTTCGCTGCATTTCAAAATTAATTTCAATCATTCCCAAAATTTATTTCCAAGTTATAAAAATTGTTATCGTACAAGAAATTCGTCGCAAGAATGACGTAAAAAATCGCCGAAAACAATCGCAGTAATGAAAACTTGTGAATTCCAAATTTTAATATTGCGGGTCCGGATCTGGGCCCATAATGTTTTTAATTTGCTCATGGAGTCGGTCTGATTCCAAAATGGTATCGTATGTTCGGCTACGGCATCTAGGAGTAAAGTTGAAAAAGTATGACACAGTGACACACTAACATTCGCATCTATTACGTAGGTGATTATCTAAGATGTGTGAACTTGGAAAACCACACCAATCCATTCCGTGATATCATAAAGCCATTTCTTGCATCTTCGCACGCGTCTCCGTCATCTCTCCGACTGTAATTTGTATAATAGTTTTGGTCAGTGTGTTGTGCCTGACGACGTTTCCGAACCAGCCTCTTAATAGCCGAAACAAGTATTTACTTACTTAGGGGACTCTGGATTGAGGTAGCACTTTTGAAGTGTGTGGCACGCTGCATCTTCCGGTGGACGAGTATCACAAGGTCTTTAACCATCTCCTATATCTTTCACGCTCCAAGTTGTCATGCCCCGGTATACCGCTTCAGCTGAAATCATGCGAAGAGGTGGTGTTAACATCGAACCACTGGGCGAATGACCTCCTCGGCGCAGGTCGTCGGCGAGGGCGGAAGTGTTCCTCAGACGAACTACAACGGTCAGGTGTTCCCGACCAAAGCGAGCCACCTAACTGGAGTACATCGGCTGTGGTCTAACCTGGAGATGGATGGGCTCCGCCAAGTTAAATCACGCAAGACACGCCACATGATGAGCACACCAAGAGCCATTTGGAAAGACCCAGCCTCTGGGACACAATCGTGACAGATGGAGGAGGACGATGAGCAGCCCAGCACGTTGGCGCCCTAATATTTCCTTTCGGGGTTAAGGTTGTCACGTGTTGATAATTGTAACAAAAAAAAAAGAATGATTTGCCAAAACACAGAGCTAAATCACAAACAATATTTAATTTACTAAAAAAAGTACAAAATAAAATATATACAAGATATACAATTGGCTATACAAAACTGAAAACACAGCGTTACCGGCGAAGTGTCACGAGGGAGAAAGGGAGAAGAATCAAGTGTCTTAACTATATTAGGGCTAGAGAAGTAATCTAGTTGTTATTACTGGAAATCCACACATGTGTGTAAATAAAGATAAATTCCTAGTTTGGTCAATGAAAATTAGTCAAAATTCTATTTACCAGATTTGTTCCATGAAATTCTCTTTTTGGGTTTTTGTTGGTCGGCAACTTTTCATAGAGATTCTTTCGGCTGGATATAACAATCCTCGAATCAAAGGCCGGAGTTGATACTGGCAGCAATTCCTTTTACACCCAACTCACATCAACTGACAACCCTTTACCCAAAAACCTATTTTATAGGGGCTAACACCTAATTTACATATTTCTAGATGTTTCTCGAATCATCTAGATTATTCTAGAATATACTGGAATGATCTAGAATCTTCCAAATGTTCTATTTCAAATTTTGCTATTTTACAACTACTTCATGAAAGAAACCTTTTTTATATTAACAGGTCGGACTCAGTAGAATCCCTTACTATAAATTTTAACCTTATTGAGACTTTTTTTTTATAGAAATACATCCTCGTAACAAGGTCAAAAGAGGAAGTTTTTTATTGGGGACCCACAGATATCTTGACCAGGCTCCTCATATATTCGTACGTTTTGTGCTCCTTGGAATGGTATAGTTTCTGAATGAATTATTCTTATACATCCCTACTCACTCTTCCACAATCAAGAAAAATGGACTCACTTTCAAAAAGGATAAGACCAGAATATATCCGGCAAAAACCATCACAGATGCTGATTATCATTGATCGAAAACTTTTTGCAGATAAAATCATACAGCCTGAATCACTATTGAACAGTTTAGAGAAAGTGACCAAAAAGAAGCGGTCTGTGTATAAATGCAGACAAAACAGAGTTTATTCACGAGGCGCCATTCATTCCCTGTCCGGCAAACCATTAAAAATTGGTCAACCAGTTCATGTATCTTGGAAATAAAATCTCTTCCATTAAAATGACGCGAACATTCGCACTGACAAATCTTGTGCTACAATGAACAGGCTGCCAATAATGTGGAAATCTGCTTTACTGGACGAAATAAAAGAAGGCTTCATGCAAGTTATAGACGTATTTTTTTAATCATTTCTACGCAAACGAGGCAATAAAGAGATTAGCATAAAAGGGGTTACTGATTTTGAAAGAATATAAAAAAAATAATAAGGAGAGAGAACAATAAAAGCAGAAGAATTAAGATTGGCATTGCATTTTATATTTTTGAAGACCAAAGTTGACTCGAAAAGAAGAAGACGAAGAGAGTTCCGCAAGCGAAAAGTGCTAAAGAAGAAACTGTTGTCCTAGAACTTACGGTTATATCTAGCCTTTTGAACAGTGAACTTAAGAGACCTAACTGCCAATCTAGTACTGTTTTTAAATTCGAGGTACCAAAGAGGAAAGCCCATTAGAAGTATTAAAATATATGCATATATCTGTTTTGTTTTAGGGTAGCTCTGTGGGCCAAACAACTGAAAAAGAAGAACGTTGGCAGATATAAAAGGAGGTTACATATTGTGTTGAATTTATCCTTAAAACAGCACCTTACAAAACAGCTACAAAGTGATTTGAGAGAGGGACAATAGTTGCGAGTTATTTCTGCAGAGGTTAGTGACATTCTGTGGTGGGCACCAAAACATAGTATCCAATTGAAAAGATTCCAACTATAAAAAAAACTCCTACTCTGACAGAATGGCCGAAGATGAGAAATCCCACTGATTTGCAGCGTGCGTTTTAGTCGAATCAGCTAAATATGATGACGACAGCATGTCAACCTGAAGACCTATTAGTCTTGAACTAATATCTCGACTTCAGTTACTTTCCCAGCGCTCAGTTACTTTCCCAGCGCTGTGAAGTAACTTTTCTCTAAATATCGCAATTGTTCTAATCAACTTCCCTCATTGGTACCTCGACTACAGGAATTTAAGCACACTTTTAAATTTGCAGTTACACCATTGTGAAAATTAATTGAAACAAAACGAATAATTCCGTTATTATTTTTTCTCGTATTTTTCCAATGAAACATAACACAGTGCACATGTTAGTACTTCGTATGTTCATTCCACAAAGTTATTTCTTGTAGATTGACCATAGATTCTCCACTGGATTTAAATCAAGAGAGTTTCCGGGCCAGTCTATAGTACTTTGATTTGCTCACTGGTAAGGCTTGGCATTGTGTTCGTGCAACGTTACAAATTTTCGTACGCCCCATTGGAGTAACGTCCATCGCAGGTAATGGCCGTAGGACAACTAATCAACAGTCGGGACAGTAGTGTCTGGATATGATAAACATTTGATGCAATCACGGATGACGCAATATTTATCAAGGCCAAACAAATTTCATCATACACCCCGAAAACAGATTCATATTACTACACACCCTAATCTGAGGAAAAAATAGAAATCAATTACACCCTTTCACTCCATTGGGTCTAAAACTGACCGAATGTTAAAAGAAAGGAAACTAAAGCGGTTGTTTCAATTAATTTGCACAATGGTGTATGTCTCATCGTTTTATCGTTGAAATAGCTAGATGTAACCCTAGGTTCTTTTTCGGGTGTATCAGTTCCAGTTATTTCGCTATAGTCGAGGTACCAAAGCGGAAAATTAACTCTTCAAGTTTTTGTTCACCTCTGCTGTGGCGAGTTATTGAACACACAACTGTTTTGGTCAAGTTACTAGATTACCAGCGCTTTTATCAACCAGGCCACATGTATCATTGGGGTTCGGTTCGAAGATGGTAGGAGCGTATTACGACTGAAACGTTGTGAATATGACAATGAGGATGATGACAATAGTCCGAACAATGGAAAGAGTGTAATTGCCCAGCCACCCCCAGCACCACCAAATTGGTAATTTGGATGAACATAAACTTTCGATTGAAATATTCCTCCACTCAGCCATGTCAAATATTAGAACATGACTTGGTGATTGTTATTTACAAATATACCGGGTTACTATCCAATATTTTATATCAAGTCAATTTTACCATGTAACATACTACTACCAGCAACATGGTCGGTTCCTCAGTGACTAAACTGGTTTAACTAACAGGTCTTTTGGTCAGCATTATTATAAAAATAGTACCTGCTACAGAGCGGAGGAATCTATGCTCAACGGCATTCTATCAAAATGGGATAGACTAGACTCTATAGTTTGGGTGCGGAATTAGTTTCAACTTCACCCACCGCGTCGCGAATGGGTCTGAACTTTTATTGTCGATAACTTCAAAACGGTAGATTTTATCTAAATTTCTTTGTTATTTTCGAATTAAACATGTACATTTACACCTAAATTGAACTATTCGGTCTTAGAAACTGAGCACAAGGCTTGAACTGCAAATTACCCTCGAGTTGAAATTAGTTCTGCCACCTCTATAGTTATGCATAAAGCCAATGCGGTAATGGCACGGAATTGGTAAGAGGAGGGCTTCTTAGATTCAAGTCAACAACTATGGTTCTTTGGATGCATCAACGGCTACGACTCCATGACCGAGGTAAGCCTTCAGTTTGGAGGGCATCAATTATTGAGTTTATCTTGGACAGGACACACGAAACATAAATAAATACTTCTCTAACTAACAACCAGATACGTGGACAAGAACTGACTCAGTGCTCGGCTGAACAACAACCCGATGACAATACGTGACCATAGGATAGATAAATGGTAACGATGGTCCAGAACGACAAGAAGTTTAAGTGTTATGATATTTTTCTGTTAAATAGTGACTTTCAGCCGTTTTCGTTTACGGTTAAGTTATTTTTTAAGCTGCCTTTTTTTTTATTAGTAAGCGTTCTCTCTAATCTAATATATTTAAAGAAAACGGACGTTGAGGAACGAGGGTAAACGCGGTGTAGGACAAAGTTTTATTTTTAGAAAATAGTAGAAATAAAAGCGTCTTTAAAACACTGTAGAAGGTGAGGTGGGATTCAGGCAATCTGTAACAGATTGCCTCAATGAATAACAGGTAGAATTACTGACTTTTGAAGTGGCGACCACAGGCGGTCAGTTAGAAGAATGGTTGAACAACGATCGCCTGAACAGTTTTCTGTAAGATATTATCGGTCAGTGATCATGAATGAGAGACATAGACAGAACGACGAATTGTATAATAATAATAATAATAATAATAATAATGTTGACAATATCATGTATAGTAAAAGATGTAATAACAAAAATAAAAGCAAAATATCAGTGACGTCAATAGTAATACCAATCGACCAATGTAAACACGAGAAAATAAAAATAAAAAGGACAATCGTTGAAAGGCTAAAAAAACTCGATTAAAGAAAACAAAAAATAGTAATAATATATTTCTGATTTATAGGATGAAGTGTTATCAATTACATACGGACTATTGTCCACATCTTTGTCGTTATCATCACATTATATTATTCTAACGATTCCGGCCGCAATGCTATTCGGCCTTCTTCAGGTGCTTCCTGTTTCGGATAACCTTTAGAGAATGTCAAACAGAATACTTTATTTAATCTACGAGGTTAGATTCTTCTCGTTCTGCTGTCCGCGTCTAGGGAGAGTTCGTTTTGCTCTAATATAATAATATTAAATCATTGCCCCTCCCCCATTTTTCTTGGTCCATCGTGTCTGTTCTATTGCTATTGTTCTGTCAAGACTTAAAATTACATGAAAAAGGCCGGTGGATGCAACAGTCGAAGCAAAGAAGAAGCAGAAGAAGAAGAAGAAGAAGAAGAAGAGGGTGGGGATAATAATAATAATAATAATAATAATAATAATAATAATAATAATAATAATAATAATAATAATAATAATAATCAAGGGAAGAAGAAGGAGAAGGAGAAAGATAATAATAATAATAATAATAATAATAATAATAATCAGGGGAATAAGGAGGAGTGGTAGGAGGAAATGAAGATATGTGTGTGTGTGTGTATATGTCATGATTCTTCTTCTTCTTCTTCACACATATATATATATATATATATATATATATATATATATATGTGTGTGTGTGCGTGTGTGTGTATGTGTGTCATGATTCTTCTTTTTCTTCTTCTTCTTCATTTCCTCCTACCACTCCTCCTTATTCCCCTGATTATTATTATTATTATCTTTCTCCTATATATATATATATATGTGTGTGTGTGTGTGTGTGTGTGTGTATGTGTGTCATGATTCTCCTTTTTCTTCTTCTTCTTCTTCTTCTTCTTCTTCTTCTTCTTCTTCTTCTTCTTCTTCTTCATTTCCTCCTACCACTCCTCCTTATTCCCCTGATTATTATTATTATTATTATCTTTCTCCAATATATCATCATATATATATATATGAATATGAATGACATATGACGCACGGCGGAGTAACAGATAGCGACTCGGATTGAGGAATCGGAGAGCAGAGTTCGAATTCCAGTCGGATCCATTACATTCACTTATGTGCTAATACACTTGGTATGAATCCTCCTCTTCTACAAGTTGTGGGTTTCTATAGCCTTGTATGGCAACTGGTCTAGCATAGAAAGAAATGGCAACCTAGTGCGGGAAAAGATCTGCTTCGTCAGTCATGTATCGAAAGACACATTGTCGCCTAAGCGTGTATGAAGCATGGCACATAACTAACTAACTATATGTGTGTGCGTTTGTGTGTGTGTGTGTGTCTGTGTGTGTGTGTGTGTGTGTGTATGTGTGTGTGTGTGTGTGTGTGTCTGTGTGTGTGTGTGTGAAGAAGAAGAAGAAAAATAATAAGAGGTAGAATCAGGGAAATAAGGAGAATAATAATAATAATCTGGTGATGATGACAAAGAATCAGGTGACGAAGGAGAGGAAGAAGAAGAAGAAAAGGAGACGAAGAATCAGGTGGAAAAGAAGAAGAAAGAGAATCATGTAAAAAAAGAAGAATCCGATGACCAAGAAAAAGAATCAGGTGAAGAAGAAGAAAAAGAAGAAGGATCAGGTAAATAATAATAAAAAGAATCAGGTGAAGAAGAAGAAAAAGAAGAAGGATCAGGTAAATAATAATAAAAAGAATCAGGTGAAGAAGAAGAAAAAGAAGAAGGATCAGGTAAATAATAATAAAAAGAATCAGGTGAAGAAGAAGAAAAAGAAGAAGGATCAGGTAAATAATAATAAAAAGAATCAGGTGAAGAAGAAGAAAAAGAAGAAGGATCAGGTAAATAATAATAAAAAGAATCAGGTGAAGAAGAAGAAAAAGAAGAAGGATCAGGTAAATAATAATAAAAAGAATCAGGTGAAGAAGAAGAAAAAGAAGAAGGATCAGGTAAATAATAATAAAAAGAATCAGGTGAAGAAGAAGAAAAAGAAGAAGGATCAGGTAAATAATAATAAAAAGAATCAGGTGAAGAAGAAGAAAAAGAAGAAGGATCAGGTAAATAATAATAAAAAGAATCAGGTGAAGAAGAAGAAAAAGAAGAAGGATCAGGTAAATAATAATAAAAAGAATCAGGTGAAGAAGAAGAAAAAGAAGAAGGATCAGGTAAATAATAATAAAAAGAATCAGGTGAAGAAGAAGAAAAAGAAGAAGGATCAGGTAAATAATAATAAAAAGAATCAGGTGAAGAAGAAGAAGAAAAAGAAGAAGGATCAGGTAAATAATAATAAAAAGAATCAGGTGAAGAAGAAGAAAAAGAAGAAGGATCAGGTAAATAATAATAAAAAGAATCAGGTGAAGAAGAAGAAGAAAAAGAAGAAGGATCAGGTAAATAATAATAAAAAGAATCAGGTGAAGAAGAAGAAGAAAAAGAAGAAGGATCAGGTAAATAATAATAAAAAGAATCAGGTGAAGAAGAAGAAGAAAAAGAAGAAGGATCAGGTAAATAATAATAAAAAGAATCAGGTGAAGAAGAAGAAAAAGAAGAAGGATCAGGTAAATAATAATAAAAAGAATCAGGTGAAGAAGAAGAAAAAGAAGAAGGATCAGGTAAATAATAATAAAAAGAATCAGGTGAAGAAGAAGAAGAAAAAGAAGAAGGATCAGGTAAATAATAATAAAAAGAATCAGGTGAAGAAGAAGAAGAAAAAGAAGAAGGATCAGGTAAATAATAATAAAAAGAATCAGGTGAAGAAGAAGAAAAAGAAGAAGGATCAGGTAAATAATAATAAAAAGAATCAGGTGAAGAAGAAGAAAAAGAAGAAGGATCAGGTAAATAATAATAAAAAGAATCAGGTGAAGAAGAAGAAAAAGAAGAAGGATCAGGTAAATAATAATAAAAAGAATCAGGTGAAGAAGAAGAAAAAGAGGAAGGATCAGGTAAATGATAATAAAAAAATCAGGTGAAGAAGAAGAAGAAAAAGAAGAAGGATCAGATAAATAATAATAAAAAGAATCAGGTGAAGAAGAAGAAAAAGAAGAAGGATCAGGTAAATAATAATAAAAAGAATCAGGTGAAGAAGAAGAAAAAGAAGAAGGATCAGGTAAATAATAATAAAAAGAATCAGGTGAAGAAGAGGAAAAGAAGAAGGATCAGGTAAATAATAATAAAAAGAATCAGGTGAAGAAGAAGAAAAAGAAGAAGGATCAGGTAAATAATAATAAAAAGAATCAGGTGAAGAAGAAGAAAAAGAAGAAGGATCAGGTAAATAATAATAAAAAGAATCAGGTGAAGAAGAAGAAAAAGAAGAAGGATCAGGTAAATAATAATAAAAAGAATCAGGTGAAGAAGAAGAAAAAGAAGAAGGATCAGGTAAATAATAATAAAAATAATCAGGTGAAGAAGAAGAAAAAGAAGAAGGATCAGGTAAATAATAATAAAAAGAATCAGGTGAAGAAGAAGAAAAAGAAGAAGGATCAGGTAAATAATAATAAAAAGAATCAGGTGAAGAAGAAGAAAAAGAAGAAGGATCAGGTAAATAATAATAAAAAGAATCAGGTGAAGAAGAAGAAAAAGAAGAAGGATCAGGTAAATAATAATAAAAAGAATCAGGTGAAGAAGAAGAAAAAGAAGAAGGATCAGGTAAATAATAATAAAAAGAATCAGGTGAAGAAGAAGAAGAAAAAGAAGAAGGATCAGGTAAATAATAATAAAAAGAATCAGGTGAAGAAGAAGAAAAAGAAGAAGGATCAGGTAAATAATAATAAAAAGAATCAGGTGAAGAAGAAGAAAAAGAAGAAGGATCAGGTAAATAATAATAAAAAGAATCAGGTGAAGAAGAAGAAGAAAAAGAAGAAGGATCAGGTAAATAATAATAAAAAGAATCAGGTGAAGAAGAAGAAAAAGACGAAGGATCAGGTAAATAATAATAAAAAGAATCAGGTGAAGAAGAAGAAGAAAAAGAAGAAGGATCAGGTAAATAATAATAAAAAGAATCAGGTGAAGAAGAAGAAAAAGAAGAAGGATCAGGTAAATAATAATAAAAAGAATCAGGTGAAGAAGAAGAAAAAGAAGAAGGATCAGGTAAATAATAATAAAAAGAATCAGGTGAAGAAGAAGAAAAAGAAGAAGGATCAGGTAAATAATAATAAAAAGAATCAGGTGAAGAAGAAGAAAAAGAGGAAGGATCAGGTAAATGATAATAAAAAAATCAGGTGAAGAAGAAGAAGAAAAAGAAGAAGGATCAGATAAATAATAATAAAAAGAATCAGGTGAAGAAGAAGAAAAAGAAGAAGGATCAGGTAAATAATAATAAAAAGAATCAGGTGAAGAAGAAGAAAAAGAAGAAGGATCAGGTAAATAATAATAAAAAGAATCAGGTGAAGAAGAGGAAAAGAAGAAGGATCAGGTAAATAATAATAAAAAGAATCAGGTGAAGAAGAAGAAAAAGAAGAAGGATCAGGTAAATAATAATAAAAAGAATCAGGTGAAGAAGAAGAAAAAGAAGAAGGATCAGGTAAATAATAATAAAAAGAATCAGGTGAAGAAGAAGAAAAAGAAGAAGGATCAGGTAAATAATAATAAAAAGAATCAGGTGAAGAAGAAGAAAAAGAAGAAGGATCAGGTAAATAATAATAAAAAGAATCAGGTGAAGAAGAAGAAAAAGAAGAAGGATCAGGTAAATAATAATAAAAAGAATCAGGTGAAGAAGAAGAAAAAGAAGAAGGATCAGGTAAATAATAATAAAAAGAATCAGGTGAAGAAGAAGAAAAAGAAGAAGGATCAGGTAAATAATAATAAAAAGAATCAGGTGAAGAAGAAGAAAAAGAAGAAGGATCAGGTAAATAATAATAAAAAGAATCAGGTGAAGAAGAAGAAAAAGAAGAAGGATCAGGTAAATAATAATAAAAAGAATCAGGTGAAGAAGAAGAAAAAGAGGAAGGATCAGGTAAATAATAATAAAAAGAATCAGGTGAAGAAGAAGAAAAAGAAGAAGGATCAGGTAAATAATAATAAAAAGAATCAGGTGAAGAAGAAGAAAAAGAAGAAGGATCAGGTAAATAATAATAAAAAGAATCAGGTGAAGAAGAATAAAAAGAAGAAGGATCAGGTAAATAATAATAAAAAGAATCAGGTGAAGAAGAAGAAAAAGAAGAAGGATCAGGTAAATAATAATAAAAAGAATCAGGTGAAGAAGAAGAAAAAGAAGAAGGATCAGGTAAATAATAATAAAAAGAATCAGGTGAAGAAGAAGAAAAAGAAGAAGGATCAGGTAAATAATAATAAAAAGAATCAGGTGAAGAAGAAGAAAAAGAAGAAGGATCAGGTAAATAATAATAAAAAGAATCAGGTGAAGAAGAAGAAAAAGAAGAAGGATCAGGTAAATAATAATAAAAAGAATCAGGTGAAGAAGAAGAAAAAGAAGAAGGATCAGGTAAATAATAATAAAAAGAATCAGGTGCAGAAGAAGAAAAAGAAGAAGGATCAGGTAAATAATAATAAAAAGAATCAGGTGAAGAAGAAGAAAAAGAAGAAGGATCAGGTAAATAATAATAAAAAGAATCAGGTGAAGAAGAAGAAAAAGAAGAAGGATCAGGTAAATAATAATAAAAAGAATCAGGTGCAGAAGAAGAAAAAGAAGAAGGATCAGGTAAATAATAATAAAAAGAATCAGGTGAAGAAGAAGAAAAAGAAGAAGGATCAGGTAAATAATAATAAAAAGAATCAGGTGAAGAAGAAGAAAAAGAAGAAGGATCAGGTAAATAATAATAAAAAGAATCAGGTGAAGAAGAAGAAAAAGAAGAAGGATCAGGTAAATAATAATAAAAAGAATCAGGTGAAGAAGAAGAAAAAGAAGAAGGATCAGGTAAATAATAATAAAAAGAATCAGGTGAAGAAGAAGAAAAAGAAGAAGGATCAGGTAAATAATAATAAAAAGAATCAGGTGAAGAAGAAGAAAAAGAAGAAGGATCAGGTAAATAATAATAAAAAGAATCAGGTGAAGAAGAAGAAAAAGAAGAAGGATCAGCTAAATAATAATAAAAAGAATCAGGTGAAGAAGAAGAAAAAGAAGAAGGATCAGCTAAATAATAATAAAAAGAATCAGGTGAAGAAGAAGAAAAAGAAGAAGGATCAGGTAAATAATAATAAAAAGAATCAGGTGAAGAAGAAGAAAAAGAAGAAGGATCAGGTAAATAATAATAAAAAGAATCAGGTGAAGAAGAAGAAAAAGAAGAAGGATCAGGTAAATAATAATAAAAAGAATCAGGTGAAGAAGAAGAAAAAGAAGAAGGATCAGGTAAATAATAATAAAAAGAATCAGGTGAAGAAGAAGAAAAAGAAGAAGGATCAGGTAAATAATAATAAAAAGAATCAGGTGAAGAAGAAGAAAAAGAAGAAGGATCAGGTAAATAATAATAAAAAGAATCAGGTGAAGAAGAAGAAAAAGAAGAAGGATCAGGTAAATAATAATAAAAAGAATCAGGTGAAGAAGAAGAAAAAGAAGAAGGATCAGGTAAATAATAATAAAAAGAATCAGGTGAAGAAGAAGAAGAAAAAGAAGAAGGATCAGGTAAATAATAATAAAAAGAATCAGGTGAAGAAGAAGAAAAAGAAGAAGGATCAGGTAAATAATAATAAAAAGAATCAGGTGAAGAAGAAGAAAAAGAAGAAGGATCAGGTAAATAATAATAAAAAGAATCAGGTGAAGAAGAAGAAAAAGAAGAAGGATCAGGTAAATAATAATAAAAAGAATCAGGTGAAGAAGAAGAAAAAGAAGAAGGATCAGGTAAATAATAATAAAAAGAATCAGGTGAAGAAGAAGAAAAAGAAGAAGGATCAGGTAAATAATAATAAAAAGAATCAGGTGCAGAAGAAGAAAAAGAAGAAGGATCAGGTAAATAATAATAAAAAGAATCAGGTGAAGAAGAAGAAAAAGAAGAAGGATCAGGTAAATAATAATAAAAAGAATCAGGTGAAGAAGAAGAAAAAGAAGAAGGATCAGGTAAATAATAATAAAAAGAATCAGGTGAAGAAGAAGAAAAAGAAGAAGGATCAGGTAAATAATAATAAAAAGAATCAGGTGAAGAAGAAGAAAAAGAAGAAGGATCAGGTAAATAATAATAAAAAGAATCAGGTGAAGAAGAAGAAAAAGAAGAAGGATCAGGTAAATAATAATAAAAAGAATCAGGTGAAGAAGAAGAAAAAGAAGAAGGATCAGGTAAATAATAATAAAAAGAATCAGGTGAAGAAGAAGAAAAAGAAGAAGGATCAGGTAAATAATAATAAAAAGAATCAGGTGAAGAAGAAGAAAAAGAAGAAGGATCAGGTAAATAATAATAAAAAGAATCAGGTGAAGAAGAAGAAAAAGAAGAAGGATCAGGTAAATAATAATAAAAAGAATCAGGTGCAGAAGAAGAAAAAGAAGAAGGATCAGGTAAATAATAATAAAAAGAATCAGGTGAAGAAGAAGAAAAAGAAGAAGGATCAGGTAAATAATAATAAAAAGAATCAGGTGAAGAAGAAGAAAAAGAAGAAGGATCAGGTAAATAATAATAAAAAGAATCAGGTGAAGAAGAAGAAAAAGAAGAAGGATCAGGTAAATAATAATAAAAAGAATCAGGTGAAGAAGAAGAAAAAGAAGAAGGATCAGGTAAATAATAATAAAAAGAATCAGGTGAAGAAGAAGAAAAAGAAGAAGGATCAGGTAAATAATAATAAAAAGAATCAGGTGAAGAAGAAGAAAAAGAAGAAGGATCAGGTAAATAATAATAAAAAGAATCAGGTGAAGAAGAAGAAAAAGAAGAAGGATCAGCTAAATAATAATAAAAAGAATCAGGTGAAGAAGAAGAAAAAGAAGAAGGATCAGGTAAATAATAATAAAAAGAATCAGGTGAAGAAGAAGAAAAAGAAGAAGGATCAGGTAAATAATAATAAAAAGAATCAGGTGAAGAAGAAGAAAAAGAAGAAGGATCAGGTAAATAATAATAAAAAGAATCAGGTGAAGAAGAAGAAAAAGAAGAAGGATCAGGTAAATAATAATAAAAAGAATCAGGTGAAGAAGAAGAAAAAGAAGAAGGATCAGGTAAATAATAATAAAAAGAATCAGGTGAAGAAGAAGAAAAAGAAGAAGGATCAGGTAAATAATAATAAAAAGAATCAGGTGAAGAAGAAGAAAAAGAAGAAGGATCAGGTAAATAATAATAAAAAGAATCAGGTGAAGAAGAAGAAAAAGAAGAAGGATCAGGTAAATAATAATAAAAAGAATCAGGTGAAGAAGAAGAAAAAGAAGAAGGATCAGGTAAATAATAATAAAAAGAATCAGGTGAAGAAGAAGAAAAAGAAGAAGGATCAGGTAAATAATAATAAAAAGAATCAGGTGAAGAAGAAGAAAAAGAAGAAGGATCAGGTAAATAATAATAAAAAGAATCAGGTGAAGAAGAAGAAAAAGAAGAAGGATCAGGTAAATAATAATAAAAAGAATCAGGTGAAGAAGAAGAAAAAGAAGAAGGATCAGGTAAATAATAATAAAAAGAATCAGGTGAAGAAAAAGAAAAAGAGGAAGGATCAGCTAAATAATAATAAAAAGAATCAGGTGAAGAAGAAGAAAAAGAAGAAGGATCAGGTAAATAATAATAAAAAGAATCAGGTGAAGAAGAAGAAAAAGAAGAAGGATCAGGTAAATAATAATAAAAAGAATCAGGTGAAGAAAAAGAAAAAGAGGAAGGATCAGCTAAATAATAATAAAAAGAATCAGGTGAAGAAGAAGAAAAAGAAGAAGGATCAGGTAAATAATAATAAAAAGAATCAGGTGAAGAAGAAGAAAAAGAAGAAGGATCAGGTAAATAATAATAAAAAGAATCAGGTGAAGAAGAAGAAAAAGAAGAAGGATCAGGTAAATAATAATAAAAAGAATCAGGTGAAGAAGTCAGATAAGGGATACGAATTCGAAGAAGAAAAAAAGAAACAGGTGAATAATAATAATAATAATAATGACATTAAAATATTGGACACCAAGACTAGAAAAATGCTTACCCCAGTGAGGATGCACCACCCGAAATCAGAGTTTTAGGAGGCCGAAGTGTAATCCAACTTAAACTAACGCTAAAAACTACAAAAATCGTTTTGGAAGCATACCTCACTAAAACGAATGACCCTCTCCCATAAATAGTAAAACACTAAATCCATTCTATTAACAAAGAAGCTGCACACTTCAAGAAACACTTTAATATTCCTGAAATTTTACAAACAAGAAATCGAAGCGAATACTATCTACACTAAACATGTAAAACAGAAAGCAAAACAACTTGGACAAATGAAATTACAAAGAAATTGGAGCAAAAGTCGTTGAATGGCAAATGCATAAAAAGAACAAAAGAAGCCGATGTGGACCAACAAAAAACACATCAGTGACTGAGGAGCTCCGGGTTGAAAGCTGAGACGGAAGGTCTAATTATTGCGGCTCAGGACCAAAGCTTCGCAACTAGATCCAATCACTGTCGCATAAAACTAACCCGAAATGCAAGATCTGCAGAAAAATATGATGAAAAACGACAGGATGTCCGGAACTGGCACAAAGTGAATATTCCTACAGATATAACAAGGTAGCGACATATGTGCACTGGAAGATATGCAAGAAGCTCAAAATCAAAAACCACTGAGAGATGGTATGAGAACCAACCAGACACAGTTACCCAAAATAACGATGTAACTATCCTCCGGGACATGCCAATTCAAACTGACAGGGGAAATAAAAGCCAACAGACCTGATATTATCATAAAAGACAAGAAATTCAGGAAGTGTTTACTTATTGACATAGCAGTACCATCTGAGAGAAACACCTCCATGAGAATTATCGAGAAATCGTCCAAATACAAGGACCTGGAGATCGAGATTAACTGGATATGCGGAATGAAAACAGAGACTGTATCAATAGTAATCGGAGCTCAGAGCCTCGTGAGAAAAAGTATGGACAATTCTACTAATAGTGTTCCAGGTGACATCTCCATACAAGTTGCCCTGAAAATCGCCCTACTAGGAACATGATATATATTAAGAAAAGCGCTATCAATTAAATTACAATTCTTCTATGGGGTCTAAGGACCATAATTTGGACCCGGCTCTACAGGATACAAAGCAGGATACATAACATACACAAATAATAATAATAATGATAATAATAATAATAATAATAATAACTCCAACTACAACAGGGATTGTTGGTGGCACATGGGAACATCACCAATCCCTGTTGTAGTTGGAGCCCTTGGACTGGTTGGAAAAAATTCCAGGTAGGCTAATTGAAGGGATCCCTGGAAGTCCATGCCTGAAAGAGATACAAAAAATTGTTCTGACAAGTACAGCCCACATTTTACGAAGGGCTTTATCTATGTAATTATTTATTTATTTTTATTTTTATTCTTTCTTTGCAGTGGAAAGTGTCATGACGCCATTTCTAACCTTTGGTCCCTGGGTGGGACCCGGAAAGAAATGTGTAAACGCCAGATATATAAAAAAAAAAAAAATAATAATAATAATAATAATAATAATAATAATAATAAGAAGAAGAAGAAGAAGAAGAAGAAGAAGAAGAACAAGAAGAAGAAGAAGAAGAAGAGAGGAAGAAGAAGAAGAAGGAGGAGGAGAAGAAGAAGAAGAGGAAGAAGAAGGAGGAGGAGGAGAAGAAGAAGAAGAAGAAGAAGAAGAAGAAGAAGAAGAAGAAGATAAGGAACTGATGAGTTACAAGGCTTTCTTTTTTAAGTGCTATATTGACAAGTGCCTAGTATTCCATCACTTCAGGAGTTTGCTTTGCTTGGCTCTGTAAATATTCTTGTAAATGTGCTCTGTGTTTGAGGTCGCACGACTTGATAGAGAACACTCATAATGCAAGATCTCCGGTGAAAGACGAAAAAGTGTGGAAGAAAAAGCGTAATAATAATAATAATAATGTTAAGGACTTCAGGTACAGTAAATGATATCATGATAAGGGATAAAAGAAAACATCAATGACGTCAACATTAACAGCAAGAGCCCATAAGAAATGCAAGGAAATCATAAAAGTAAACGATCATAACAACAATCCTTGAAATGATGGAAGCAGACTCGAGTCAAGAAAAATAACATGAGAAAAAAGTGACAGCGTAAAACTAAACAAAAAAGAGTCAGTAAGTACGTTGTTTGTATAGACTTTACAAATTCTACCAGTTTTACTAGTTTAGTTCCATTGCAATCTATTTTTCATTTCTTTGACAAAAAGAACATGAGTACTAATTCTTGTTCCCAAATTAAGCAAATTTACATACACACGCACACAAACACGTACATTATTAAAATTTAACACATTTAAATTCCAGCTGTTTCTTAGAAAGTGCTCAATATTTTATATCGAATAACAATATCAGATATTGCCAAATGGATTCAATATCTGTCTATATTTCTGAGATGAGGCATTGTCATTATATTCACTATTTACATTGTTCGGACTGTTGTCCTCATCTTTGTTGCCATATTCACTCATTCAATATCTGTCTATATTTCTGAGATGAGGCATTGTCATTATATTCACTATTTACATTGTTCGGACTGTTGTCCTCATCTTTGTTGCCATATTCACTCATTCAATATCTGTCTATATTTCTGAGATGTGGCATTGTCATTATTTACGCTATTTACATTGTTCGGACTATTGTCCTCATCTTCATTGTCATATTCACTCCTTCAATATCTGTCTATATTTCTGAGATGAGGTATTGTAATTATTTACACTATTTACATTGTTCGGACTGTTGTCCTCATCTTTATTGCCCTATTCACTCCTTCAATATCTGTCTATATTTCTGAGATGAGGCATTGTCATTATTTACACTATTTACATTGTTCGGACTGTTGTCCTCATCTTCATTGCCATATTCACTCCTTCAATATCTGTCTATATTTCTGAGATGAGGTATTGTAATTATTTACACTATTTACATTGTTCGGACTGTTGTCCTCATCTTTATTGCCCTATTCACTCCTTCAATATCTGTCTATATTTCTGAGATGAGGTATTGTCATTATTTACACTATTTACATTGTTCGAACTGTTGTCCTCATCTTTATTGCCATATTCCCTCCTTCAATATCTGTCTATATTTCTGAGATGAGGCATTGTCATTATTTACGCTATTTACATTGTTCGGACTGTTGTCCACATCTTTATTGCCATATTCACTCCTTCAATATCTGTCTATATTTCTGAGATGAGGTATTGTAATTATTTACACTATTTACATTGTTCGGACTGTTGTCCTCATCTTTATTGCCCTATTCACTCCTTCAATATCTGTCTATATTTCTGAGATGAGGCATTGTCATTATTTACACTATTTACATTGTTCGGACTGTTGTCCTCATCTTTATTGCCATATTCCCTCCTTCAATATCTGTCTATATTTCTGAGATGAGGCATTGTCATTATTTACGCTATTTACATTGTTCGGACTGTTGTCCACATCTTTATTGCCATATTCACTCCTTCAATATCTGTCTATATTTCTGAGATGAGGCATTGTCATTATTTACACTATTTACATTGTTCGGACTGTTGTCCTCATCTTTATTGGCATATTCACTCCTTCAATATCTGTCTATATTTCTGAGATGAGGTATTGTAATTATATTCACTATTTTCATAGTTCAGACTATTGTCCTCATCTTTATTGCCATATTCAAAGACCCATCGCCCATTGGATGAAAGCCTGGGTTGACGTAATCCAGTGATTTAAACCAAATAGTTGTGAATAAAATTTAAATATAACGCAATTGTACTACTGATGTTATTTTGGCTTAAGCAAATAAATTTACAAGGAAAAAGATTAAATAGAAATACTGACTGAACACGTTATCTTATACAGAAAAAAATACCAATTATACGAGTTTATCTGACCTAAAAAAAAAACAAGCATAAAAAAATTAATCTGACATTTAAGTCGCTTAAGTACGAATTCTTACGTAAAAATCTAGATCCCGCTGCAAAATAGAGTAAATCAATTAGAAATGTTAAAATGTTCACCATTATTTACAATAACATATTGTCACTTATCAGGCAACTCCTTGATAACATTTGATTAATTTGCTTTTTCATCAAATCATCCCAAGTTAGGCGATAATGTTACTAAATCGCAAGGGTTTACTGGGAGTGAAAGAGAATGAGAAAACTTTATAAGGAACTTAAACAGGAAAACAAGAAACAAGACATAAATCTCTACCCCTGTTCAAATGACCCGGAATGAGTGGGAACCCCATGTTAGGCGTACCTATATATATATATATATATATATATATATATATATGTATATATATATATATATATATATATATATATATATATATATATATGGGGGGGAGATTCTAGCGAAATTTCCATGGTTGATTAGTAATGATGTTATCGGTCGGGTGGGGCGAACCATTCCAGCGTGTGGCAACTTTGGAAAATGCCTCAAAACCATACCACTTGGGATTGAAATTGCGTAGATGGAACAGTTTTGTAACCGTCGACGATTATGCTAGCACGAAGTCACAAGTCATCGTGGCCGAGTGTTTGAGCGCACTGGAGTTTTTCAAACTGCTGATGATGACAGATTATGCGCTCCTTCTCAGAAACTGTAACGGCACAGCTCAGCTTAGTTAAAGCCACGGGAGGGTTCTTTAGGTATTGAACAAGCACAAATGCGTCTGAGTAGGTGTCTGCGACAGGGATTAACTAACCGCGTTAGCAGACGCGTGTGCTAGGTAAACAAGAGTAGCCGGCCATTTTTTTTATGCAAGTACCTCAGTACCCACCATACCTTGCATAGTTCACTTCCCTCTGAGAATAAATGAACGTGATTTCTTTATACAATCTCAGCTATATCGAAGTATTTGCCATTTTAACGATCATGATTTGAACGATTCAATACCTATTCATGCCTCCCTAATTTTTCAATTCTTTTATTTCATAGAGCTGAAAGAAGCATGTCGAAATTGGTTTTAATCGCTCCGAGTATTGGCAGGTATTCATATAAAGTCTTGAGGTCAGAAGTTTGGTTTGGTTTGATTTGGTTTGTTTTACGGCATATCAACCTTGTGACACTATTTAGCTATGGTAATTAACTAACTAATTAACCATACTGAAAACTGAAAGCGGAAAGAAGTTACCCCGAAAGATATACCGTTCGATGGTAAAAAGATTTTATTTTATTTACAAAAAAATTCTTTTCACAAAAAACAGTAAACCCATAGAAAAAGCCATATGTGAGATTTTATCAAATTCATTAATATTGTTGTAAAGAAGTGCCTTGCCGAGAGAAATGGTAGAATTCGGGAAGATAAACAAAGCATTAAGATATCAGGCAGACCACATGGCAGTCATAAAAATTTCGGCCTGAGACGATTGCCGATACAGGGTAGGGAGAATCAATATTAATTATCTTTCCGATATATCATTTATTTTTTTCTTGAGTGCCGGCAAGGAAAAGCAATATGGTGATTATAAAATTTTGGAATTTGTCTCGATACGGGTGGAGAGGACCGTTATTATTTACTTTACCAAGGTGTCGCTTTCAGACGCCGAGACGTTGAGTAGCAATGTGGTGATTGTAAAATTTTGGGCATGAGAAAAGATAGAGTGGAAGAATTGCGATTTGGTGAGATAAAGAATTTAATTTCTCCAGAAGCCAAGGGATCCAGAAAAACTAACTTCACGAAGGGACAAGATGGCAAACTTTGACAGTGACTGATGGAATTGGTAAAGAGTGCTGGATAAGTGGACAAGGGAGACCCCCCCACCACCAAATTCAATTTTTCTTTACGCTTGTGCGATATCACCTTCAGTCTGAACTCAATGGGTTATCTAATGCCGACAAAATTTTTAACACTGGTAATTTTTTTTTTATATGAAATGTATTTATTATAAAACAGAGCATTTGCTTAAATACTTGTATCTATAAAAAGAACGTTAAACATAATATAAATGTCTTTAAATAATGCTGGATAAGTGGACAAGGGAGACCCCCCCACCACCAAATGGAAAGTCATAATTTTCCAAAAATGGGAAGTAATCAATTTTCCTGGCCTGACAACAAAGAGATTTCTTGTTGGGAATCGAGGTTTACCGAGAACCCCAGGCCGCGTGTGGCCCCGCACCGGGTTTTGGTCGGTACCCATATAAACGAACGTCCTCGGGTCGTTCATAAGTCAGAGAGCACAATCAGTACAGTTGGAGAGTGAGTCAGACAGTTCAGTTCGAGTAGCAAGAACCAGAGTGTTGCCTCGCTGAAGCTGACCGAGAGATTCCACGACCTCCGACTTCGCCTATCCTACAAATAGCAAGTTATACTGACGAACGAAGCCAAGCCAGCGCCTAAGAACTAAATCAGTTGATTTAAGATACCAAAACTTGCTTGAAACATAGAAGTCTCACATTCCGCAGAAAACGTGCTGGGAGAGAATCACACTCCTGTATATAGCAGACGGATAAAGTTAATTTGTTATTTCTTAACATACTTGAACCTCTTGGGTTTTTCTTTGATTTGATTCTTTTTCTTTACGCTTGTGCGATATCACCTTCAGTCTGGACTCAATGGGTTATCTAATGCCGACAAAATTTTTAACACTGGTAATTTTTTTTTTATATGAAATGTATTGCTCGTAAAGTTTTTTCCCTTCAAAAATCTATTTCTGGTAATATTTTTGTCTTCAAAATTTTTTTTTCTTCTAAAAGTATAGCTATTAATATTTTTTTCCCAAAAATGTAATGCGGGTAATTTTTTTTTTTTTTTTCAAATACTTATTGCTGGCAATAACTTTTTTTTACAAAGTATTTCTGGTATTAAAACCTATTTTTACACTTTCATAGTGTTTTGACCCCAGTTTGGGGGTTAACTATTTGCCCATAGCTGGGACCCTAACAGGTGCTACCATCCCGAGTCAGCGTGGACCTGCGAACACCAGCAATTAAGAGGTGGTTCAAGGTTCCTCAAAGCCTCGTGATCAGAGGCCTTGCTGTTGGAATTTGTTTATCGTCATACCCAGGACGATAGAGGCCAGAAGATCATTTGCAGTGAAAATCGATTATCTGTTAAGTTGCTGTACACATTTATTTAAATGATATATATTATATAAAGTACAGAGTACGTGTGTGTGTTTGTGCGTGTATGCGTCAAAGCAACTCTTCCGCTCCCACTGGTCCGATTTCAATGATTCACAGCTCATTCAAAATCCCTAGAAAAGTCAGGCGCAGTGATCGATTGAGCTCAGATTCAAAGTTGCTAGGCTATGCGAAGTTAAAAATATATATTAATATATTAAATATTATATTCCATAATAGAGGTTTTACTTGATTAGATGTTATGTTTCTCTTCAAATCTTCAAATGTTGAATGCATAACTAATTCTAATTTTTATTTTAACATCTTTACACTGTATTAATTTTATCTTAGAAATGTCCTCTATTCTGTAACCGATGAAATAAAAAAAATAATCGTTTGTACGGAAAATAACGATCTACGTACATCAAATCGTCTTTAAATTAAGTGGCTGCAAAAGAATTATTTTTAAAAGGTAAGCTTAAACATTAACTCAATACTTAAATGCAGCGATCAATTTTGAGTTCTTCTGTAGTTTATTGATGGCTATCGCATCTACTCCTCCCAAGCTATTGTGATGATGACCAAACCAAGAGTACTCAACATGAGCTAGCTTAAATGTCGCCCGATTGGGCGGTTTTTAAGCTACTTATATAGACAATATACATTGGAGAAATGCCTATATATATATATATATATATATAAATATAGGATACAGGTTCGATTCCTGTCGGAGAACGAAAATTTTCTATGAAAATTTCTCGGACATTCAGGCCGGTAAATGTTATTTAATACTGTTTATTATAAAACAGAGCATTTGCTTAAATACTTGTATCTATAAAAAGAACGTTAAACATAATATAAATGTCTTTAAATAAATTGTCGGACAATGTCCAATTCTAAAATATATGACGTCATTTGTTTACATTTGATACGCTAGAGCAGATATGAATAGAAGAGATTCATGGAAGATTTAAGTTTAAAGATAGTAAAATCGACCTTGCTAACCAGACGCTCATCTGTGGCCGAAAGTTTAAGGCACATCACGCGAAATGATGGTTCCGTATAGGATACAGGTTCGATTCCTGTCGGAGAGCGAAAATTTTCTATGAAAATTTCTCGGACATTCAGGCCGGTAAATGTTATTTAATACTGTTTATTATAAAACAGAGCATTTGCTTAAATACTTGTATCTATAAAAAGAACGTTAAACATAATATAAATGTCTTTAAATAAATTGTCGGACAATGTCCAATTCTAAAAATATATATATATATATATAGGCATTTCTGCAGTGTATATTGTCTGTATAACTTTATAACTATATATATATATATATCTCAAAATAAAAGGAAAGAACAGTCATATTTATAATCCAGGGTTTTTTAGCCTTTATTTTTACAAAGTGCTCGATATACATTAGAGCATAATATTAAAATTTTTTTTTTTTTAAATATGTATTCATCGCGTCACAGAAATTACCACGCTTCGAAACCAAAACCTAAATTTTAAAATAAGCTTAAAATTTGAAGTTCCGTTACGTTTTCAAACGATGCAAAATAACTTTCAAAAAAATTGATTTACTCTATAAAGCTAAATATTATTACATAATTTAAGTTGATGGGGGAATGAAAATTAATTTTTTTTTATTAAGGGTGTGCTGTTTTTTTTGACGAATCAAGATACAAGTATAATTTTATGTGGCAAAATGAAAATCGTTCAAGCGTGGGTGTGGGTTTGAAATTTCTGTCTGTTTATACTGACTTACTTTTATGCGAACGTGTCATCAAAGTCTGTCTTTTTTGTCGGGGGGGGGGTGCGGGGTTACACAACAATATAGTTGGCATTTTTATTTACTTTTTTATTTATTTACTTATTTTGTAAAATACATCGAGATTTTCATAAAGGGTTTTTTCAATATTTTTTTTATTTATAAAAATCTAAAATACTATGTTTATTATATTCACTAATAAACTATATATGGTATTATAAAATTAAAATATTACAATTTAATTACGCATTTTTAAACTATTTTATTTATGATCAAATAATGGATATCTAATTATATATTATATAATTATATCTAATTATGCAAATTATTTTTAATATAATTTATGATTAATTATTTTTTAAAGAAAATATGCGATACGGATTTTATTGTCGTAGAACACGACATGTGCTTATTCAATCATTAACTTAAAAATTAAGAGTCATCAGAATATTAAACACTATTTACATTATTTGGACTATTGTCCTCATCTTTGTCGCCCTATTTATTACAGCGTTTCGGCCGTTGTACGCTCCGGCCTTCTTCAGGTAGTTGGAATGTCGAACTGAACCCTTTATTTCGCTCACTGGGATAGCCAGTTCTAGTTCCACGTGCCATGTTTAATGTATGTCAGTTATCAGTTATCTCCTGTTAATTCCTCCTTTCCAAGTTCTCCACTGCCTTAACTCACACTCTTTGTGTGCTGTCACTGTATCTAACCAACGCCTTTATCCACTGTGCCATGTGTACTTGAGGGCATATGTGTATGAATTTCTGGCTATTATAAACCTATCGTCTTCAGCCACAATTTTTTTTAAGTGCTCATATTGCAATTCTTGCTCTTATCATTGCTTGTTTATACCATAATCAGGAAAAAAAATCCCTGCTTGTTAATAGCAGTGAACTACAGAAGTGAATGAATCCCTGAAGAAAGTGAACTTTATATGTATTTTTTATTTGTTTTTTGTCGTTAATTTTGCACAGTCCTTGTTTTAATTAAACGGCCTTTTACGAGTTGTTATTAAGACAGTGGCTGGGAGATTCCTGAGTCATCGAAGAATTCGGTAATAAATTTATTTAGACAGTTATGTTTTTAATAGCTGCCTCATCAAACCGAAACTTCAAAATGGTTTAAATTTATCCAAATCTCAAGAGAACAGGAAGTAAACATCTAAATTACTTAGGTCAAGTAATATAGACATTTACACAATATCAGAAGGAAGAAATGTGTTTTCCTTAAGAGGAAAGATGTTGTCCTTTTTGCCAATGCTGATCTCTGCAGACAAGCGTCCCAGATCAAACGGTGTGTTTGCTATAAAGAGGCACGTAGGTTCGATCTCTGGTCGGAAGCTCATTTTCTTTATTTAATTTACGCACTATGGTAGAAGCAATACACCATGTTTAAAAGGAAATTGGGGAATCTATTTCAAATACGATATGTACAACGCCCATATGAAGTAAGATTTCTTGATATTTTGATGCGGTGGTTTCTTCCCCTTTCCACATCCCTACTTGTTAACCGTAACATCGCGTTTTATTTATCTTGCTTGACAGCCTTGAAATTATGCCGGACATGACGTCAGTCAAGTTGTAGCAGAAACACTGATTGCGTGTCGATGTTTCAACGAAGTGATAATTTTAAGATGACGCTCGAGTAATTATCCTCGGTACAGGGCTTAGTTAAGGCCCAACTCGGCCTGTGTCGGCTGTTAATTGAGGCTCTAAATACTAATGACGCTATAACAAAGAGTAAGATAAGCTGAATGCGGTCAGATACAAACGTAGTTGAGTGGTTGCCGCACTGAATAAGGAGCGGCGACGCGGGTTTTGTGATCATACCACGTGACGTTATATGGTCTCATTTTTCTTTTGGTCGGTCTATCTATCTATCTATCTAGTTATTTTTCTTTCTTTCTTGTCAGCTAGATAATTATCAATCTATCAAGTTTTTTTGTTTACTCTCTGTTTGCTTCTTTCTTTTTTTTTCTTTCTCTATTTGTAATTCTCTCTCTGTTTTTTCTTATTTTCTTTCTTTCTATGTAATTCTCAATCTTTCGTTCTTTCGTTCGTTCTTTCTTTCTTTCTTTCTTTCTTTCTTTCTATTTAGATACTTTTGAATCCTCTACTTTTCCATTCTATATTTGCTTTTTTCTTTCTTTCTTTCTTTCATTCTTTCTTTCTTTCTTTCTTTCTAGTTAGATACTTTTGAATCCTCCACTTTTCCATTCTATATTTGCTTCTTTCTCTCTTTCTTTCTTTCTTTATTTCTTTCTTTCTTTCTTTCTTTCCTTCTAGTTAGATACTTTTGAATCCTCCACTTTTCCATTCTATATTTGCTTTTTTCTTTCTTTCTTTCTTTCTTTCTTTATTTCTTTCTTTCTTTCTTTCTTTCTAGTTAGATAGTTTTGAACCCTCCACTTTTCCATTCTATATTTGCTTTTTTCTTTCTTTCTTTCTTTCTTTCTTTCTTTCTTTCTTTCTTTCTTTCTTTCTAGTTAGATAGTTTTGAACCCTCCACTTTTCCATTCTATATTTGCTTCTTTCTTTCTTTCTTTTTCTTTCTTTCTTTTCTTTCTTTCTTTCTTTCTAATTCTCTTTTTCAATTTCTTTCTTTCTTTCAACGTAATTCTCAATCTTTCGTTCTTTCTTTCTTCCTAGATAGATAGATAGATAGATAGATAGATAGATACTTTTCAATCTTCCAATTTTTTTGCTTTCTATCTTTGTTCAGTTCTTTCTTTCTTTCTTTTAAACACCTCTGTCGTTTACTGTAATGAACTTTTTTATCGGCCTAGACTGTGGAGAAATAAGTTTTGACGCTATACAATCATATTCAATTTAAAGTATTTTTGATCAAATGAGACATTGCGTCTACATACAATGAACTAACTCCCAACCCCAAAGTAATTAGGCATGAAGTTAAGTAATTATGTGACAAAAATTGTTTTATCAAATTCTCTCGCTCGCATTTCACACAGATACACACACACGCACACAAACGCTCTCACTCTAAATATATATATATATATATATATATATATATATATATATATATATATATATATATATATATATTTAAGCGTATCACCCCAAGAAAGGCTGGAGGACACTATCAAGCATGGGGTTATAGAAGGGTTGGAGGAAGAGCAGATAGGAGTGGTAAAGGAGAGGATGTGGAGAAAGAGAAAGACAGTGGGTCGATCAAGGCAAGGGGGTTACAGAAGATTTGGAGCGAGAGCAGATAGGAATGAAAGATGAAAGGATGTGGGGAAGGGAAGTGGATAGATCAAGACAACTGGAGATGTCGATTGACGCTACACTTAAACCGTTGGAGATTGTATTTGTCAGGGAAACAGTAATAGGGAAGGGAGTTCCATAGGCGAGATGTGCGAGACACGAAGCTATTGAAGTAAAAGAGACGTCTACATCTAACAGTTTCAACGGTGTAGGGGTGGGAACGGGAGGCCAGCCTCGTAGGACGTTTAATTTCACGAGGCCTAGGGACAAGCGAAAGCAGCTCCTCGGAGCAATTACCGTGAAAGTACTTGTAAAAAAGGCAGAGCGAGGCAACGTCGCATCTGTGAGAGAGCGACTGCAGACGAGATGACAGATCAGGGCCAATCACATTGCATATCCGTCTCTGGATCTTATCAAGAACCCTGAGGCAAACAGCAGGGGATATATATATATATATATATATATATATATATATATATATATATATATATATATATATATATATATATATATATATATATATCAATTGCTCATAATATATATATATATATATATATATATATATATATATATATATATGAGCAATTGATTTATTAGAAATTGCAGTAAAATCTAATGCAACTACACTATTCAAGTTACTGTCATTTAAGCAACTGAAAACGAAAAACATAAGCTTAAGCAAAATTATTTGCTAAATACGTTATTTCTTACAGTATTTAAGAAGTTGACCATTTTTATCAGGTCATTGAAATATCTTAAATACTTCACTTAAAGTCTCATTAAATATCTTAAATATTTATTAAATACTTAACTTAATTAGTAGATATCATAAATACTTAAGTACTTTACTTGGATCATTGTTAAATATCTTAAATACTTCGTTTTAAATGATTATTAAATATCTTAAATATTTATTAAAATATTTTAAATATCATTAAATACTTTACTTAAATACTTATTAAATATCTTGTATACTTATTAAATATATTAAATATCATTAGATATTTATTAAATACTTATTAAATATAGTAAGTAGTCATTGAGTATAGTAAATACTTATTGAATACTTATTTTAAATACTTATTTAATATCTTAAATACTTATTAGATACAATCTCGAAATACATTCAGATACCATTTAAGCAACCTGAGAACGAATTCTTCGTACGTATTTATAAGTATTTTGTTCGTAATTTCTGTAAATGTTTGTTTTATTTGACTTATGCTCCTTGCACTGGAAACTAAAGCGTCCTTTTCATGATACTGGTTGACCGTTCGGTTCCATGAAGTTACGTATCCAGGAGTTGAAAGATCAGCGCAAATCAATAAAAATAATTTATATTTAAAACTGCACTCAAATTGAAATCTAAAGCAATTCCGCTAGTGACGTCATTGTGGCTTAAGCCAATGAAAAAATAAAAGGAAAAAAATAAGATTACCGTATATACTCGTGCAACACGCGATCATGCGTATCGAGCGATCCCCAAATTTTCATTTATAAAAAATGATTTTATCATGTATCTCGTGTATCATGCGAGTTTTTTTAGGAGACCAAATTACAATAGACTAACCTCTTTTCCTCTTTCTCTTTATCCCATCTTCTAGATTAATAAGTTAAAAAAGCAAAAGAGAATGATAAAAGTATCGTTAGTAAGGCTATACTCGTTGTGTAAACGCGTACAACCATAAACAACCGAACGAGAAACAGCTAAACACCTTATAAACGTAAACAATGGAAAAAATGCATATTCGCTGTGCATTTTATAATACGATACTAATATGTGTATATTACATGTATGGATACAGTTAAGTAAGACATTGTAGTGGACCGGCCGTATGATGATGGAAGAAGTAGAGAAGATGAATTATCTCTGGCCGGTCCAGCCACATTAAAATGTTGGACTTTAATGGAGTCCAAAGAAACAAACAAGACAGATATATATGTATGCGAACAAATATATATTATTAACAAATAGGTTAAAACAGATTGATACACGAATTACAAATACATCATTTAAAACATGAAATAAAACGTTTAGTGTCTGTGTGGAAAGTTATTGTGTGTGTGTTTGAGTTGAAATGTCCGTACGGTTGTGAAATTTTGTTTTAGCGTATTCCCTGAACATGGGAAACGCTGGTTGTGTGTGAGAGTTCACATACTGGAGATGTTAAGAAAAGGTTTTTGTACCTGGCACCACGTGCGACGGTTGTCGACCTCAAGCGAGGCAAGTTGGCCGCCCGTGGGCGAAACCGTGGAAAGAGCTGTGGAAAGAGAGGCAGAGGCGAAATGTCAGCCCGTATTTATACTCCCGGGAGAGAGTGACCCCTGGTGAAGCGTTAAGAAAATGAAGGGGAGCTAACTGCGACAACATCAGTTTTATTAAAATCATATTCATTTTAAATACAACAGTTAATGGCTATATAGTTTAGTCAACGGCGTAGCCAGAATCAGCTGTGCATACGCTAATTTTATATCTCGTGTATGATTCAACCCCCTAAAAATGACCGTATTTGACGGCATATAAGACGCACGGGTGTGTAAGACGCACCCCAATTTCAGCAGGGAAAATCAACAAAAAATTAGTAATTAGGAAAATTAATAAAATTATTAGTAAATTGTACGGCCTAGGCTATATTTATGAGATAATATTTTGCTTAAACAAGCCATGATTACAATTAAACGAAAAATAATAGGAAAATAAAAAGAACACGACCCTATAAATACTTTATTATATCCAAAGGTAAGAAAACAAAATAAAAATCAAGTAATTACTACAATTGAAAAAAAAAACAGTACAGTTACCATTAAAATTTTATTCGTCTTCAAATCCATAAAATTCGTCGTCTTCGTTATCAAAACTCAGATTCACATTTTCAGTACTACTATCATCGTCGTTAAATAATGCGCCATCTTCTGTTCCTTTGAGAGCATTGCTAATGCCACACTTTTTAAAAGATTTCACAACAATTTCTGGTCTAATATTATCCCAAGCATGCTTCACACATTCGCAGACTTGTGCAATGCTGGGTCTTTTTATTCTTCCTGTAAGTGTAAGATCAGGAATTGTCATCCACGTGTTCCATTGCTCTCTCATGTTTAAGTCTAAGCTAATAGGAATTGCCAGGTAGCTAATGTCGGCCGACTATCGCCTATTTTAAACCTACATATGGCATATAAGACGCAGGGGAATTTTAAAAGATATTTTTAGTAATATATATATATATATATATATATATATATATATATATAATAAAATATATGCCGTCAAATAGGGTAGCTTCAAAATTAAGTCTTTAAATTACCATGATACAAGTATATATACGGTAAATAGAAATAGTGACTAAATACGGTATCTTATAAAGTAAAATCTACCAATTCTACTAGTCTAGAAATATCTATTCAATTTAATTGACCCAAACGCAAGCACAAAACGAATTAAGCTGATATTTAAGTAACTTGAGTACGAATTCTTGCGTATAAATCTAAATCCCAGATACTGATAAAATCCATCGTTCCTCATAAAAGAAAATTATATATATATTTTTTTTTTGTCATCCACAGACAGACTGTTTCGCTGTTTCACAGCTCATCAGTGTGGCTAGACGTCCGGTTGCCTCTAGCTAGGATCGAAACCCGACTGAATTGAAAAATATATATATATAACGCTCCAAGTCGCATTTGCAAGTATCTTTTAGTAATTTCACTAAATGTTTGCTTTATTGGAAGGTCTTCGTTGCACCGTCAAATCCAGGTGTCAGTGTACTTCTTATGATGGCTATTCCATGATATTTACGAGTTCGGAAGATGAAAGATCCGTGCAAAATCATTAAAAACATATATATATATATATATATATATATATATATATATAGATAGATAGATAGATAGATAGATAGATAGATAGATAGATAGATAGATAGATATATAAAATCGTTCTGGCTGTCATTGAATAATAAGAAGGGAAGTCTATCTGAGAAAAGCAAAAAAACAAAACTAGATTATGAAAAGCAAATTCCTTACAAGTAGCAGAATGAAAAGCATAAATTCGATGATTTTCCAAAAACCCCAAGAAATCTGTCCACGGTAAGAGTAAAATAGGCGTTCAGTGTGTTGTCTTTTTTCACAGCAAAAGTATCAATATGAAACGTGGGTCATGTTTTGATAGAGCCTTATCAGATCGAGACTTTGCCATGTATCCTGTCCAAACTGTTCAGAAATGTCTTTTTCTCAGATCAATGATTAAAAATGGCTTCAAGCGAATAAATCCTAAACGTTTTAAACATGAAAATCCTTCACGAGATCTCATAGACTGGCGCTACAGAATCACCGGTTACTTAACCAAATAGCAAAACCACATCACTCGGGGATTTTAAACTGCAACAGTGACAAAAATAACACGTATCTAGAACGGAATAATAATAACAGAATCATGTTGCTGACATTCCACCCGACCATAACCAAAAGAATTAAAAGGAAACTCCCATCATTATAAGAGCAATAACAGTTAATGGACTTAGGCTTACCTAAAAAACTGTTTTAAGAAAAGTATTTTATAAATTACAGCTGACAGAGCCGCTAACTGTTCAGTCAGTGAATGTCGAATATTACCTGCATGGAAACGGCTCTTCTTACACTTACTATTACGACTAAGTCTTTTGATAACTGCGTCGATACAATCTTCAATACGTACTTCATGTCTAATGTCATCGCGTGTCGACAATTACAAATGTTTTTTCAAAGTTTATTTATGAAAATAGAATATGTATCTCATCTCAGTTTTCAAAACTGAACTATTGTCGACGTATGATACCAACTGGCTCTAGTACAGACATAGACAAAAGAAAGAAACATACAGGTGAACAATCTCCCAAGTCTGGACATTGGCAGGTGATAAGGTAAGGTAATTTTCCTCACACACAGTTTTGTGTTTCTTTCGTCGTAATCTGAGGGAGCCAGAGAGAGCACGGACTCTTGGCGAAACACGTTGTTAATAAAAAAATTCCATTTTCTTTAACTGCCTTCACTATGGCCTAAATAAGCCAGCGACGCCTGTGAGCCATCAACCATCTCAATTCCTTTCGACAGTCGGATATATTGAATAAATTAACGTTTTGTTGATGATAATTATAATTGTTTTCAAGATGCCAACAAAATTACAACTTGTTATCTTGCCTATGTGCTAGGCACAAAACAAAAAGGCAATTTTGTGAATGTTTGTTTTGAAAATGCATTCTGAACTATTATTATGTAATCTAATAAATGCAATTTTTTCAAATTTCACACCGAAGTAACAGTTTTATTTCTTCTATTTGCGCCATTCGTATTACTCCAGATAAAAGATTTGACGTTCTCTCTTCTCCTCCTCTCCCACGCCGAAAATCCTTTTATGTCCTGTATATATATATATATATATATATATATATATATATATATATATGTATATACTAGCAGCATGGCCCGGCGTGCCCGTGCTTGGTTAAAAAATAGTACGACTCATACAGCAATCGCTATCACTTGACTTAAAATATTTTTGCCCTTTCTTGCCTTTAAAGGAGTGCCCTTTGCCGTGCTGATGTTGCTACATGCCTTACTTCTTGCCTATCTCACACTGCTAATTTTTTATAAGCTCTATACTAAACATTAAATCTGTTACGAAAAAAGAACTAAACAAAATGAACACAAAACGATCAGCTTGAAAAAAGGACTCGTAACTGGAAAAACCGAATGAAAAAAGAATGTTAACAACAAATACTTTTTCACACCCAACCCAGTTCTGCGGAATCAGAATCAACGTTGAGTTTAAGCAAGCGAATAAGCCAATTGGAGTAAAGTGCCATGCAGATTTAAATGTTCCCCACTTTTGACGAATGCAGCTATCGATTTTTTTGCATGCTAGCATGCTAGTTAACATTCGTGTCAGTCAGCTGTTGGCTCTCACGCTGGCCAATAGAATCTTCCTACCTATTCGTGGCAGCCAGCTATAGGCTCTCTCTCTGGCCAGGAGAAAATGGCCACAAACTACATGAAAACTGCCGTAGAAGCATGAAAAAATCGATTATTTCCACTATGGATGAGAGTTAGGAAATGCAATGTCGGTCTTGGTCCTCGACCTAACTTGGAGCATGTGCATGTAAATTTTGGTACAAATCCGTCGAAAATTGCGGCCGTGCATTCGTTACACACACACACACACACACACACACACACACACACACACACACACACACACACACACACACACACACACACACTCACACACTGCCTTTTATAGATAGAGATACATTAAGTGTATTTGTAATTTCTCTAAAATCTTTCAAGCATTAGAGTTATATTTCTCATTCTGCCAACACCAGAAAACAGTGTCTTTTTAAAACAAAGCTTGATTTTTCCATGATGTTTACAAAGCCAGTAGTTGAAAAGACAGCCGCTGGGAAGAGCAGCGTACAGCGACAATAATTTAAATTCTGTAAAACATCTTCTAATTGAAGTAGACTTAAAAATACGACACTTTTTGCAGCATGGTAAACCATTGTTAAACTCTTAATAATAATATAGTGATAATATGGTTTTCTTTTAATTAATCATTAAAATAATCCCTCTGGTTGTTAATTAAAGAATGATTGAATAACCATCACGTGTGCAGTTCTCTGTTAGCTATTATCGGTCACTGAATGTTAATGATAGACCTTGGCAGATCCGTGAATTAAATAATAATAATAATAATAATGTGTTTGGGGTTAAATACTGTGTTGAAATCACAAAACAGAATATCGTCCAGAAACAGTTTGGTTGATCCTGTGGTGCAATACAGTTTCAACCACCTTAATTGGACCGTAGCTGACATTAAGCAAATGGATGCCAAAGCGAGAAAGCTTTTCACTTGCCACAGCATGCATCATCTTAAGTCTGGTGTTGATCGTGTGTATGTGCCCTGATCCGAAGGAGGGAGAAAATCAGTACAACTAGAACTGTGTTACAAAACCACAGCAATAGGTCTTTAAAGATACCTGGAAACCTCAGAGGACTGGATGGTGACTTGTGTCAAAGAACATAAGAGAAGTAAGAATCTTTATTCAGTATTAAAGTAAGCGAACAAATTCAAAAGGGAATTTCGAGTGGATGAAGAAGTGAAAATAGACCATATTTTAAAAAATGGTTCTGGTTAATTCTGGTTAATAATAATAAAATGGAATGGCAAAAATAGTAAATGAATTACTGATGTTGTTCGAAATGCAAGCAACCTACTTCTTTGCTTTTTTATTATGAGTAACTGCATAGTCACTTTATGACTTTGGTACCACCCTGTATATATATATATATATATATATATATATATGAAGAAATATAGTCTTAAAATGTGCTATATTTATGGGATAAAGTGCTCAATATCAGAGATAGAGCGTGTGTAAATATAAAAGTAAACATAGAAGTCAACAGTCTGTTTTCAGGCCTGAAGATTGCATCTAGCATGAAACAGACTGTCGCCTCTAAGTGTTGACTTCTATGTTTACTTTTATATATATATATATATATATATATATATATATATATATATATATATATATATATATTTGAATTGGACATAGTCCGACAATTTATTTAAAGACATTTTTTATATATATTATGTTTCTACAAAAAGAACGTTAAACATAATATATATAAAAAATGTCTTTATATATATATATATATATATATATATATATATATATATATATATATATGGGGGTGTATAAGCAGGTTTTTTTTAAAAGATCATAGATAAATACTCAAACATATACATGTTGGACTACCTTTAATAAATGAAAAACCCTAACGAAGTTATCACTCCGATGGAAATCCACAAAGGCTTGCCACAGAAGTACTTGGTGGCTCGATCTACCTGTAGCAGCAATCACCGATTTCTTGAGCCGGTTCTGTCAAACAAACCGGTTGCAATTGCTGAATTAAGACTTGAAGATTGCTTTGTCCATGGAACTCAGAATCGTGTTACCAGTCAGGATAAATATGTATATTTGTTTATATAGATTTTATAGCTCTTATATTGCACTGATCACTATTTTATTAACAGTAGCACTCAATGTGTGATCTGTCTATCTATCTATCTATCTATCTATCTATCTATCTATCTATCTATATATATATATATATATATAGATATATATATATATACACACCCATACACATACACACACACACACACACACACACATATATATATATATATATATATATATATATATATATATATATATATATATATATATATATTACAGGTAATAGATTCGTTGATATATTATCAAGGTGGATCTTAGACATACCAAATATTAAAACTATTCCATAGTGAGCTCATTGTATTTATTATAACAGAGAATACACACACACAAACACACACACACACACACATATATATATATATATATATATATATATATATATATATATATATATATATATATATATATATATATATATATATTGTCTTTTACAGCAAAATACCCAAATCACCTTATGTAGGTATAGTCTTTTTCAGACGGACCCAACTTAATGCCGATCCTCTTTGTTGAGTCTTGACTCATAGTTGAATCTCGCCTATTGCATGGAATAATAATGCAACACAAAATGTACTTGGAACAAGAATGTATTATAACAAGAAAGTGTACACAATAAGTACATATAGTATTTCTGTATATTTCTGGGAAGACGTTCCTGGAGAATGTGTTGACTAGTCGCAGTCGATCAGAGTCTCTAGTTGGATCTCGTGATTCTCTTCCCTCGTCTTCCGGTACCAACCATTATTTATATAGTTGGTAGTCACCTATGCAGATTAGGTGGATCCCACCACAACACCCCCCTCCCAAGCCTTGGAATCCTTTTGGATTTCAAACTGGCTTCTATATGGGATGATGATTATGGTTATTCCTTTGTAGATCCCCTTTGCATAGTTCATATATATATATGTTTTTTTTTTTCAATATCTTTTTCGTTTTCGACTTCTGTTCGCGTATTTCAATGACAACGTCTGATTTTCTTATCAGAGCTAATTCGTCACTATATTGTTGAACAAATAATTTAAAAAAATAATTTTTTAAAGTTTGTTACCTTTCAAAGTCGACACGGTGTATTTGTGCTCCTTTTAATCCATGCATGTGTTTGCAGTCGGCCAATTTTTCTTTTTAGCGGGTGTCTCGGTGTAGATAATTTTTTAATTTAAAATTACCGTTATTCGATTATGACACCTTTCCACTTTTTCTGAGTGAACGTTCCTTTATGCTTAGTCGTCTTTTAACGAGTTTTACATATCCAGAAGTTTAGAATCCTTCGTCGTTATGTTAACGTTGGACTTTTAATTAATAGTTTTTTTTTCAGCCTGGGTTCTTCAATGACTTGTCCCAATTGTTGAAAACTCTCACTATTAATTCTTTCTTCTTTCCTTATGGTTCGTTCTACTTCTTTGCCATTGTTGGAACTTGGCGTATGGTTCGTTCTACTTTGTGGCCATTGTTGAGTCTTGGCGTATGGTTCGTTCTACTTCGTCGCCATTGTTGAGTCTTGACTCAATGTTGAATCTCGCCTATTGCAACACAAAATGTACTTGGAACAAGAATGTATTATAACAAGAAAGTGTACACAATAAGTACATATAGTATTTCTGTATATTTCTGGGAAGACGTTCCTGGAGAATGTGTTGACTAGTCGCAGTCGATCAGAGTCTCTAGTTGGATCTCGTGATTCTCTTCCCTCGTCTTCCGGTACCAACCATTATTTATATAGTTGGTAGTCACTTATGCAGATTAGGTGGATCCCACCACAACACTCTTTAGCCCACAAATACCTTTAAGAGATGAAGAGTTGTGCTGGTCTGAAATAGACTATACCCACATGAGGTAATTTCTGATTTTTGCTGTAACATATATATATATATGTGTGTGTGTGTGTGTGTGTGTGTTTGTGTGTGTGTGTGTGTGTGTGTGTGTGTGTGAGTGTGTGTGTGTGTATGTAACATATATATATAGTCTATTTCAGACCAGCACAACTCTTCAGCTCTTAAAGGCAATCGGGGGCTAAAGAGGATCGACATTAAGTTGTGCCCGTCTAAAATACACTATACCTACATAAGTTGATTTGGGATTTTTACTGTAATATACATACATTGATATATATATATATATATATATATATATATATATATATATATATATATATATATATGGGGGGGTGTATGCTCTGTTATGATAAATACATTGAGCTTTCTGTTTTAATATTTGGAATTACTAGGATCCACCTGGATTATATACCAACGGATCTATTACCTGTACTATATATATATATATATATATATATATATATATATATATATATATATATATATATATATATATATATAAGATTTCAATAAAGGCACTATACAGTTAACTTCAATGACAATTAAGACAAAGTAATTAATCGACACCACCAGAAATCTATTAGTAAAATGGTTCTGGTTAATTCTGGTTAATAACAATAAAATGTTATGGTAAACAAAAGTAAATTAATTACCAATACTGTTCGAACTGCCAGCTACTCGCTTCAATGTTTTGCTTTATTATAAGTAACAGTATAGTGACTTTATTGCCACCCTGTATTTATCTGACTGGGTTTCTAATTGAGGATATTGGATTTCATATTAAGTGGATTTTTTTAAAATCCGAGATTAATTCTTATTAGAATGACCATTATTTTTAGTGGGTACACGAGTTTGGATTAATATTACTGTTTTTTTTTTACTTAATTAGTTAATTTTTTTAGAAGACTTTTATCTCTAGACTGGTTTATATAGATTTCTCTGTATAAAAAAAAACCTGACGAAATAGGGATGTCCTCAAACCCAATAAAACCAAGTTTGTTTGTTTTTTTTAATATTTCACCCCAGTCCAGGCAATATATCCAGTAAAATGCAAAAGTGTTTGAAAACGTAAGTAAAAATACACTATCAAATGAGAGAGAACGATAGAAAAATTGAAATTAAGATGACAGAAGATGACAACTGACATTGGTTTTAAACTTTTGAAGATCAATGTTGACTGGAAAGCAAGAAGTCGGAAGGAATTCCATTTTTTTGTTTTACTTCATGCATTTAATTGTCGTTTGATAAAATCTCCGGTTTTGTGTTGAAGCAATGTTGAGACTGGTTAGTACCGAGATGAGTGACCGCTTGGGAATACCAGGGGTTGTAAAACCCAATAGGAATTGGTACTGGATTCTCTGATTATCAATTCGAAGGCATTATCTATTGAAGAAATCTTGACGCCAGTCTAGTGCTCCGCTTAGATTCAAAAAGTCTAGGTACGATAGCGAAGAGCTCATTCAAATAATTACCATGAAATTATTTATAGAAATGGCATCGAGAGGCAACCTTACGGCGGTGGGAAGGTGACTGGAGCTGAGCCGCCAGATCAGGACCAATAATATTGCAGATGCTTCTTTGGATTTATCTAGTACTGCACTTAAATTAATAAAGTCGAGGTACCATAGAAGAAAGTTCATCAGAAACAATTCCCATGAAGGTATTTATAGAAAAGTCAGGCCGAAGCTACGTTACGTCTGTGAGAAAGTGACTGAAGCTGAGATGCCATGTCAGGACCAATAACCTTGCAGATTTTTTTTTGATTTTATCAAGAATCTCTAAATACATAGCAGGAGCACCAAACTATATGTGTCAACAACATTCAAAGCATATACGAATAGCAGACTTGTAAATATGTAAGTGTTATGGGAACTTACCCATAATAGTAATGGACTATCCCGTACACCATAAATACTGCGCCTCAAGAGGAAGCAGTAGTGTGAGTCAGACACACTCTACTTCTGAGGCAGAGGGGAACTCTCTGCCTCTGGTCAGGGAGGAACCCGGACGAGGCTCCAACCTGATCCCGTTTATACGGGTTCTACGGGCAATTTTTGCCCGAGCCTACGGGCTCGGAAAGCCCACATTAAACCGGCCTTGTGCCACATTCGACACACGTGGGCGTGTTGCTGAACATCGTGTAAGTCAGACACACTCTGCCTCTGAGGCAGAGGGTAACTCTCTGCCTCTGGGCAGGGAGGAACCCGGACGAGGCTCCGCCAAAGGGCAGAGCCTCGTTCGGGGTGGTTGACCAACCCAATCCCGTTTATACGGGTTCAACGGGCAATTTTTGCCCGAGCCTACGGGCTCGGAAAGCCCACATTAAACCGGCCTTGTGCCACATTTGACACACGTGGGCGTGTTAATGAACATCGTGTGAGTCAGACACAGAGTTAGTGTGAGTCAGTCAGAGACAGAGTCGCGTCAGACGATTACTGTAAGACATTGGAATAGTGATACTGGTCGAGACAACATAGTTCTCTCTAACCTAACCTGATTATTATTACTAACACTTCTAATTCTTTTGTACATATTCTGTTTGTAATATAGCTGTGTTATTCCATACGGTTGTTCGAGTTATTCTTCATTGGTTCTACCTTGGACCATCATCGTGGTACCAGGAACCTGGACCATAACAGTAAGATAGATTCTGATGAAAAAAATTGTCTCGCACGACACTGTGAACCAATTTTCCTAGCAGCTGACCTAGCATTGGATTCAATATAATATTGCCATGTCAGCGGAAATCTTTATGCGAGGAGGTGCAATGAGTCATTCTCCTGGAGGTTAGCATCAGCCATGCTGATGAAAAGTAAAAAGGGTTCTCTTAGATGATTAAAAGAGAGCAGTTTCGTTTTGGAAATATTAAAATTACCAAACCATTCTTTGTCCTAGTTAATAATTAATAAGAAATATGGCTTCGTATAATTGTATTCCAGCGTCGTTTTGTTGGTGTGTTGATCTCTCTTTCTCTCTCCCCCTCTCTCTCTTTCAGAATGTTACTAATGTTGACCATTTTTATTGCAGCAAAATATGTTATAATATCACCGAAAGAAAAACAAAAATCAATGCTTATTCTGCATTAGTAGGAAGACTGGTAAAAATGCTTTCAATGACTCACTTATTGAAATCATCTGATAGTAGTAAGAATTTTACCAGACAATGCAAAATTATTAATATAATATTAGACTAGGAATAAAATGGAGGATTGGTTTCTATTGCTACATTTTGTATAATTCTACTTTTGTTAGTTACTTAGAAGGTTAGCCGGTGCGTCATGTCATGTCCTGGGATAAATAATTGACCAATCCTTCTTGGTTGCAAAGAAAAACGAAAGAAAAGGATATTTCAGAAGGTGATTTTTTTCTGAGAAAGCCAAATCATACATCATAATATAAAAGAAAAAAAGAAACAAACAAACAAAGAAACAAACAAAGAAAGAAAGAAAGAAAGAAAGAAAGAAACAAGGAAAGAAAGAAACAAACAAACAAACAAACAAACAAACAAACAAACAAACAAAGAAAGAAAGAAATGGAACATATCGGGGGTGATAAAACTCTGATGTGTTTAACGGCTGTTTTCTGCGAGATAGAATACATAGTCAATTTTAAATACTTTCACTTTCTTTAAATCCAAAGAAGAATCAGCTATACATTATAGATTCTGACCTGGAGTCTAGACTTCAGTAACTTTACCACCGGCATAATGGAACTTCTCTGTGCTTTTTCTATAAATACTTTCATGGTAATTGTTCGAATAACGTCTTCGATATTACTAACACTATTTTATTTAGTTTCTTGTAAATAGTTTTGTTCCTTTCTGTAAATACTCATTGGGGTCAGATTTTAAATGGTTTCACCCCCCTCACACACACACACCCACAGAGACAATGAACTGTACATATGGGGACTAGTCAGGACTTCATGGAGATTCTGAGGTATTATGGTGGATGAATTAAAAAAGTTAAGTAAGAATGCATTGTCTTAGTGTAAGAAATATTGTATTATGTTTAGGTCAGTGTTTGTGGCTAGCTAAGTTTAATATTAAGACAGAAGAAGACCGTCTTTTCCCCCATTTTGGCCTTTTGCCACATTTTCTATTTGTCATACAAATAAATATTGCTCTTCGATATGCTACCTAGACTTTATGAATTTAAGAGCAGATTATCAAAGAGGTCTCATCAATTTACAATTGAACTTATTAGATTTAACCGTAAGTCCTATGTTAATAGTTTCTTCTATCGCATTTCCCGCTTGTGGGACACTCTTCTAGTTTCGTGCTTTCCAGCCAACTTTGATCTTCCCAAAATTGAAATGCAATATCAATCGTTATCTACTGTCTTTCTGATTACTCTTCTATTGTTCTCGATCCTTAATAAAATTTCAGTTTTCTAATTCTTTCACGCTCAGTAATCTATTGTGTTTTAGTGGCTTTATTGCCTTGCATGGAGTGAAATGATTAATTTATACTCATGATTTTAAACTCAAATATTTAACTTTAGTCGGGGAATTCACAAGCAGCTTATTAAGCCATTAACTCCAGAATAGCGTCCTGGGTATGACGATAAACTACATCCGACAGCAAGGCTCCGATCGAGAGTGCTTGAGGAGCTCGGAACCACCTCTTAATTGCTGTTGTTCCCAGGTTCACCCCGGCCAGGAGTAGTAGCACTTGTTAGTGTCTCAGTTATGGGAAAATAGTGAACCTTCAAACAAAAGTAAAACCCTATGAAATTATAAAAATACATTTTTATAATAAAAATACCAGCAATACATTTTTATATAAAAATTACAAACAATTCGTATTTATATTATAGTAAAAAGGCCAGCAATACACTTTCGTAGTAAAAAGAAAATTACCAGCAATACATTTTTGTGTAAAATAATAAAAAATTATCAGCAATACATTTTTCTAAAATAAATTACGAATGCTCTCAAGAAAATTAAATTTCGGCATTAAATGACCCATAAGATGTTGATATGCCATTAAACAATCAAATCAAATCAAAGCTCCCAAGAAAATTAAATTTCGGCGTTAAATGACCCATAAGGAGTTGATATGCCGTTAAACAATCAATTCAAATGAAAGCTCCCAAGAAAATTAAATTTCGGCATTAAATGACCCATAAGGTGTTGATATGCCGTTAAACAATCAAATCAAATCAAAGCTCCCAAGAAAATTAAATTCCGGCATTAAATGACCCATAAGGTGTTGATATGCCGTTAAACAATCAAATCAAATGAAAGCTCCCAAGAAAATTAAATTTCGGCATTAAATGACCCATAAGGTGTTGATATGCCGTTAAACAATCAAATCAAATCAAAGCTCCCAAGAAAATTAAATCTCGGCATTCAATGACCCATAAGGAGTTGATATGCCGTTAAACAATCAAATCAAATCAAAGCTCCCAAGAAAATTAAATTTCGGCTTTAAATGACCCATAAGGTGTTGATATGCCGTTAAACAATCAAATCAAATCAAAGCTCCCAAGAAAATTAAATCTCGGCATTCAATGACCCATAAGGAGTTGATATGCCGTTAAACAATCAAATCAAATCAAAGCTCCCAAGAAAATTAAATTTCGGCGTTAAATGACCCATAAGGAGTTGATATGCCGTTAAACAATCAAATCAAATCAAAGCTCCCAAGAAAATTAAATTCCGGCATTAAATGACCCATAAGGTGTTGATATGCCGTTAAACAATCAAATCAAATCAAAGCTCCCAAGAAAATTACATTTCGGCATTAAATGACCCATAAGGAGTTGATATGCCGTTAAACAATCAAATCAAATCAAAGCTCCCAAGAAAATTAAATTTCGGCGTTAAATGACCCATAAGGAGTTGATATGCCGTTAAACAATCAAATCAAATCAAAGCTCCCAAGAAAATTAAATTTCGGCATTAAATGACCCATAAGGAGTTGATATGCCGTTAAACAATCAAATCAAATCAAAGCTCCCAAGAAAATTAAATCTCGCCATTAAATGACCCATAAGGTGTTGATATGCCGTTAAACAATCAAATCAAATCAAAGCTCCCAAGAAAATTAAATTTCAGCATTAAATGACCCATAAGGAGTTGATATGCCGTTAAACAATCAAATGAAATCAAAGCTCCCAAGAAAATTAAATTTCGGCATTAAATGACCCATAAGGTGTTGATATGCCGTTAAACAATCAAATCAAATCAAAGCTCCCAAGAAAATTAAATTTCGGCATTAAATGACCCATAAGGTGTTGATATGCCGTTAAACAATCAAATCAAATCAAAGCTCCCAAGAAAATTAAATTTCGGCATTAAATGACCCATAAGGAGTTGATATGCCGTTAAACAATCAAATCAAATCAAAGCTCCCAAGAAAATTAAATTTCGGCGTTAAATGACCCATAAGGAGTTGATATGCCGTTAAACAATCAAATCAAATCAAAGCTCCCAAGAAAATTAAATTTCGGCATTAAATGACCCATAAGGAGTTGATATGCCGTTAAACAATCAAATCAAATCAAAGCTCCCAAGAAAATTAAATTTCGGCATTAAATGACCCATAAGGAGTTGATATGCCGTTAAACAATCAAATCAAATCAAAGCTCCCAAGAAAATTAAATTTCGGCATTAAATGACCCATAAGGTGTTGATATGCCGTTAAACAATCAAATCAAATCAAAGCTCCCAAGAAAATTAAATTTCAGCATTAAATGACCCATAAGGAGTTGATATGCCGTTAAACAATCAAATCAAATCAAAGCTCCCAAGAAAATTAAATTTCGGCATTAAATGACCCATAAGGTGTTGATATGCCGTTAAACAATCAAATCAAATCAAAGCTCCCAAGAAAATTAAATTTCGGCATTAAATGACCCATAAGGAGTTGATATGCCGTTAAACAATCAAATCAAATCAAAGCTCCCAAGAAAATTAAATCTCGCCATTAAATGACCCATAAGGTGTTGATATGCCGTTAAACAATCAAATCAAATCAAAGCTCCCAAGAAAATTAAATTTCGGCATTAAATGACCCATAAGGAGTTGATATGCCGTTAAACAATCAAATCAAATCAAAGCTCCCAAGAAAATTAAATTTCGGCATTAAATGACCCATAAGGTGTTGATATGCCGTTAAACAATCAAATCAAATCAAAGCTCCCAAGAAAATTAAATTTCGGCATTAAATGACCCATAAGGAGTTGATATGCCGTTAAACAATCAAATCAAATCAAAGCTCCCAAGAAAATTAAATCTCGCCATTAAATGACCCATAAGGTGTTGATATGCCGTTAAACAATCAAATCAAATCAAAGCTCCCAAGAAAATTAAATTCCGGCATTAAATGACCCATAAGGTGTTGATATGCCGTTAAACAATCAAATCAAATCAAAGCTCCCAAGAAAATTACATTTCGGCATTAAATGACCCATAAGGAGTTGATATGCCGTTAAACAATCAAATCAAATCAAAGCTCCCAAGAAAATTAAATTTCGGCATTAAATGACCCATAAGGTGTTGATATGCCGTTAAACAATCAAATCAAATCAAAGCTCCCAAGAAAATTAAATTTCAGCATTAAATGACCCATAAGGAGTTGATATGCCGTTAAACAATCAAATCAAATCAAAGCTCCCAAGAAAATTAAATTTCAGCATTAAATGACCCATAAGGAGTTGATATGCCGTTAAACAATCAAATCAAATCAAAGCTCCCAAGAAAATTAAATTTCGGCATTAAATGACCCATAAGGAGTTGATATGCCGTTAAACAATCAAATCAAATCAAAGCTCCCAAGAAAATTAAATTTCGGCATTAAATGACCCATAAGGTGTTGATATGCCGTTAAACAATCAAATCAAATCAAAGCTCCCAAGAAAATTAAATTTCAGCATTAAATGACCCATAAGGAGTTGATATGCCGTTAAACAATCAAATCAAATCAAAGCTCCCAAGAAAATTAAATTTCAGCATTAAATGACCCATAAGGAGTTGATATGCCGTTAAACAATCAAATCAAATCAAAGCTCCCAAGAAAATTAAATTTCGGCATTAAATGACCCATAAGGAGTTGATATGCCGTTAAACAATCAAATCAAATCAAAGCTCCCAAGAAAATTAAATTTCGGCATTAAATGACCCATAAGGTGTTGATATGCCGTTAAACAATCAAATCAAATCAAAGCTCCCAAGAAAATTAAATTTCAGCATTAAATGACCCATAAGGAGTTGATATGCCGTTAAACAATCAAATCAAATCAAAGCTCCCAAGAAAATTAAATTTCGGCATTAAATGACCCATCAGGTGTTGATATGCCGTTAAACAATCAAATCAAATCAAAGCTCCCAAGAAAATTAAATTTCGGCATTAAATGACCCATAAGGAGTTGATATGCCGTTAAACAATCAAATCAAATCAAAGCTCCCAAGAAAATTAAATTTCGGCATTAAATGACCCATAAGGTGTTGATATGCCGTTAAACAATCAAATCAAATCAAAGCTCCCAAGAAAATTAAATTTCGGCATTAAATGACCCATAAGGTGTTGATATGCCGTTAAACAATCAAATCAAATCAAAGCTCCCAAGAAAATTAAATTTCAGCATTAAATGACCCATAAGGAGTTGATATGCCGTTAAACAATCAAATCAAATCAAAGCTCCCAAGAAAATTAAATTTCGGCATTAAATGACCCATAAGGTGATCGATTTATGCCGTTAAACAATCAAATCAAATCAACTGTTGATATGCCGTTAAACAATCAAATCAAATCAAAGCTCCCAAGAAAATTAAATTTCAGGCATTAAATGACCCATAAGGAGTTGATATGCCGTTAAACAATCAAATCAAATCAAAGCTCCAAGAAAATTAAATTTCAGCATTAAATGACCCATAAGGCCCAAGAAAATTAAATTTCGGCATTAAATGACCCATAAGGAGTTGATATGCCGTTAAACAATCAAATCAAATCAAAGCTCCCAAGAAAATTAAATTTCAGCATTAAATGACCCATAAGGAGTTGATATGCCGTTAAACAATCAAATCAAATCAAAGCTCCCAAGAAAATTAAATTTCGGCATTAAATGACCCATAAGGAGTTGATATGCCGTTAAACAATCAAATCAAATCAAAGCTCCCAAGAAAATTAAATTTCGGCATTAAATGACCCATAAGGTGTTGATATGCCGTTAAACAATCAAATCAAATCAAAGCTCCCAAGAAAATTAAATTTCAGCATTAAATGACCCATAAGGAGTTGATATGCCGTTAAACAATCAAATCAAATCAAAGCTCCCAAGAAAATTAAATTTCAGCATTAAATGACCCATAAGGAGTTGATATGCCGTTAAACAATCAAATCAAATCAAAGCTCCCAAGAAAATTAAATTTCGGCATTAAATGACCCATAAGGAGTTGATATGCCGTTAAACAATCAAATCAAATCAAAGCTCCCAAGAAAATTAAATTTCGGCATTAAATGACCCATAAGGTGTTGATATGCCGTTAAACAATCAAATCAAATCAAAGCTCCCAAGAAAATTAAATTTCAGCATTAAATGACCCATAAGGAGTTGATATGCCGTTAAACAATCAAATCAAATCAAAGCTCCCAAGAAAATTAAATTTCGGCATTAAATGACCCATCAGGTGTTGATATGCCGTTAAACAATCAAATCAAATCAAAGCTCCCAAGAAAATTAAATTTCGGCATTAAATGACCCATAAGGAGTTGATATGCCGTTAAACAATCAAATCAAATCAAAGCTCCCAAGAAAATTAAATTTCGGCATTAAATGACCCATAAGGTGTTGATATGCCGTTAAACAATCAAATCAAATCAAAGCTCCCAAGAAAATTAAATTTCGGCATTAAATGACCCATAAGGTGTTGATATGCCGTTAAACAATCAAATCAAATCAAAGCTCCCAAGAAAATTAAATTTCAGCATTAAATGACCCATAAGGAGTTGATATGCCGTTAAACAATCAAATCAAATCAAAGCTCCCAAGAAAATTAAATTTCGGCATTAAATGACCCATCAGGTGTTGATATGCCGTTAAACAATCAAATCAAATCAAAGCTCCCAAGAAAATTAAATTTCGGCATTAAATGACCCATAAGGAGTTGATATGCCGTTAAACAATCAAATCAAATCAAAGCTCCCAAGAAAATTAAATTTCGGCATTAAATGACCCATAAGGTGTTGATATGCCGTTAAACAATCAAATCAAATCAAAGCTCCCAAGAAAATTAAATTTCGGCATTAAATGACCCATAAGGAGTTGATATGCCGTTAAACAATCAAATCAAATCAAAGCTCCCAAGAAAATTAAATCTCGCCATTAAATGACCCATAAGGTGTTGATATGCCGTTAAACAATCAAATCAAATCAAAGCTCCCAAGAAAATTAAATTTCGGCATTAAATGACCCATAAGGAGTTGATATGCCGTTAAACAATCAAATCAAATCAAAGCTCCCAAGAAAATTAAATTTCGGCATTAAATGACCCATAAGGTGTTGATATGCCGTTAAACAATCAAATCAAATCAAAGCTCCCAAGAAAATTAAATTTCGGCATTAAATGACCCATAAGGAGTTGATATGCCGTTAAACAATCAAATCAAATCAAAGCTCCCAAGAAAATTAAATCTCGCCATTAAATGACCCATAAGGTGTTGATATGCCGTTAAACAATCAAATCAAATCAAAGCTCCCAAGAAAATTAAATTTCAGCATTAAATGACCCATAAGGAGTTGATATGCCGTTAAACAATCAAATCAAATCAAAGCTCCCAAGAAAATTAAATTTCGGCATTAAATGACCCATCAGGTGTTGATATGCCGTTAAACAATCAAATCAAATCAAAGCTCCCAAGAAAATTAAATCTCGCCATTAAATGACCCATAAGGTGTTGATATGCCGTTAAACAATCAAATCAAATCAAAGCTCCCAAGAAAATTAAATTTCGGCATTAAATGACCCATAAGGAGTTGATATGCCGTTAAACAATCAAATCAAATCAAAGCTCCCAAGAAAATTAAATTTCGGCATTAAATGACCCATCAGGTGTTGATATGCCGTTAAACAATCAAATCAAATCAAAGCTCCCAAGAAAATTAAATCTCGCCATTAAATGACCCATAAGGTGTTGATATGCCGTTAAACAATCAAATCAAATCAAAGCTCCCAAGAAAATTAAATTTCAGCATTAAATGACCCATAAGGAGTTGATATGCCGTTAAACAATCAAATCAAATCAAAGCTCCCAAGAAAATTAAATTTCGGCATTAAATGACCCATAAGGTGTTGATATGCCGTTAAACAATCAAATCAAATCAAAGCTCCCAAGAAAATTAAATTTCGGCATTAAATGACCCATAAGGTGTTGATATGCCGTTAAACAATCAAATCAAATCAAAGCTCCCAAGAAAATTAAATTTCAGCATTAAATGACCCATAAGGAGTTGATATGCCGTTAAACAATCAAATCAAATCAAAGCTCCCAAGAAAATTAAATTTCGGCATTAAATGACCCATCAGGTGTTGATATGCCGTTAAACAATCAAATCAAATCAAAGCTCCCAAGAAAATTAAATTTCGGCATTAAATGACCCATAAGGAGTTGATATGCCGTTAAACAATCAAATCAAATCAAAGCTCCCAAGAAAATTAAATTTCGGCATTAAATGACCCATAAGGAGTTGATATGCCGTTAAACAATCAAATCAAATCAAAGCTCCCAAGAAAATTAAATTTCGGCATTAAATGACCCATAAGGAGTTGATATGCCGTTAAACAATCAAATCAAATCAAAGCTCCCAAGAAAATTAAATTTCGGCATTAAATGACCCATAAGGAGTTGATATGCCGTTAAACAATCAAATCAAATCAAAGCTCCCAAGAAAATTAAATTTCGGCATTAAATGACCCATAAGGAGTTGATATGCCGTTAAACAATCAAATCAAATCAAAGCTCCCAAGAAAATTAAATTTCGGCATTAAATGACCCATCAGGTGTTGATATGCCGTTAAACAATCAAATCAAATCAAAGCTCCCAAGAAAATTAAATTTCGGCATTAAATGACCCATAAGGAGTTGATATGCCGTTAAACAATCAAATCAAATCAAAGCTCCCAAGAAAATTAAATTTCGGCATTAAATGACCCATAAGGAGTTGATATGCCGTTAAACAATCAAATCAAATCAAAGCTCCCAAGAAAATTAAATTTCGGCATTAAATGACCCATAAGGTGTTGATATGCCGTTAAACAATCAAATCAAATCAAAGCTCCCAAGAAAATTAAATTTCGGCATTAAATGACCCATAAGGAGTTGATATGCCGTTAAACAATCAAATCAAATCAAAGCTCCCAAGAAAATTAAATCTCGCCATTAAATGACCCATAAGGTGTTGATATGCCGTTAAACAATCAAATCAAATCAAAGCTCCCAAGAAAATTAAATTTCGGCATTAAATGACCCATAAGGAGTTGATATGCCGTTAAACAATCAAATCAAATCAAAGCTCCCAAGAAAATTAAATTTCGGCATTCAATGACCCATAAGGTGTTGATATGCCGTTAAACAATCAAATCAAATCAAAGCTCCCAAGAAAATTAAATTTCGGCATTAAATGACCCATAAGGAGTTGATATGCCGTTAAACAATCAAATCAAATCAAAGCTCCCAAGAAAATTAAATCTCGCCATTAAATGACCCATAAGGTGTTGATATGCCGTTAAACAATCAAATCAAATCAAAGCTCCCAAGAAAATTAAATTCCGGCATTAAATGACCCATAAGGTGTTGATATGCCGTTAAACAATCAAATCAAATCAAAGCTCCCAAGAAAATTACATTTCGGCATTAAATGACCCATAAGGTGTTGATATGCCGTTAAACAATCAAATCAAATCAAAGCTCCCAAGAAAATTAAATTTCGGCATTAAATGACCCATAAGGAGTTGATATGCCGTTAAACAATCAAATCAAATCAAAGCTCCCAAGAAAATTAAATTTCGGCATTAAATGACCCATAAGGAGTTGATATGCCGTTAAACAATCAAATCAAATCAAAGCTCCCAAGAAAATTAAATTTCGGCATTAAATGACCCATAAGGTGTTGATATGCCGTTAAACAATCAAATCAAATCAAAGCTCCCAAGAAAATTAAATTTCAGCATTAAATGACCCATAAGGAGTTGATATGCCGTTAAACAATCAAATGAAATCAAAGCTCCCAAGAAAATTAAATTTCGGCATTAAATGACCCATAAGGTGTTGATATGCCGTTAAACAATCAAATCAAATCAAAGCTCCCAAGAAAATTAAATTTCGGCATTAAATGACCCATAAGGAGTTGATATGCCGTTAAACAATCAAATCAAATCAAAGCTCCCAAGAAAATTACATTTCGGCATTAAATGACCCATAAGGTGTTGATATGCCGTTAAACAATCAAATCAAATCAAAGCTCCCAAGAAAATTAAATTTCGGCATTAAATGACCCATAAGGAGTTGATATGCCGTTAAACAATCAAATCAAATCAAAGCTCCCAAGAAAATTAAATTTCGGCATTAAATGACCCATAAGGAGTTGATATGCCGTTAAACAATCAAATCAAATCAAAGCTCCCAAGAAAATTAAATTTCGGCATTAAATGACCCATAAGGTGTTGATATGCCGTTAAACAATCAAATCAAATCAAAGCTCCCAAGAAAATTAAATTTCAGCATTAAATGACCCATAAGGAGTTGATATGCCGTTAAACAATCAAATGAAATCAAAGCTCCCAAGAAAATTAAATTTCGGCATTAAATGACCCATAAGGTGTTGATATGCCGTTAAACAATCAAATCAAATCAAAGCTCCCAAGAAAATTAAATTTCGGCATTAAATGACCCATAAGGAGTTGATATGCCGTTAAACAATCAAATCAAATCAAAGCTCCCAAGAAAATTAAATTTCGGCATCAAATGACCCATAAGGAGTTGATATGCCGTTAAACAATCAAATCAAATCAAAGCTCCCAAGAAAATTAAATCTCGCCATTAAATGACCCATAAGGTGTTGATATGCCGTTAAACAATCAAATCAAATCAAAGCTCCCAAGAAAATTAAATTTCGGCTTTAAATGACCCATAAGGAGTTGATATGCCGTTAAACAATCAAACAAACACAAAATAACTACAGAATGAAGATTTCCCGCCCAGTAACACTTCGTGTCTTAGTGGCTTTATTGCCTTGCATGGGGTGAAATCATTAATAGATAAGTAATGACCCGCATTTATACAAATGATTTTAAAACCAAATATTTAACTTTAGGGTAATTTCCTTTTGTATTTTATCACCGAGGGTTCACAAGGAGGTTATTAACTTCAGAGTAAAGATTAATCTGTAAATTAAAATAGGGAAACTGATTTTTTCTAGTTATAATGCAATAACATTTATTCATAAGATATTAAATAATTTTAATGTTCAATAAAATAATCAATATCTGATGTAATGGAATAACCAGTCACCCCCATGAATGATTACACTATAGGTAGTAAATACCTATAAAGTCAACTGTCTACGAGAGACTGGAGGACGAAAGAGAGAAGAGTGAGTGAGAGGACGGAAGCACGTCCGACCTTCCAGTTAGTGGCACTCACTACTAGATTGACCTGTGTGTATAACTGTACCGTATTTCAGATTGTACTTGTTGTGTACAATAAACCTTCCTTCTAGTATCCACCTGGTGTTAAGTATTTATCCCCTTAGCACGGATAAAAAAACATTTCCGACGAGGATTGTCGGAACATAATATCATTAACTGTACTAATTAATTAAACAAATAAAAAATTATTTATCCACTTAACCAAGATTTATTGAATCTGGATTAGTTCTTGTTTGCTAAATTTCCCATCAGGCCCTTCTATACAACTTCCTATCTGCTGTCTTCTCGGTGAGTCCGTTAATACCACACCGTTTTCTCTTCAACAGATTCTGTAGCCATTTTTAGACGTAACAAGTGGTTTCTTTTCAAATGACAATTTTTTAGCAATAATCCCCGGGACAGCAACTGATTGCGCCTTCTCAGTCTCACATTTCCCACTGACATGAAGTGGAATGATTATATCGAATCAATTGCGAGAAAAGAAACTGTTAACATATGACTTACGGTTACATCTAGCCAATTTATATGTAAATTGATGAGACCTCATCACCAAAATTCATAAAGTCTATGTACCATAGCGAAGAGCTCATATGAAAAATTATCATGAAAGTGTTTATAGATAAGGCACAAGGAAGCAACTTTAGGCGGTGAGAAATTTACTGAAACTGAGATGTCAGGACCAAAAATTTTGCTGATTCTTCGTTGGATTCTATCAGGAATCTTTAAATATATGGCAGGAGCACCGAACCATATATGGGAGCAATATTTAAAACCCGGACTAATAGCAGACTTCATTTTCCACTTTTTATGTGCCGTATTCTTTCAGGATGTAGGCAATCACGGACCTCCATTCTCCCTCTCCCTTGTGGCTCTCAACAGGCTTTGTGTTTCTGCCAACTCCCCCAGACTACGCTCCGCCATCCATCTGCCCAAGCCCGCCAGATATGCCATGCGTTGTTTTCCCTTGTCTCTTTTTCCTTCTATTCGCCCTGTGAGTATCAGATTCTCCAGGCCCTCCTTTCTCATCACGTGTCCCAGAAATTTCATCTGCCTCTTCCTTATGTTAAGCATGAGCTTCCTCCTTGTGTGCATCAGCTCTAAGAGCTCATCGTTGCTCACATGCTCAGTCCATGATATCCTCAGCATCCTTCTGTAGAACTCCGCCGCCTCGAGTCTCTTCTTCTTCCTTCAGGATAACGTCTAACATTCTCTGCTGTATGGGAGGACAGATGTCACGTAGCCGCTCAGTACTCTTTTCTTTACTGGAGAGAAATAATGTCTCTCATGACACAGGGAATCAACTTTCCTAGCAGCAGACCTAGTAATGGATTCAATATAGATTTTCCACTTCATGTCAGAACGTTAACCCGATAAGGTTCAATGAGTCACCCTCCTGGAGGTTAGCATCAGCCATGCTGATGGAAGTCAGAGAGCGGTTTCTCAGATGATTATGTTTTAATATTTATAAACACGAATATTTTTTCATATATCAAAATGTGTCAGTTAATTTATTAATCTGTACGGTGTCTGCCGCTTCACTAACGCCAAGGTGATCAAATTTCAAATGTAAATTTTCTTATGAATGTGGTATTTTAAATAAACATATTTAAATACTATATTTATCAGAAATATATATTCAGTTTAGATACAGTAATCATAAGAATAACTCCAAAAGTTGATATGTCGTAAAACAAACCAAACCAAACCGAAGATTTTGGAAATAGTCCTTTTAGCTTCATTTTAGATTAAACTAATTGTATTATTATCACTAATAGTATACGAATTGTATTCATGATCACGAAATCCGTAACCCCTGTGGGTCGTCGGGGCACCACATGTACTCTAACTGCAATAGAAATGGTGTTTCCTGGGCAAGATAACCTGACGGAGCCCAAGCCTCTCTCTCGGTCCCTCCGTCCATATATATATATATATATATATGTGTGTGTGTGTGTGTGTGTGTGTGTGTGTGTGTGTGTGTGCGTGCAGGTATGCAGAGAAATAGGAAAGAACACGTTAGGTAAATAATCCGGAGTTCTTTAGTATTTTTGTTTTTATTTTTAAAAAGACAGTGCTCCATACAGAAGTAGAGCTTATATTATTTTTTTTTTTTAAATATGATTCCTTCGCTACATAAGAGTTCTAATGTTTCAGAGCCAGAACTTAATTTTAATAATTATATTGAGGGTTTCTGGCTCTCGCATTTGAAACATGATAACTCTTATGTAGCGAAGGAATCATATTTTTTTTAAATATATATATATATATATATATATAGCCATTCCGATAGGTTAGGTTCTTAAAGAGAGGCGTCAGGTATTTATTTCACAAGTTGACCACAATGAGAAAGGAATCAGGCTAAAATTATTTATCTATGTCAACGCCCTGCTCTCAGTAAATTTATTTCATATGGCCAGCGAGTAAACAATAAGAAAAAAAATTGTTTTTGTTGCAACTGACTGGACTGATGGTTACGTTACCGTCATATTAATCAGTTCAACATTTAAAATTAGATACAGGGATTTCCCTTCCACAGAAATAAACATTTTTCTATACAGTCAAGTTTTTGTTTTTTATCAGTCAAAAACAAAGCGTGTGATTTTCCGATCGTGCAAATCAAGTCCGCTCAGCATTCTTGAGAAGACAAATGTTTGAAATAAAAAACAAAACAAAAACAAATATATATATATATATATATATATATATATATATATATATATATATATATATATATATATATATATTGTTCTATTTTTCCATCTACAGGTGTATTTTTGAGTGAGTATGAAAATGCATACAGCTTGGTATAAAAGCATTCTCTTTTATCGTTCACGCGCGTGCGCGCAGCACACACACACACACTCTTATCCACACGTACAGACATAAAACGAAATGAATTTATTGAAACAAAGAATATATAAACAACAAACAAAATGTCGTTAGCAACTAGGAGAATTTAGAAATACTATTGTATATTCAGATGTTCAACTAAAAAATTACGTGAATTGTTTTTTGTTTGAAGAGAATGTTTTCATGTGTAGAAATATAGTTTGTATTGTTGTGCCAACCGTTTTCTTTTGATTTCTTGATATACTTGTTGTGTGCCTTGTAGTGATTCCGTTAGGAAAGGTGATATTGGGAAAAAACCTGGGCGTAGATTAATATTTGGATAACATTCTATGGCAACACTCTCGAGGAT
>OZ038513.1:52077095-52079595 GCA_964036315.1 Acanthosepion esculentum | reverse complement strand
AACAGACTATCATTATTGAATATTTAAATGAGATCTTATGACTTGATTAGGTTCTGGCAAATCTCATCTCCAAGCATTGAATTCCATTCGGATATGAAATTCACAATCAAATCCTCTTTGTTGCTCAACTGCTTTCTCGAGATCCTGTACTTTATAATGCTCCATAAGTTTTCTATGGGGTTGAGGTCAGGAAATTGGGGTGGCCATGTCATAACACTCACCTGCTTCTCATCAAAGTATTCCTTCATCAATTTTGATTTGTGACAGGGAGCATTATCCTGCATAAAAATGAGCTTGGTGAGATCGATTTGCACCCTTTCAGCAGAAGGGAGCAGATAAGACTCTAAACTTCTCTTGTACTGCTCGCTCCTGAGGGTCTTTTCAATAGGTTTTAAGAAACCAGTTCCATGAAAAGAAAAGCATCCCCAGAACATTATACTGAACGGATGCTTGACAGTACTTACTGCTAAATTCAAAGAGCTTTCAAAGCTTCTTCTTCGGATTTTAGATCGCTTATCCTTTGAATTTAGCTCAACTTTCGTTTCATCGGAGAAGAGAACATTTAGTAAAAGAAAATCCGGTGAGTCACTTTTATAGAACAGCACTGTATTTATCCATTTCCTGTGTTCGTATTCCGGAAATGATTATGTCTGGGAAATTTGAAAATCTAAGAAAAGCAAAATGCTTACTCTAGCAGGTGGAATTCTCCCTCAGTCAGAAGCAATCTTTGGAATAGGTTAAATAAAGTTCGGTTTGAGGATTTTTTTTACACGGTGACCTTATCGCATCAACTTAGTCTTCTCTTATGCGTCGCGTTCCTACGATACGTGGGTGATCATGGATCTCCGCTATTTCTTGTTCGTTGTAACTCCTAATAAATTTTATCGTTTTGTTATCTCTGCTAAACCTTGCTCCGCCATTCATTTCTTCAAGCACGCAAGGTAGGCTATGCATTGTTTTCCTCTGTCCCTTTTGCCTTTAATCTGTCTTGTGAGTGTCAAATTTTCCAAACTCACTTTCCTCATTATGTGCCCTAGAAATCTCAACTGTCTCTCTCTAATGTTAACTATAAGTTTTCTTTTTGTTTCCATTGTCTCTAAAACTTCGTCGTCGCTCACGTACTCACTCCATGCTCAGCATCCTACTGTGGGACCACCAGATGCTTCAAGTCTCTTCTTCATCTGTGGGAACATTGTCCAGTATCCATTGCAATATAGGAAGACTGATATTACATAGAAGTTCACTACTCTTTTCTGACGCAATTTTTCTGTTAATATATTACTTAGCATTTGGAAGACGTCTTTCGCTATTCTAATACGCCCTCGAATTTCCCAAGACGCAAATGACAAATTAGCGATATCAAAATCAATCAAGTACAACAATTTCAATATCTGGGAAGTGTTTCCCGAGACGAGACTCTGCCCTTCGACATAGACTAGACTGGGAATCCTCTCTGCCCGGAGGCAGAAAGTTTAACTAGCACACGTGGAGACGAATCTCCGACTGCAGACCAACATACAGTCTCCACGTGTGCTGGTTAAACTCTCTGCCTCCGGGCAGAGAGGATTCCCAGACTAGGCTATTTTCGAAGGGCAGAGTCTCGTCTCGGGAAACACTTCCCGGAAAGTGCACCACTGAAATTCGAAGGCGGATTGTGACGGTAAAAGATCCCTTCCAAAAATAGGAAACGGCTAATATTATCATTAAAGAAGAGAACTGATAATACACTTTGATCCCGATTGCCAGAGAGTGAAAAAAGCCATAACTGAAGTAAAATTGGCTACAATATCTATTTTTGTTATTTATAAGAAATATGGTATAAGAGCAGAAGTGGATGAAGAGTCTGGTTTTCATCTGTTCTACATTTAAGATATCTCGACACAATCACGAACCCAAACATACTCTGACTTTTCTTACATCAAAACAACACACTATTACTTAGAGTTTCTACTAAAGTTACCATAATACCACATTGTCTCTATGAAGTCCTAACTAGCCATCTATATGTACAGTTTGATTGTGGCGGGTCGGATGGTTGTTTGGTTGTTTGGGGTTTTATGGCATATCAACCACTATGGGTTATTTAATGCCAGATCCAGTATTTACTAAATAAATCAAAAATGTATAGCTGGCAACATCATTGTTTCAAAAACGTATAGCTGGCAACATCATTGTTTCAAAAAGCGTATAGCTGGAAACATCACTGTTTCAATGTGCTGGAAAAGACCTGGAAGTTCACTATTTTCCCATAGCTGAGACCCCCAACAGGTGCTACCACCCCAGGTCAGGGTTGACCTGGGAACACCAGCAATTAAGAGGTAATTCCACGCTTTCTCAAAACCTCCTGATCAGAGGCCTTGCTGTTGGATGCAGTTTAACGTCGTACCCAGGACCAGTGGCGGGTCGGAGAAATAACAATTTAAAACAATGTAACGACAATGCGTATTTACTATTTTCAAAAGAAATATTTACAAAACTAAATAAAATAATGTTATTAGCA
>OZ038513.1:52054595-52072095 GCA_964036315.1 Acanthosepion esculentum | reverse complement strand
AAATAAAGCTTTTATAAGCTTCTACTAATAATTGTTTAAATATATATTTTTCATAAAGAAGAATCTGCAATGTAATTCTCCCCGCCTTAATTTAACTTCCCTGTGTTTTTTCTATAAATATTTTCATGGTAATTGTTCGGATGAACTTTCTCCTCTTGTGCCGAGACTCTATGAATTTTTTGTAGTTTTTTTTCTTTCCATTTTATACCTTTTATATTGCTGAATGATATTGTTTATTAAAAATGTTCTACTCTTTTCCAATGTATAGCAATCTTTTCTAAAAAAAAGAAAGGTTGGAGCGAGGCCTGAATCCGTATGAATATGACATTCTTGCGTTGAAAATGCGATCCTATCCACTCTAGCGATATATATTAGGGTTCCTTGCGTGAATGCTTTTGCTGTTTGGCCCCGCAGCCATAGCTGACATCAGGGTCATTAACCGGGGGAGGATTTAATTGGAAATACTTGTGTTATTGTTTCAAAAGTCTCAACTGATTCTATTAGACAGTCCATTCTTACAAAAAGTAATTAAATTAATTCATATTGCATTTAGCAGAGAATACAAACTGATTCTATCTCCCTATCTATAACACATTTTCTACGGATTTCCTTAAGTTAAATTACAAAAAGTATCATTTTTTTATAAGCCCTACGTCATAAGATTAGCATGTTACATTATAGCACAATGTCTCCCGGTTTTTCTTTTGTGTCCTCCTGTCCGATCAGTTTTGAATAAATATACGTTAGATAATAAGAAAAAATACTTTATTTATTGAATTCTTAATTGTAAATAACTACTTCATTTTCACATATAATGCTTGCATGATCGCCAGCAACCTTCAACAGATTGTAAGAGAATTGTAAGTGAATTTTAATGACTTCCCTGAAGTTGTATTAAGAAAGACACTACGACCAATCAGCGACTATACTGGATTCACGTGATCAATGTCTTTAACATGTTGGCATATTGAATTTTGCCTCCTATTGTGGTTTTTATAAATCGCCGAGAACCCAGGATATTTTAAGGATTCATTCTTGTTATTCTAGGGAGAAAAGTTGTTCATATAATTCGAAATTAAACTTTATTCAGAAAGTCCTTTATCACACACACACACACACACACACACACACACACACACACACACACCACACACACAAATATATATATATATGTATATATATATATATATATATGTGTGTGTGTTTGTGTGTGTGTGTGTATGTGTGTGCGACCTTTAACCTGTAAGAAAACATTTATTTTGCACAACAAATATTTATTTTTTAATATAATCTCCTTCGTTATATGCACATTATTTAACGCAGAGCTTATTTGGTAACTGAAAGAGAAACATAGAGTCAGAATTCAGCTAATAACTTTTTCAGGGCTCCTTAAAATCCATTGGAAAGTGATTTTACTTTGAAAATGCATTGGAAAGTGATTTTATGAAAATCCACAGGAAAATGATTTTATTATGAAAATGCATTGGAAAGTGATTTTATTATGAAAATGCAAAGGAAAGTGATTTTACTATGAAAATACATTGGAAAGTAATTTTACTATGAAAATACATTGGAAAGTAATTTTACTATGAAAATGCATTGAAAAGTGATTTTACTATGAAAATACATTGGAAAGGGATTTTACTATGAAAATGCATTGAAAAGTGATTTTACTATGAAAATGCATTGAAAAGTGATTTTACTATGAAAATACATTGGAAAGTAATTTTACTATGAAAATGCATTGAAAAGTGATTTTACTATGAAAATACATTGGAAAGTAATTTTACTATGAAAATGCACTGAAAAGTGATTATATATATAAAATAGGCCAGTTAATGAAATCTGAGAAATAAAAAGCAACAAAATAATAACAATATTGGCATTAAGGTTGATGATAATCATTGCAAATTAATATTTTGACTAAACTGAAGCAGGAAGAGAAAGATTTTAAAGTCGGAATTTGCGGACACGCCTGTCTTCTTTTTCAGCGAGACGGGGAATAAAGAAATACGTGGGACTCACTCTTCACAGGAATGTTGTTGTTGATTAGAGAGTGGAAACTATATTCTCTGAGTAAAATCAAATCCCTGATTAATTTTTTAATGCGTGATTTTATTTTGAATATATATTGTAACTCCGATCTGCGTCTTTCCTGTTGACCCTTAACTAAAGACGCTGAAATCCCGCATCTGATGTCGTTACTGCCATGGAACGCTTGGTTGAAATGTACAGCGACAGGCAAATTATTGTTGTTATCTTTGATATATTTTATGGCTATGGAATCGAATTTCGTGTCTATTTCTTTCACATAATACCCTATTTTGCATTTATAACAGAAAAGTAAATATAAAAGATTTAAACTCTCACAAGTAGGACACACGCTCCTAACATCAGCTAGCATATATAATTCACCACCTTACCCAGGAAATATCACCTGCAATAAATCCTGGTTCCAAGTCTGATAGCAATTTCACACATCAGCACTAACACAATATTCAAACCACCTGCTCTGCTTCCGGTGGATACACGAGTCTGAGTAGTTTTTTTTTCAAAGAAGGGGGGTTTCATTTTACGGCGAATTCATTAGAAAGACTTGATATTATATATAAGTTCTTCAAACCAGCGCACACCTTTGTAAGGGAAAGCTACTTTAGACCACACGGCCACAGCAAACTAAAACAATTATCCTTTCAAAAAATGTACATCTTCTCGTTCAAACTTTCTCGAACGCCTATATCTGGTCGAAAGTCCATGCCTGCTGACTATTTTTATTTTTGTGTCCGAAACGTAAACAAGATAGTTTCTTAGTAGCATTTTAAATTTAATGCTACATTATTTAGTCTTACTCCAAACGTTATTTTAGTTGATGCACCTGTTTGAATAGAAAAACTGTAGCCTTTTTTTTATTTCTGGGTATTATATATGGATATTAGTTTGTAACAAACTAATATCCATACAACTGAATATATATATATATATATATATATATATATATATATATATATATATATAGGGTGACCCCAATAAACGGGAATTTTTGAAGTGCGTATTGCCAGACATGAGCAAGTGGCAACACTGCGAGACAGTGACCTTGAGCAAGTAAACATTTCGCCATTTTAGTAACGAGAATGAAATTCACAGTATCCCAGCTGCGATGTTGCAGCAGTCAATAAGGAATCTCAACAGCAGATTTCAAGAATGCATTCGTACAGGAGGATGCCATCTACAGGACGTAATTTTAAAAAAAATGAAAATTCCATCATTGTTTCTTAAATGGCATGTTTTAAGGTTTCAATTACTATGAATTAAATATTTTTCTTCCATCACTCTTGGTTTTATTGGATTGTTAAAAAGTTCCCGTTTTTGGTGGGTCACCCTATATTTATTACAAAAGTAACTGAAAGCTTTTCAAATTAAATAATTAGATAGTTTTATTGGATTCATTATTTTTCCGTTTAACGCAGATTTTCAGTTAAATAGCGCAAATTTGAAAAAAAAAATTGGTTATTTCCGATCTCCAAGGACTATTACTTTTAACAAATAAAAAAAATTCAGGAAATAGAAAGGTTTTGCGCGAATTTTCATGAAATTACGTAAGGAGGGGGTAACATATGTAAAAAATATATATATTTTTTACCAAAATTTTGTAAAATAACTATTTAATAAAAAATTTCATTCACTTGTATCCTATACGGAACCGTCATTTATAATAAACAGTATTAAATAACATTTACCGGCTATATGACGGTTCCGTATAGGATACAGGTTCGAATCCTGTCGGAGGACGAATATTTCCTATGAAAATTTCTCGGACATTCAGGCCGGTAAATGTTATTTAATACTGTTTATTATAAACAGAGCACCCACTTAAATACTTGTATCTATAAAAACAATGTTAAACATAAAAATGTCTTTAAATAATTGTCGTACTTTGTCCATTTCAGAATATATATATATATATATATATATATATATATATATATATATATATATATATATATATTACACAAGAAATCCCAAATTACCTCATATCGGGGGGATAGATCTATTTCAGCCAAAGCAAAGTACGTTCGTCTTATTCAACCCCGGTAGATGGACTGTGTATATTGACGTCTCAGTCAGACGAAATGGTTAGGTTCTGTATCAATTTTTTGATTGCTGTCAAAGTAAAATTTTAAATCTCTAATTCCAACACGAACACAGTCCATTTACCGGGGTCGAATAAGACCAATGTAGTTCGCGCTGGATGAAATAGATCTATACTCATATGAGGTAATTTTGGATTTGTTGTATAATTTATAAGTTCTGTTATATAAATATATTGTGCTCTTTTTGTGGATCAGTTTTAATATTTGATATTATTATGATCCACTTGGATTATATACCAACGGATTTATTACTATTATTCATTACTAGCTCTAATATATATATATATATATATATATATATATATATATATATATATATATATATATATATATAAACCAATAAAGCACGAAAAAAACTCTACCTCTAATATATATATAAATATATATATATATATGTATATATATTGAATTGGACAGAGTCCGACAATTTATTTTAAAGACATTTTTGATATGTTTAACGTTGTTTTTATAGATACAAGTATTATTATTATTATAAACAGAGCATTTACTTAAATACTTGTATCTATAAAAAGAACGTTAAACATATCAAAAATGTCTTTAATATATATATATATATATATATATATATATATATATATATATATATATATATATATATAACCAATAAAACACCTACAGTAAAATGGAAATTAATAAGAAAAGCTGGAATATGTAGGTCATTAAATGACCCATGTTCTTTGTCCATACAGGAGAAACTATATATTACTAAGTTTATAAAAAATAAAAATTTACTGAATCAAAGAAATGAAATAGTTATTCTTTGCTGACATTGTCAAATATTTTCCTTAAATGATATTTTAAAATAAAATAAAAAAATAAATAAAAAAATACTTATATTTGATATGTAATAATAATTTTTAAATAATTTAAGTAATTCTATTACATTTACTTGATTTAAAAAGAAATATTGTCTATTCGTAATTAGGAGTAAAAATAATATTTTAAAATTGTAGTTCAATATAACGTATTCTAACCCAAACACCCCTTTTAGAAAAAAATCTTTAAGTATACAAGTACGAATTTAACGGAAAAAATGCCGAAAAACATTTTGTCCTTAATAAAAAGAAAACAAAAAAAAAAACCCCGACGACATGCGTTGAATGGATGTCAAAAATCGTTGAAAAATGCACCCCTGCCCTCCCTAAACTTAACCTCTTTTTCGAACGTAACAGATAATTGATACAATAGTTAATAAAAATGAACACTCGGCCGCCCCTTGATTGGATTTCTCTGTATCCTTCGAAACAAGAAATTATGAATGATATGTGCGTTTAAAACTCTGTAAATTTAAAAAGAAGTTATTTCAAAATTCGCTTGAAGATGAAACAGAACTAATGCTTTTAATTTAATTATCTAATTAAATTTGAAATTTTTAGCTTCGGTTTTTGAAACATGGTAATTGCTGTGTAGCGAGAAAAAACATATTTTAAATCAGTTAATTTATAATATTTATGCTCTGTAAATTTACATTGATCACTGTTTTGTAAAAATAAAAATATCAATAAGAACACCGGAATATATATCTTACATATATATATATATATATATATATATATATATATATATATATATATATATATGATTAAAGCGAAAGGTGGCCCAAGTATGTTTCTTATAATATGTAGATTTAATAGACCAGTTAATGAAATTTGAGGAATAAAGCGACAAAAAAAAGAGAAAAATATTGGCAATAAAATTGATGATCTTTATTATATATTAGCCTTTTGACTAAATTGAAACACGAGAAAAAATCGGAATTTGCGGACACGCCTGACCAGACGAGGAGTTACTTCTTTGTTTATTCATCATCTCGTTGAAAAAGAAGGGCAGACATGTCCAGTAATTCCGCCTTTAAAATCTTTGTTCGTGTTTCAATTTAGGAAAAAGCCTAACATAATAAATACCATCCATGTTGCTGCCAAAATTGTTATCATTTTGTTATCTTTTTATTCCTCAAATTTCATTAATCGTCCTATTAAATCCAATACACATATATATATATATATATATATATATATATATATATATATATATATATATATATATATATATATATATATATATCAATGAATAAAAAATAATATACTGCGTTACTTAAAAATCGAAAACCAAAAAGAGAAAATACACAGTGTAATATTAATAAATAAATAACGACAAGTAAAATAAATTGATCTAAATACATCCAAATATATAAATAAACTAACAACCGATACCGTTAAACTAGCCGTTTAGAAAAACAAATAAAGATAATCAATCCAAATAAATAAATTAAAAACTGTTCACGCCAAAATAATAGTCAGAACAAACCACAACAATCAACCCCAAAATTCAACAAATAGCTTTATCTTCCCAAACAAAAACAAAACTATTAAATAAGCTATATAAACAATTTTTTATTACGTTAATAAAAACACCGATCAAAGTAAAAATAATAAATAAATAAATATATAAGAAAGAAAAAAAATAAAAATAAAAACAAGCAAAATAATTTGTCCCAAATAAATAAACAAATAAACGACTTCCGGTAAAATAGCCGCCATAATATACTACCCCCAATAAGCTATATAAACAAAGTTTTACTACGTTAATAAAAACACCGAGCAAAATAAAAAATAAAATAAATATAAACGATAAAAAACAAAAATAAATTAAATAAAAAAAAAGAAAAATAATTTGACACAAATAAACAAATAAACTACTTCCGGTAAAATATCTGCCAAAATAGACTACCCACAATGCACCACTGACCCGTATATATGAATAGCCGAGAAAATAACAGCACTCGTGGCCTGACGATTGCATCTAAGTGTTGACTTCTATGTTCACTTTTATATTTACACACGCTCTATCTCTGATATTGAGCACTTTATCCCATAAATATAGCACACTTTAAGACTATATTTCTTCATATATATATATATATATATATATGTGTGTGTGTGTGTGTGTGTGTGTGTGTGTGTGTGTGTGTGTGTGTGTGTGTGTGTATGTAATTAAGTAATTCATCGAGTCTAGAAGAAACCTCAACAGAATGCACTGCTGATGAGTCCCAAATATAGGATGAAACGGCCGTACAGTGCTTCTGCATTCTATTGAGGTCTCTTCTAGACTCGTTGAATTACTTAATTATAATTATCTCAAATCCTCCTAATTTCTATCACACACACACACACACACACACACACACACACACACACACACACACACATACACACATATATATATATATATATGTGTGTGTGTGTGTGTATATATATATATGTAATTAAGTAATTCATCGAGTCTAGAAGAAACCTCAACAGAATGCAATATATATATTGTTAAATATAACAGACAATGAATGTCTGTTTTGGCTGATCATGAGCCGTTTTAAACCTCGTATAGTTCCTTTAATTTCGGGTGAAAATAAACACAAAAATTGTCCAGGATTTGGATATTTTTTATTAAGCTGTCTGTAGATCTAAGCTTTCAGCACACATGAGCCATCTTCAAAGTGGTTATAAGCATATTTAAACAAAGTTATTCATCATCAAAGATGATATTCTGTTTGCTATGCGACGGTAACAGTTGCATAATAGCAGACGCAGGCCGTAAGTTCAAGATTCGGTTCTATGACGTCATACCACGCGAGAGACCGAAATATTAACAGGACCATATGTCTAATTTAATGTGCTATGACTAGTTTGAAATGTAATTTTGTGGAGTGTGGGTTGCTTTGTTTAATGTAGATGGCCTCCAATATCTGAAGGTTCTCTTTACTGCGTGTACGTTTAAGTATTATTGTGTTATCAACTAATATCTGTCTAATATTGTGTACATGGTTATGTTTTTTTTATATATTTTATACCCCATTGGCTAACTCAAAATACAGTAATAATTTAAGTAATTATAATAATTTGTAAAAAGGATTAGAAAGAAGTAAATCTATATTTTTTTAGATTTTATTGAAATTTTATTTAAGTTTCCACATGTCCTCCATCATTAGCAATACAAAGGGTAATACGATTTTGCAGTTCACGGAAAATATTTGCCAACTGATTTACAGTAATGCCTGAAATCACATTAGTTATTTTAGCTATACTTAAAACTAGGTACATTAAACTTTATAACATTTTTTACAGATTATTTCTATCGCAAATACAAATAAAGTTATAAATTTTTTAAAGTGCACACGAACTTTAAGGACACCCAGTATTACAGTGAGAGAAGTTTTTTTTTCTCCGGTAAGGTGCTTTCGGAAATTTGTTCATGTGTTTTACAATATATATATATATATATATATATATATATATATATATATATATATATATATATATAGAATTTTGCAAATATTTATAGATTTCAAATATTTTGACCTTTCAGAATAACTGACCTAGAAATTTTTTCGCAAATCAAAATAACTTGAGGAAAAGTCGATGAAAGGATGTAACAGAAAAAATACGAAAATAAATATAGACTAATATCTATATAACCAGGATAATAATAATAATAATAATAATAATAATAATAATAATAATAATAATAATAATAATAGTTGGAGCCCTTGGACTGGTTGGAAAAGATTCCAGTAGGCTGATTGAAGGGATCCCTGGAAGTCCATGCCTCAAAGAGATACAAAAAATTGTTCTGACAAGTACAGCCCACACTTTACGAAGGGCTTTATCTATCTAATTATTTTTTTTTTTTTTTTTTTTTTTGCAGTGGAAAGTGTCATGATGCCATTTCTAACCTTAGGTCCCTGGGCGGGACCAGGAAAGAAATGTGTAAACACCAGATATCAAAGGAAATAAAAAAAATAATAATAATAATAATAATTAGCTGTAACTGTGGAAATTCCACGAAGTTTTGTAACGCTTTATTTTTAGATTCAATTATGAACGACAATAGTGTTTACTCGCCGTGAAGATTGACGTCAGAGATAAATTACTTATACATGTTTCTTTGCGATTTTAATTACTCATGTGAAAATACTTTGACGGAGAGCTTTTAAACACCAATTGGATTAGAAGAGGGGTCCGAAAGATAGATTAACTTATTCAGAAATATTTGCAACGACAGCTTCTACATCTAAATATCTATTTTCGATATATATTCAATGAAAATGCACTCATTTTTTTACTTTTACGAAATCCGATAAAAAAAAAGTATCGGGACAGGTTCTATATAAAGAAAACTACAATACATATCAATTCTGCATTTAATCTCCTTCAAAGTAGTTCCTTTCTAAAGCTACACTCTTTATCCAGCCTCGTTTCCATGGATGGAACACCGTTTTGGAGATAGCGAGCAGCTGCCCCGTCACATCCTCTTTGATTTCCAGACGTCTTGAAATGTTGTTCCGTTCAAGTGCGATTTGAATTTTAGGAGGAAAAAGTCACAAGGGGCGAGATATGGGTAATATGGTGGTTGTCGAATATGGTGAGTGTTGTGTTTAGCCAAGCATTGCTGCACAAGCCATGGTCGCTGATGGAACCTGTGTGTGGTGTTGAGACACCCACACTCTACACACTTTCCTTCTAAGAACTGCTATAAACAATAGAAGTGAGTGAAAGTGTTATAACTTAATGTGTATAACATGACGAGTTCAAGGGGTCAATCTGTGCCCAGCGGCTTCACTTTGTATACTTTAGCTCCATTACCATAGCAACAGTCCCAGTATCTTTTGATCAAACCTCAGACATGTTTGCCAGTTACTTTCACATTTCTGTTGCTTTGTTTCTAATTAAGCTACATTGTGACAGGAGTAGTTTTGTGAACAGTGGGGATATGTAAGCTAACCCTGGGCATGAACTGAACATTTTCCCATTTTGTCATAAAATTACCAACAATTAGTCCGTGGTGTATGTGTGTGTGTGTGTTGTTGTTGTTGTTGTTGTTGTTGCGTTTTTTTTTATGGATTTTCATATATTATTTTATTTTATTGCTTAAACGTTTTTAAACGTTCTAAAGTTACACTCTTTATCCAGCCTCGTTTCCATAGATGGAACTCCTTTTTGGAGATAGCGAGCAGCTGCTCCGTCGCATTTTCTTGGATTTCAAGTGGGATTTGATTTTTGAGGAGGAAAAAGTCGTAAGGGGCGAGATATGGGTAATATGGTGGTTGTCGAATATGGAGAGTGTTGTGTTTGGGCAAACATTGCTGCACAAGCCATGGTCGCTGATGGAACCTCTGTGGTGCGGTGAGACGACCACACTCTACACACTTTCCTTCCGAGCACTGCTAAAACCAATGGAAGCGAGCGAGAATGTGATAACTTAGTGCGTATGGATATTCAAGGTTTATCTGTGCCAAGCGGCTTTACTCTTCGTACTTTAGATCCGTTTCTATAGCAACCGTTCCGTTACATTTTTTATCAGACCTCTTACAGGTAAAAGCTCTAATAACGTTTGCAGTGAATTGCAAATAAAACTTCAATTAGTCGTGAACCTGCATTTAAATATTAATGATTTTTTTTCAATATTATAGTTAGTCAAATTCAGGGACTACATTCGCAGCTACATTTTCATTTGGTATAACGATAAATGTCACAACTAGTACAGGAACTTGCATTATTTACATAATAAGCAGCGGACGATCCCTTTCTTTACACTGGGAGTTGATATTGACGTATTGTCCGGAGAATGTTGGCTTGCGGTATACGGATGTCTTGGACCCCTGCTCTGTTCGAGATATTAAAATAAATAAAAATTAACTAGACTTAAATTTAAACATCAAATCGAATAAATCCTTTACAAAAGCAAGTCTTTATAAAAGGTTCCGGTTTTTATCAGAATTGGAAATGATAATGTTGAATTAAACATTAATTAAAACAAGCATTGTAAATAGCTCAGCAAGGGTTGGGACAGTATATTAGGTATTATTTCACGCCTAGATTTATACAGACGGTTGTCTATTCGATATATTGCATGGATAGTATGATATAACAACAACTCTTTCATGGTAATTGCTCCGAGGAGCTGCTTTCACTGGTACCCAAGCTTCATGAATTTCAGCGTTCTACTAGGCTGGCGTCTCGCTCACACCCTTTCACTGTTAAATGTACCGTCTCTTCTATGCCAATAGCTTCATGTCTGGCACCTCTCGCCTGTGGAACTCCCTTCCCTTTTCCTGTTTCCCTGATAGCTATAATCTCCAACTAATTACAAATGTAATGTCAATCGACGTCTCCAGATACCCTGATCTATCCCCTATCCTTCTCTTCATCCTTTCCTCTATTACTCCTATTTGCCTTAGTCCCAACTCTCTGTAACCGCTTGCGTGCTAGTGGCTTCCCGCCTTGCTTGGAGTGAAACGCTTCACCCCCCGCCCCAAAAAACCCAACTCTAATTAGAAGCTTATGAAACTTTATTTGACTAATGATATTTATTTTGGTATGGATACAAAAAATGCGGCACATGGCAAAAAAAGCTGGTCATCATCTGTCTTATCTTAGCTAGCCATAAATCACTGACCCAAACAAAATATACAATATTCCTTGCACCAAAATACAACATTCTTACTTACCAGTCTTATTATAACCACCATAATACGTTTATGAAGTCTTAACTAGTTTCCATATGTGCAACTAATTTGTTAGTGGTGGACAATAATAGAACAACATTTAAAAATGAAAAACCCAATGAATATTTATAATATATAAGAAACTAAAAAAATGGTGTTAGTAATAATCCGTCCACGACAGCCTTTAATTGTATCAGAAATATCAGTTAACTGGACGAAATTAATGCAGGAATTAGATGAATGAAAAACTAATCATTCGACCAATAACCCACACACACAGCTACAGACTCATTTAAACAGGACTAGAGTTACGAAAGAACACACTCGACAAACGAAAAGTGTCCCGCATCAACAAGAGAAATGACATTTCTGGTCACATAACGGGGAAGGGAATGGGGAAGGGAATGGGGAATTTAACTAAAGAAAGTGGGGAAAAAAATAAAAGGGTCCAATACTTAACAAACCTAATTCAACCTCCCTCGGACGGGGTTGCCAATGTTTAATACAGGCTTCCCAATAACCTCATGCCTAACCAGCTCAAAAATGTCACTCTAAGTCGGCTTCTTTTATTCGACAGATACGGGCAAGACCCGCCCACCTTTTGCCAAATTCTGATGGAGGGAGTCTTCGCTATTCCAGGGGAATGTCGACTTCAGAGCTCTATACAGAGAGAGGTGAACAAAAAGAAGGGGCCTCCCTGAACAGTATTGATTCATTTTTTTATTGAATTTCCTAAAGTTTTTATTTGCTTCCTGCAGAAAAGCCTATATTTGTTGGGATCCTTTTTCCCGATTGAACCACGTCTAGAGTCCTTTTAGCGATTGGGAAGTTTTATTTTTATTTTCTACACCCTTGGAGTATCTGTCTATATTTCTGAGATGAGGTATTTTGTACACTATTTACATTATTCGGACTGTTCTAGTTCCACGTGCCATGTTTAATGAATATCAGTTATCTCTTGTTAATTCCTCTCTGAAAGTTCTCCACTGCCTTAACCGGATGTTGAACTCACACTCTTGAGGACACATGGCACAGTGGATAAAGGCGTCAGTTAGATCCAGTGACAGGACCCAAAGCGTGTGAATTCAATACCCGATTAAGGCAGTGGAGAACTTTCAGAGAGGAATTAACAGGAGATAACTGATAATTGACATCCATTAAAGATGGCACGTGGAACTAGAACAGTCTACCCCAGTGAGCGAAATAAAGGGTTCAGTTCGACATTCCAACCAACTTAAGAAGGCTGGAGTGTACAAAGGCCGAAACGTTGTAATAAATATGGCGACAAAGATGAGGACAATAGTCCGAATAATGTAAATAGTGTACATAATAGCTCACTGCCTTCCCCTATCTCTCATGTCATCAATATACTCGGTGTAGCTCTTAGCAGTTTTTCTCCCTTTCCTAAGAGCACGCCAGCCATTCACACAGACTCGTCAGGTAAGTGGCTCACTGCCTTCCCCTATCTCTCATGTCATCAATATACTCGGTGTAGCTCTTAGCAGTTTTTCTCCCTTTGCTAAGAGCACGCCAGCCATTCACACAGACTCGTCAGGTAAGTGGCTCGCTGCCTTCCCCTATCTCTCATGTCATCAATATACTCGGTGTAGGTCTTAGCAGTTTTTCTCCCTTTGCTCAGAGCACGCCAGCCATTCACACAGACTCGTCAGGTAAGTGGCTCACTGCCTTCCCCTATCTCTCATGTCATCAATATACTCGGTGTAGCTCTTAGCAGTTTTTCTCCCTTTGCCAAGAGCACGCCAGCCATTCACACAGACTCGTCAGGTAAGTGGCTCACTGCCTTCCCCTATCTCTCATGTCATCAATATACTCGGTGTAGCTCTTAGCAGTTTTTCTCCCTTTGCTAAGAGCACCCCAGCCATTCACACAGACTCGTCAGGTAAGTGGCTCACTGCCTTCCCCTATCTCTCATGTCATCAATATACCTGGTGTAACTCTTAGAAGTTTTTGCCAATACGCTGCTATCTGCCACCTCCCGTTCGCACATCTATTCACACAGGCTCGTCAGATAAGTGACTCACTGACTTCCCCTATCTCTCATATCATCACTATACTCAGTAGTGTTTCTCCCTAAGTGACCGCCATACTCCCTCCGTTCAACCAACCATTCACACAAGCTCGTCAGGTAAATGAAACGCTTCCTTCCCCTTTCTATCCTGTATGACCGTTAGTTTAAATTTTCTAAACCACCCTTCCTCATTATGTGTCCAGTGAATTTTAGGGTTTTTTTTTCCTGATTTTGAGTATAAGTTTTCTTTCTGTCTGCCATTTTATTTAAGACTTCTTTGTTGCTTCCTCCATGGAATTTTCAGTATCCTTCTGTGGAATCACATTTCTGCTGCCTTTAGATTTTGCCTCATCCTCTGGGAAATTGTCCAAGATTCGCTGCCATATAAGATAACTAGCATCACATAGCCATCCACCATTCTTTTCTTTGTTTCTAACGAAAGTTTTCGGTTTCTCAGCATCTTGCTTTTGTAACGATTCTTTCGCTTGTCGAATACTTTTCGCGTCTTCGGTATCCGTGTCACTTTTTTATGCTCTGTGAAACCATAAGGAAACTAAATGAAATCGGCTCGACTACATGACCAGACACGTCTAAAAAATATTAAATAAATTTAACTATTTAAAATGTTAGCGCTCTGTTTCTTATCGGTGCGTAATTATAACCGGCGCTTATGTTTTTATATCTCCCCCTCTCATTCTTACACATATATAATCCCATAAATCTTATGGACCTCTCCTGTCATTTTTTTCATTCTCCCGATCTGGGACGTCAGTATCATCATGGATTTTCAGAGTTGAAACTTCAGTGAATTTTTGATAATTTTTCAGAATATCTGTCATAAGGTGATCGTTGAAATTGAAGCCCTTCGTAATAAAATTGCATTAGATTAACATCACATGAAAACACTATTGTCTCGACTGTCGATTAGTTGTCCTACGCCCACTGACTGCGATGGAAGTTATTTTTATATTAAAACTGTTAATGTCTGCCTCGTAGGTTGGCGTCTTCCGATTGGAATGCAATAAAAAGAACTGCATACTTTTTGCATTCAAATGTTTGGTTTGGTTTGTTTTACGGGATAACCTCAATGTGTTATTTAATGCCGACAAAATTCTTATTGCTGGTAATATTTTTTTTCAAAAATGTATTGCTGGTAATATTTTTTTCCGAAAAGTTGTATTGCTGGTAATATTTTTTTACCAAAAAATGTATTGCTGGTAATATTTTTTCCAAACATATATTGCTGGTAATAATTTTTTCTTAAAAAATTCCTTGCTGGTAATATTTTTTACAAAAATGTATTACTGGTACTAAAACTATTTTTACACTTTCATAGAGTTTTGCCCCTGTTTGGGAGTTAACTATTTGCCCATAGCTGGGACCCTAACAGGTGCTACCATCGCGGGTCTGAGTGGACCTGGGAACACCAGAAATAAAGAGGTGATTCCACGCCCCTCAAAATCTCCTGATCAGCGGCCTTGCTGTTGCATGTAGTTTATCGTCTTACTCAGGATGCGGATGTAGTTTATCCTTATACACAGGACGGTACGTTAAAAGAAATCAATGCGAACTACCCTTTCCTTAGCTGCATAGTATGTGCTTCGCCAGGACTATGTACAGTGTTGAATTCGGATATTTCCTTCTCTTAGACCGGTTGTCAACCGAGTCTGTCCTACTATTTACCCATAGATGGGGAGGAAGAGTTTGTTTCATACTTTTCCCAAGGGGGTTTGCACGTAAATGAACGTAATGAACTCGACTGAAATTCGAACTTGGCACACCGATTCCTCAATCCGATCCACAATCCACCATGCCTATACACTTTTCAATGGTTTTTCTTTTGTTTGTTCTTTAATATAGTAATAACAACAACAACCATCACATACCAGTGTTATTTGTTACCTCACTTTGCTATGACCTCATAAATTTAGTTTACGAACCAGTAACAAACATTTACCAAACAACTTTGAGATGATTTTGAATATTTGCTATACAGGTGTGCGATGGAAATTTTTTCCATGTGAAAGTGGGCGATGACGCCAAAAAGTTTCAGAAATCCTGGTCTTGAGTACCAATAGTCTCTAAAGTAAGCATAATTTCAGGAAGTGTACACCCTTGTATAATTGAAACAAGCGCTTTGGATTCCTTTCTTTCGGCATACAGTCAGTTTTAAACCCACTGAAGTGACAGGGTGTAATCGATTTCTCAGATTATGTCATTTGCAGTGGTGTGCAGTAATATGAATCTATTTTCGGGGTGTTTGATTAAATTTGTTTGGCCTAGAAAAATATTCCGTCATTCTTGACTGCATCAGATTTTATCACGCACGGAAACTATTGACTCGATTGTCGATTAGTTGTCTTACGGCCATTGTCTGCGATGGACGTTACTCTAAGGAAGCGTACGAAAACTTTAACGCTGCATCAACGCACTGGCAATCCTTACCAGTGGGCAAATAAAAGTAATATAGACTGGCGGGGAAACTCTCCTGATTTAAATACAATCGGGAATCTTTGGTCAATCTGCAAGGAACGACTTTGTGGAATGGACACACGAAGTACTAACATGTGCACTGGGTCATGTTTCATTGGAAAAATACGAAAAAAGTAAATAATAACGAAATTATTCATTTTGATTCAATTAAATTGCACAAGGGTTATGTGTGTAAGAAAATTGCCTAATAGAAATATTACAAGTGAGAAGGGTCGACATGCCTTGAACACCAGTAAGCAAATCTATCTTATACGTTATTTACGTTCAGACTATAGTTATAATCTTTGTTGTTTCAGCTGATGTGCTCTCCAACCTACTTTATGGAATTTCCAACTGAACTGATAATATATTTTACGAGAGTAGGTTGTTCTTCTTTGTTGCCCATGTCTAGGGATATCTCATCTTGTTCATACTTAGTGCTACTTAATTGTCACTCGCACCCAGTCTAAATTTACACAATCCAGAGACTGAACTTACAATTACTTATTCCATAAGCTGTGTCCCATCAGGACGTGGGCAATCATATATTTCTGCAATATTGTGTCCTTTGCAGTGCTTAATAAAGTTTCTTTTTTGCTACATTACCTAATCCTTTTTCTGCCAACCCTTTCCACAAGCCTGTTGTGCGCTGCTTTCCTTTGTCCCTCTTGCCCTCAATATGCCCTGAGAGTGTCAAATTCTCCAAGCTCTCTCTCCTCATTATGTTCCCTGAAAAATTCAACTCATTCTTTCTGATGCTATGTATAAGTGTCGTTTTTTTGTTTCTATTTTTCTCAAAAACTTCATCGTTGCTAACAAGGTCAGTCCATGCTATTCTCAGCAGCCTTCTGTAGAACTACATTTCTGTTGTCTCAAGTTTTTTTCTCTATCTGTGATGAGATTGTCCAACATCAACTGCCATATAGGAGTAGCGATATCATATAACAGTCTCCTTTTCGGTAAGGAGAGATTTGGACTTCGATTTAACCCTTTTTGGTCTGTTCTTAGCGCAACTATTAGAACCTTTGATGTTCCCGTTCCCAGTAGTAGTAATAGTAGTAGTAGTAGTAGTAGTAGCAGGAGTAGCGGTACTTAGTTGTTAGCGGCGTTACTTCGCTTCTTTGCCCTCAGCTTCAACAACACACAGCGGACGCTTCCTTTTCAATCTCTGACGTCTCTCCACTCAGTTCGACTGCATTCGAAGACAGACGAACCCAAAACTCACTCTGCCTCCTCCGGTTGGCTTGCCTCTTTATTAAGAGAACCGGCCTATGTGTCCCAGACTTGTGACGTATCTGTTTTTTCAAGTGCGAACGTACTGACATA
>OZ038513.1:51987095-52049595 GCA_964036315.1 Acanthosepion esculentum | reverse complement strand
TTGTTCTTGTTAAGTATTTATTTGCGGTTGTAATTAAATACTGTTTTATCTTAACATTGAAATTTTGGGTTATACTTAATCATTAACGGCCACGGGACGTCACAAAATAAAGTAATAAGAGCCGATAGTCGACGTACTAAAAGTATATGTCATTTTATAAAATCCATTTATTTCACGTATTTCCTGTTAGAGTAAATAGATATTACCCGTTGCAAATTTCGATAAAGTATTCTTAGGAACGAAACTGATTTTAATTTTATTCTCACAGACACATTTCAGAAACTTTCGTCGTTAATCTAACATTATTACTGTATAATGAGTTTCTATTTCGTTAGGATGTACCACAATAGAACTTTATTCATCAGAATAAACTAAGTTTACTCAGTACAAATAGAAATATTTATGGGCGCCTTGCCGTTATGCAATTGCTAGACCAGTAAAACATTGTCAAGAGTTAGATCCACAATTCTAAGCCAAGTTTAATAAATATGTACGAGGGTCATTCAATAAATAAGTTGAATTTTTCGGTATAAGGACTTCTAATACAGATAGAAGCTTACTCCTTTTTATTTTTTTTTGTTTTATTTCTTTTTCACATGGATTTAATTTCTTTTGCAGATTAAAAAAAAACTTTGAGAGTTTTGGCGATTAACAAAGATTGCCGACCAAGAAGCATGCTCCAGCATTGAACAGCGGTCAGTTATCAAGTTTTTGGTTGCTGAAGGGTGCAAACCAGTTGAAATTCATAGGAGAATGTCAACTGTGTATGGTGCCACGTTTCAGCCAAAAAAATGTCTACAAGTGGGCTAAATTGTTTAAAGAAGGACGGAGCAGTGTTGAGGATGAAGACAGGCCTGGGAGGCTACAGAAGTGAGGTCTCCTGGGGTGATCGAATCAGTCAATGACCTCATTCAGTCTGACAGAAGGGTGACAGTGAATGACATTGCAAGGACTTTGAGCTTATCTGTTGGGAGAAACGCAGGGGTCATCAGTCAGAAGGAGTCATCTTGCATCATGACAACGCAAAGCCTCACATAACAGCCCAAACGGTGCAGACCATCAACGAGCTGGACTGCGAACAGCTCCCTCATCTCCCTTACAGTCCAGACCTTGCCCCTTCAGATTTTCACCTGTTTGGTCCCTTGAAAGCGTTCACGAGAGACACGAAGTTTAAAAGTGACGATGAAGTTAAAAGTGTTGTGAGCGACTGGCTGAGACGTCAGTCCAAAGATTTTTACGCTGAGGGAATACGGAAGCTTGTGCACAGATGGGAAAAGTGTGTGACAGTGCTGGGAGACTACGTTGAAAAATTTTTAAAAAGTAAGCTATCTGTATTAGAAGTCCTTATACCGAAAAATTCACCTTATTTATTGAATGACCCTCGTACAATGGGTGGAAGTTCATTCCTCGTTTCTTGTTTAGCATCTGGTTAATTCTAAAGTCTACTTCAATTCTATACTTCTAACGTTTCCGCGTAAACTCCGTAATTTTATTTACTCTTTATTTATTTTAGATTTTCGTCAGTAGAAAGTTTCTACTATAGTACAGTTGATATTCCTCCCCGGTGTTTTGAACAGGGGTGAGGGATTTATCCCTCGTTTCCTGTTTAGAATTGGGTTTCCGGTTACTTGTAAAGTTTACTTCAATTCTATACTTCTAATATTTCCGCCTAAACTCCGTAATTTTATTTACTCTATATTTATTTTAGTTTTTCCTCAATAAATAGGTTCGACTATAGTCTTTGAACAGGAGTGAGAGATTTTAGAATTGGGTTTCCGGTTACTTCTAAAGACTGCTTCATTCCTAGTAGTCCCTTGTATCGTTGTGCCTTGCCTGGGGCGAATTAAATAAAAGGATGTATCCGTGAAAATTTCCCGGCTTTCCTATGTCAATTTTCTGATGAATCATAATTCATAATTTAATATTTGAATAAGACCCTACAACTCATAAAATAGCCGTGTAAATTTGCCTGTTGTATCGTAAAATATTTGAGCTCATCAAATGACAAAAATATTTCAATAACAATTACAAGTATGAAATCATGTCATTATTTAAAGATGACATGAAAATATTCAATATTTACACGATTTTCCATTTCACTGAAGCAGCCGTTAAATACATGAGAGCATTATCATACCCCTCTTTCTTTCTTTCTTTCTTTCTTTCTTTCTTTCTTTCTTTCTCATTACGCCTGCTTTCTTTGTCTCACTAAACCGAAACAGCGTTTCTGATATATCTTTTTCTTGCCGCCTGACATCACAATTAAGAAGGAATGGTCCATTATATATCTGACGCAATGGCAGGACATGACCAATGTGCTAACAATAATTGACGGAGGAACAAGCAGAGTTTTTAAGATGATAGAAATATTATTTTAGACGGAATATTTAATCAATATCAGTGTCATTTAACTTGTCGCCTTCTATTCTACTAAGGTAATTGATATCCGAATCAGATAATTAAAGTTGAAAACAAATATTATTTTGCTTAAAAAAATTAGAAAGGACGGGGAAAAGAAAGTTATAAACGCATCGGTTACAACAAGTTAAAGCGAAAAACTTGTATGAATTGAAAAAGAAAGTTGGTATGTTCTGTTCATTAAATTTTATTTCTACAAGAAAACCCTAACCAAAATAAATAAAATATTTTAATTATTTCACCCCAAGCAAGGCGATAATGCCACTAAGACGCAACGTGGGTTAATGGGGGTGAAAGCGAACGTGAAGACTTTAGTTATGAGAAAGGATAATCTGGCATCCCGCTCCCACCCCTACACCGTGGAAACTGTTAGATGTAGACGTCTCTTCTACTCCAATAGCTTCATGTCTCGCACATCTCGCCTATGGAACTCCCTTCCCTATTACCGTTCCCCTGACAAATACAATCTCCAACGGTTTAAGTGTAGCGTCAATCGACATCTCCAGTTGCCTTGATCTATCCACATCCCTTCTCCACATCCTTTCATTTTTCATTCCTATCTGCTCTCGCTCCGGATCTTTTGTGGCCCCCTTGCCTTGATCGACCCACTGTCTTTCTCTTTCTCCACATCCCCTCCCTTGCCACTCCTATCTGCTCTTCCTCCAACCCTTCTTTAACCCCTTGCGTGATAGTGGCCTCCGGCCTTGCTTGGGGTGATATGATTAAAAAAAAAGAAAAAAAAAAAAAGAAAAGAACGTGTTACAAGAAGACAAAAGATGGCGATTGTCTTCGCAGTTTAAATTGTAGATGTTATCGAAACAAGTGATCGGAAGAGCGATCCACGGGCGAGAAGTGGGAGAAAGAAATTATTAGAAAAGAAACTATTTCAATAGTAAAATGATGAGAAAAGGTAGTTGCACAGATGAATTCATGTTTTCGAGACACACATAACGAGGTCGCATAACAACCGCCGGGTGGATATCTCTCTATATCTCAAAGATGGGTATTATGCTCACTTGCATAATTTACATTATTCGGACTGCTATCCTTATTGACATATTCAAAATGTTTCGGCTGTTGTACGCTCCGGCCTTCAGGTGATCGGAATTTCGAACCGAACCCTTTATTTCGTCCACTGGGGTAGATTGTTCTACATCCACGTGCCATGCATCTTCCGGATCTCTCAGTCATTTCCCTTAAACTCAAATCTTCAAGATTTTGGTTAACTACTGCTGTAGCTTGGTATTGAACTCACAACTGTTTGCATCTAGTCACTGGATCTAATCAACGTCTTTATCCACTGGGCCATGTGTACTTGAGGTTAGATCCGTATCTGCCTGTTCACAATATGAATATCCTGTTATTGTTAAACGGGACACTTCTCAGTTAACTCCCTACTACACACGTTAAACGTTGAAGACACACTACCCACAAATGTACACGAATGATAAATGTAATCTAGTCTACATGGCAACACAACGCCATCTACCGTAAACTTCCTTTAAGAAAATCAGTAGAAAGCAATACTTCAAGATTTCATACTTGTAATTTTTATTGCCCTGCCATTACGTCAGATAATTAATGGACCATTCTTTCTTAATTGTGAGGCCAGGCGACAAGAAAAAGATATATCAGAAACGCTGTTTCGAAGGGTTTTCGGACATATGTTTTTGTGGACTTTTGTCCTTGTTTTGATGCGAGCAACTTGCGCGCCAAGGTTCGCCTCAACGTACGCGGCCTGGCGGGTCTTATCTGGTAGGGTTAGCGTTTTGCGGAACCGAGGAATGTAGCTCGTTTTAAAACGTTCCCTGGAAAACTCGGTAGAGTAGCAAGAGACTTGCAACGTCCCATCTGTGGCAAAGGCATTTTAATTAAATGCTGTTTTTCGATTATTCAGTTTTTTTTTTGTTTTTTTTTTTAAGCGTATCACTCCAAGCAAGGCTGGAGGCCACTATCACGCAAGGGGTTAAAGAAGGGGTAGAGGAAGAGCAGATAGGAGTGGTAAAGGAGAGGATGTGGAGAAAGAGAAAGACAGTGGGTCGATCAAGGCAAGGGGGCTACAGAAGATTTGGATCGAGAGCATATAGGAATGAAAGGTGAAAGGATGTGGAGAAGGGAAGTGGATAGATCAAGGCAACTGGAGATGTCGATTGACGCTACACTTAAACCATTGGAGATTGTATTTGTCAGGGAAACAGTAATAGGGAAGGGAGTTCCATAGGCGAGATGTGCGAGACATGAAGCTATTGGAGTAGAAGAGACGTCTACATCTAACAGTTTCCACGGTGTAGGGGTGGGAGAGGGATATTCGATTATCCGGAATTTTGAATGATCTAAAAGTGTTTTTTTTTTCAATCCACGCCCGCAAGTGTCCGGATAATCGAAGAAGTACTGTATATGATTTGTTTTGAGCTTCTTTAATCGGTTAGTGTTCTTGACCTGATCGGAAAAGCAGCTCATACCAGACATAATTAAAAAGGGTTATTAAAATGTGTAAATGAATGGACGCTTTTTTTAGTGTTTCCAATACGGTATCCTTCGTAACAACGACAGAATGATGGCTTCATGTTTTGAGACAAAAGGCAGCAAAATAAGACAAAAAAAGTATTAGCCAGAAATTAATAATAACGACAATACTCCATCTAATAAATTCAATTATTATTCTTAATCCTATTAATGTTTCACACTCCTTGCTGGTATTTTGAAAAGGAGTTGTTTCCGGTTTAAGATTGGGCTTCCGGTTCCTTCGAAAGTTTACTTCAACCCTATACTTTTAACATTTCCGCCTAAATTCTGAAATTTGATTCACTAAATATTTATTTTTTTCCTCAATAGGAGTAAATAGGTTCGCCTATCGTACGGTTTAGACACTGGTCCGGTCTTTTGAACAGGAGTAGAGGTTTATCCCATGATTCCTCTTTAGGATTGGGTTTGCAGGGTCTCTCTAAAGTTTTTTTTTTATTTTTATTTATTTCTCTTTCAAACCCAATTGTCCTTTGCGTCTTAGTGGCATTATCGTCTTGCTTGGGGTTGAATCTTAAAAAACAAAAAAGACGAAACTACAACATCTCAAACATTTGGTGAAAATGAAAAATGAAAACTATATATTTAGATGTGTGCGTTGGTTTTTGTGGCCAAATTTGAAAGTTTGATAAAATAAGTTGAACCGCAGTACCGCATGTCGTTTCCAAATTTCTGGTGGATTGAATTACGTCATGGTGTCATTTTTCTCACAGACGGTGCCCAACTGACCCTACTATACTGTGCAGTCGACAAAATCAAAAACAAACAACGCGCCTGAGCGAAATTAAAAATAGAAAATGGCGACAATTTACCCATTGTACCTTGTGCGTATACATATAAAATAAAACAAAACAAAAAGAATATTAAAAGAACTTGTAAAAATAAGTAACTATTCCGAACAAGCCGACTTTTTCGTGAAAAAGGGATAAGTTCGAATCCATCCGTAATAATATTTTTTTATAAAATAGCAGTATGAGAATTGGAATAGATAGCCAGAAAAATAAAATGAAAGAAATACTAGTCAAAATTTAATTATATTGATAAGGCTTCTGTAAAAATAAAAAAATCTACTACTACTGCATCTACTATTACTATTAGTATAATAAAAAGCAACAGTAGAAATAGGTAAAAAAAAAATGCCATCAAATACAAGATAAAACGAAAAACTCGGTATCTTCTTTTCCGAAAGATTTATTTTAACACGATTCCTCATCAAATTAAATAAATGATTTCTTTGTGTAAAATAATTCGAATTTCTTACGTGAAGCCTTGTCAATAATTATTCAGATAAAAGAAATGCCCGTAACGAACGATAATTGAGAATGCTTCAATTATAATAATTCACGACTATTTCTACTACTGTTTTAGTGTTATGGAAGTTAAAATGTTGCATATTTGTGTGTATTTAAGTGTGTGTGTGTGTGTGTGTGTGTGTGTGTGTGTGTGTGTGTGTGTTTGTGTGTGCGTGTGTGTGTGTTCATATATGATAAAAAAGAAATAATCATAATAAAACTTTCTATTACAGGCCGTTTATTCTTTTTTATGGCGACTCTAGTGAAATAAAGTTCTCAATGTCTTTTGGGTAAGTCAGTTTTCATTTTCGATTCAGAAGTTAGGGCAAGTAAGGATAAGAACGATTAAAAATGTTTTAGCTCGGTCTAGCTTTGCGCTGAGTTGGAACGACCAAATTACTGACTACAAGACATATCCGAACGATGTCTTTGGTGAAAAATCAAGATCATGTCCTTGCTGGAAGTGGGGGTCATAAAACTGAGTTGGAATGACCGAAATTACTTCATGAGTAGTGCTGCTAAGACACACCCCAACACTGTCTTTGGAAAGAGGAAAAGAGCTCAGTGGTTAGCAGACGAGGGATACTAACATTCCTCAGCAGGAATGTAAGTACTATGTGGTACTACATCTTGAATGAATTGGGGGGGTCCCTGGAATTAAAATATTGGTCGTTTTATAGACTTAACCAGTGTTGCCTAACAAAATTTGACGAAATCAAGTGGGGTAATTATATTTCTGCCTCCTTTATTCTTAGCATCATGGGAAAATGTATTTCTTTTTCTCTTTTTTTATTATACATTACCATTATTTTAGTTATCTAATTTATTTCATTTTCCCAAAAGATGATGTTATCAGTCTTGACCTGGTATTTCAGCTTCAGTCATTTTCCAACTGCCAATACTGCGCTTAAATTCAAAGTGTCTAGGCACCATAATTTAAGAGCTCATCCGAACACTCGCCATGAAAGTATTTATAGAAAAGTTACAGGGAGGCAACTTTACAGCAGTGGAGAAGTGACTGAGGCTGAGACAACAGAACAGGGCCAATAATATTGCTGATTATTCTTTGGGTCTTATCAAGGGGCCCTATGTAAATAGCAGGAGGATTTACCTAGATCTTCTTCATAAAATCCAAAAAAGAATTAGCAGTATTATAGGCCCTGTTCCAGTGACTCGGCTTCAGTCTCTTTCCCACCGCCGTAAGTTTGCCTCCCTGTGCCTTTTCTATAAATACCATCAGCATTTGACAAATGGGGTAGTCATATTTCGGGTTGCTTTACTCTTAGTATAATGGGAAAATATATTTCTTTTTATTTACTATTCATTATTATTATTTTATCTAAAAGGATAATTCAACTGCGCGGATGCAGCATGTTATCCTTTCAGATTAAAGCTTTAAACTGATGAAGCATACAAAAACTTGGATTTCTATTTCAGATCATGTATTCGTTTTTATGGTGACTGTACTAAAATAAAGTTCTCAGATCCACTATCCCTGACACCACCAGCACATCCTGAAAATATCAGATTATATATATATATATATATATATATATATATATATATATATATATATAGGAGTCGTGGGGGAGTAGTGGATAGCAGTTCGAATTGAGGAATCGGATTATAGGAGTTTTGATTACAGTACCCGGTATTCCAAGCAGTCCTCCGTCTAAGTACTGACCAGGGGTCAACACACAGTTTAAGTTTAATGATCGAATTAGAACTGGTGTTTTCAGCAAGATTTAACTGTAGGTCTTTTTCTTTTACAAAATATCACGCAATGGGAAATAAGATTGATTCAACTCTGTGGAGGTAGCGTGACATCCTTTTAGAGTAAAGGTTTGAACTGGAGGAATTAAAAAATGGCACTTATCTGTACATTCACCATGGAAATAGAGATATGGAATTTTAAACGTTACGTGTTCGTACGTATTTTAGTTGTGTACATGTTCACATATGATAAACAAAGAAGAAGCATACAAAAACTTGGATTTCTATTTCAAACCATTTATTCTTTTTTATATTGACTGTAGTAAAATAAAGTTCTTAGTATCTTTTGACTATGTTTTTTTTTCAGAAGCAATGATAAGAATGGCTAAAACAGACGATCTCAAGTCAACTTTGCGCTGAGTTAGAAAGACCAAAATACTACTAAAACACGACCAAACATGATAAGTTTATTTTTGTGCAAGAATTGATTCATTTATTCAGTCGTGATTTTTTATGGATTATCAACCCTTTGTGGGTTTTTCATACCCAAAACACATTCTTGATTATAGGAGTTTTGATTACAGTACCCGGTATTCCAAGCAGTCCTCCATCTAAGTACTGATCAGGGGTCAACACGGTTTAAATTTGGTGATCGAATGAAAACTCGTATTTTCAGCGAGATTTAACTGAAGGTCTTTTATTTTTCATTTTACAAAATATCAACCAATACAAGGCTCAAGAGCCACTCAAGGTAGCAGATTACAGTTGAAATGAAAACAATGAATGAGGTGTGTGAATAAAAGCAGAGCTGACAGGAAGTGATGATAATTAAAATAAAGAAGATAGATAACAAATGAACCTTGACTTCAAGTGTTCAAAGAAGCCCTCACATGGATGCCTGTTCCAAAAAGTAGCAGTTCTTGGGAAAAAGCTCTCCAGGTGGAACATCTCTCTTACATTAGGAACACAGAGGAAATAAGAGTGATTCAACTCTGTGGATGTAGCGTGACATCCTTTCAGAGTAAAGTTTTGAACTGGAGGAATTTTAAAAAATGGCACTTAGCTGTACATTTAAAATGGGAATAGAGATATGGAATTTTAAAGTTTACGTGTTCGTACGTATTTTGGTTGTGTACATGTTCACATATGATAAACAAAGAAGAAGGATACAAAAACGTGGATTTCTATTTCAGACCATTTATTCTTTTTTATGGTGACTGCAGTAAAATAAAGTTCTCAGTATCTTTTGACTATGACTGTTTTATTTTTTTTGGGGGGGTAAGGATAAGAATGGCTAAAACAGTCGATCTGAAGTCAACTTTGCGCTGAGTTGGAACGACCAAATTACTACTAAAACACGCCCAAACATGATAGGTTTCTTTTTGTGCAAGAATTTATTTATTTATTCATTCGTGATTTTTTATGGTTTATCAACCTTTCGTGGGTTATTTAAAGCAAAAGCATATTCTAGATTTTAGGAGTTTTGATTACAGTACTCGGTATTCCAAGAAGTCCTTCATCTAAGTACTGACCAGTGGTCAACACTGTTTAAATTTGGTGATCGAATGAAAACTGGTGTTATCAGCGAAATAAAGAAAGAGTATTTGGCACAGTGGATAAAGGCGTCGGTTAGATCCAGTGAAAGGACCCAAAGAGTGTGAGTTCAATACCCGGTTAAGGCAGAAGGAAATTAACAGGAGATAACTGATAACTGACATCCATTAAAACATGGCACGTGGAACTAGAACAGTCTACCCCAGTGAGCGAAATAAAGGATTCAGTTCGACATTCCAACCACCTGAAGAAGGCCGGAGCGTACAACGGCCGAAACGTTGTAATAAATATGGCGACAAAGATTAGGACAATAGTCAGAATAATGTAAATAATAAAGAAAGAGATATGGAATTTTAAAGGATACGTGTTAACGCGTATTTTAGTTGTATACATATGATAATCACATATGATAAATAAAGAAGAAGCATACAAAAACTTGTAGTCTCAATGTCTCTTGTGTATCTCAGTTTTCTTTTATGGCTCAGAAATAAGGATAAGAATAGTTAAAACTGTCGATCTCAAGTCAACTTTGCGCTGAGTTGGAACGACCAAATTACTTAATTCACGAATTGGGCTGCAATGTACATCCGAACGATATCTTTGTTGAAAAATCAAGATCATATCCTTGCCGGAAGTGGGGTAATAAAATTGCATAGATGACCTAAAACACGTTCCGGTTCCTTTCTTAATGCGTTCTGGGTCTAACAATAAACTACATCTGGTAGCAAGGCCGCTGATCGTGAGGTTTTGGGGAGCGTGGAACCAAATCTTTAATAGCTGTTGTTCCCAGCTCCACACTGATCCGGGGTGGTAGCATCTGTTAGTGTCCTAGCTATGGGAAAATAAAGCACCCCAAACAAAACAAAACAAAACTATGAAAGTATAAAAATACATTTTATAGCAAAAATACCAGCAATACAACGTAAAAAGTAAAGTAAAAAGAAAAATTATCAGCAATATATTTCCATAAATGAAATTACTAATGCTCCTAAGAAAATTAAATTTTGCCATTAAATGCCCAAAAGGAGTTGATATGTCACTAAATAAACCAACTGATAAACTGCAGCAATGTTAATTCAACCGGCTTAAAATACTATCAAACGACAATTTTAAAAGAACCTTTTCAAAATACTTATTCATTTTACATATTCCAGTTTATAAGAGAAATTAAACTGATTTCAAAAATATAATGAAATTTAATTTTCCCACAGTGCAATAACAAGCAAGCAATATCAAAGGAATTCTAGTTAAAATTAATGATTGAAAACAGAAATAAAAGATTATTGTATCTGCTAATGCTAGTAGTGTATGAAAACTCAAGAGAAATAAATTGAAAGAATGCTAGTGAAAATCTATATAAATAAAGCGCAGTGTACGTATGTCCGTCCGTCTGTTTTTCCGATCTAGCCGAATCATAAACAACCTAGCAGGTATTAACTACTGCAGTTACACGCGATTAAAAATTAAATAAATGAGTCATTTCAAGTTACATTTAAATATCAAATAGAGTGAAAGGTTTTAAAAAGAATTTTTTATTGCAGGTTTAACTTTAATTTCACTTTTCATCGCAATTACTATTGTCTAATTAAACCGTAATAAAAACTTAAGCGGAGCACGGTACTTTGTCCATATTTTTTTCTCTTTTTCTAGCACTCGTAATATTATTATTTCTAATTTTTTATAAATTTTACGTACATAGGACGCTGACGGTAAAAGGCTGAAGGCCCAAAATCACACCGCAGGAGCTAGCCTAAAGTCCGCGCGAATGATGGCTTCTAGGCTAGTTACTAATATTTACCAATGAATCGTCGAAGAATTTCAAAAACAATACTAAAAAGAAAATCAAGTATTATTGATCATACTACTAGTGTAAAGAAATGCAAATGAAATAGGTCGAAACAATACTGGTAAAAATAAAGAAAGTTTAAGACAAGAAAACAAAAAATGGTCCCCGCGTCCTTGTGGGTGATGAATTATTCCCTCCAACCTCTCTCCCACAGACCGAACGTGGCGAGCCTCTCACTGCTCTATCGCTATATCCATGGAAAGTGCTCAGATTAACTATATACCTTGGTTCCGCCAGGTCTACCTCAAGGCTAAGGCCAGACATGTCACTTACATAATAGCAAACCACCCACATCCCCTCGGTATTTAATCGGTAAGAAGTAAGTCCCACTTGAACTGATTCTTCCTGCGAACCACTGCTTTGTGGAACCGACTCCCAAGAGGATTTTTCTCTGATCACTACAATCTTAACTTATTCAAGTCTAGAGTTAACTGTTAGTTTCACCTCCTATCCGGATAAACTGCCCCTTAACGTAACTCTCTACCCCGAATGACCCCCGGAGCTTTTGCCCTCTGTAAAAAAATAAAATAAAATAAAAATTAAAAAAAGAAACTAGTCCGAGCGGATTCTATTTAGGAAATAGTTTCTAAATAAATTTCACCTGTTTTCAGGTCCATGTGAGTTTAGCGTCTGCCAGGCGACGTTTCCATGAGGGACCAACCATTAAAAAAAATACAAATGACATGACTTACCTGGAATTTCCACCGAAGGCCTCTTAAGCGCTGGTGATGATGGTTCTGATCCATAACCGGCGGCGTGATCTTCCCCTAATGTTTTGCTTGACCTCCGTGACACCTGAGGGGTACCATGTGGCGGTACGGTGAACGGAATTGGTTTTGAGCTGAGAGGAAGCAGAAATAAAGATGTGTTACGTTTAATCATTGGTAAGTTTGCTCTTTGATTAATATGTTTTATTTTTAGGTCAATTTCTGTTCTTTTTTTTTCTGTTCTGTTTCAAATAGCAGATATTGTTTTTGCTTTTTTGAATGGCGAAGTGTGGGTAATAAAAGTGGTATTTAGTGCTCTTTTAGTAAATAAAATGTTTTGAACGTCGACTTGGACTCAGGAAATATCTGAGGAGTTTTATATTTTAAAAAAATAGAATTTTTTGTGGTTGATTAAGTTCTTTCCAGGATTAGGATGTTTTTTTTTTCCCCAGTTAGTTCATAATGTAACTCCGTATGAGAACTTTTTAAAAGAGTTTCAAATAGTTTGCGGGAAAATCTGTTGGTCTTTTTGTTAGTTCTTTTTTTTTTTTTTTAAATTGGCTTTATGTCTCTAACTAAAAAAGAACGGGGGAAAATAGAAGAAGGTAAGGAAGACAGAAAGAAAGAATAGAAGAAAGCAAACGTGAAAGAAAGAAACAAACAAACAAACAAATGGGAGAAAAGAGCAGAAAAAGAAATATAAGAGAAAAGGATGAGAGAGATAACGAAAGAAAGAAAGAAACAAAGAAACAAAGAAAGAATAGAAGGAGCAAAGAAAGAAATAGGAGAAAGAAACTAAAGAAAAGAAAGAATGTAAAAGAAAGAGAAAGAAAAAGGAGAAAAAATCAAGTAGAAAGAAAGACGAGAAAGAAAGAAAGTAAAGAAAGAGAAAGAAAGAAAAATAGAGAAAAAAAGAGAAGTAAAAAGAGATGAAAGAAAATAGGAAGAAATAAAGCAAAAGAAGTAGAGGAAAGAAAAAGAAAAAAGAAAGGAAGAAATAAAAATAGAATGAAAGAAGGAATGGAAAGGGAAAGGAAGAAAAATAAGAAAGAAAAACAAATAGAAAGAAAGAAAGAAAAATACAAATAAAGATAAAGAATTAGAAAGAAAGATAGAAAGAAAGAAGAGAACAGAAAATCGACGTCAATAAAAGAAGATGAAAATTATTAAAGAGACAAAAAAAATAACAAGGGAGGAAGAAAAAGAACAATGAAAAATCAATACAAAAAATAACGATGACTTTTTAAAGAAAAGATGGAAACACAATAAAACAAAAGAAGTTCATATAAACAAGTAAAAAAAAAATAATAATTAACGAAGCCGAAATTAAATCAAAGTCTGGAATGATGGAAATGTCAGTCTAGGTAAAACGAAGGCAGAAACAAACAAAAATAAAAGCGGCCTTGAAATTTGTTGACACAAGTTAGTTGTTTGTCACTATTCGTAAATGGCAGTTGGTTTAAACTAAGAGTTTTCCTTCTCTTATTTTCCTGGTTACTAACTAACCCCACTTAATCGCCAGCAGAGGGGAACTTAGACAATAAAAAAAAAACAACGAGAAAAAAAAAAGACTCCTGATATTCCAACGTAAATACTATATAAGTCCCCAATAAGAAATTTATCTTTAAATATTATATAAATATATTTTTGTGCGTGTGTGCATAAGCATATCTTCCAGTGACCGTTCCTGTTGATTTTTTTTCTTTGATCGTTAAAAAATAGAATGTCTCTGATTATATATATAAGAATATATATATTATTTTTTTTTAAATTTTCAGAAATGTTGAAGGCAAGTTTATCAGCAAGTAGGATGTCCGCTGTGCGTGTAAATGGGAAAGAAATAGACAAATAAAAGTAAGATTCGCGATGTGTTGAGCGCTTGTAGGCCTGGACGGAAACTGGTCTTGACTGCGAAACTGCGAAATGATGGAAGGAGTGAAGGCAGAAGGGACGAAAATGCAGCGCGCGTAAATCGTTTCGTTTCGTTAAAGTCCAGACCTGCGGCTTAAGGTTAACAGAAAGAACGGGGAAGGGAAACAAAAGTGGGAAAGAAAGTAAGAAAGAAAGAAAGAAAGAAAGAAAGAAAGAAAGATGAACGAATGATATTGATGTAGAAGAAGAAGAAGTAGAAGAAGAAGAAGAAGAAGAGAATGAGGAAGAGGAGGAGGAGGAAGGAGAATCACAGTCTTTTCTCCTTTCTTTCTCACAAACGTTTTTAAAACATTCCCTCACTACTACTGTTGCTGCTGAAGAAGAAGAAGAAGAAGGAGAAGGAGAAGGAGGACGAGGAGGAGGAGGAGGAGGAGGAGGAGGAAGGAGAAGAGGAGGAGGAAGGAGAAGAGGATGATTGATCAATCACAGTCTTTTCTCCTTTCTTTCTCACAAACGTTTTTAAAACATTCCCTCACTACTGCTGCTGCTACTGAAGAAGAAGAAGAAGAAGAAGAAGAAGAAGAAGAAGAAGAAGAAGAAGAAGAAGAAGAAGAAGAATGGATAACAATGGTTCTTTCTCACAAACAACACACACGCTCTTAAAAAAAGAAATAGACGATGATGAAGAAGAGAAAATATGACAATGGTGATGAAGATGAAATACAAAAAAGAAGAAAAAAGAAGGAAAATACAGCCAAGAGAAATATACGAGAATTTAACCAAGCATCTAGTATTTGTAAGTAATTAAAAAGTTTCTAACGAAACATGTCTAATAACAAAAAAGTTACAAGTAATGTGGTGGCTATGGATGTAAATATATAATGAACTAATGTCATCGCCGTAGTAGCAGTGGCGAGTGTCTGTGTTAGCAATAGGGAAGTGTTCGATGACAGGGAAACTGTCGACGAAGGTAACAGTGTGAGAAGAGAAAATGGAGTCTGCATACCATGATGGCGAAAGCGACTAGGTGGGTGCGGAAAGTTGTAATTGCACAAGAGATGGGTGGGAGTTTTCTGAGAGTGTCATGGCAATGCTATTGCAGTAGAAGATGGTTGATGTGGTGACGGACTTTCGCCTGTGCAGCTGTGGATCAAGATAGATGTGTTGTAGATAAGTGGATACAATGATTCAGATCTGTGCTTGACATCGTTGCCTGACAATGACACTTCAGACCATGTGAGCTGGAAAGCATGTGATAAATAGTGCGATAATGCTTGTGAGAAAGGCATGAATCCAACTCTCCCTGAATTGTTACATCAACAGATCGCTTTCTATCGATGTCACCGTGTCTTTTTCAGGATTTCGAAAGATCGTGGTTCTCTACAGCTATCGGTCTTCTACGAATAAATATTTACAAAACTATTAACAATTCATCTTTATCGTCCACCTACCCAAACAGGGCGCTGATGTCACCAAAAAGGCAAGGAATTACTGGGCGGGAAAGAAAATAAAAAGACGTTAGTGAGGAGAAAGAACAGAATTCAGGAACACAAAAGATGGCCAATGATGTTGAATTTATTTTTTTTTTTTAAGATCGTAAGTGGCTACGAAGCAATAAACCAGAAAAGAGTACGACAATTGGTAAGAAAAGAAACTCTTAGAATAGTACTTCCGGTTACATCTAACTAGTTCAACAGTAAAACGGTAACACCTATTAACAAATCTAATACCACTTAAATTCATACAGTTCAGGTACCAAGCAACAAAGCACATAAGTATTAGACAGAAAATATTTATAGAAAAGACACAGGAGAACCACGTCACGGCAGTGGGAAGAGTGACTGGAGTCAAGATGCCAGATCAGAGCTGATAACATTGCAGATCCATCTTTTATCGAGAATCTCGAGATATACAGTACAGTTCAAAAGATTGAGTACACCCCAGGTAATTTTTTTTAATTGGTCCAAAAAGTAGTTTTGTACTTTAAATAAGAGAAAGTTATTATACATGGTTAAAAAAAAGTGAGGTATGATTTTTTATTAGAAATTTTATTATGACAGAAAAAATAAAATAATTTCATGATTATATTTTGCTCTCGTCAAAATATCCTCCTATAGCCTCGATTACTTCAGCACAAATGTTTGGCATTCATGGTAAAAGTTTCTCAAAGTATAAGTGTTATAACTGATTCCATTCTTTTTTCAATTTATCTAAGAGCTCTTTTTTTAAAAAATGTTTCACTCTTCTGTCAAGTTTATCGCATGCTAATTCTGGCGGCGGCTTCTAACTTTTGAACTGTAGTGTATAGCAGGGACACCAGACCAGATGTGGCAGAATTATTCAATGCACGGACGAAGGGTGAACCGTGCAAGATGGATTCTGACGAGAATGATTGTCTGATACGATACATGAACCGGCTTTTATAGACATAGCAATTGATTCAATACTCTCAGCATATTTTTAAAATACCATATCTCCTCATGGCGTAGACGATAATGGCTCTCCACAGTTTCCTTGTATTTATTATATCTAACTTTCTATTAATTAAGGACTTAGGGGATTATGGTTTTCCACAACTGTCTGTCTTTTGTTGCTCTCAGAATCTGCTTAAAATGTCATATCATTTTAGGACGTAGACGAACACGACTCTCCACATTTTCCCTGTTTTCTTTCTTCAGTGGGTAGGCGATTATGGCGTTTCACGCTTTGCTTTTCTTTTTTCTTTATTATTATTATTTTTTTATTATTATTATTATTTCTTTTTATCATTTAACCCCAAGCAAGGCGATAATGTCACTAAGACGCAAGTGGTCTGGGAGTGAAAGAGAATGAGAAGAAACAAGAGATAAACCTCTAATCCTGCTCAAAAGACAAGGAATGAGTGGGAACCAGGCGATAAGAGAATTATTATCTAGGAATTGTCATGACTTCTTGAGAAATAGAGTAGTGTTAAATAATAGTTTAACAGACTATTATTTTTGAGAGGAAGTCTATCTCTTCTCCAACTTCCTGTGGTTCAACTTAGAATCAGATACAAGACTTAACAAGGAAGTCGAGTCTTAACCGTCAAACAATGTAGAAGTGCATTCATTCGTGTCTGAAACGGCTCCCCAGTAGAAGGGGAACGAGCCTCAATGGATAGATAGAACATGTGGTTTAACTTAGGATCAGATACAAGACTTAACAAGGAAATCGAGTCTTAACCGTCGAACAATGTAGAAGTGTTTTCTTTCGTGCCTGAAACGGCTCCCCAGTAGAAGGGGAACGAACCTCAATGGATAGATAGAACATGTCGTCAGGAACGTTAATAGAATAGTTAAGTTAAAATTCCCAGTGTTGAAGTTATTTTATCACTGAAATCAAACAAATTAGCAATCACAGGTCGAGAGAGAAGATGCAATAATATTATCGAATTGATGCCGTCGTCCAACACCACACCACCAGAGGGGCTATGCAACAAAGGCTTAATTTGACGCCGATGACCAAGACGTATATAGCATGAGTGGGCTATGCATGGGTAGTTTTCTGTTGACTTCGTCACAGATTTCACTTCAGAGTTATCTTTTTTACATCAAGATGTTGGTATTCATGGCTCACCACAGATTCCTTTTCTTTATTATCCAGGAATTGTCATGACTTCTTGGGACAGACAGTTTCTTGTTGCGTTCTCTACAGATTTCACTTGAGAGTTGTCTTTCTCCCTTCAGGATGTAGGCAATCATGGTTCTCCACAGATACCTTTTCTTTATTATCTGGGAATTGCCATGGCCTCTTGGGAAAGATATAGTGATTTCTTGTTGCCTTCTCCACAGATGTCACTTCAGAGTTGTCTTTCTCCCTTCGGGATGTAGGCAATCATAGCTCTCCACAGATTCCTTTTCTTTATTATCTGGGAATTGCCATGAGTTCTTGGGGATGATAAAATGATTTCTTGTTGCCTTCTCTACAGATGTCACTTCAGAGTTGTCTTTCTCCCTTCAGGATGTAGGCAATCATGGCTCTCCACAGGAAAGTACAGCCGAATGTGCTCGGAAATGCAGAACATTTGGACTTTTTTACACACTTTGTATTCTTTAAAGAAAACAATTGTCCGAACACAAGAAAACTTAAATAAAAATTTTAATAGTGTGCGTGATAGAGAGTGATGATTTGAAAACATAGACATTGAGTTTAAAAACAGAATTTATGATTATTGTTCTAAGACTGCTATAGCAATTTAATAACTATAACGTAGATGTATTATAAAGCCAGAAGTAGGGAGCACCTGGAACTCACCATTCAGGTGTAATTAATTAACCTAGCTTCACAAGATTGCTAGCCATTACACACCGCCTAAGGACCCACTTATGATAATTTAATAAGTGAAGCTGAGACGTGGCACAACCCCGAAATTATGGAGCCACCAGCAAGGGCGGAAATCACTGATCATTATTATCGCTCCCCCGTCGAACTCAACGTATGAGGGTCAGACAGATCAGTTCCCAGAAACTGAAAGCCCGACAGCCACACAGGATTTGATTATAGTAGTGAAGGCTTTGTGCAGGGCCATCCACACTTTTTGGGGGGACGAATACAGGGACCTGCTGCAACGGATGCCACAAGGTCCCCAAACGACCCTCCGCAGGTTTTGAATTCAGAGTTGTCCTTCTCCTAGACCAGTTGCCATCCAAGGCTATAGAACCAAGTCTGTCCTGCTATTTACCCATTGTTGGAGGGAGAAGAAGAGGATTCACACCTTTCCCAAGGGTATTAGCACGTAAGGGAATGTAATTCCGATTCCTCAATCCAAGCCGTTATCCATTACTCCACCGTGCCTCATTAATCATTGATCATTAATAACTGATAAAGTGAGACATGCTTGTTAACCATTACATCACGTCCGAGTACTCAGTGTTCCCACTTATAGACTGCAATATTAATGAGTAAACGTTGCGATAACGAAAAGCATTTTGGGTTTATATTTGCATGTAGCTTGATTTTAAAAAACGGGCTATTCTGATAAACTTTGGGGAAATATTTCTGGTCCATGCATTTAAAAAAAATATCATCGCTACGTTAATTATGTCCGACAATTTATTTAAAGACATTTATATATATTATGTTTAACGTTCTTTTTATAGATACAAGTATTTAATTATTTCGGAGAGCGAAAATTTTCTATGAAAATTTCTCGAACATTCAGGCCGGTAAATGTTATTTAATACTGTTTATTATAAAACAGAATATTTGCTTAAATACTTGTATGTATAAAAAGAACGTTAAACATAATATATATAAATGTCTTTAAATATATATATATAAATAGAATTATCATTATAATATAATATAATGTACCATTATAATGGCGGACTCTCCCGTCGTATGTGGGGAGAACAGCTCAGTTCCTAGCAACCGAAAGTCAGACTTGTGCAGAAACAACCACACTTTTTGAAGGGCCGAATACAGAGATCTGGTGCACGACGTGCCACAAGATTCTTCCGCAAGTTTTGAATTCAGAGTTGTTCTTCCCCTAGGCCAACTAAGCTATAGAAGCCAGTTTGTCCTGCTAATTTACCCATATCTGGAAGAAGGAGAGGACTAAAACCTTCCCCAAGTTTATTAGACGTAAGTGAATGCAATGACTGGAATTCGAACTCCCCTCTCACATTCCTCAATCGAGCCGCTATCCACCGTGCCTCCTATATATATATATATATATATATATATATATATATATATATATATATATATATGCGACTGACGTTGCATTTAAATTTTTGATGTTGTCAGGGAAACATCGAACCGATAGGAAGTTTCACAGTCGGGAACTCAAACATATCTATACATTTCAGACTGTTTTTATATATATATATATATATATATATATATATATATATATATATATATATATATATATATATATATATATATATATATATATCATAATCAGTTAATATCTATCTATCTAGCTATCTATCTATACGTCTGTCTGCCTGTCTATAACAGTCTTTTCATTTTTATCTATCAGTATGTCTCCCTATCCCAGTAGCATCTATGTATGTACGTAATTGTTTTTCTATCTGTCTATCTATCTGTCTATCTATCTAATTCTGTTTCTATCTATCTACTTCTTTTCTTTCTATCTATCTATCTATCTATCTATCAATCTATCTAATTCTTTTCTAATTCTTTTTTCTAATTCTTTTTTATCTATTTTTTTCTATCAATCTATCTATCTATTTATCTAATTCTGTTTCTATCTATCTACTTCTTTTTCTGTCTATGTGTCTATCTATCTATCTATTTATCTAATTCTTTTTCTATCTATCTACTTCTTTTTCTGTCTATCTATCTATCTATCTATCTATCTATCTATCTAATTCTATTTCTATCTATCTACTTCTTTTTCTGTCTATCTATCTATCTATTTATCTAATTCTGTTTCTATCTATCTACTTCTTTTTCTATCTATCTATCTATCTATCTATCTATCTATCTATTTATCTAATTCTGTTTCTATCTATCTACTTCTTTTTCTGTCTATCTGTCTATCTATCTATCTATGTATCTATCTATCTAATTCTGTTTCTATCTATCTATTTCTTTTTCTGTCTATCTATCTATCTATTTATCTAATTCTGTTTCTATCTATCTACTTCTTTTTCTATCTATCTATCTATCTATATATATATATATATATATATATGTATATATATATATATATATATATATATATATCTAATTCTGTTTCTATCTATCTACTTCTTTTTCTATCTATCTATCTATCTATCTAATTCTGTTTCTATCTATCTACTTCTTTTTCTGTCTATCTATCTATCTATCTAATTCTGTTTCTATCTATCTACTTCTTTTTCTATCTATCTATCTATCTATCTATCTATCTATCTATCTTATACTATTCAGATATATGAGTACATCTATCTATCAATCTAGTTTCCTGCCTGTACTTTAAGGGAATATATACAGTGCATGAAACATTTCCAAACGCTTTTTTTGCCAACCCTAAACATGATACACTGTTGAAAACTGGTCTTCGCCAGTAACGTTTACACACAGCTAATAGATTTCCCACTATGACCCAAACTCGACTTTACAATTTTGATTACCCTGTATCCGGATATGACCTAAATTCCATCTAAAGTTTTTACTCGTCGAATCAATAAAACAATGTCACTGATCCTCAAAAAACCACGCAATATTAAAACTTTCTTTAAAAGGTAAAAGAATCTGATCACAATGAATCCAAAGAGTCAACGTCGCAAGCCTGTCGCCATTATATTCCTAAATCTTCCAATGAGGTCCATTCTTAAGTGCGACTAGCTCAAAGCATTACTTGTTTCGCCCGCGGGATTGAATTAACCTCATTCCTTTGGTAAGAAGTGCGTTCTATTCCGAGAGCCTCTTTCCGAGAACTGTTTACTTGCGGAACAATCTCCCGCGTGAATACTTCCCAGAAAACTACCTCTTCAAGTCTAGGATCACTTATTTGTCTATCAACCACATTTATGTATTCTTTCCTTTTTACTTCTATCTCTTACGTTCATACACATCATTCAGCTATCCTGGAGTGGCTCTTGGGCCTTGGAATGGTTGAAATTTATTAAAAGCTCCCCAGACGAGACTCTTTCACTTGTAATTAGGCTTGAATTCATGAACTTTGATATTTTCGAAATTTAAATTACTTCCAATAATTCAGAGTTTATTTCGTAACTGATTGTGTTGCATCGACCCTTAAAATAACTTTGTTTGGGATTACTTTTCGAACTTAGGCAATAGGCGTGTAGGCTTAACTATCCGATTCACCAATTATTCTGTTTTTATTTCGACTCAATTACCGTCAAGTACCGAGTATAACAGTAAAATTGTCCAAGACGTGTAACAGCATAATAACCTATCCCGCAAAATGTTTAATATCTAAAACAAACATAAATAATTGAGTTTCTTTTCCCCAGGTTTAGACGTGACACTATTTGTCGTAAGAATCCCTGAAAAACCCCTTTGAGTTATTCAGCTAAAAAGAGAGCAGATTAAAATTGTTTTGTCTCAGACACTCCGTCTTTCCAACTGAGCAATGTTGAGAGGAAAAAGATAATTCAGACATTCAGTAATGGTCCCAACATTCATACTCTGGCTTCCATTTTCAAAGTCCATTCAAGAACCATCAAGAGAACGGTGAATAAGTTTAAAGAATGGTGAACACTGGAGAGGAAACTGGATCACGAGGTCATAACAGGAAGAGGGGTCATCATTTCAACTTAGAGGTAAAAAGATCAAATAGAAAAAGATCCAACTCAATCCATAAGACGTTTGGCACGTGAGAGAGAAGTTTCACTTATGACAGTCCAAAGAACAGTAAGCAAAGACTTGAAAATGAAATCGTACGTGAAACATGTGAGGCAGCTTGTTACTCCAGGACAGAAAGTTAGAAGGTTAGAGGGGGCAAAGATCACCTTGAATAAGTTTGAAAACAATCCTGGAATAATATATATATATATATATATATATATATATATATATATATATATATATATATATATATATTTGAACTTTATTTCAATCCTTCATGAGCTTCCGATCCTTAGCTATGATTAATTAATGATGAACACATAATTTCCGTTTATGATCGATTTCATCACGATTTTCCTGTTAAGCTTAGAGAATAATTATTACATTCTTATTGCTCAAATGAGAGGCCAATAGTTTTGTAAAAACTTCGGAGAATTCCAGTAAGATATTTTTAATCATTTCTAAGATACAACGGTTCAAAGCTTAATCTAAAAATTGGACAATTTTGGTGCTACACGATTTGGACAATTTTGCTTTTACACAAATTTTAATACGATTATAGGTTCCGAGCAATAATACCCTAGTCAAATATTGCTGTACTGGGCATCTGAAAACCTGGGGAAAAGTAAATCAATTATTTAAGTGTTTTTTAGATATTAAACACACACACACACACACACACACACACACACACACACACACATACATACATATATATATAGATAGATATATATATATATAGTAATACATATTATATATGATTGCATATCATTTTACTATATATGATTATTCTAATTGCCCAAATCTTCATTTATATATATATATATATATATATATATATATATATATATATATATATATATATATATATGCAGGACTATCCACACTTTTTGAAGGGCCGAATACAGAGACCTGGTGCACTAAGTGCCACAAGGTCCCCAAACGACCCTCCACAGGTTTTTGAATTCAGAGTTGTCCTTCTCCTAGACCAGTTCCCATCCAAGGCTATAGAACCCAGCCTGTCCTGCTAATTACACATAGCTGGAGGGAGAAGAGGAGGATTCACATCTTTCCCAAGGGTATTAGCACGTAAGTGCATGTAATGGATTCGACTGGAATTCGAACTCGGTTCTCCGATGCCGCTATCCATTACTCCAACGTGCCTCCAATATATATATATATATATATATATATATATATATATATATATATATATATATATATATATATATATATATATATATATATATATATATAACCCCTTACCGTAAGGTATCTGATACGAAGATTTATATAATGTACTTCCGTTTGCGTTCATGCCTGTCTACGTTAGTTCATTTACCCTGGGGTCTGCTTCCTACTGAAACCTAGACTAAAGGAGCTTACCCGTACCGTTAATATTAGCCAATGGGACCATGGGAATGTAGACCAATGAATGTAAACCTACCCGGCAAGTTACGGTCACCGAAAATGCATGAATTTTAATTAACTTGTCTCTTGTCCAACCTGTCTCTGAAAATGCATAATTTTTAATTTTATCAATAAATTACCCATGTATAATGAAGACTGCCTATTTTTGCATAAAAAAATCTATACTCGTGTTTATACGGTAATTATCCCCTGCATATGAATATATTATATATTTATTATATATATATATATATATATATATATATATATATATATATATATATATATATATATGATTTTGTATAATTTTATATATCAACCAACAGTATCAAGAAAAATATGACAAACTGAAACGCGTCAAAAAACCTTTCTAGTTTGTCATCTTTTACTAAATACATTTATTATTATATAAATCAACATACTGTACAACAATTATTTTAAAATTTGATTTATTTGGAAAATATAATACCGAATATTTAATAGAAACATCCAGATAACTACATAAAACTGAATTATATATAATTTATATATAGATTTATTATTATATGATATTATTATTATATTATATCTCTATCTATAAAAGGCAGGATGTGTGTGTGTAACGAATGCACGGCCGCAATCTTCGACGGATTTGCACCAAAATTTACATGCACATGCTCCAAGTTGGTAAAAGAGCCAAGACCGACGTTGCATTTCCCAACTGCCATCGATAGTGAAAATAATCAATTTTTTTTATGCTTATACGGCAGTTATCATGTAGTTTTCGGCCATTTCCTACTGGCCAGAGTGAGAGCCTATAGCTGGCTGCCACGAATAGGCAAGATTCAATTGGCCAGCGTGAGAGCCAACAGCTGACTGACACGAATGTTAAGTAGTATGCTAGCATCCAAAGAAAATCGATAGCTGCATTCGTCACAAGTGAGAAAAATTTAAATCTGCATGGCACTTTACTCCAATTGGCTCATTCGCTTGCTTAAACTCAACGTTGATTCTGATTCCGCAGAACTGGGTTGGGTGTGAAAAAGTTACGAGTCCTTTTTTTAAAGCTGGTCGTTTTGTGTTCATTTTGTTTAGTTCTTTTTTCGTAACAGATTTAATGTTTAGTATAGAGCTTAGAAAAGATTCTCAGTGTGAGATAGGCAAGAAGCAAATATAGAGGAGCCAAAAATAAGCGAGTACAGATATTTACCTGCTTGGCAAACCTTAATACAGACAAGTGAATGTTTGACACCACAATCCGAGGGCGCATTGGATTATCGAAAGATGCCTTCTAAAATCTAAGCAGAGTATTAACAATCAGGATAATTTCTTTAGAAAGAAAGAAAAGTGCTAAACTGATACGCATTATCAATTCTCTTACATGGCATGGACAATTTCCTCATAGATGAAGAGCAGAGTTGAGGCAGTAAAGACGAGCTTCGCTATGCTGAGAATAACGTGGCCGAAGCTTGTGAGTAACTAGGAAGTTTTAAGTGTAACGAACTGTCATTTTTGCTTCCCTTATCTTAAAACGTCCTGGGTACTCACATGCTTTGTCCATGGTATCATCAGCATCCGTCTATTGCCTCGAGTCTCTTCTATAATTCTTATACTCAGAAGCAGAAAGAAATAGATGGAGTTTTTGGTCATATAATGAGAAAAGGGGGTTTGGAGAATTTAACACTCACAGAAGATACTGAAGTCAAGTCGAGCAGAAGGAAAAAGGCATAACCTACCTGATATGTTTGCATAAATGGATTAAGAGGGATAGTAAAAAAAAGAAACATTACTAAGAGTCTGTCTATATTTGCTAGGCCACAAAAATCTCCTGAGTCGACCAAGCATAGAAATAAATACAATATTGGAACCAGTAATAAGGAGTGCCAGAGAAAAGCAATGATAACGAAAAAGTTGCAATATGAGATCTGGTAAAAAATGCAATGATAACAGCAAAATTGCAATATGAGTACTGGTAAAAATTGGTTGCTGAAAACATTAGGTTTATAAAACCCAGAAATTCATACCCAGTCCTCAAGGACACATGGCACAGTGGATAAAGGCGTTGGTTAGATCCAGTGACAGACCCAAAGAGTGTGAGTTCAATACCCGGTTAAGGCAGTGGAGAATTTTCAGAGGGAAAATTAGCAGGAGATAACTGATAACTGACATCCATCAAACAGTCTACCCCAGTGATCGAAATAAAGGGTTCAGTTCGAAATTCCAACCACCTGAAGAAGGCCGGAGCGTACAACGGCCGAAACGTTGTGACAAATATGGCGACAAAGAAGTCGGACAATAGTCCGACTAATGTAAATACTAAACATTACTAAGTGCTACAAATGATAGGAAATTGTGGAGAGTCATGATCTATCATGTCCTGAATGAACATAATGCATATGTTAACACTTCCCACCCGGCTTTGTTTTAAAGAAGCGTTTTGTGCGACTGAAGTCGCGTTTCTTTGTATCTTACACTCATCTTCATATAGTGATTTTCCAAGCATAGTTTAAATGTGGCACAAGGCTAACCATTACACCACCTCGAGATGCCCCACTCATCTTCATATATGTCGCTACCCGCCACCACCTTCTCTCATAGTCTTTTGCTGGTCACAACTGGTTCAAAATGGAGAAAATGGGATAACGGAGCAAGTAAACAATCGGTGAGCTATTAAATACTGTATTATTTCACAAGAAGGCGAGACATACGAGTGGGTAATTATGCTCTTAGCCGGACCCATCACCCAAATGACTCCACACCATATTTTATTTTAAACAACGCTTTCTTGGTCGTACCGAGAACTTTTCACCAAAAAGAAAAAAAAAATACGAAAAGATTCGTTTCTATTAGAATTAGACGTATTTAAACACAGGCACCGAAAAGTAGTGCACAAATAGGATTGTTTTATTTGTTTTTTTTACGACTTATCAACCCTTTGTGGTTAAACTAACGCCGAAACAGATGTTTTCAGCTCCATTTGACTTTATACTCATAAATATATTGATTTTCTAAGCGTAGCTTAGTTGTGACACAAGGCCGAAAGTATGGAGCACCCAGTAAGGATCGAACTCACTATTCACTCGTGATTGAACTAGCGAGACAAGCTTAATCGCAATTATAACACATCGAATAGAGACCTCGACATTGGGTTGCTTTTCTTGCTAGAGCAATCATGGATCGATGGATCTTATGTGCGCGTTCTACTTGAGGCCACTGTGAATTTATGGCCCAACAGGCTTTCAGTGCACAGAGACTCTTCGAATGGGACATCCATTCATCGAGACTGGCGGTAGATCAGGATTCGATCGGCGTTGATGGAACGTAAGTAGTTTGGTTTTCGAGGAATTGAATGTAACCAGCCAGTTTTCCCTCACTGAGAAGTTAGAGCAAGATCGGATGAGAGATCAACTACCAATCGATGATCCTCACGAGTTTTGGAAGTATCTTAATTGTTCTGATCACGTGCTTGTAACACCCTATTTATCATCTCTCAGTGACGTCTCTGTCTTTGGACAGGGTGCGCGCAGGGGAGGCTCCGTCAGACAGGGTCGCACCTGAGGAAAATTATACTGGGAGATGCCCAGTCCTGGGGAAAAGCTGTCCGAGACCGCGCCCTCTCATTACACCAGAGAGAGTGATCGGTACTCGCACCGAGGTCAGCGCAACCAACGTTTGCGGAGTCTCCGGGAATTTTTATTCCTAGCCCGGTTGTACGCCCTCGGGCTCCCACATTAATCCGACTTTGTTTCACAATGCGACTTCGTTGGGAGTCGACTAAATACCAAATTGCTATAAAGTAGAGCTGGGGCTTTTTAATCTCAGAATTCGTGGGAGATTTGAACTCCAATTTCGCATTTATTCATAGAGATTCCATAATATAGGTTTTATTTAATGAAATAAAAATAATTGACGGAAAATAAGGATCTACGTACATCAAATCGTCTTTAAATTAAGTGGCAGCAGAAGAATTATCGTTGAACTCTTAAAAGGTAAGCTTAAACATTAATTCAATACTTCAATGCTGTGATCAATTTTGAGTTCTTCTGCAGTTTATTGATGCCTATCGCATCTGCTCCTCCCTAGCTATTGTGTTGATGATCAATCCAAGAGTCCTCCACAGGAGCTAGCTTAAATGCCGCTCGATAAGACGGCTTTTAAGCTAGCTTAAAATTTTAAGCTAGTTGCAATTTTGGATACAAAAGGAAAATAAGAGTTACCCCACTTGAACCATGAAAGCAACGATAATGGATAGTATAATGTATTAATATATATTTTTAACCGTGCATAATCTGGCAACCTTGAGCTCAACGAAAATCGTTCCTTGCACCTAACTTCTATAGGGCTTTTGAATGAGCTAGGAATCATTGAAATCGGACCATTGAGGGCGAGGGAGTTACTTGGACACGCATACACACATATACACTGTACTTTATATATAAGATTATGTTTTATTAATGGCATTTTCTGTCTTCAATTTTTTCTTATGTTATCTGTATTTCTATTATAATTAATCCTCTTCTTCCTGAAATATACAGTACGACGCAGAAAAATGGTCGCTCCCATAGAAAGTCGATTTTTGTATTTTTACCAAGACAAGTTAGTAATAGAATTCGTTTATTAATAGAGGGTATTAATACAGGTGTACATATGTACATTATGCAAGTCAAAAAAATGATTTGGTATTTTGTTGGGTATCCTTTTGCTTTAATAATGGCCTTAATTCTTCGAGGCATGCTATAAACTAAATTCTTTAGTAAGTCAACGTCGTCCTTCGCCAGATTTTTCCAGCATTCCTTTAATTCGTGAAAAAGCTCATCTGTGTTAACGTTCCTATTAAAGGCGCGCTTGTCCATTATCGCCCAAAGGTTTTCAATTGGATTAAGGTCAGGACTCTGACTAGGCCGATGGAAGAATTGCAATATACCCTCGTCGCGTTTCTTCTCTAGATAAAGTTTATTTTATAAGGCAGTAGGCTTAGGATCGTTATCATGTTGGAACGAGAAGCGTTCACCTTGGCCAAAAAGTTTTTTTTTAGCAGAAAGCCACATTTGATTAACAAGAATGCTGCGGCATTCCATGATTTCTTTGATTTCAATCGACTTTCTCTGGGTGCTCCATTTTTTTTTTGGACTCGTACTCTAGGTCTACTATTTTCGTCAACAATTTCGTCTACGCCACTGCAGTCTTCTCGAATATTCCGAGCCCACTCGACTTCTTTATTAAACAACCTCGAAAATTCACCTGTCATTTTTTTTTTGTGTGTGATTCTTAGTATAAGCCTCCTTTTTATTTTCCATTACCACTTAAGATTTCTTCGTTGCATTCTATATTTTGAGAATTCTGTGGAAGAGATTTTCATGGAATTTCCGCCAAAACAAGATAAAAACGAACCACATATCTGTTGCCTCCGGTTTTCTCTTCATTTTGAGGAGATTGTCTATACCATTGCATTCTTAAATTCTCTCTTGACTTTCTTATCATGTATTCGGTCAAACCATCTCGGACGTCTATGAGTCTATTCTGTCAACCATCATGGTTCTGCATCATGGTCGCAATGCCATTAGGGCGTCATACCTTGACATACATAGCTGGTCAATATCAGTGGTTGTTGGAATGCAAGCCCGGCTTGCTGCATGGCTTGATATCCAGAGCAATAGATCACTCTCGAGTTCTTGTTTTGCTCGCCAACAGTGTCCTGCAAAGCACGTTCTGCGTTCTCGAAACATTGTAGAAATATCAGGCTGACATTTATGTGGATGTTGGCTCCAAGAGATGCTAAGTATAGCTCTCAGAATTCGAGTGTAGGTTCCATCAAGCTTAAATTCTAGGGTTTTAGTTCATGTCCAATCTGTGGCACCATACATTAAAACTGTCCCTAAAGTGGCTCGAAAGAATCTTCATTTGAGGTTTTTGTTACATCAGATTTTCAGATTACATCCATTTTAGTGAAAGCGACCCAGGCTTTACCTATGTGAAATTTCACATCCTTTTCAGTAGAATTTATTTCGCTTCCTAGGTAGGGAAAAGATTCGACAGATTTTATTGATTCATCTGAGATAGTTTGCATTGAACCTTGCTGGTTGAAGTCTATGAATTCAGTTTTAGAAGCGTTGACTTATAAAATTTAACATCGTTGGCAGCATTTCATTTTCTAGATGATGTAGGAGAACTGTGTCATTGATAATGATGGTCTTAGTGATAAATAGGTCAACTGCATAGTCAATATCGGTTAACTTTTTTGAAGGATATCGACATTGAGAGTCTTGATGATGATGCTATTTATCGATGGAACTTTCTACTATTGACTGTTTCTCCTGAAGGGAAACAGCGTCATTATTGCATGTATTATTCTGACTCGTGTCATTATGCTTCTCAGTTGAGACTAGGAACGACCTTCTTGAAATAACGAGAATGTGAGTCTAAAGGGATAACCATATAATATCTTATTATCGACGTCTCTAATCCTGACGTCTGTTGAATACGGCGTATCCTGTTCATATAACAGGAATTCTGAAAGGATTATAATATCAATTTCATTAACATCTTTCTGGCCGGTTCGGGTTTACATAAGGCTTCAGGTAAAGGAAACTGAGGATTTTAATTTTAAAAACGAATTATTTGGCACATTCCGGAATTAATGGTAAATGTATGAAGAAATACAAATGAACTTCAGAGATGTGCGGTTTCTAACAGCAAAATCGGAAAGAGATGTTTGCTGATGAATGCGAGGTCTAATTCCTCTGATTTCCACAAAAACAAAATGAGATTAATCCAAGAAAAGGATGACTGCAAAGAGATTAATGGCATATTTGAGGTGGACCTTGATAGTAAGGATGGAAAATGTCATTAATCTACTTTATTTCGTAAGACAATAAATATTTTGGATTCAGGGTAATTATTTCCCATGTCAAAAATCTATCTTATGTTCATATCTATCTATCTATCTATCTATCTATCCATCTATCTATCTGTGTTCGACAAGTCATTATCTATCTATCTATCTATCTATCTATCTATCTATCTATCTGTGTTCGACAAATCATATCTATCTATCTATCTATCTATCTATCTATCTATCTATCTATCTATCTGTGTTCGACAAATCATATCTATCTATCTATCTATCTATCTATCTGTGTTCGACAAATCATATCTATCTATCTGTGTTCGACAAATCATATCTATCTATCTGTGTTCGACAAATCATATCTATCTATCTATCTGTGTTCGTCAAATCATATCTATCTATCTATCTATCTGTGTTCGACAGATCATATCTATCTATCTATCTATCTGTGTTCGACAGATCATATCTATCTATCTATCTATCTATCTATCTATCTATCTATCTATCTGTGTTCGACAAATCCTATTTATCTATCTATCTATCTGTGTTCGACAAATCATATCTATCTATCTATCTATCTATCTATCTGTGTTCGACAAATCATATCTATCTATCTATCTGTGTTCGACAAATCATATCTATCTATCTATCTATCTATCTATCTGTGTTCGACAAATCATATCTATCTATCTGTGTTCGTCAAATCATATCTATCTATCTATCTGTGTTCGACAGATCATATCTATCTATCTATCTATCTGTGTTCGAAAAATCCTATCTATCTATCTATCTGTGTTCGACAAATCATATATATCTATCTATCTATCTATCTATCTGTGTTCGACAAATCATATCTATCTATCTATCTGTGTTCGACAAATCATATCTATCTATCTATCTATCTGTGTTCGACAAATCATATCTATCTATCTATCTATCTATCTATCTATCTATCTATCTATCTGTGTTCGTCAAATCATATCTATCTATCTATCTATCTATCTATCTATCTGTGTTCGACAAATCATATCTATCTATCTATCTGTGTTCGACAGATCATATCTATCTATTTATCTATCTGTCTATCTATCTGTGTTCGACAAATCATATCTGTCTATCTATCTCAGATCACATCTCAGTCACATTGTTCATATCTCTCTATCTGTCTCAGTCTGTTCATGTCTCTCTCTTCTTTATATGTATATAATTTTATTATTTAATCATTTTCTCACGCACAGAGAAACACACTGTCTTTGTGTGCGTGTGCTTCTATCCCTGTAATAAAATATTATATCCCAATATTAAAATACTATATGTAATATAGCATTTATTTTTAAATTATAGTGCTGATAGCTTTTATATTTAAATGGTAGATAACTTTTATATTTAATTTATATATATATATATATATATATATATATATATATATATATATATATATATATATATATATATATATATATAAAACAACTAAAAAGTTGCAAATTAAAAAAAATGAATTTTTTTATTGAAAATATTTATTTATATTTTTATATATATATATATATATATTTGATATTTCAGATCGACCCCGATCTTTCATCAGAAATAACTTTTTTTAGAAGTTTGTTTACAAGTAGCGTCCGTCGCGAGACGCGGACGTCACGTGATATGGAAGGCAACTGTGTTCGAATATTTTTAACGTAAATCTAACTTTAATAATATTTTAGATGTTGTTTAAAAAAATTTTTTAACTATATCTAAAAAAATTTTTGTTTAACTATTGAAATATTTATAAAGATTTAAAATACCCAAGTCTTTATTTAACCCTGGTTTATATGTATTTTATTTTAAAATCCAGTATTTTTTTCTGCGTTTGTATGTGGAACTGAAATCAGAATCTGTCAATACACAATTACAATTTTTTAATGAGTGTCCTGATTGATTAAAAGGTTCAACTATGGGGGAATAAGGATTGTTTTGACGTATGGTTATGCTATATATATATATATATATATATATACATATATATATATATATATATATATATATACATATATATATATATATATATATATATATATATATATATATATATATATTATGCTATATATATATATGTATATATATACATATATGAAAATGTATATATATATATATATATACATATATGCAAATGTATATATATATATACATACATATATGCAAATGTATATATATGTATTTATATATATATAATATATATATATATATATATATATACATACAAACACACACACACGTACGCACACACATATATATATATATATGTATGTATATATATACATATATGCAAATGTATATATATATATACATACATATATGCAAATGTATATATATATACATACATATATGCAAATGTATATATATGTATTTATATATATATAATATATATATATATATATATACATAAACAAACACACACACACATACGCACACAACATATATATATATATATATATATATATATATATATATATATATAATTAGTAGATTTTCGGGGAAAATCGCTTGATAAATCAGTGAATTACAGCAAAAAATGGATTTCTAAACAGTTGACCTCAATATTTCTTTTCGGGTGGTTCAAAAAAACATAAAGTTGGTCTTGAGCCCTTTTAGAGCATAAGCTACCAGTGTGTCAGATATGTGCAAGCTCAGCCGAAAAATGTGGAAATGTATAACGAACATATACACATATAGACACACAGATATCTTCTGTTTTATATAGAAATAGACAACAGCTAACTTGTACATTAAATACAATAGTTAATCTACTTACATGTACCTCATAGACATAACTAGTAGCCTGCTTAACAGAGTCAGTAGATATTTCGTAAGGTCGAAGACGATCAATGTTGAATTACTTCTGTTATTAAATACAACATTCAATCTATTTACACGTAGTCGTAGAAATTTCTACTCAGCCGCCTTAAACGTTGTTTTTTGCTTTCCTCATCCCTTCTGTCAACGGATCAAACCTTATGATTTGCGTATGAACAGACAAACCAAGAAAAAAAAAGACTGTAAATTTTTAAATATAATATAGATACATGAACTGCTATAGGAAAGTGTTGTGTGCTCTCAGAGTTCAAATGAAGCATGTTAGGTTGGATATTTAATTTTTGATATTCCGGAAGCAGTCGACATCCCTATCTGAGAACCTGGAAAAGATAATCGAAGCAGTACCGACCGCTGTCATGTTGCAGTGCACTGTTTCCACCCTAAGGCGCATCTTTTTTCTCTAAAAAAAAAACCCTCTTCTCTGATTGGCTATTGACAGTCACCCTCTCCTCTGATTGGCTATTGAAGGTCACCCTCTCCTCTGATTGGCTATTGACGGTCACCCTCTCCTCTGATTGGCTGTTGACATTAATGATCGTAACCAAAGATAAGAATTGTTTGGTGTAGCAGACAATTAACACTGGCTCAAGTGAAATTCACCTTCAATCCGGGAGGGACCAAACATATAATCCGTCCTGGGTATGACGATGAACTACATCTAACAGCAAGGCCTCTTATCAGGAGCTTTTCAGGAGCCTGGAACTGCCTCTTAATTGTTGGTGTTCCCTTGTCCACCTGGGGTGGTAGAACCTGTTAGGGTCCCAGCTATGGGCAAATAGTTAAACCCCAAACTTTTTGGGGTAAATTATGCAAGTTTAAAAATAGATTTAATACCATTAATACATTTATGCAAAAATATTACCAGCAATGAATTTTTGAAGAAAAAAATTATTACCAGCAATACATTTTTTAAGGAAAAAATATTACCAGCAATACATTTTTTTGAAGGAAAATAAATATTACGAGCAATATTTTTTGAAAAAGAAATATTACCAGTAATACATTTTTGTAAAATTATTAGCAACAATGAATTTTTGGAAGAAAAAAAAATATTACCAGCAAATATCCTCTTCAATAAGTTGGAAAATGATCATCTAGTAATATATATATATATATATATATATATATATATATATATATATATATATATATATATATATTTGAACTTTATTTCAATCCTTCATGAGCTTCCGATCCTTAGCTATGATTAATTAAAGGTAAACATCATTTTTGTTTATGATCTATTATTCTGTTATGCTTGAAGTGTAATTATACCTTCTTAATGCTCAATATAAAGTTCAGTAGTGTTATAAAAACTTCCGAGAATTCCAGTAAGATATCTTTAATCATTTCTAAGATACAACGGTTCAGAGCTTAATCTAAAAATTGTACAAATTTGCTTTTACAGGATTTGGGCAATTTTGCTGTTACACCCGGTGTGTATATATATATATATATATATATATATATATATATATATATATATATATATATATATATATGTATATATTGGATAATGCATCAAAATTGATAGTTTCCTGAGTGCTGGTATGTGAATATTGATCCACCCTATTGTACATGTCATCAAATTATATATATCCGGTGAAGAAGCCAGCTGGATGAAAAAAGACACCAATAGCCTTGGTGACCAGAAGGAATCATGAATAGAAAATGTCTTCATTGCTTTCGAAACTGGCAGAATAAATAGTCATGTCGCGTGTTCTTTATATGATTGGTGGATATTAGTTATGACTGGGACGAGAAAAGGTTGGAAAAGAGCAATGGGGAAGATGGAGAAGTAAAAAATGGAAGAAAAACCGAGAAATGGGGGCCAAATGAAGAAAAATACAAAAGATTCTGACGTCAAAGAATTTTACTTATCCTATAAGTATTATTTGTATAGAGTTCACTATTTCTCTATCGATCAATCGACATCTAGTCCTCAATAAGGAGCGAAACCTTTAGTACAAATCTGCAGGACTAGCTTATTAACCATTACTCTGAATCGATATCAGCTTCTTTTGAACAAAAGCTTAAACGAAGGGATCACTCTCCAAGGATTGAACCTCCGATAACTTTCCTTCTTCTTTTCTTGGTATGAACAGCATTTGCTCGGTTATGTGACCGTCAATAGCCAATCAGAGGAGAGGATGACCGTCAATAGCCAATCAGAGGAGAGGGATTTTTTTTTAGAGAAAAAAGATGCGCCTTAGATTTGAGTGGAAACAGCGCACTGCAACATGACTTGTTCTTGACTTATAAATAGTGTGAGCATTTTACAACATTCGCTAGTTTTCGGTTGCAGGGTCGGAGAGAAGGCGTGTAACACATTTCTATACTCTATAAATGATTGGGAGGATAAGAGAAAAGACGTCTGAAATTATAGATATTGATGGTCTGTGACGTGAACCTGCAAACAAATACTCCATGTTTGATTTCATCATAGTTTCCAAATGAAAAAATTTCAATTAAGATTCTCTCTTTCTTTCTGAAAAATGAGGTATACCATAGTTTATTTCTTCCTTTCTTCCTTCCTTCTTTCTTTGTTTTTATATCTCGGTCTCTTTTTTACTTCTTTTTTACGTTCTTTCTATCTCAGTTTCTTTGTATCTTTTTTTGCGACTTTTTTCTTTCTTTCTTTCTTTTTTCTTTCTTTATTTATTTCATTCTATCTAAGTTTCTTTGTTTCTTTTTTACTTTTTCTTTCTTTCTATCACAGTCTCTTTCTTTTTTCTTCTTTATTTTTCTCTCTTTCTTTCTTTCTTTCTTTCTATCTCAGTTTATTTCCTTTTTAATTCTTTATTTATTTCTATCTAAATTTCTTTGTTCCTTATTTATTTTTTCTTTCTTTCGTTCTTTCTTTCACTCTGTCTCAGTTTCTTTCTTTCTTCCTTGCTTTCTTTCTTCCTTGCTTCTTTATTTCTATCATTCTATCTCGGTTTCTTTTTTTACTTCTTTCTTTCTGTCACATTTTTTTGTTTCTTTCTTTTTTCTTTCTTTCTGCCATTCTATTTCAGTTTATTTCTAAGTCTATTTATTTCTTTCTATCTTTCCTTCTACTTTCTTTCTTTTACTCTATCTCATTTTATTTGTGTCTTTCTAACTATTTTTTTTCTTTTTTCTTTCTTTCATTATATTTCAGTTTTTTCTTTCTTTCTCTGTTCTTAATGTCGATGGATTTTGTTACAGTTTATAACCTTTATTGAAAAGTGTGATCTATCTATCTATCTATCTATCTATCTATCTATCTATATATATATATATATATATATATATATATATATATATATATATATATATATATATGTGTGTGTGTGTGTGTGTTCATATCTATCTTATTTTTCGTTTTTTTTTTTAAATCGGAATCACTCCAATCAAGAGAGCAATAGTACTAAAACCCAAGAAGTTATAGGGTGTGAAATAATTAGGAACAGAAACATTAATGATGAGCAGAAAGAGAAGATAATAATCACGTAGACAGTAGATACCGTTTGACATTGCAAAATAAATTTTGCCATATTAAAGTTGTCTGAAAAGCATGGAGCCGGGAGGGAGTTCCACAGGCTAAAAGTGCAAGAGAAGAAACTGTTAACATAGAATTTACGGCTACATCTAGCCAGAGGCTAGTGCTGCGCTTAAATTATTAGGTTGGTGCAAAAATAATGTCGTTTTTTGACGTTCAACTTATGTGAGAAAAACGACATTATTTTTGCACCAACCTAATAAAAGATTCTAGGTACCATAGTGAAAAGCTTATTCGAACAATTACAATGAAAGTATCTTTACAAAAGACATCGAATGTCAACCTTACAGAGGTGGGAAAGTGACAGGAGCTGAACCACCGGATCAGGATCAGTAATATTGCAGATTTTTCTTTCGATATTATCAATAGACTCAAGGTGGATGTCAGGAACGCCGAACCATATGTTGCAGCAGAATTCTAAGCATGGACGAATGGTAGACTTATAGATATGTATGATAGATTCTGGAGAGAAAATTTTCCTCGCCCTGCATAGTGAACCGACTTTCTTAGCGGATAACATAGTAATGGATTCTATAAAGTTTTTTTTTTAACTTCATATCAGCTGAGAACGTGGGCCGGAGAAGGCGCAATGGGTCACTTTCCTGGAGGATAGCATTAACTATGATGTTGGAAGGCACTCTCAGATGATTAATGGAGAGAAAATTAGTTTGGAGGGGTCAAAATTAACAAGTCATCTTTTACCCCCAGTTAACTACGAACTTGATGTCGTTTTGGACATCGGATCCCATTTTGACCTTGTCAAATTGATAAGCCTTACTATCTATCTATCTATCTATCTATCTTAGTGTGTTCATATCTAAGTTGTTCATATCTGTATCTGTCTATATTTTTGTGCACTATTTACATTATTCGGACTATTGTCCTCATCTTTGTCACCATATTTATTACAACGTTTCGGCCGTTGTACGCTCCGGCCTTCTTAAGGTGTTTGGAATGTCGAACTTAACTCTTTGTTTCGCTCACTGGTGTAGAATGTTCTAGTTCCACGTGCCATGTTTAATGGAGATCAGTTATCAGTTATCTCCTGTTAATTCCCCTCTCCAAGTTCTCCACTCCCTTAATCGGGTATTGAACTCACACTCTTTGGGTCTTGTCACTGGATCTAACCAACGCCTTTATCCACTGTGCCATGTGTCCTTGTTCATATTTACCTATCTGAGTACCTCGGCGTGGTGTAATGATTAGCAAGCTTGTCTCGCTAGATCAGTTACGAAAATAACCATATCTATCTATCTATCTATCTATCTATCTCATTCTGTTCTTATTTATCTATTGAAAATTAAAAAATTTCAGAATAATAAAATATAAATTGTAAATAATAAACCAACAACATCAATAGACAAATAATTATCCTTAAAGGTTGTAAACAAGAAAGGAAGCGACAGATTTGGCTCCGTGGATGGAGAAGCCAGAACAATTCTAATGGAAATGTGTTAGCAAATTGAATGATTTAAATGCGAGTCTTAATTAATAAGGAATACTGACGAGGCAGTTTTGAAGAAGAAGAAGAAGAAGAAGAAGAAGAAGAAGAAGAAGAAGAAGAAGAAGAAGAAGAAGAAGAAGAATGCAGAAAGAATTAAATCTCAAGAGGACAAACATGACATCTTGAATGTGTTAAAGTTTCTTGGCCAGAACAATTAAATTGGCGCGAACAGAGAGGCAAAGACAGAAGAAGGTTCTAAGGAAGTGAAGTAGTTTGTCAATCTGAGAAAAGCGGGGAAAGGCGGGGCTGGTTTGAAATAGAAAGAAGAATTAAAGAACAAATATGGTTTTAAAAAAGAAAGGGAATTAAAATTGTAAGGAAGTTAATGGGAAAATTAAAATAATATGAAAATAATGAAAGAGAAAAAGTATTGGAGAAAGAAAAAAGAAAACGATAGGAGGGAACGAACGAAATAAATAAATAAATAAATAAAGAAAGAAAGAAAGAAAGAAAGAAAGAAAGGGGAAAATGAAATCAAGAAAGTAAGGAAGGAAGAAAGGAAAACCGAAATGAATGAAAAAAGAAAGAAAGAAATACGAAAGAATGACCCAGATGTAAGCGTAATTCCAGTAGAACTGGGGCAACGCTTTCTTTCGGTTGGGATCAAAGTGTAGTATCCGTTCCCCTTATTGTTAATAGTAATAATAACGTTTTCTTTGTAAATAAATATTTGACATTGATTAGCTGAGCAGTCTGTACTATCGTTGGTTGGAATTTATATAATCTTTTTTTAAACAATTCAGGGAAATAGGTTTCTCATATCCACGTTGATCGCCCTTTCCAGTATTGATGGGGGTTTCCATATTAACTTTTCGTTTGAGGTAGCGTGGAATGTTAACTCCTTGTAAAAGAATATATATAGGACTAGTTAAAGAGAAAATCATAAAAGAGACCAAATTGTTTCCTCAGTGTCCATTTACGAAAGTGTATTCATGTAATATCACCCCTATATTTCTGAATGAAAAAAGAATAAGAGTAAAAACTAAGAAAAAAAGAATGAAAGAAAGAAAGAAAGAAAGAGGAAGATAGGAGAAATAATAAAAAAAACTGATATGAAAGTAAGAAAAATTAGATAAGTAAAGAAAGGAAAAGAGGAAAAAAGAAAGAACATAGAAAGAACGAACCGAAGAAAGAAAGAAAGAAAGAAAGAAAGAAAGAAAGAAAGAAAGAAAGAAAGAAAGAAAGAAGATTCTCGGACAAGAAAAGTAGAAGATAACATATAGATATACAGAGAGGGTCAAAGAAAGAAAGAAAGAACAAAAGAAAGAAAGAACAAAAGAAAGAAAGTAATCTCTCTAGCAACTGATTGATTTTGTTTTTACGGCTTATCAAACCTTCGTTAGTTATTTAAAGCCGAAACATTTTGCACTGTAATAATAATTCTTTACATTTTTACAGGGAAATATTGCATTAACAATTTCATTTTAGATCTCTTATTTACCTCTATCCCCTACTTATGTCGTACTCTGCGGCCCCTCCCTCTAACAACTCCGATCAAGCGGTAGTGCCTATAAATATCATATTCCGTTCTTCCATCAGCCATGGACAAAAGAATATCTTTCTTTTATCAACGTGCTGATTGGGACTCGTTCCATGACTTCCTTCACGATGTCCCTTGGAATGAAGTTTTTAATCACTCTGTTAAAGAATGTACCAATTAAGCCCCCCTCCTGGATGAAAACCGCCATAGAAGTTTTCATTCCAGCACAGAAATACTAAGTGAAACCACGATCAACTTGATTGCTGCGAATTCTTTTGTCGGCACAGTATACTTGCTATTATTTGTTTTCTCTTTCGTAGGATTGCTCATTGTGCAGGTGGTTCGCCATTGACAATTAATCTTCTTTGCGTTTACGAACGAGGCAAGTAAAACTTCAGCTGGAGGCCTAATGACCAGGGAGCTGTACGTCAGTTAAAATCAACACATGAAATCAACGTTTGGAGACCTCTGCCTTATGTGGTAGTTACAGGGAACTCCACCTACCATCACATCTCAATATTAATATTTGGTTGGCTACTGGGGAGGAAAAACCAGTCATTTCTTCTTTGCATAGAGATTGTACAACTGAATGAATCTGTAGAATAGATTAGAGGAAAATAATGTGGTAACAACGTAAGCAACATAAAGAATGAATTTATTCATTCGATGAAACAAATAGACAAAAAAAAAAGACGAAAAAAATATTAGGTCATCCCATAAGTTCTGTCCGAATTTTAACTTTTTGTTAAAATGAACGAAATTTAAAGAGTATTTTATAATGTCTAATGGAGCTGAACATTAGTTTTATGTTTAGATGCATTTAAACGGATCAAACTTTATTTCAGAGAACAATAAAATTAAATTTTGTTTCATTAAAACACTGCTAACATGGAAGTACGCAAGAATCATTTGAGGCACATAATGCTTTATGAGTTCAAGAAAGGAAACTAAGCAGCCGAAGCGGCTAGAAACATTCACTCAGTTTATGGAGAGGAATGTGTGAATGAAAGAACTTGTAGAAGATGGTTTGCAAAATTCAGAGGTGGAGATTTCACCCTTGAAGATGAAGATCGAACCGGACGTCCAGTTGAGTTTGATGAAAAGCTTCTTGAAGCAGCCCTTGAAGAAAATCCTGCTTTATCAGTTGAGGAATTGGCAGTGGTTCTCAGTTCAAACCATACAACTGTTCATCGTCATCTTCAACAACTTGGAAAAGTTCCTAAACTTGGAAAATGGGTGCCTCATGAATTGTCTGAAAACAACCTCAAATCCCGAGATGACATTTGCTCTTCTGTCCATTCTCGCCAACTTTGTTTCACCTTTTTTGGATAGACTTGTGAATAGCGACGAAAAATGGATCTTTTATCGAAATGTTAAGCGTCGTAGACAGTGGCTTGGTAAAGGGGAAGGACCCCAGCCACAGCCGAGAAGGGAACTTCATGGGCAAAACGTTCTTCTTTCAATCTGGTGGGATTGCCAAGGAATAATCCACTTTGAATTCTTACCACCTAATACAACAATTAATGCTCAAATATACTGTCAGCAATTAGAGCGTTTGAACCAAGCTTTGAGGAAAAAAAGACCTGCTTTAGTGAATCGAAAACGGGTGATGTTTCATCAGGACAATGCGCGACCACACACAGCAAGAATCACGTCACAAAAGATCAAAGAACTTGGTTGGGAGAAAATTCCTCACATACCTTATTCTCCCGGCCTTGCTCCTTCAGACTACCATTTATTTCGTAGCTTACAGAATCATTTGGAAGAAACAGCTTTTGTAACACAGGAAGAGGTTAAAACTGACATTTGTGAGTTCTTCGAATCAAAGCCAAAAGAATTTTACAGTAATGGAATTAGTAAGCTTGTTAATAGATGGAAGGAAGTCATAGATAATCAGGGAAAATACATTGTTGATTGAATCTGTAATTAAATGTAACATTTGGTCACCCGTTTTCTTTATTCAAAATTCGGACAGAACTTATGGGATGACCTGATAGGAAAATGAATACTATAAAGTGAGTAATACGTAAATATTGGTTTTAATGTCACCGAATTACAATATTGTTAAAAAAACCTTAAACCACTTTAAACTATAAACAAATTATAATAACTGTTAGTGGTTGTTTCGCATAGTTTTTATAGATTAAATTTTTGCATCATTATACTTATTTACATACATATTTCTATTGTATTTGTTTCGGGTGTTCTGCTGCATTCTGTATTGTATCTGGGTCCCCACGTTAAAACGGTATCAACGAAAAGGACCATTCTTTTTTGTTATTCGTTTTATTAACCCTAGAATACTAACCATGGGTATATAGTACCCAGCGCCAAATTTTCTATTTTTAATTACAATTTTCAGTAACTGATTTTCTTACCTAAATAATATGTTTTTCAGTTCCAATTAATGTTAACTCTAAATACAAAGTTTGAAGTGCTTGCATGTAAATTATTTCAAATAAAGATTTATAATTATTTTTTTTTTGTTGTTGATATTTTCAAAACCGGGTATGGTAAACCCATGGTTAGTAGTGGTGTAACTTTAATTGATGGTTTGTGTTCTCGGGTTAATGTTTCGACAGTGTTGAATTTCAGATTTATTAGTGATTTTTATAATTTTGTAAATACACATTGCCAAGAGAGTAGTGTATACAGTAAAAATCAGTTTCAAGAGAATAACTGTCCTTTTGAAACACCGTATATTTTTTTAAACATGAAGGTTAGACCTAGAACACTAACTATGGGTATATAGTACCCAGCGCCAAATTTTCTATTTTTAATTATAATTTTCAGTAACTGATTTTCTTACCTAAATATTTTTTTCAGTTCCTATTAATGTTAACACAAAGTACAAAGTTTGAAGTACCTGCATGTAAAATATTTCAAATGATTTATATTTAATTTTTTTTTTTTTATATTTTCAAAATCGGGTATGATATATCCATGGTTAGAAGTGGTGTAACTGTAATTGACGGTTAGTGTTCTAGGGTTAAGTGTGGCAGCTTGGATTCTAAGAGGAATGACGTCACAGGGACTCAGCCAGTCGCTAACCTGGATGTGAGAGGCATATCGACGCTTCAGAATTCTTTAGGCCCTCTGTTAATTCACGCCATTTTGGACTTATATTCAAAACCCAGACAAAAGCAATTCATCACTGTCAAAATGCTACGCTCGCGAGGCACTCCAGCCAATCGCTGACCATTCTGGCCTTCGCATTCTGTAATATTTCTGAATGAGAAAGAACAGTGCGGGAAGTCCCCACCAAAAAATAAACTTAACCGGCGCAAACGTTTTCGTCCACTTCCTATGAATCAAGTCATATTTCTTTTTCTACAATGATGCTCACCTTGAACAAGGCTCATGAGCCACTCGATGTAGAGGGTAAAAGACTAAGAGTCATAGTTTATTGTGAGATGTAAGAAAGATAAGGGTTAACCATAGATTTTAACATGTAAAGATTGTATTGATAGAGGAGGCGTCTTCCTGGGAATCGATTTCACAAAACAGAAGATGCCCGAGCGGAACTTACGTCTTACAATGGAATACGAAAGGAGTGTGGGTGGTTCACTCGTCTGTGCGTGGCAGAGAGGGTCTAAGCTGTAAAAGGTCTGAACTAGTGGAACTAAGATAACCGCTAATTGTAGACTTAAACCGGTTATGTTTATAGTGATCAGTGACGAATCTTCTTTGAAATCGATTCCACAAAGCAGCAGTTTGTGGGAAGATTCTCGAGTGGAATTTATATTTCACCAAAGGAATACCATGGAAATGAGGGCAGTTCACGACAATGGGCGTGGTACGGTAGGTCTTTGTCTTGAAGGTTAGAATTGATGGAACGAAGGAATGTTGTCCATCGGAAAAAAATTTCCATGGAAATAGCGATAAGAGCGGCGAGAGGCTTGTGACTTTTCGTCTGTGGGAAAAGGGACTGTAGGGTGGGAAATAATTAATCACCAATAAAGAGACGGATACGATTTTCGACTTTATCAAGGCTGGAAAGTAAGGGCTGGGGAGATATTGCCCATATATGGCAATAGTACACAGTTTTTGGCCTGATCTAGATTTTCTAAATATAGAGGATAGAAAGAGGGGTCAGGTACTTACTGTATCGGTACAGAGAACTGATTATTGTTCCAGTATCTTTAGCGATGGATCGTATGTACGAGTTTCTGGGTTGAGATTACGTCCCAATAGGCGCTCAAGGCACGGGACATCACTGAGAGATCATTACACGGACTAATATTTGTTAAGGCATTTCACCCCCAAGCAAAGCAGGAGTGCCGCTAGCACGCAAGGGGTTACAGAGGATTGAGAACAAGAGGCGTGTTTCTGGAAAGGATACAGAAAGAACAGGAAATAAGCCCAGGGTGTTAGATGCCGATTGACATTACACTTGAATATTTGAAGATTATAGTCATCGGGGAAGCAAGTAAGGGGAAGTGGGTCCCACAGACGGGAAGTGCGGGAGAAGTAGCTGATTGAGAAGAAGAGACGGTTACATTTTAACCGTTTTGACAGTGGAAGGGTGGGACCGAAATGCCAGCCTGGTAGCTCGTTTAAATTCATGTAGTCCGGGGGCCAGCGAAAGTAGCTCGTCGGAACAGTTGCCGTGAAGATATTTGTAGAAGAGACAGAGGGAGGCCACAGCACGTCTGTGGGATAGCGATTGTAGACTAGATGCCAGATCAGGATCTATCATCTTGCACATTCGTCTCTGGATTTTGTCAAGGACCTCGAGACGTACAGCGCGAACACCACACCATATATGACAGAAATATTTCATGCGAGGAGAGTGGGTTCATTTATAGATTTGAAGGATGGACTCGGACGAGATCACCTTTTTGTTGTTGTAAAACTAAAGTTCATCGAATGCAATGCTCAATGGTTACTCGTGGTTTATTCAATAAGGCATATGGTTGTAGGTACAAAGACAGGAAGATTATGAGGATAAGGAGGATAGTTAACAATTGACTTGAAGGTGCTAAGATTGTAGTGCACACGGAAGTGTTTTTTTTCCAGAAATTAGCATTTCTCTGTGGAAAAAAAGTTTTTATTATCACAACATTTCGGCTGATGTGTTCTTCGGCTTTCTTCAAATGTCTATCGACACAGTTAACCTTCAGGTAATTTCGAACTGAATGCTATATTTAATCTGTCAATATTTCTGAGATGAGGTATTATGTACAGTATTTACATTAGTCGGACTATTGTCCTAATCTTTGTCGCCATATTTGTCACAACGTTTCGGCCGTTGTACGCTCCGGCCTTCTTCAGGTGGTTGGAATTTCGAACCGAACCCTTTATTTCGATTCATGGCTCGTGGAACTAGAACAGTTTACCCCAGTGATCGAAATAAAGGGGTCGGTTCGAAATTCCAACCACCTGAACAAGGCTGGAGCGTACAACGGCCGAAACGTTGTGACAAATATGGCGACAAAGATGAGGACAATAGTCCGACTAATGTAAATACTGCTATATTTAATGTTGTTGTTCTTATTCCGCTGTTCACATCTAGGGAGATATCGTATTGTTCTTATTTATTGGGCGCCCAGTGGAAAATCTGTACTAAGCGACCAAACGTTTTCATCTTCTAGCCTATTGTTCCAGGTTGGGGGGGTAATCGTCTCGTATATTGCCTCCGGGGGGACTAACTTGACTCCGTAACTTGGAGCATTGATCTTAATGTTCTCCTTGCTTACCTGACATTAAGTGGTGTTTCGTTAAATAGCTAAATATATATATTAAGTATTTGTTTCCGATTCTCGAAACTGTAGGTCAACCGGGCGGATGGATCTTAAGCGTTTGTACACAAAATATACGATCTGAAACGCACTCATAAGGTCCATATTAAGATATCTAATGTGAACTCACTTAACGCCAGGTGACAAACTCCAGAACTACATTAACTCTTGAAATCATCTCGAGTACAAATTTCATCCACTTGCCGAGGCAATGTAACGTGTGATAAGCCCCGATGTCAATTTGGAAAAATATTATCACTGTTCGTATTTTTACGCCACTTGGCACGCAAAAATAACACGATCAGCTCCCATGACCTTTGATAGTTTTCTTGTAACAAATATAAAATTGGAAATTATATCGGCGAGACATATATGGGGTTCCGTGTTCCGTTTAATAACCATAAAATAATACTCAAATACAACAACATCAATTTCACTGTAGCTGCACATTTAAAACCACCGGACCATAGCAGAGATAAAGTTAGATGCGTCAGTTTTGTGTCTTCATTTAAATGTCAAGAACGCGAAAAGACCGAGTTAAAATACATTTTTTTAATTCACATATTCTAGGTTTAAGTAGGAATTAATGGATACTTAATGAATACATAATCCGCAGAATGTCATCTGCAACACGAATAGTGGCCTACGACTAGCCAAATATTACTAGAGTTCGTCAGTAATATAAAAAGTGCGAAGACTCCCCATCCCCAAAGTTTAACTCCATTTTGTTTCCCATTGAGAGAGGAGACAGTCGTGTCAAAAAATTCCGATATTTAACACCTTTTATTAACATGCTTCTCGTTGAAGGCCTAATAATATAAAATAAATGTGCTTATTCTTACTATCATTATTATTATTGTTTTTTACCTCACGAATTTCTTTCATCGGCTTACTATATTTGCATACACACAACTACATAAATATATATATATATATATATATATATATATATACATATATATATATACATATATATATATATATATATAAAATATAAATACTACTAAAATATATCTGAACAATAAGAATAAAAACAAAAGGAAATTTGTCTTTATACACAAACACACACACACACATATATATATAGGTGTGCATGTATATATATATATATATATATATATATATATATATATATATATATATATATATATATATATATATATATATGAAGAAATATAGTCTTAAAGTGTGCTATATTTATGGGATAATAAATATTAATATATATATATGTATACACACCCAAGTATAGGATTGGTGTATACGGTATAAATTTCAATAACCAACAAATACTATTCTTAAAAGTGTGATCAATATAGAGTATAGCAAATATAATTATTTATTCGAAAATTATAACATAAATATGTTTTAAAATCACTACAAAATAGCCATTTTGTTTCAACACTTCTGGTGTTTTATCAAGTGATGGTGTTGAATGTAGAATAAAGGGTTTTAAAAGATTTGAACCTTTTAAAACCCTTTATTCTACATTCAACACCATCATTTGATAAGACACCAGAAGTGTTGAAACAAAATGGCTATTTTTGTAGTGATATTATAACATATTTATGTCATAATTTTCGAATAAATAATTATATATATATATATCCAAATGTAATGAGAACGAAAATAATATAATATAAATATTTCTACTCTCTTATATACCTTTCCAAATCTTAGATTATGATTCTTAAAATGTTTTTGCACATCTATAATACTAGTAATAGTATCAGATACATTGATTTACATCTGTACTTATTCTACAAGTTATACAGTGCAACGATAGGTCAAAATTTGCTTATAAAAGTTATATAAATATCCCATACATTTTTATATACGTTTCTACTTCTATCTTAAATTCTGAACTAAAACTTATTGTAAAAAAAAACAACCCCAAATAACTTATGTTATCAACATACCAAAAAAAGAAAATCTCCACCTCTTAATTTATTAATTTACAAAATACATTCATTGATTATAAAACGAGTAGCAATAATTCCAACCTAAATATACGCAATTCAGATCTGGTTCTGGCTTTGGCTGATAATGTTATAATAACCTCGGAGAATATATTTAATCATGTCTAAGATACAAGGGTTCAAAGCTTAATCTAACAATTGGACAATTTTAGTGTTTCACGATTTGGGCAATTCTGAAGTCATACTCGGTATATACACATACAATTATAAATCGTGCTAGCTAATCCCCAAACAATGTTTCTTCACATTCGGCAACCACTTCTATAGAAAAAATTTGGCTTACCGATAGGATCTTCTCTAAGCGGTGTTCTGGCTTGTCTAATTTTAGAATTTCTAGAAAATGACGTTTTCAAAAACATTCTTCCACAAAACTCTTCCTATTTCAGATACATAGACGACTCCATATTGATATACCCACAAAACGCTATTTTAACAGATCTTGTGAAGAAACTTGATAGCGTTGAACCTACAATATGTTCAACCCTTGAACCAGAAGCCCACTACAATCTTCCCTTCCTAGATATCATGTTACACAGAAACAAAAGCGAATTCAAATTTGACGTTTGCAGAAAAGCTACAAAAGTTGATCCGGTCAACTTCTATTCCAACCACTCGTATAAAATTAAATTTGGTATAATTATAGGTTTCTACTTAAGAGCATTAAGAATGTGAAACACCCAATACCTACACAAAGAAGAAACACAAAGAGAAAACACATTCAAAAACTTCTATTATCCTTTATAACTTCATCCACATCGCAAAGAGAAAGCCACATAAAATACACGGTCACAACAAAAATAACCTTATCCACAATAATAAACTAAACAACCCTACTTACCAACTCCATAATCTCGACTATCCAAAACAACTTATCGCATCTAAAAACCCAAATAGTCACAACCACTTCCAAAAACAATATACGTCCATCAAATAACATAACAATCTAAACTAGATTCATTAAACAAGAGAAAAACAAAAAAAATTCTTGAATATTACTCGCTGACTTTACTTTTTGTCAGACTTTCAATTATGGCACTTCATGTCCTCCATATGTTTTGAGTGACCTTTCAACCACCTGATGAACATTCATGAACGTTTTAAAAAACCCTTGATAAACCAATGACATCCTCGCCTTTGTTCATAAAAACGTGCAGCGAAATTAATCCTACATTACCCTGATAAAGTTACTCAGAGGACGAAACGCATCGGCTAAGAATAGTTTTTCCTCTCGTCTCTTTCTATATATATATATATATATATATATATATATATATATAGATAGATAGATAGATAGATAGATAGATAGATAGATATTTTTAAGGTGTGCTATATTTATGGGATAAAGTGCTCAATATCAGAGTTAGAGCTTATGTACATACAAATATAAAAGTGAACATTGAAATCAACACTCAGAGGCGACAGACTGTTTCATACTAGACGCAATCGTTAGGCCGTCAGCATGAAAGCTGAAGGTCTGAAATCGTCAACATGAAACAGCTTGTTGCCTCTGAGTGTTGACTTCAATGTTCACTTTATATATATATATATATATATATATAACATTTTACATCGGGCGATTTTGTGGTTGTGTACGTTGGCTTGGGAAAGTAGTAATTCTCACAAATTCATCTTTCCTGAAAGAATTACTATTTTCCCAAGCCAAAATACACAACCACAAATATGTAGAGAAAAAAAAAAAAAACAACGTTAATTCCATCATTGCATGCCTTTGAAGATGTACAGGACATACGTCAATGAAATACCATAACAATCTAAACTATATTCATTCAACAAAAGAAAAACAAACAATTCTTGACTATAACTCGTTGACTTTACTTTTTGCCAGACTTTGAATTATGGCACTTTGTGTCCTCCATATGTTTTGACTCACCTCTCAACATTCATGAAGGCGCTCAAGTTTGAAAAGCCTTGATAAGCCAATCACATCGTCACATTTGTATATAAACACGTGCAGCAAAATAAATCCTACCTTGCCTTCATAAAGTCCCTTAGAGGACGAAACGCATCAGCTCAGGATAGTTTTACTTACGTCTCTTTTTATTCATATATATATATATATATATATATATATATATATATATATATATATATATATATATATATATATATATGCAGGTGTGCAGAAAAATAGGAAAGAACACGTTAGGTAGATAATCCGGTGTTCCTTAGTATTTAGCTTTATTTTCAAAAAGACAGTGCTCCATACACAAGTAGAGCTTATATTATAATAATATTTTTAGTTTTTAAAACTATGATTCCTTCGCTACATAAGAGTTCTCATGTTTCAAAAGCGAGAGCCGAGACCCCTAACATAATTTTTGAAGTTACGTAGAGTTAAGGTGTCTGGACCCGCTTCCTTGTCAAGCGAGAATTTGGGAATAAGCTATCTTTTGGTTCGCAAGTGTTTATAAGTGCGGTATCATTGGAACATTAGTTGCTATGGAAACTGCTAGTTTCGGCCGTTGAAGTTAGGTGGTTTAAAGAGCTAAGAAGTAAGAATTAATTTTTATGGATTGCTTATAAAATGTTCCGTTTGATATAGGTGTATTCTTGCTGATACTGATTTTTTATTATTTCATTCACTATCTGCAACTTATTAAACTAAGACATGAAAATATAATTGAACAAAAGCAACACAATTAAATTAATAACAACAAAGATGGAGTCTGTATTTTATACGATGACACAAATTAGAAATATTTAATACTGCAGTTTCATTATTTTCGTGTAAAAATCGTTGTACGTTCTTAATTATTAATATTATTTTTGAAAAAATCCAAGTTCATTTTCAAAATTGATTTGATGAATCATAGAAATCAATTTCTCTTGTCCACCTGTCATCGAAGACCTTCTGTGGCGACAGATAGACTTCCGGTTTGCTTGACGCAGAAGGAGGAGGAAATATGGCGGCTTTGCACCAGTTATTATGGATTAGACTTAGGTGCTATGTTTATGTTATTTTTTATGCGTGGGTGTGAATGTGTGCTTGAATTAACAAGAGAAAATGTATTCTTTTTCTTTTGCTGTGTAAAGATCGTTCGATTCGATGCAGCAATGCAAGTGGGAATGGATGAGGAAAAAACAGAAAAGGACAATGTAAAATTAGGACGAAAAGAAACGGAGGAAGAAGAAGATGGAGAAAGGTAAAAGTAAAATAAAAGGAAAGAAGAAATAGTTATAGAAGAAGAAATCAGTTCACGAAGAAGAAAAACATTTATAGAACAATAAGAAGAAAAAAAAACAGTTATAAAAGAGGAAGAAGAAGAAATGAAGAAATAGAAAAACAACTGTAAAAAAATATAGAAGAAAAATAATTTGATAAGATGGCGGTCAACAATGAATAAAAATTAACAGTAGGAAATAGAAGATAATAAAATAAGACGAAAGAAATAAAACAGAGGAAAAAATGAAGACAAAGACAACGAAGAAAGCGAAGAATTAAGGGGGAAAAGAAAACTGGGAATTTGATGAAAAAAAGAAAAATGCAAGCCAAGAAATGGTGTAAAAGGGAAAAGAAGACAAAAGGAGTGACCAAGAAGAAGAAAAAGAAAAAGTAGCAAGGCCAAAACCAACAACAAATCGGTACAAAATGTTAAATTGAGCTAAGAAGAAGGAAAGAGTAGGCCCTGTAGAAGAAGATCAGGAAAAAGAAGAAGAAAGTAAGAATTAAGTGAAAAAAGAAAAGATGATGAAAAGAGAGGACAAGAAGATATGCTGTTGCGGTATGGATTATCTCCCCTTATAAATATTCTGTATTTAAATAAGTTCACTAGAACATATTCCATTCTAAGTTAAATTTTAAAACACCAGATACGATATACCTGCGGTTGTCTTATCGCTACAGCTGTGTAACAGAAGAAAAAGAAAAAGAAAAACTTAAAGAAAGAAGAAAAGACGGCTATGATGAAGAAGAATAAAAGGCACATGAACGCCAACAACAACTAGGAGAATGATGTCAAGCTAGGCCAAGAAGAAAGGAAAGGTAGGCATGTAGAAGGAGATCAAGGAGGAGGAGAAAGAAGGCAAGAAAAACGGAAGAAAGAAAGAAAGAAAGCAAGAAAAACGGAAGAAAGAAAGAAAGAAAGAAGGCAAGAAAAACGGAAGAAAGAAAGAAAGAAAGAAAGAAAGAAAGAAGGCAAGAAAAACGGAAGAAAGAAAGAAAGAAAGAAGGCAAGAAAAACGGAAGAAAGAAAGAAGACAAGAAAAACGGAAGAAAGAAAGAAAGAAAGAAGGCAAGAAAAACGGAAGAAAGAAAGAAAGAAGGCATGAAAAACGGAAGAAAGAAAGAAAGAAAGCAAGAAAAACGGAAGAAAGAAAGAAGGCAAGAAAAAAGGAATGTAAAAGAAAAAAAAAGATTGACGTAAGAAATAAAAACAGGTCAAGAGGGAAGAAAATGATCGTAAAGTATATAAGGAAGGCCAAAGAGAAAAATAAACTAAAAACCAACCGTATCGATAATTTGCCCGTCGTTCGGAGTCTACATTTCTCTTCCGATATGAATAATCAAGAGTGGCCTCCCCTCCTTTTGCTACTCTCCTCTTTCGGGGAGCTATTTCCGGTTACTGGGACTATAAAAGGACACTATACGCGAACCTTGTATTCTTAGTTGAATAAAGCTTTCTTAAAGCCTACACCTGCGTACTTTTGTCATTACACCGATATCTAGTCAGTCTTTTCTTTCTTTGCAAAAAATAAAATGAAATAAAAAAAATGTTTGCAAAATTTAACATTTTGCGATTTCTAGTGTCCATTTTTTTTTTTTTTTTTTTTTGTATATATCATTTGATTTGGCCATCTCTCCGGGTAAGCATTTCTCATATGGAAACAAGACGTTGTGTGGGTCGTTTAACGTGTATGGATGCTGACATTGGTATTGGAGAGCCTATTTCAAATTGTAAGCCAGTCTGTTGTGTTCACTTTCATACAACTGCTCTTTGAAATTACCTGACGCCTTACACCATACTTTATCTTTACAAGAATCAAATTAAACCAAAAATGAAGTATTTCTTCCATCTCTAGGTTGAAGCTGCACAAATTTCAAAAATCATTTACGCAATCTTGTAGGAAATGATGACATTACTTAAATAGACTGGTCCAATAGTTACAAAAAAAATAGAGAAAAATTTCTGAGGAAATAATATTTTCCTTGTCACAATTTAAAAAAAAAAGTTTTTTTGTTTTTTTTCATTTTAGAAGTTGGGGGTTCTGTTCATAATATTGATACAGCGTAAAATTGATCCCTGACTTTTTAAAGATTATAATAACTCTTACTTTACAAATGTTAAGATTGAAACTGTACTTTCGTCATTGATATCTGCGTTTGATTTTTTTCTCTTCTTATATTCTTGAGCTTTTTAAAACTTCAAAGATTTTTCGTAAACATGTTTTTAATATTTTCTGTTTGTATTTTGAAATGTTTCTGATTCTGATTGTTCTTTAATTAGAAGGAATCTTTCTGTAAAAAGTGTAAAAACAAACTCAACCATACAAACAATTCGCACAATCTCGTCAGATAACTTCTTTTCTTCTTTTGTCTATCACTCTTTCTCTCAATATACCTTGTGGGCGTTATGGTTTCCAATCCCTTTTTCCTTATTATGCGCCCAAGTATTTTCAGATGGTGTTCATTCTGTTGTCACTTTCTTTCTACTGCTCCTAAAAGCACCTGACCCCCTTCCGCCGTGCTTTATCTTTACAAGAGTCAGGTCAAACCAAAACGTCTGTATTTCTGCAATATGTCAGATGAGGATACTCAATCCTCCCATACATTGTCGTCTAAATTACGCAAGATTGAAAATTTATCTAGCACGGAACAGTCTTGAGAGGAAAGGGAAACAATAAAGAACGAAGAGGTAACTGAGCTAAGTGTAGAGAGACGGAGACAGATGTAGGAATCGTCTTGAGATTCAAGAGAGTTCCCTAGCCAGCAGGAGATGTTCGCGGACATAAACTCCCAGGTCATGCATGTGAACTTTAGAGTCCTTTTTAAGCAGAAGAAGGTAACCAGGAATCGAGAAATTAGAGTACGGGATTAAAGAGTTAAGGTTAGTTTCGCAGACAGCTAGGATGTCCGGAGACTCTTCGGAGAGGAACGATTCCACACTGCAGAAGTTGGTATGAATACTACGAATGATGGATAAGGAAAGGTCAAGGGTTTATATCTTTGGTTGTTTATAGTCATGGTGTGTTATATTGGTAAGGAAGAGTAGTAGTAATAGCAGTCGGTCATCTAATGTAACATGTGCAGAAGGGAACTAGTGCGGACTGAGACATAGTGTGGCCTCCGGGTTGCACACTGGAAGTGCCGACCGGAACACCCTTCTATGTGCGATATGGCACTGCAAGAACTCCGACATTATGCGACTGTTGATTAGAGCAGCCTCTCAAGACCCTACACAAGAGTTCGGGCTCTTAACTACCAGTTGGGAACTGCAACCAGGAAACTGACAACACGGTACACTCAGTGTGAAGAAATATTGTCACCATCCACGCATATCACAAGAAATTCATGAAAACACCACGGCCTGAGAAAACCGTCAACCCCTTCCTAAACAAGAAACAAGGGATGAGCTTCTACTCCTGTTCTACTCCTATCTATCTATCTATCTATCTATCTATCTATCTATCTATCTATCTCAGTCTGACTAATATCTATCTATCTATCTATCTATCTATTATCTCAGTCTGACTAATATCTATTTATCTCAGTCTGACTAATATCTATCTATCTATCTATCTATCTATCTATCTATCTATCTATCTATCTATCTCAGTCTGACTAATATCTATCTATCTATCTCAGTCTGACTAATATCTATCTATCTATCTATCTCAGTCTGACTAGTATCTATCTATCTATCTATCTATCTATCTATCTCAGTCTGACTAATATCTATCTATCTATCTATCTATCTATCTCAGTCTGACTAATATCTATCTATCTATCTATCTATCTCAGTCTGACTAATATCTATCTATCTATCTATCTATCTATCTATCTATCTATCTATCTATCTGCTTGCTTTCCTGTCCATCGATTTAAGATAATGGATGCTATCGTATTATGTTTTCACTGCACTGTACTTTTCAACATTTTCCGTGTGGTGGGGAATGTCCGGCAGATATCAATCCCGACATTTACAGCCAACAAACCACCCGAGCCACTGGACCTATCTCTATTGTGTCCTTAACACATTAAAGCCATATTAATTAAAGAAACACGTTAATCACTCCATTACTTCCTAAAGGCTAGATGCGCACAGGGTTCCTGAAAAATACTTTCAATTTCCAATTAGCTAAAGTTATCCCCACTTCAAATGCGAAATGTTCTTCTGTCAAATACACTACAAAGGGTACACTTATTTCGTAATAACATTATTAATTATTGCCTCTCATTCGATGGTTCCCTTTCCTTATTGGGGAGATACCCCCACCCCGCACATCAAATGGGTATGATAAATATCATCCAAATTTGTTAGAGTCGTAATAGAAAACGCTTTTAGTATATCCTGTTTTTGTTTATAGATCATTTTTTACTTAATACAGATTAGTTAATGACAAAGTCGGTTTTCTCTGTTAGAAGGGTCCTAAATAGTCATTTTTTAAAGGTCTTCTTAAATTGGGATCACTGATAAATGTAAAAAAAAACTCACGCTTACAAGTTATAAAATAATTAATTTCAAAACGGCATTTTGCCCTTGATATGAATCGTGATGAAGGAAAATTTTAACACACGTTTCTTTCGCACAAAAAGGGAATGTATTGAACTCGACTCACCGATTTTTCCTTCTGAATCGCTAACCACGGTACTATTGATTTCTAAAGATATCTGTTAAATTCTATGAGTTAAAATTGATTTCTAAAGATATCTGTTAAATTCTATAAGTTAAAATTGATTTCTAATGATATCTATTAAAGTCTATAAGTTAAAATTGATTTCTAATGATATCTGTTAAATTCTATAAGTTAAAATTGATTTCTAAAGATATCTGTTAAATTCTATAAGTTAATTTGATTTCTAAAGATATCTTTTAAATTCTATAAGTTAATTTGATTTCTAAAGATATCTGTTAAATTCTATAAGTTAAAAATCAGGACAGACTATGCTTTCTAGACATAGCTGGCAACCAATCTAGAAGAATTCTGAATTCAAAACCAAGCACGATAGATTAAATAACCGTGCGTACTGGGCTCTTTAGCCATCGTTTTCAACCAGTCTAAAAGAGGAATAACTCAAAATTCAAAATACAGCCACTCGAATATAAATGCTTAGTCATGACGTGAACATACCATGTATATATGTATAAAAAAACACGAGAGATTTCACCAACTATGGATTATCCTATTGGTAAGCGATTATCCAGAGTAATACTGACACCAACGAGCACTGACTTCAAAGATGGACATTTGAACGGATGGAAAAATGCATTCGTTTGCCAAAATTTGACATTACTTTCAGAAAAATCCATATTGAAGTCGGTAATTGCGATCATCTGCAGACAGTTTTTTTATAATAATGAGAAGAAGCTGACAATAATAAGAATAAAAAATTAGAACAATTTGAACTCATTCTTTTTAAAAAAAAATTGGATGAAATTTATTATTTTTTAAAACATTTCAAATAAATTGTTTCGGACGGATCGATTTTAAATTTGTCAGCTATCATTATTATTCCTGACTATAAGAAACACCTTCATTTCTCTTTGCTTCTTGACACGCACACATTTCCGGATCCAAAGAACATTTTGAACTAGAAGTCTTGAGTCCTTGCGTACAAATTAAGAAATTTCTCTTTAGCACAGGTGAGGTTGCACAAAAAATGTACATTTTAATTACCCCCCCACACACACACTAATGCATTTATAATACCCTTCTTCTTCTTCTTCTTCTTCTTCATACTTATGTTATAATTTTCGAATAAATAATTATATATATATATATACATATATATGTATATGTGTGTATATGTATATATATATGAACTGTTTTTATGCAGCAATAATTCATTTATATAGCCTTCTTTTTTTAATTTAACAATACATGAACAAAATGAAAACAAAATATGAACTTATCTTTATAATTGTCACTTCTTACCAATTCTTCTAACATTAATATCACATACCTCAATATTAATTCTGAATCAGTTATATCCAAAATAAATTGCCCGAAAAGCGCCTCACAGTACGCTTCCGAAACTTTCATATGTATAAAAAAAAACAAAACAAGAGAGAAAAAGAGAGAGATTGATTGAGGGAACGAGATAGACAGTGAAAGAACGAGAGAGAGAGAGGGAGAAGAACGAAAGTGAGAATGAGAGAGAAAGAGAGATGAGGAGATCCAGATAGACAGTGATAGAATTAGAGAGAGAGAGAGAGAGAGAGAGAGAGAGAGAAAGAGAAATATTGATTGAGGGAACGAGATAGACATAGTAGCTTGCTTGAAGTGAATGGATTAAAATAATTACAAAATACGTTTGGGCTTAAAATAACCCACTATGGGTTGATAAAACGTAAAATCAAATCAGTCGATCACTTTCACGTAGTTGCTTGCCCACCATACACGTTTCTGTTTGGGATATTTAGTTAGATGTGATTGCTTGAATATATGTCATGTCATCAGCCAATGGTCGTAATATCCGGCATTTTTTCTCTGTCTTCATGTACAGCACTGACTTCTAATCTTATTAATGTTTACAATTTCTTGGATTATTATCTAATGATATTCACCATTTTTCACAACCTTAAGCGTTGTCTTCTCATTACTCAATAATGTTCCAGTATCTTCTTTCTCTTTTGAGGATATATATTACGTCTTACGATATATTAAACATCTTTATATACATTAGATTCTTTTTAAATTTTTTTTTAAGCTTTTCACCCCAAGCAAGGCTAGAAGCCACTAGCACGCAAGGGGTTACAGAAGTTTTGGAGGAAGAGCAGATAGGAGTGGTAAAGGAGAGGATGTGGAGAAAGATAGTGGATCGATCAAGGCAAGGGGGTTACAGAAGATTTGGAGCGAGAGCAGATAGGAATGAAAGGGGAAAGGATGTGGAGAAGGGAAGTGGATAGATCAAGGCAACTGGAGATGTCGATTGACGTTACACTTAAATAGTTGGAGATTATATTTGTCAGAGAAACAGGAATAAGGAAGGGAGTTCCACAGGCTAGAGGTGCGAGACATGAAGCTATTGGAGTAGAAGAGACGACTACATCTAACAGTTTCAACAGTGAAGGGGTTGGAACGGGATGCCAGCTCGTAGGACGCTTAAATTCATGAGGCCTGGGAACCAGCGAAAGCAGCTCATCGGAGCAATTAACGTGAAAGTATTTGTAAAAAAGACAGAGCGAGTCTGTGAGAGAGCGTCTGCAGACGAGATGACAGATCAGGGCCAATTACGTTGCATATCCGTCTCTGGATCTTATCAAGAACCCTGAGGCAAACAGCAGGGGCTCCAGACCATATATGCCAGCAATACTCCATGCAAGGGCGAATGGTTGATTTATAGATTTGGAGGATCGATTCCGGGAAGAAAAATTTCCTGGCCCGGCACAGGGAGCCAACTTTCCTTGCGGTGGATGATGCAATTGACTCGATGTATTTGTTCCATCTCAGATCAGCGGACAGCGTGAGACCGAGCAGCCGCAGAGAGGAGATCTCGAGAAGTTGGGCTTCAGACATTCTAATCGGATGCAGGGATGGATCCCTGTGGTGGTTAATAGAGAGCAGTTTTGTTTTAGAGGCGTTATAGAAAAAAAATTCAGTCACTACTTCGATCTAAAAATTCCATACTTATTAAAAGAGAAAGTAACTTACTTAAAAGGAAAATTCTCGAGAGCGCCGCTATCGAATAATTAACAAAATATACATCTGTGCCCCGGGTTTTTCCAATATCTCCATTCTTGAAAGAATTACTACTTTCCCAATCCAACATACATGATTATAAATACGTTAAAAAGATAAAAGAAAAAACGGTTGAATTCATAACCTCATGTTATTTAAAATACATAACACGTAAGTTAATGGCAAACTAAAATAATTTAATTATTAATTTGCATTAGTAAAAAATTCAAGTACATCACTTACTCACTTTTATTAGAGATTGGATTTTGTCCCTTCACATGATTCATAGTGATGTTATACTTTTTCGCAATTTTGTAAAAGTACGCAGATATCAATAAAGTTGGTAAATATTTAAACTTGACATTTTTAAATAGAAAAAAAAGAAACGTACAGATCGTTCCTTAGTAAATCAAAGGCTGATTTGAGATTCATCTTATGAACAGGATTTCTGACAAATGCCATGGCCTGAGGAAGGACTAATGAATGCTAATGTATAGAAATAGTTAAATATAATGAGGAAGGAATACTTGGAGAATCTGAGCCTCACAGGGTAGATCGAAGGCATAGGGACAGGCAGAGACAGTAGGTCACCTATCTGCTTAGCTTATAGGAATGGATGACAGAATTGGGAGAGGGGGGATGGTAAAAAGACAAAGCTTTCTAAGCGCTAAAAGGGGTAGGAAGTTGTGGAGCTATACCCCTCCACGCACTAAAGGGCACGGGACATATAAAACGTCGTGTGAGCGCTGATTGCCTTTTTGTATCAAGACTATTGTAATGAAATGGTTGTGCTGGACAATGAATGTTATGACGGGGGTTCTGTTCATAATGCAAATACAGTATCAAATTGACCCCTGACTTCTTATTTTACATTGTTTTTATTTAGAAATGCCATGTTTTAAACGGTACTTACGTCATTGATAATTGTTTACTATTGATTATATACTTTTTTGCAATTTTGTAAAAGTACGCAGATATCAATAAAGTTGGTAAAAATTCAAACTTGACATTTTTAAATAGAAAAAAGAAACGTACAGATCATTCTTTATTAAATCAAAGGCTGATTTGGGATTTATCTTATGAACAGGATCTCTGCTTCTAAATGATCATATTTCAGTTCTGACAAATGCCATGGCTTGAGGAAGTAACTATTCCATTTAAGACAACCTTGTAAGCAGCAGACGTACCAATTCATTGTACATAATCGCACCACTTCATATCAGTAGAAAATGTGAGACCATGAAAGCGCAATGAGTTTCTCTCCTAATGCTGATGGAGGGTATCTTTCTTTTGGTGGTAGAATTTGCTGTAAAAGATGCTGGGCTGCAATTGGAGTTGGGTCAATCGATAGAGCGATCATAATGAAAAGATGATAACGCATGTATAGGATAAGTGGCGATGAAACCGATGTTGTTTCTGAAGGCCTTGCGAGACCCGGAAATGAAATGTCAAGCAAGTGAAACCAATAGAAGAGTTTCAAATTCCGATTGCCGAGGGCAGAAACAAAACCATAGCTGGTGTCTAGATCAAACATGACAGCAAAAATGCATTTTTTTAATGATAATAATAACAATGGGTTTCTTTCAACTGCCTATGACTCAGAATATCGGATTTAGCCGGAATTATTCTCTCCTCTCCCTTACAATAAGCCACTACCGGAATACGAATTAAAACCTGAAATAAAGTCTGATATCACCATCCGCGGATAACCAACTGCAGTTTCACTTACCCACGGTTAGCACAATCATTACAATTAAACAGGAAATCTCCCATCTATGGACAAATTATAAAGCAGGTGGGAGAGACAGATCCTAAACAGGTACCGTAACGGCTACGGACGCAGAAAATGGAAATGGTGAACCTGAGTTCAAGTTCCGACCTAATCTGTTGCATTTACTTTCGCACTAATGTCACTGGGAAACCCGTCTTTTCTCCTTGGCTTAGCAGACTGGGCTCTTTAGCCGTGGATAATAATTAGCCTAAAAGAAAGTAAACTTCCAAGAATTCCAAGCCGTGTAGAAAACAACGGGAAACCACTGCACTATATTTCCCCAGAATGCATGGCAATTCACTGATAATAAATAAAAGGAAACTGTGAGGAGACATAATCGTCTATATCCAGGAGAGATATATTTTAACTTAATAATAGTAATAAACTGAAATACCGTTACAAATATATTTCCAAAGAGTAAACTGCAATTCAAAGAATTTAGGTCAGCTGAGCAACAAATTGAATTAAAATTAAAAGCTTAGAGTAAAACAAAAAGCTTGAAATAATTTACCATTATGGAGACTTGAGGTTAACAATCGGATAAGAGATTTATCAGGTTTAAATGAATTAAATCCCTAAAAATTCACTGCCAAGTGTTCCAAGAATTATGACTAAAGGTAAACCTTTCCAAAATAAAAGTTTGGAACTGGAATGTATTAGCTGCTGCAGACCCGGAATTTCTTCATAAAAAGTCAGAATCTGAAATTAGTAAATACCAAATACTTCAGATACCTCGGTGTATGAATCAGTTCTAACAAATTTTGAATAGGCTGCACTCGAGGTAGAAATGTCCAAACAGTGGCGTACTTAGAAAGGGTGGTTCGCACAGGGGTGGGGGCACTTTTATGGGCGGGGGGTCAGCACTTGCTGTGGGATATAAGCCTGTATAGGCTGTATTGAAATAAAAGTGGTCTTAATATCAGAACAGTACTCAGATTTGAGGGATCTTTTCGACTTTGAATATATATATATATATATATATATATATATATATATATATATATATATATATATATATATATATATATATATATATATATGAATATATATATATATATACTGGCCTAACCTACTGTCCAGAGAGCAACAATTGACAAATGAAATAGTTTTTGACGATGAAGAATTTGCCAACCAGGAAGCAAGAAACTTTACTTTGTAGAAAGTTGTAATTTTCATTTAGATTTTACACATTTTTCCTTATATGACGTTTTTGCTTTTTAACTGTTACTAATAAAGTTTAAGTATGTTTGGTGTGTATTAAAAGCATATTATATTTGAGTATGTGAAAGTAATATTAAGATGGTACACAAACTGGCTTAATAACTTTAACAGTGAATCACTGTGCAATGCTTATTTTTTGTGGGGGCGACAAACTCAAGGGCTGTCCTGGGTGGCCACAACTCTAGCTATATCACTGTGTCCAACACCACAATATGATACAAAACCAAAACATTGGCCTAAAATTTCGAGTCCTGTTATTAAATATCTTTATCAATTAAAAATTTTCATAGGAATGTCTCCCAAACTACTCAGAAATGTCGACTGTATACAACCGCTTTCTCAAAAATAGCTACGAGAGACTGAAGCCCCTATCTCTTGGCGAGAACTAGCGTTCTCCAAACTTCGTGAACTGGCACGACAGAATGAAAAACAAAGAACTGTACCAAAATGGAGAAACCACATCACTTGAGGATTTTCAGCAGCAGAAACAACTAAAAATGGATAGCACAGGTAATCGAATATAAAATAACATAATCAAAATGTCGACATTCCACACTACTTCAAACAAAAGGTTAGGAAGGAAACCTCCATCAATACTGAAATGAGCTATAACAGCTACTGGACTTGAGAAGAGAAAATAATGACATAAGCTAGATGTTGACATTCCACACTACTTCAAACAAAAGGTTATGAAGGAAACCTCCATCAATACTGAAAAGAGCGATAACAGCTACTGGACTTTGTGAGAAAATGAAATAAAACCAATACATAAAATTGTTTATTAACAAATTAAGAAGTAATAATAAATTCATTTTCCCATGATGCAAGTAATAAAGGAATCGGAAAGGGTCTTTGTTCACATGCGCGATTTTATGAACTCACATGCAGAAAGGACAGAATATTTCTCTTTTCTATCCAAAATCTGTGTTCGAACTTCTTTGAGCAGCCCTACTCATGAAGTAAATGAATTGGTCGTTCAAACTCAGCGCAAAGCTGACTCGAGCACAACATTGTTATCCTAAAAACGAAAGAAAACCGACATACCCAAGAGACATTGAGAACTTTGTTTCACTACAGTCACCATAAAAAGAATAAACGGTCTGTAGTAAAAACCCAAT
>OZ038513.1:51974595-51984595 GCA_964036315.1 Acanthosepion esculentum | reverse complement strand
TCGAGACTCTTCTCAAAATATGACATCGATCTTGACGCAGGATTGCAAAGAGCGCTAAAACCTAAATTAACGCGAGTAGATATTCACACTGATGCTTCAGTAAGTAATGGATGTGTATTATTTACATTATTCGGACTATTGTCCTCATCTTTGTCGCCATGTTTATTACAACGTTTCGGCCGTTGTACGCTCCGGCCTTCTTAAGGTGGTTGGAATGTCGAACAGAAGCCTTTATTTCACTCACTAGGGTAGACTGCTCTAGTTCCACGTGCCAAGGGTTCAGTTCGACATTCCAACCACCTGAAAAAGGCCGGAGCGTACAACGGCCGAAATGTTGTAAATAATGTACATAATACCTCATCTCAGAAATATAGACAGATATTAATGGATGTGTATTGCAATTTGAATATATATATATATACATATATATATATATATGTATGTAAATATAGGTAACTATACTCGTGTCGAAAAACATTCGAATTCTTGATTTAACAATAGCCAAATCAATCACGAAGGGAAAAAAGGTTTTAAAAAAGAAAGAGCCAGGAACATGAAAGTCTGTCGAAAATGATCGCACAGATACAGGTTCAAGGCCCAAAGAAAAAACCCCGATACGAGTAAACAACTAACTAAAGAACTCAATACAAACGTAGAGCAAACCTAGTCAAACATAATGAGCCAGACAAACCTACCAAGGTTTCACTTAGGCAGATCGTCAGGGTCAGCTGTCGCTGACGATCTGCCTAAGTGAAACCTTGCTAGGTTTGTCTGGCTCATTAGGTTTGACAATATATGTATGTATATATATATATATATATATATATATATATATATATATATATATATATATATATATATAAATATATATATATATATATATATATATATATATATATATATATATATATATATATATACGAGGGTCATTCAATAAATAAGGTGAATTTTTCGGTATAAGGACATCTAATACAGATAGAAGCTTACTCTTTTTTTATTTTTTTTGTTTTACTTCTTTTTCACATGGATTTAATTTCTTTTGCAGATTAAAAAAAACTTTGAGAGTTTTGGCGATTAACAAAGATGGCCGACCAAGAAGCATGCTCCAGGATTGAACAGCGGTCAGTTATCAAGTTTTTGGTTGCTGAAGGGTGCAAACCAGTTGAAATTTATAGGAGAATGTCAACTGTGTATGGTGCCACATGTTTCAGCCAAAAAATGTCTACAAGTGGGCTAAATTGTTTAAAGAAGGACGGAGCAGTGTTGAGGATAAAGACAGGCCTGGGAGGCCTACAGAAGTGAGGTCTCCTGAGGTGATCGAATCAGTCAATTACTTCATTCAGTCTGACAGAAGGGTGACAGTAGATGACATTGCAAGGACTTTGAGCTTATCTGTTGGGATAAACGCAGGGGTCATCAGTCAGAAGAAGTCATCTTGCATCATGACAACGCGAGGCCTCACACAGCAGCCCAAACGGTGCAGACCATCAACGAGCTGGTCTGGGAACTGCTCCCTCATCACCCTTACAGCCCTGACCTTGCCCCTTCAGACTTTCACCTGTTTGGTTCCTTGAAAGCGTTCACGAGAGGCACGAAGTTTAAAAGTGACGATGAAGTTAAAAGTGTTGTGAGCGACTGGCTGAGACATCAGTCCAAAGATTTTTACGCTGAGGGAATACGGAAGCTTGTGCACAGATGGGAAAAGTGTGTGACAGTGCTGGGAGACTACATTGAAAAATTTTTATAAAAAGTAAGCTTCTATCTGTATTAGAAGTCATACCGAAAAATTCACCTTATTTATTGAATGACCCTCGTATATATATATATATATATATATATATATATATATATATATATATATATATATATATATATATATAATACATAAAAGGTTAATTGTCAGGGTTGAATTCGACCAGGGAACAGTATTAGTAAAAAGTACCCAATACACGTACGAACATAATAGAAATGAAAAAAAAATCATGTAGAGTATGTTAACTTTAAAAATTAGGAGATCAGTTTATTTTAAATGTACTGATATATATATATATATATATATATATATATATATATATATATATATATATATATATATATATATATATATATATTCTGTTTATACGTTATTTTGTTATTTTTATAGATAGATTTACCGGCCAGGATTTTCGAGTTATTTCGTAGAAAATATGCGTTCAACGACACGAACCGAACATGTATTCCTATACGGAAACTGTCATTTGACCTGACATGCTGTACCATTCAGCTACAGAGAAGCGTCTGGTTAGCAGTGTCCAAATTACTGGTTATAACTACACAAACTTCGACGATCTTTCTCTATCGAGCATTTCTGCTCACGAAACGGATCTTAACGTAAACAATGACAACATACAATGAAATTGATTAAGTCCGACCATTATTTAATTATTTAAATGAATCATAATTTATAATATATATAATTATTTAATATATTTTCTGTTTCTACGTTATTTTTATACGTGCAATTTATTTAAGTAAATGTAATTAATACTATTTAATTAAAAATCAGAGCATTTACTTAAATAAATTGCATCGATAAAAATGACGTATCCATTTTACAATGTAATAAACATAGACACAGGGCAGTAACCCTTGACGAGTGAACAGACGGATCCGTCTACGAAGCTCTGGAGTCTGAATGTTGAAGCTAAGTGACAATCATTTAATGACAAAGCTTTACTTGTATTAATTATATATATATATATGTATATATATATATATATATATATATATATATATATATATATATATATATATATATATATATATATATCGGCAGAGTCACTGTCAGTCACTGTGTGTTTATCTAAATCTAAAAATAAACACGCTAAAATTCACCTTCATCCCTGCCGAAGTTCCGACTGACGCCAATTCAGTCGGGTTTCGATCCTAGCTAGAGGCAACCGGACGTCTAGCCACACTGATGAGCTGTGAAACAGCGAAACAGTCTGTCTGTGGATGACAATATATATATATATATATATATATATATATATATATATATATATATATATATATAATCTAACGTGCTATACCATTTAACTACAGAGAAGCGTCTGCTTAGCAAAGTCCAAATTACAGCTTTTAAACACAATTCTCGAAGATGTTTCTCGATCGATCATATCTGCTCACGCAACTTATCTTAACGTAAACAATGACAGCATATAATGAAATAGATACGTCATTTTTATCGATGCAATTTATTTAAGTAAATGCTCTGTTTTTAATTAAAAAGTATTAACTGCATTTACCGGACTGAATGTTCAATGTCATTTTCAAATGACGGATTCTTTATAGGAATACAGGTTCGATTTTTGCTGGAGGCATATTTTTCTGCGAAATTTCTCGAACATTTAGTCAGGTGAATGTAATTAATACTTTTTTAATTAATGACAGAACAATTCCTTAAGTAAATAAATTGTATCTACAAAATAACTTATAAACAGAAAATATATTAAATAATTGCCGGACTTAATCTATTTCATCATTTCATATATATATGATGGACTCTCCCGTCGAACTCGACGTATGAGGGTCAGACAGATCAGTTCCCAGAAACTGAAAGCACGACACCCACACAGGATTTGATTATAGTGGTGAAGGCTTTGTGCAGGGCCATCCACACTTTTTGAAGGGACGAATACAGGGACCTGGTGCAACGAATGCCACAAGGTCCCCAAACGACCCTCCGCAGGTTTTGAATTCAGAGTTGTCCTTCTCCTAGACCCGTTGCCATCCAAGGCTATAGAACCCAGTCTTCCCTGCTATTTACCCATAGTTGGAGGGAGAAGAAGAGGATTCACACCTTTCCCAAGGGCAATTAGCACGTAAGGGAATGTAATGGATTCGACTGGAATTCGAACTCGGCTCTCCGATTCATCATATATATATATATATATATATATATATATATATATATATATATATATATATATATATGCACATTTCATTGAATACGACAGACGAGGTGCTTTGATTTAGTTTTTTGTACAATTTATACAAAGACGAAATATTTTTAATTGTTAAATAAGAAATAGTTTGTTGCAAGTATATATTTATTTATTTTCATCCTTAAAATAGCTGAATGTATAGCCGAAAGCGCTCGGACTAAAAGAATATTCGAACATTTTTTTATATAATTTATCATCTAAAAAGAAAAAAATATTATTAGATCACATGAGAAATTGTATAAAAAAACTAAATCAAAGCATCTTGTCTGTGGTATTCAATGAAATGTGCATAAAAGAAGGATTGCTGCTAACATACACACATTTTATATATATATATATATATATATATATATATATATATATATATATATATATATATAGATAGATAGATAGATAGATAGATAGATAGATAGATATGTGTGTGTGTGTGTGTGAGTGTGCAAATATATAGAAAAATAGGTGCAATATATAGAAAAATAGGTGCAAATATATAGAAAAATAGGAAAGAACCGTTAGGTAAATAATCCGAAGTTCTTTAGTATTTTTGTTTTTATTTTAAAAAACAGTGGTCCATACATAAGTACCCAGCCCTTTCAAGTGAATTTTGGAATAACTAATCTTGAAATTTACGGAGATTTATAAGCATATACATTCGTAATCTTAATTACTATGGAAACGGCGAAACCAATATTTTAATAAGAGGCGTAAGAGTTTACATTGTCACTGACAACTATTGTATCAACATATTAATTACTTTCGGAAAGAGGTTAAGTCAAGGTAGGGTCGGGGTGCCTATTTTAAAGCGAATATATATATATATATATATATATATATATATATATATATATATATATTTAAAGTGAACATTGAAGTCAACACTTAGAGGCGACAGACAGTTTCATGCTAGACGCAATCGTAGACTGACGATTGCGTCTAGCATAAAACAGCCTGTCGCCTCTAAGTGTTGACTTCAATGTTCACTTTTATATTTACACACGCTCTATCTCTGATATTGACCACTTTATCACATAAATATAGCACACCTTAAAACTATATATATATATATATATATATGTATATATATATATATATATATATATATATTAAATAAAAAGAAAGAATAGTAAGATATAAAATCCGAAGTTCTTATAGATATTTTTATTTTTCACAATAGTGCTCAATGTAAATTTACAGAGCATTAATATTATAAATTAATTGATTTAAAATATGTTTTTTTTCGCTACACAGTGATAACCATGTTTCAAAATGTAAGCTAAAGCCTTCGAATTTAATTTTGTAATTAAACTAAAGACATTAGTTCCATTTCCTCTAATTTCCATTTCCTAAAGACTAATGTCTTTAGTTTAATAACAAAATTAAATTCGAAGGCTTTAGCTTCCATTTTGAAACATGGTTATCACTGTGTAGCGAAAAAAAACATATTTTAAATCAATTAATTTATCATATATATATATATATATATATATATATATATATAATGTGAGGCATCGTATAGCCCTTAATAATTTTGTCTCTTGTGATACCAGGCAGCTCTGTAATAGTTTATTAAATAAGCACGACTTCTATTCCTCCTCTCTTCCCTCGGTGTTAACATCTGCTAATAACGCAGCGTGTTTTGCTTGTAAATTCGCTTTAAACTAAATTCTTGACTCATCTGAATTATCCTTGTTTGACTTCCCTTTAGTATCGACTATTGAGTGATATGCCAAGTGGTCCTGTTGAAGTAATTGTACTCCTGAACTGGCTCCTCTTCTCTTAGAATTCTACAATAAATGCCTGGCTTCCTCTTACTTTCCTGCTTGTTGCAAATCCTCATCTGCTGTTGCCGTCTTTAAGTTTGGTTTGGTTTGTTTTACGGCATATCAATTTCAATGGGTCATTTAATGCCGACAACCTTTTTTTTTTCTGCTAATATTTTTGTTTTGTCAAAAGTCCATTTCTGTTAATATTTTTTTTCACAAAAATGTATAGCTGGTAATATTATTTTTCTCAAAATGTATAGTTGGTAATATTTTTTTCTCAAATATATAACTGGTAATTTTTTTTTTCAAAAACATATAGCTGGTAATATTTTTTTTCAAAAACGTATAGCAGGTAATATTTTTATTTTCAAAAACGTATAGCTGGAATATTATTTTTTTCAAAAACGTATAGCTGGTAATATTATTTTTTTCAAAAACGTATAGCTGGTAATATTATTTTTTCAAAAACATATTATCAGAGTCCTTGCTTTTGGACGTAGTTCATCGTCCTACCCAGGATGCCAATGTAGTTTATCGTCACACCCAGGACGCGGATGTAATCTGAGTGTTAACTATTTGCCCATAGCTGGGACCCTAACAGGTGCTACCACCCCGGGTCAGGGTGGACCTGGGAATACCAGCAATTAAGAGGTGGTTACACGCGTCTCAAAACCTCCTGATCAGAGGCCTTGCTGTTGGATGCAGTTTATCGTCTTACCCAGGACCCGGGTGCAGTTTATCGTCATACCTAGGACGGCCGTCTTTAAGAACTGGGGTGAACAGTCTCACCCTTCCAACTATCGGCCTCTTAGCCTTCTACCTGTTTTTGGCAAACTACTAGAGGTTCTAATAAACTCTGAATAAACTCCGAGCTGCCATATCAGGACCAATGATATTGCTGATTCTTGTTTGGATTCTATCAAGGAGCTCAAGATATATAAATTCTTATTATTCTCTCTCTCCCCCTCACCCCTCCCCCTCCCCCTCCATCCCTCTCTCTCTCTCTCTCTCTCTCTCTCGCCCTTTACATATATATATATTTCATTTGCATTTTCTCTCTTTAGTTTAAAAAAAAATAAAACGGTTTCCATATTTATTAATTTTGTACGATAATTAATCTTCAGCATAATCTCTTTTGTGGCGACAATTAATCAACTCTAATTGGAATAAATTCTTGCACTTTTCTTTCGAAAAGTTCTCTCCGACTGGCAAGAAAGTTCTTTTCATACTTGGTCGAGCGAAAATAAAGTTCTGTTAGTTAGCCGCGTGTAACAAACTGTATCAGTCTGGACCGGTGTCGCTGTCTACAAGGTTGATTAAGCACTGAAGCCCATTTGTGAAGTGTTTCCATTGATTACGATTTTATTGCCTTCGTCGAAGGACGGTCATTAATAGCCAATTGCAGACGACCCATGTTTCTCATCTCGAAAAACGATCATGATTCAGACGTATTAGTTAACACGAAATAGAAATCATATCATAATGCTAACAACAGCCGTCTGCAATAGTATGAAAGAATAAAAATATGGAATCTCAGAACCTCAGAGAACCTCCAAATTCGACTTCGTTCTGCAATTGTGTTCCTGAGATATTATCCTTTTAATAAGTGCTCGGACTACAGATTTCATTTTATTTTAATTTATTTTATTTTATTTATTTATTTATTTATTTATTTTTGTAACCACAATGTTTCGTACGATTCATTCTAGGGACATCTTTAAGAGTATAATCCACGTGAAAGATTTCCTCTGTCATTATAAAATCTCTAGCTCTAAAAGGGAGGATGTGTGTGTGTGTGTGTAACGAATGCACGGCCGAAATCTCGACGGATTTGCACCAACATTTACATGCACATGCTCAAAGTTAGCAATACGGCCAAGACCGACTTTACATTTCCCAACTCTCATCGATAGAGGATATAATCGATTTTTTCATGCTTCTACGGCAGTTTTCATGTAGTTTGCGGCCATTTTCTACTGGCCAGAGTGGGAGCCTATAGCTGGTTGCCACGAATAGGCAGGAAGATTCTATTGGCCAGCGCGAGAGCCAATAGCTGACTGACACGAATGTTAACTATTAGGTCATCCCATAAGTTCTGTCCGAATTTTAACTTTTTGTTAAAATAAATGAAATTTAAAGAGTATTTTATAATGTCTAATGGAACTGAACATTATTTTTATGTTTAGATGCATTTAAACTGATCAAATTTTATTTCAGAGAACAATAAAATAAAATTTTGTTTCATTAAAACCCTGTTAACATGGAAGTACTCAAGAATCATTTGAGGCAGATAATGCTTTATGAGTTCAAGAAAGGAAACTCAGCAGCCGAAGCGGCTAGAAACATTCACTCAGTTTATGGAGAGGAATGTGTGAATGAAAGAACTTGAAAAGATGGTTTGCAAAATTCAGAGGTGGAGATTTCACCCTTGAAGATGAAGATCGAACCGGACGTTCAGTTGAGTTTGATGAAAAGCTTCTTGAAGCAGCCCTTGAAGAAAATCCTGCTTTGTCAGTCGAGGAATTGGAGTGGTTCTCAGTTCAAACCATACAACTGTTCATTGTCATCTTCAACAACTTGGAAAAGTTCCTAAACTTGGAAAATGGGTGCCTCATGAATTGTCTGAAAACAACCTCAAATCCCGAGTTGACATTTGCTCTTCTCTCCATTCTCGCGAACGTGTTTCACCTTTTTTGGATAGACTTGTGACTGGCGACGAAAAATGGATCTTTTATCGAAATGTTAAGCGTCGTAGACAGTGGCTTGGTAAAGGGGAAGGACCCCAGCCACAGCCGAGAAGGGAACTTCATGGGCAAAAGGTTCTTCTTTTAATCTAGTGGGATTGTCAAGGAATAATCCACTTTGAATTCTTACCACCTAATGCAACAATTAATGCTCAAATATACTGTCAGCAATTAGAGAGTTTGAACCAAGCTTTGAGGGAAAAAAGACCTGCTCTAGTGAGTCGAAAACGAGGGATGTTTCATCAGGACAATGCACGACCACACACAGCAAGAATCACGTCATAAAAGATCGAAGAACTTGGTTGGGAGAAAATTACTCATCCACTTTATTCTCCTGACCTTGCTCCTTCATTTGGAAGAAACAGCTTTTTTAACACAGGAAGAGGTTAAAACTGACATTTGTGAGTTCTTTGAATCAAAGGCAAAAGACGTTTACAGTAATGGAATTAGTAAGCTTGTTAATAGATGGAATGAAATCATAGATAATCAGGGAAAATACATTGTTGATTGAATCTGTAATTAAATGTAACATTTGGTCACTCGTTTTCTTTATTCAAAATTCGGACAGAACTTATGGGATGACCTGATAGCATGCTAGCATGCAAAGAAAATCGATAGCTGCATTTGTCACTAGTGAGAAAAATTTAAATCTGCAAGGCACTTTACTCCAATTGGCTCATTCGAATGCTTAAACTCAACGTTGATTCTGATTCCGCAGAACTGTGTTGGGTGTTGTTGAGTCTTGACTCATTGTTGAATCTCGACTAATGCATGGAATAATAATGCAACACGAAATGTACTTAGAACAAGAATGTATTATAACAAGAAAATGTACACAATATTTACATATAGTATTTCTGTATATTTCTGGGAAGACGTTCCTGGAGAATGTGTTGACTAAGTCGTAGTCGGGCAGAGTCTCTAGCTGGATCTCTGTATTCGCTCACTCGTCTTCCGGTACCAACCATTATTTATATAGTCGGTAGTCACCTATGCAGATTAGGTGGATCCTACCACAACAGGTGTGAAAAAGTATTTGTTGTTAACATTCTTCTTTCATTCGGTTTTTCCAGTTACGAGTCCTTTTTTAAAGCTGATCGTTTTGTGTTCATTTTGTTTAGTTCTTTTTTCGTAACAGATTTAATGTTTAGTATAGAGCTTAGAAAAAATTCGCAGTGTGAAGTAAGGCATGTAGCAACATCAGCACGGCAAAGGGCACTCTTTTAAAGGCAAGGAAGGGCAAAAATATTTTAAGTCAAGTGATAGCGATTGCTGTATGAGTCGTTCGATTTTTGAATCAAGCCCGGCCAACGTACATGTGCAGTCTGTATGAACGATTCCTAGTATCAATTTGATTCCTAGTATCAATTCTTCTTCTTCTTCTTCTTCTTCTTCTTCTCCTCCTCCTCCTCCTCCTCCTCATTATTATTCTTCTTCTTCTTCTTCTTCTTCTTCTTCTTCTTCTTCTTCTTCTTCTTCTTCTTCTTCTTCTTCTTCTTCTTCTTCT
>OZ038513.1:51960740-51970740 GCA_964036315.1 Acanthosepion esculentum | reverse complement strand
GACTTTTGCATACATAATGCGTTGTATTGTTTGACTGCAGTATACACAGCTTACAAAAAAAATGAACACATGTTATTTTGATTTTTACATGTGTACAAAATATTATTAGCAATGACAATCATGTAAAACAAAAAACAAAAAACAGATTGTAAATGTTAGGTTCACTTACTTTTGCACATCTTAATTTTTAATTAATATTTTTAATCCAGCTTGATAAAAAAATCTTCTAAAGTAATTGCAATTTATTTAATAAAGGCTTTCCTTAATAAATATATAGTTTAACTAAGATTTGTTGATTATCTAGAAAAATAGACAATTATTTTAAATATTATCTCAGAGGTTCACTTACTTTTGCATTGCACTGTATATCTATATCTTTATATATATATATATATATATATATATGTGTGTGTGTGTGTGTGTGTGTGTGTGTGTGTGTGTGTGTGTACGTGTGTTTCGAGAGAGTGAGAAAAAAAGATGAGGTGTGGCCAAAGAAATTAATGTTGCATGGTCTAAGGATCGCTTTGGAGGTGTAAAATGACAGTCACCTTCTATATATATATATATATATATATATATATATATATATATATATATATATATAAATGCCCTCTCTCTGATATTGAAGACTTTGCTGCAATAAATATAGCACATTTGAAACATTTATGCACAGAAACACATATAGATAGATAGATAGATAGATAGATAGATAGATAGATAGATATGAACAATGCGAGATATATATGAGCCACAGATAGATAGATAGATAGATATGAGCCACCTGAGACAGACAGACAGATATATGTTTATATATATATATATATATATATATATATATATATATATATGTATATATAGAGAGAGATAGATAGATAGATAGATAGATAGATAGATAGATATGAGCCACCTGAGACAGACAAATATATATATATATATATATATATATATATATATATATATATAAATATATATATATATATATATATATATATATATATAGATAGATAGATAGATAGATAGATATAAACTAGATAGATTTCAAGAATCTGAATTTTCCTTGATATAATACGAAAAAGTAAAGAATTGTATCTATATCTTCGCAAAGTGCTCGTAGTGCTGGTACCGCTAAATCAAACCTTCACGGCAATACCAATCCATGCCACTTACATCACAGCAAACCGCCCACATTCCATCCGTATTCTAATCGGTAAAAACTAAGTTCCACTCGAACAGCTTTTTCCCTGTGCAACTGACTCCCAACAGGATGTTTCCCTGCTCACTACAATATTATCCTGTGGTTAACAGTTATGTTCCACTCCTGTACACACAAATGGCCTCAAAACGTAACCATCTACCTCGCGTGTCCCACCCTCGGGCCTTGTAAATGGTTAACTTTGTTGTAACAAACCCCCACAACCAAATAACGGCACTAATATGTATGTATGTATGTGTGTGTACGCGCATTGGCGCGTAAGTGTATATGTATTTGTAAAAAAAAAAAGAAGAAAAAAATGACATACACACACACACATACATACACACATACACACACTCTCATAGATACGCATACGTCATTGGTATTCATTTCAAGTGATGTGCCAAAAAATCACAGACGCCTACTACACAATAAACTTATAATTGCATGTTAATGATATATATATATATATATATATATATATATATATATATATATATATATATATATATAGTAAAGAATATCAAACACTTAAAACCCCATAGGTAATAATTTTATTTCGTGAGAGCTCTAAAAAAACAGCAGCTCTCAATCTTCAAGACCTACGGGATTTTGTTTGTAGGTCTTGAAGATTGACAACTGCTGTTTTTAAGTGCTCTCATGAAATAAAATTTATTACCGATGGGCTTTTAAGTGTTTGACATTCTATAATTATTAATAATTTTGCTCTGTCTTTTGACATTGAGGTCTCCCTGGATCTATAATCTCCTGGAAATTCCATCCGGATTACTATATATATATATATATATATATATATATATATATATATATATATATATATATATATATATATATATATATATATATATATATATATATATAATGTTATGGTAATTTACCCATAATAATAATGGACTATTCCGGACATCATAAATACTGCTCCTCAAGAGGAAGGACTGAGACAGAGATTGCTGTAAGACATTGGAATAGTGATACTTGTCGAGACAACATAGTTCACTCTAACCAAATCTGGTAGTCATTACTAATACTTCTACTTCTTTGTATATATTTCTGTTTGTAATATATCTGTGTTATTCCATACCTGTGTCCGAGTTATTCTTCATTGGTTCTACCTTGGACCATAGCACAAAATGTAAGAGAACGAAGAGTAAAATTTCAGCGTTCAAAACATTAATTTAAAACAGGTCTCAGTACAAACGTAGGCAAATAAATATTTATTATGCATCGTACAAGAGTACCATTGGGATTTCCCACCTGAAGAAACGTCAATTCTTAACGTTGAAACAACATGCACAGTTTTGTAACGGGTATATACATATTCTAATGTAACAGTGCATAATATATATATATATATATATATATATATATATATATATATATATATATATATATATATATATATATATATAGTTGAACTAGGTCTGCTCTACTTACTGTGTTGAGCACGTTATTTAGTTAGTTGGGTACTCGTATCGGGTTTTTTTTCTTTGGGCTTTGAATCTGCATGTTTTCGACAAGCGTTCATGTTCTCGGCTCTTTCTTTTTTTATACCTTTTTTCCCTTCGATATTGATTTGATTTTTGCAAATCAAGAAACCGAAACGAGAGTAGTTACTTATACTTATAAGATTACTAATAATAATAATATTATATACATATCAATGATATATAATATATATATATATATATATCAAAGGAATACCATTTGATATATATATATACATATATATATATATCAATAATATATATATATATATATCAATAATATATATATATATATATCAATGATACATATATATATATCAATAATATATATATATCAACGATACATATATATATATCAATAATATATATATATATCAATGATACATATATATATATCAATAATATATATATATATCAATGATACATATATATATATATCAATAATATATATATATATCAATGATATATATATATATATCAATGATATATATATATATATATATATATCAATGATATATATATATATATATATACACATACATATGAGTTTTTTTTTGTTTATTAATCTATATATTAAAATAATTGTCGTCATATATATATATATATATATATATATATATATATGTGTAAACTTGTGCCTTTATGCGCGCACACCCAGCCAAAAACTCAGTGTCAAGAGAACGGTTTCCCCCTTGACAGGGGCTATTATTTTAACTACTTTCACTTCATGTCAATGTTTACAGTTAAAAAGAAAGCCATGATCCGAAGTTTTAATGGTGAAAATGAATTTACACATTTTTTCTCGTACTTCTCGCTTGTAGAACTCTCTTCCGGTTTCGTTCATCCCAGTTAACTTTTATCTTCAAAACTTTAATTGCAATATCAAGAGTTATACCCTGTTTTCTTAATTCCTCATCTTTTACTCTTCTCTATCTTCAATAGTATTTTTCTCATTGCGGTGACTCATATACATGTGAAGTCACAAAGACTATAAATAGCTACAGCTATTACCCATGAGACAGTTGAGTGCATACTAATTCCAGTATCTTGTGTCTTAGTGTCTTTACTGCTTTGATTGGTGTGGAATCATAAAAAAGAAAAAAATAAGGATCCTCTTCTTCTTATCGAATTTTTAAAAAATTTACAGTGCGGCGATCCGAAGAGAACTGGAAAACCTACCAGAATTTATTACACTGGGGAACAAATTTCAATTTTTTGTCTATTGCATTAGATTTGATAGTACTATGTAATTTTGGTGCTCTGGGCACGAATTTTGCTCAACAACCCTCCTATTTCGTCGTATTCAGAAAAGTTTTTTTTTACCCATTGTTATGATAGTGTTGTATTATGTATACCTTTATATGTAACACTCAAAATTATTTTTAGTTTTGTCATTTTTAAGAATATCCATTTTAATATTAGTAAATTAAGGTAAAAATATAGAAATCAAGAATTTTCTCAAGCGTTCCTGTTTTCTGTAGAATATTCTAGAGGGACAACTAAAATATATAAAAGCGACTAATTTCTAGAGTTAATCAGTCATTCAGTCAATACTATAATTTGAACTGCTTCTATATATGAACCATGAAAAAAATAATATATGACTTAATTTTTTAGTCCTAATTTGAAAAATCTGAAAAAGGGCACACAGACTGTTAACAAGAATCAGGACCTGATAGAGCCTAAACCGAGATGAAATTTGTATTCAACGAACCAAAATTACCTGGTATCAAGCGTCATATATCATTCAATAAAACCCGTGTTCCCCAGTGTTATCGGTGGACGGAAGCGACTGATACCACTATGTTCATGGCAGACGTAGAAAGAAAACTAGAGGAACTCTCTAGACAAAGGAGTAAAAGAAAGCAGGAAGAGAGGATTAATCTGAAAATGCAAAAAGATAATCGTTACATTTTGTCTTCTTAATTCCTCTTTTTTTTTTATTTTCTCTCTCCTGAATAGTGTTTTCCTCATATTCTCTAACATTCAGTAAGCCCCTTGTGTCTTTGTGGGTTTATTGCCTTGCTTGGGGTGAAATGATTAAAAAAAACTTGATTATTTAATCAGTTAATTTGTTAAATAGTTGAAATATATATATATATATATATATATATATATATATATATATATATATATATATATATATATATATCAGTTATATTTAAACAGAAAATATTCATCCAAACAAGTTTTGTTAAAAAGAACTGACATGATCTATCTGTTAAGTGTTTTTATTAAATTTTTGAATTTGTCGATAAACTGTCCAAAGTTCATAGTGTGTTATTGTAAATATTAACTGAACAGTTTATCCACAATTTCGAACACAATACATAATACCATATTTAAAAAATTCTGTATGGAACCCAATGAGTATTTGTGATCCGTCACAGAAGCAAAGCCGATGCAAGGGTCTCGTGACCCTCCGAATGATATGGGACTCTCCACACTACTATATCTCACTTTTAATAAGGTTGTATTCATATAAAATACACATTTTATCGTCATCTAATTATATACAATAATCGACAGGTTGATACACGTACAAAATATTTTAAAATTATTTCTAAAATACTGGAGGTCGCTAAATTGTATTAAAGTTTTCCTTTTATGAATAGTAGATAGGTTTTACTTAATAAAAGTATCACCTACAAGTTACAAATTAATACGGAATTTTAAAATATTTAAAACTCTAATATTATTAAATTAAAATAAAAAAAATAAGAAAACAATTCTTGTAAAATTTCATTATTCATCGAGAAAATTTTTCTCATCACAATAGTTTTCGTAATATATCTTATTCACATAAACAGTTTATAATTAAATATTGTCTTTGTTTTTTTTCGGTAAACTCACTGGTTTGCCAAAACATAAGCATAAAGTGATGCAAAAATGCAGCAAACTTAAAAACAGTTTTATCGTCAACATCATTGTTATTAAGAGGAAAGGATATTTTCATTATTAAATTATATTTTTTAGCCGTTTTCAAACGTTCCAAATTTTGTCCGTTTTTTTTTTTTGACAAAATTGTTTACTTTTTATATAAAGATTATTTTATTCAAATTTAAACTCTAGGTAGAAAAATAAATGCTGACTAGCATCAACGCCCCCCCCCCGCCCCCGAAAAAAAAGCGAAAAAACTTTATGCTGAAGTGATGCCTAAGTTTTTAAGGCAAAGGCTTTATGGAAGAGTTTTCCTTTGCTTTGTCAGTGAAATCTGAAAGAAATGTTATCTAAGACTATGAAACGAAAGTGTGACAATTCCTATATCCAAGAATATTTTTATTATTACTCTTTGATTTTATTGTATTGTATCTTTCCACCAACCCATTGTACGAGAGTTATTCAATAAATAAGGTGAATGTTTCGGTATAAGGACTTCTAATACAGATAGAAGCTTACTTATTGTTTTATTTTTCAACGTAGTCTCCCAGCACTGTCACACACTTTTCCCATCTGTGCACAAGCTTCCGTATTCCCTCAGCGTAAAAAATCTTTGGACTGATGTCTCAGCCAGTCGCTCACAACACTTTTGACTTCATCGTCACTTTTAAACTTCGTGCCTCTCGTGAACGCTTTCAAGGGACCAAACACGTGAAAGTCTGAAGGGGCAAGGTCTGGGCTGTAAGGGGGATGAGGGAGCAGTTCCCAGCCGAGCTCGTTGATGGTCTGCACCGTTTGGGCTGCTGTGTGAGGCATCCACTGTCACCCTTCTGTCAGACTGAATGAGGTCATTGACTGATTCGATCACCGCAGGAGACCTCACTTCTGTAGGCCACCCAGGCTTGTCATCATCCTCAACACTGCTCCGTCCTTCTTTAAACAATTTAGCCCACTTGTAGACATTTTTTTGGCTGAAACATGTGGCACCATACACAATTGACATTCTCCTATGAATTTCAACTGGTTTGCACACTTCAGCAACCTAAACTTGATAACTGACCGCTGTTCAATCCTGGAGCATGCTTCTTGGTCGGCCATCTTTGTTAATCGCCAAAACTCTCAAAGTAAGCTTCTATCTGTATTAGAAGTCCTTATACCGAAAAATTCACCTTTTTTATTGAATGACCCTCGTATCGTTATCCTTTCTTTCAGCATCATTTCTTTTTCTCGCTTCTTTGTTTCAATCTTTTCCAGTTGAACTCACGAATCAATAGAAATTGGGTTTTATTGCTGTAAAATGTAATGTTAAAGGTACAAATGTGGCCTTCAAAGAAGAGACTTTATTTACTATCATTTTATTTTTCTTAACGTTGGTACAACTAGAAAAGAAAAAAATATCATTATCAAATTGTTGTTAAAACTATTTTTTTTTATTAAGTGTTTTGAAAGAATATTTTGCTTATTTAAAAAGTAATCCATTAGCTTGAAATTAACCCTAAAATCTTCAAGAAAATTGTTTTTTATTTTTAATATATATATATATATATATATATATATATATATATATATATATATATATATATATATATATTTCTATATATATATATATATATATATATATATATATAGAGAGAGAGAGAGAGAGAGAGAGAGAGAGATAGATAACATCTACTTGAATGAGTTTATATTTGTAAGGGGTATACGGATTCTGGAACTGATAATCAAAAGTAAATTAATTACTAAATGAATATATATCAGGATACCAATTATATATATATATATATATATATATATATATATATATATATAATGTGTGTGTGTGTGTGTGTACTCTTATATGTACTCTTATATATACTTTTTATTTTAAAAAATTAATTTTAAATCACGTTTAATCACGGCAGAGAGTTATTGAAAGATCCACGAGATTTGAGTGTAAGAAGAGGAAATAAGGAGCGCACATAAAGGATAGGTAACGATTGATCATTGGCTTGAAAATGTTAAAACTGAAGCGTTCCGGGTATTATCCTGATGTCACGGAATAACCTACCACCCCCATGAGTGGCGGCGCTATAGGTGTTAACCACCTGTAAGTATCCGTTAGCACAGCGGATAGCAGAGTCGAGCTGGGATCTTTTCTGGTCGAACTCTCTGCCTTCGGGCAGAGAGGAACCCGGACGAGGCTCCGCCGAAAGGCAGAGTCTCGTTCGAGGAGGTTGACCAACCCGATCCCGTTTATAAGGGATCTACGGGCATTTTTTGGCCGAGCCTACGAACTCGGGAATACCCCACTTTAAACCCGGCCTTGTGCCACATCTATCCCTCGTGGGGGTGCAGTAAATACTGTTGAGCAGGGATCTGCTAGAACTAGCGGCCTTCCGATAAGCAGCCCGCATACAACTGTACTGACTTGCGACGACCATGCGCATAACTGTTACTTCCTTGCTTGTACTGGTTTCTACAATAAACCTGTTACTTTTTATCCACTGTGTTTGTCAATTCTATATTCCTATTAGCACGGAATATAACATATCCACAGAAGAGTCTGTTCCACAAAGCAACGGTTCTTGGAGAAAAGGTGTCTGGGTGGAACACAGACTGAGGGTGGTTTGAAACAATGGAAGCTGCATGGTGGAGGTTGGCTGTGAAGGTCTGAATTGTTGGAACTAGACTGGATCTCGTCCGAGAATTTGCCATGAAAATCATAATAGAATAGCGATAGGCTTGCGACGTTTTGTCTGTGGGGAAATTAGGCTGCAGAGTAGAAAATAAGTAGTCACCTACATGATCGCGTAAACAATTTTGGACTCAACGCTGGAAAAGGGGGTGGGTCAGGCAGCTCCAGCACAGATATGGCATCAATACTGCATTTTTGTTCTTAACCTACAGAGAGGCCCCTTCGAGTTGCGTTGGTAAATAGTGCACCACTGAGTATAGCAAATCGACTTCTTTTGTTTTATCAATGATTAATTGGAGGTTATTTAAAGCCAGAAAACATTTTTAGATTGTACGAATTTCTTTTTTTTATATACAAGTCTTACTAATTAACCCATAGCCGAGGGAGAAGAGGGGAATTCATATCTAATCAGAATTTTTTAAACAAAAAAAAAAATTACAATGTGGATATAAAGTGGGGGATCAATTATGTATTGCAATCAATATGTAAAATGATCCCTCACTTTATGTTGACTGAATGTAAATAAATCTAAAAGACATGCCTGTGTAGCTAATCAGTATTTCATTGATTGATTGATTCGTTTTCTACGGCTTATCAACCCTTTGCAGGTTATTTAAAGCCAGAAAATATTTTTAGATTGTAACAATTTATTTTTTGATACAAGTCTTACTAATTAACCCATAGCCGAGGGAGAAGAGGGGAATTCATATTTAATCAGAATTATTTAAACAAAAAATAAATTACAATGTGGATATAGAGTAAGGGATCAATTATGTGTCTACCGTGAAACATTACATACGAATTGCGAATTTTGACTCAGGAGCTCGGGGAGAAGGGTTAAAATTTGTTCAGGAACGCATGGCTCAAAGGGTTAAAGAACGCTTTCAGTTAGTCGGGCAAAAGATGACGGCTGAAAAATTTCAAAATGTGCTTCGCAACGGTAAAGATAGATTTGAAATTTGCATGTATGCACACGGAACAAATGTCGAAAACTTTTCAACAAAGTTTTGAAATATTCGTTTTGTATCATAATCTCTATATATAAAACTGAGGCTTATAATTATTGCTACAGGTTCGGGCACCTCGAGGTGGTGTAATGGTTAGCAAGATTGTCTCGCTAGAACAATTACGACTGAGTAGTGAGTTCGATTCTCACTTGGTGCCCCCTACTTTCGGCTTTGTGCCACATCTAAGCAATGCTTGGAAAATCAATTTAAAACTGTGGCTGTCTGTCTGTGTAATACCTTTTCACTCGAGATCCAATTATGACCAAACTTGGCATATACATTGTACAATGTAAGAGATATGATCTTAGCGTAAAAATTGATAATTTAAAAAGAAAATCAATAATCGATAAAGCCGATCAAAAATCGATAAATTCATCTTGTCTACTCTGATTTCGTTCAAACTCGATATGTAGGTCACTTACATCATGACGAGCTCAAAGATACATTTCTAAGTGATTGCGTTCGGGAAAAACCGCAAAAAAACAAAAATCGATTTCAACACAAATTTTAAACTAAAAACTCCCTCAATTTTCAAGCAATATAACACAAAACTTCACTCAATTAAAAAAAAAAAATACACGGCGCTCGAATAATTAAGTTTCATCCATTGTCCAGTATGAAGGATCATTTGCACGAAACTATTGTGGGTCAATGTCAAATCTTGTCCGTTAGATTCTACCATTGGACACATCCAGCACCCTGCTGCCAATGTCTTCCCCGTAACACTGGCGGGAGTGGC
>OZ038513.1:51955740-51958240 GCA_964036315.1 Acanthosepion esculentum | reverse complement strand
CTGAATTTAGGTGTGGTTTGAACACGGCTTGCAGTTCCTATTTTCCGAGTTCGTAGTCACCAGCGCATTACTTGTTAATTTACAGCTATTTTACTCAGTCTAATAAACTAATAGCCGTTCTGTCAGACTCTTAATTTCCCTACGCTTCTGCTTTTACTCGTATCAACCTTGCCTACTGCATAACGTCTGCTTCATATCTAATTATTCGCGTCTGTTCACAGTAATCAATCAATTCATCTGTTCATTTTCCACAGTCCGCTCATCTCAATCGATCAGTCGATAAGGCTCTCAATCCATTAACTTATTAATAAGAGCTACAAAGTATAGAAAGTTGTGGAGGGCCATGATCACTCACTTCCTGGAGGGACATGCCACATAGAAGAAGAATGCATGCAGAAAGTCCAACCAAAAACAAATTCTGCTGCAAATATCAAATGAATCGGCACATTCTTCTTTTTCTTGTTCTTCTTTTTCTTGTTATTTGTCGTGGACGATCATGGTTCGCCACAGCATCCTATCGTTATTAATGCTTGCCCTTCTGCTCTCCTAATCCCTGTTTTTCCAACCATTTATTCGATCTCGTTAGGAGCTTATACGCTGCTTTTCTCTGTCACTCGTGCCTTAACTACGTCCTGTGAGTTTCAAATTTTCCAAGCCCTCTTTCATCATTATGTAAATAACAACTGTGTCTTTCTGATGGCACGTATAATTTTATACTCAATTTTCTTTTCTCTTATACTAGATGTGTTATAAATGATCCATACGACGATTTGAGGTGTATAGTATTTGCGAATTCCACATTCTGAAATTTTATGATAGATTCAAAGTATATGCTACCACTGCTTCTATTTCAATTACAGATCATAGATTAATTCCCGGAAAGTTTCACCTTGAGTCCTATTTCTTGGGACACTTGATAGAGGATAGAAATTCTTTTGGAACATAATGAAGAAGGATAGCTCGAAAAATTTGACACTCACAAGGGCAAGATAGCGGAAGGCAGCGAGTCATGTACCTGACGAAATTGGGTGAATGGGTGGCGAAACTAGGGGCGATAGCGTTAGCAAAAGGAGAAAAACTGTTAAGAGCCAGACGTGATAGAAAGTTGTGGAGAGCCATGATCGCCTATTTCCTAGGCAAACAGGAAATATTACAACTACTGATTGCCTTAAAATACGTCATGTAAAGAAATTACCAAGCCATCGTGTTTTTGGCGAAACACAATCTTTTTCACACACAAACACACACACACACACATATATATATATATATATATATATATATATATATATATATATATGTATACATATATAGTTGAGTGTTGACTTAAATGTTCACTTTTATATTTACATACGCTCTATCTCTGATATAGAGCACTTTATCCCATGAATATAGCACACCTTAAAGCTATATTTCTTCACACATATATATATATATATATATATATATATATATATATATATATATATATGGTATAACGATATATAATATTTGTATACACTACTCGTCAAAAGTATTTGAACACCTTTAAAAATATTTATTTCTCATCCTAAAAGTGTTATTTTGTTATTTACATGATCAATTTTTAAAATTGTAAACGTTAAATTTTGAGATTGAAGCTTCAGTTTCGAAACATTGTAATTTTTGTGTCGCAATGGACATATATTTTTAAAAAATAATTATAATATATATATATATATATATATATATATATATATATATATATATATATATATATGTATGTAATAAACAATAAAATCCAAAATTGCCTCAGTTGTAGATCAGTTTTATTAGATTATATACCTTAGCGTTTTTCTCTTCACACGTAAAAATTTGTTTTTCAAATGAAAACAACAATTTTGTCTTAAAAATGAGATAAACATAGCAATTTCTTGTCTGAGAAAAAAAGAAAACCCTGATGAAAACATTTTGCTAATGTTAAAAGTACTCCGAATAAATGTAATATGCATCAACAAGGTAATTTTCTTTCTACATTTAATAAGGATAATAAGAGACTTTCCTTAATTACGAAAGGATCCTATTAAAAACAAATAGACAAAGCTTATTTAAATTATATAATGAGACATGTCTTTAATGAAAAAATGCTGCCAATATATACGCAAGAAAGACATTCGGATTACTAACACAAAAACAGAGAATGTCTCATATCAAGAATATTTAACATTGAAAAACATAAAGGAAAAAAATTAATTATTTTTAATAATATGTGAAAATCTCCACCCTTTACCTGAAGACGGTCGCGAGACCAGAAACACGTGTTGTAAAATTATGAAAAATAAACAATAATATTTTTTTTTTTTTAAATCCACATTACAACCAAAATGTTTGCGGTACGTCTCTTGTTTTTAATATACACACTTTTCTCTCGTTGGAACCATTATAACCTCTTCATTTTATATATATATATATATATATATATATATATATATATATATATATATATATATATATATATATATATATAAGGCTCAAACACTAA
>OZ038513.1:51910740-51953240 GCA_964036315.1 Acanthosepion esculentum | reverse complement strand
AACAGTGGCGACGAGGATATTGAAGAAACGAATTCTACGCGGAGAACTTTAAAAAAACAAAAAAAAATTTTTTGCTATAGGTCGTCCATGACATATACATATATGCATGTATTTGTCTTAAAAACTGATAAACATAACAATTTCTTGACTTAGAAAAAAAAACTGATGTTTCTAATGTTAAAAGTGCTCAAAATAAAAGTAATATGCATATAATAAATAAATTTTGAGATTTTAAGATAGGATTTATTTCAGAAACCCAAATAACAAAAATAATAATACATTTTCTGTAATTAAATTGATGAATGGATGTAATATCCGCTAAACTCTAAGGAGAAGCAAGATAAGCGAAATTTTGATACTTTTAATCACTCACTTGATATGGAACACTACAAGCAATTACTTTTATTTAAAAAAAACAATGCTTGATGAAAAGTAAACCATAATATTATAATTATTTAAAAAAAAATGTGTCTCCATCTCGACACAAAATTTACTATGTTTCAAAACCGAAGCTTAAAATCTCAAAATTTAATTTTAAAATGTGAATCCTTGCTTAAGTCAAGAAAGCTTTATCAGGCTTTCGGAAAATATTAAACTACAATGGCGTCGCCGTTATCTAAAGAACCGAACGAACAATTATCACTGGTTAATTATGAATGCGAACAAGAGTGGATTAGGATACTGGCACCGGATTTGTTACCTTTATTATATATATATATATATATATATATATATATATATATATATATATATATATATATATATATATATATATTATAATATGAGTGGTTAATATACACATACATATATATATATATATATACATATATATACATATATATATAGAGAAATAGATATATATATATATATATACATACATCTAAAATATATAAATATATATACATACATACACTAAAATATATAAATATATATATATATATATATATATATATATATATATATATATATATATATGCATATATATATATATATATACACCTATATATATATGTATATATATACGTGTGCGTGTGTGTGCGCGCGTGTTCAATCTTATTTATATCCTACTTATAAAATTATTTCTTATGGTTGTATGTGAATTGCTAATATTTTTTTCTTTTATTTTCCGATTACTGAAATTAATGTCGAGAATCCATACATATTTATCGTCAATTCTTTCTGTTGTGATTTCTTCTTTTCTTTAAGAAGACGTCAGTCGAATAAATTTTTCTCTTCCTGTGTTTGCGAAGACAAAAGCCAAGCAGTGTCACAGAAATAAATTTCCATACATTTCCAGTCGTCACATTTTCATAGCTTAGGCAATCAGACGGAAGAGATCTAGTGAAACAATTGTTTTTTTTCTTTCTTTTCCTCTTGAACAGCAAAGAGCTGTCAAAAACAGATACTCATTCCGATGGCGATTACTGGACACATCATTAAATAAATACCATGCCAGCAAAGCTGGATGTTCGTCCGAGCTGAATTACTTTGCACTTGGGGCCCGTTGTGTCCCAGCTATTTAGGGTGTCTTTATTTTTAATTTAAACTTTTCTTTATTTAAGCTCTATATTCCTATTAAATAATTTATGAAATTGTGTTAATCAATCTGCCGTAAAACATATTCCCAATCATGCGCCCTAAAACACGTGTTCAGATATATGGCTAAGTTTTGTTAGAAAGGTTCTGTGGTTTTTACCATATCTGATACATTTTGCATGAAGCCCGGTAAACCTACTAATAATCGTATGCTTCATCAGGCTTTCCGGAAATATTATTTATATCGAACATATTGAGGTGACTCATTTACATACGAAATCAAAAAGACCATAAATAGCTACAGCTATTACCCATGAGGCAGTTGAGTGCATACTACTTCCGGAGTAGGTTTGTGTATTTGGGCTGGAGTGTATTATGACAAGCAAGTGTTAATCGACGTGTGAACGGTTAAGTTTTTGATTTGATTTTATAAAAACTCTTTTCAATTTTTCAGTTTTGACTTTTCCGTTTACTTGTTCATATATTTGTGCATTTTTGTTCTTTTCTCTTTTCGTTTATTTCCCTTCTTGTATATTTACCCCCCCCCACGGTTTTTGTTTGCATTACATTTTTCGTATTTATTTGAATTTGTCTTTGGTTGCCCACGTTCTTCTTTCGTTTTTTATTTGGTTTGTTCTTGATATTGTTTTTAGTTGTTAAAATAATTTAAAAAAAGAAAAGAACAAAGAAACAACCGGTTATTTGTTCAGTCATGGCGGTCGTTTCGGCCACCATGAGCGAGAAAAACTCAACTAAAACACCGCCGGTGTCTTCGGTAAAAACGCCCTGGGCTGAGAATAGGCCGTAGAAAAATGCAGAATTTTATGAGGAGAAAAGGAAAGACTTTGAGGATTCTTTTAAAGAAAATGAATTCCTCACTAGTCCAGAGGCGTTGGAGGCCGTCAATACAAGAATAATGTCCCTGCTGACTTCCGACGTCAAAAGCCGTAAATTAATTGGAGACAGCAGGGAAACAATGGAGGAGGTCTTAAAGACCTTAAAGATTAACGTTTTTTTATTTTTTCGGCAGTTGGGGCCGTTCCTAGTGAATTCAACGCGCCTAGTTTTAATGGGGGACTGGAATGCCATCCAAGTTAGATAGGGGCGGGGAGTTAGTGGGTGTAGGGGCGATCGTAGCTTGGTTGATCTGATCGAAGAGGTTGATCTCGTCGATAGATACCGGGTCGATCATCCCGGGGGGAAAATGTGGACGTGGACTCTTAATTCGCCTTTTACCCTGGTAGTTTGCTACCTGGATAGAATGTTAGTCAGAAAAGCCGACGTTCCACTGGGTAGGCTATACGGATCACAAACTCGTTTGTGCCAGGATGGCGTTGGATCGTAGGCCTAGAATGGCTGGTTGCTGGAAGTTCAATCTGTCTTTACTGGACAGGCGGGACTTCCAGGAGCAGATAACTAGAGTAGTGCAGCGGGAGCTAGTGGGGGTGGTTATCGGGAATAGGTAGTGGGAGAGACTTAAGGATAGGATTAGGTCCGTCACCACTGATTTCAGCAAACGGCTCGCCCTAGATAGAGCTGAGAATGTGAAAACGCTTAAGGCTAGGTTTGCCGGGTGGTGGCTGGGGGATCCCCTAGAGATAGCCTTAGCTAAGGAGGCCCTGGAGCGGTTGAATAGCGAGCGCTACATGGGCCAGGTAATTAGACGTAGGTTAAGCAAGATGTTTTCTGAAGCTGTGAACATGGGCGCAGACTTGCGCAAGGGAGAGATCCGTCGAGGTTCCGATCGTTACATTCGTGAAGTTGAGACCCCGGAGGGGCATAGTCTTCGGGCCAGTGACGACATGTGCGAGGTGTTTCGGCGGCATTTCGAGAGCCGGTTTACCAAGGAGCCTGGTCTTCGTGAGGACGAGTTTCGTAGCTATTTGGCTGACTTTCTTCGGCTTTCGCCGACTGAAGCGGCTAGCTGCGAGGGAAAGATCACGGAGGGCGAAGTCTACGCGGCATTGAAGAAGGTCGGCAGAGGCAAGTCGCCCGGTCTGGATGGTTTTCCCTATGAAGTGTACTTGAGGCTGTCGCACATCTTTGTCCCGATTTTGACTGTGGTGTTCAATAACTGGTTCCGGCAGGTGTCCATCCCTAATTGGCTCACCAGGGGCGGATCACGCTGTTGAAAAAGGGCAAGTTGTTAGGGGGAAATTAGATGATTATAGGCCCATAAATCTGCTAAACACAGAGTTAAAGATTTTGGCCAAGATCCTGCAGGAGCGTTTGCAGTCAGTTGCAGAGTCTCTGTTGGGTCCTGAGCAGACTTGTGCTGTGAGGGGCCGAACAATTCAGAGCAACCTGCATCTGATCCCCTCGATCATAGAGGCTGTAAAAGACGACGATGAGGCCGTGCTGATCGATTTAGACAAGCCCAAGGCATTTGATAGGGTTGACCATCGCTACCTTGCTGCTGTCCTGCAGGCCGCCGGATTCGAACCCGACTTCTGCCGCTGGATTAGTCTGTATCGCTCCCCCCAGTGCTGTGGTACAGGTGAACGGGAAGCTTTCGGGCGCTTTTGCGCTGTCTAAGTCGGTTCGTCAGGGTTGTCCACTGGCGCCTCTACTTTATGCTTTGGCGTTGGAGCCTCTCCTTCGCCGGCTAAGGGACAGGGCGTGAAGTCCGGCCCTACGTGGAAGGTGCTCGAGCCAGGGTTTCCGCGTACGCCGATGACGTATCTGCTTTCGTGTCGTCCCTCAGCGACATTGAGGTGGTACTGAAGGCGCTTGATCGGTACGAAAAGGTGACAGGGACAAAGATTAACCGCGACAAGTCGTCCGGCTTGCGGTTAGGTGTCTGGAAGGGGGTCGATCTTCCGGGGCCCTTCGTTTGTACGGACGGTCCTGTCCGCCTTCTTGGAATGTGGTTTGGATCCGACCTCCAGCTGGAGAAAAATTGGTCTGAAGTACGAGCAAAGGTCGACGTAGCCGGTCAGATTTGGCGTCGACGGAGGTTGTCCGTGACGGGCATGGCGGAGGCGTGTGCTACATACGTTTTCCCGATTGTCATTTATCGATTATCCGTACTTCAGCTCTATAAAGACCATCAGAATCCGCTCGAGCGCTCGCTATCCTCCGTTTTGTGGAGCGGACGCAAGCATCAGGTCGACAGAGCAGTCTGTGCAACGTTCGTGTCATCGGGGCTGGGAATGCCACACGTGGTGAGCCACAAACTCGCCTCGAGGTTGGCTTTCCCACGCCTCACATTGACAGGAGATTCGATTATGGCGGGGATTGTTAGGGACGCGTTCCCTTGCCTTACTATCAGCCCCACCCCGTTCTCGCGGATTGATCGCCGTCGTAAACCGCGGGATCAATATGATTTCTTTCGCGAGTGTCAGTACGATTTGATGCTCATTGTCGGTCTAGTGACCTTTCACGGCCTAAGAAGTTTTTCCATCGTTATTTTGTGGAGGAGGTCGTGAAGGATCCTCTACGTGAGCGGCTCGACTTGCCGGAGGTGGAGTTTCGCTCTTTCTGGTCTTGGGCGCCACCGGCGGACTATCTCAGTAACTCTGAGTTTTCGCTTACATGGCAGTTGGCTCGGAATCAGCTGCCTCTCACTAACAAGGCCTTCATATGGGGCTTGGCGGATTTGCCAGACTGTGAACGGTGTGACCTTGGTTTAGAAGAAACGGCTTCGCACCCCTTCTACCATTGTCCCCGGTTTCGCTCTATATGGGACCATGTCAACGATTTGGCGGCTTGTATCGCTCCCAAAAAGCTCGAGCTCATGGATCGCGCATATGCGTGTGACAATGTGTTGACCCCGTATTCTGGGGTGAAACGAATGGTGTTTCTGACGCTGCTGGCCCGGCCCGAATGGTGATTTGGACGACGCGAATGGAGGAGGTCTTGCGAGGCATCCGTCTTTCTCATCAGGATCTGATCCGATTCTTTGAGCATCAGCTCAAGATGAAGATTAGAACTGATAGAAAACGCTTGTATTCGATAGTCTTCAGCGAAAGGTGGGTGAAAGAGGCGAGCCTAGTTCGTTTGAACGGTGCTACCTTGATTTTATCTTCTAGGTCAACCTACGTCACATCGGAGTGGTTTCCTGCGAAGACCTCCCCTTGGTTAGGTTAGACAAGCTTCTGTGTACCCAGTTTATGTGAGTAAGAGTTGTTCCTTGCCTGTTCCCGGTTGCATCTTTGGTTATGATCCAAGTTGAGATTCCCAACCTCCCCAGTTCGTTTTTGCCCCCTTTTTATCTCGACTGGGTCAGCTTTTTATTTCCCATGTCCGTATATTTTTTTCACTTTCCCAATCCATTGGTGAGAGAGCTTCTTGATTTTGTCCCATGGGCAGAATACAGCGGCCTCTCTGTTTTGAGGGTTGGACGGGCCCTACTAACATCAGTTATGTTTAGTTTGTTTTGTGTTAATATTTTAGTTTGTTATTGTGTTCATCTCCCTCCCTTCTCATTTTATTCATCCATAAATTTTTAAGTACACATATATAATCATTATATTTTTATGGAATGGGGCGCGTTTTGTAGAACCCCCTTGAGAGGATGCGATATTATGGTGTATGGAGGACTGATTGGTGATGGACGAGTTTTTGCGGTGAACGGGCAAATTGTAATGCGTGAATGGGTCGTGAATCGGATTAGCTAGGTATAAGATATTTAGTGATGACCAGCCTAAAGCCCTCCCCATTTTGGCCTTGTGCCGTGATTGTATTTAATATACAATAAATATTGAGTGCATACTACTACTCGTAAGTCAGTAGCATTAAACTACAATGGCGTTGCCGTTATCTAAAGAACCGAACGAACAATTGTCATTGGATAATTATGAATGCGGACAAGAGTGGATTAGGATACTGGCAGCTGAGGATAGAACAAAAAAGCTGAAGGATTTAAAATCAGTTGGAGGAGAAAACCAAATAACTGATCTCATATTGGCAACAGTTGGTAGTAAGGCCATTATAAAAGTATCAGTAACGGCACACGCAACACTAAACGACGTTTGACGATATAAGTCAACGAATGGAAAAAAAACATAGCACCCAAGAAAAATATAGCATCCAAGAAAAAAATAGTGAATGCAGAGAGAGTTAAGTTCATGCATATTTCTTGTTGTGATGGTATAACCCAACTTCCCCATTCACGATAATGGACGGACTGTTTGCCGATTAAGTACGACCACAGCAGACAGTCAAGAGCAACTTCGTTTGTTAACACCTATTGAGGTTTAGCATACTCTCGACTCTGTCTCTGTACGACATAAACTTATTATTGAAAACCTACATTCGGGTTACTTTGTTTATTATTTCTTGCACGAGATATAACATTTCTCAAAAAGGAAATGAACCAGTTATTAAATATATTCTTCGTTTAAAACAGGCCGCTAAATATTGTGAAGTTGAGAAATTGGAATCGGAAACCCGGTCACTCGAAGAGGATTTAATCCAAATGACATTGGTAAAACAGACTACAAAAATGTGGAATATCGGCGAATAACTCGAACCCAATTACAACTTGGAACGTTGTCACTAGAATTTCTCGAAGTTGTCGAATTTCTTCAGCAACAAGAATTACTTCGAAAATTTAATAGAATAAAAGTTACGGGTCTAGTTGAGTTAGTAGGCATATAACACGATAAAGAAAACAGATAGAATAATGTCTATTTTTTGTGAATATCAACATCAAAGAGAAAAACAAAAATGTCTGACATGTAAAAAAAAATGTGAAAAGTGTTTCAAGACAAAAGTCTAAATCCCAAAAGAAAAACGTAGAGACGATCCACCAAAATGAAGAGGAAATAAATATGGACGTCTTTTATGGAAAAAAATGAAAAAGGATTATTAAAAATTCGAATCAGTAAGGTTTCATTGGACATGCAACGAGATACAGGAAGTGACGTAACGTTGATACTCAGAAAATTCTGAGAGAAATTAGGAAAACCAAGATTAAAGAAAAGCCTTGTCTAATTGAATCAGTCCGACGGATCTGTGATAAAATTTTTTTAGGATATTTGAAAGCCTATGTGGAACTAAAAAAAATAAGTTTAACTTATTACCAATAATCGTGTCAAACTGTGAAAAGAATCATGATCTAATAGAAAATGGTATATTGAACATAAATTCGACAAAATTAGAAAACAAATTCACGGCAGAAGAAACTGGAATGTTAAAAAACAATTAAGCTAAGTTAAAACGAATAGAAAATGTCCCCCTTCATATTTTCATTGTACGAAAAGTGCCAATCCATCTACTATCAATTGTTGTGAAAGAACTAAAAAATTACTGGAACAAAATCTAATTGAACGAGTTACGACAGGTGGAAGGAAAAAAAATGAATGATGGGTTCTGCGAATTTGTGGTGACTACACAATAGGAGTAAACCACAAAATATGTGCAAACCCATACCCTATTCCAAATGTAGAATGGGCTTTGTATTTGCTTGCATGTATAAAAACATTCTCTAAATCTGATCTAAAGTCGGCTAACTACTGACGAAAACTTTAAAGAAGTTACAATAAAAACGTCCATAGGCTTATTAAAATGGAAAATAATGCCGTATGGAATTAAAACCGCATCGTTTCACCGGATCCGTGATAAAAACGTTAGGCTATTTTGAAGCCTAAGTGGAACTAAAAAAATAAATTTTATATATTACCAATTATCCTGACAAACTGTGAAAATAATCACGCTCTAATGGAAAGTGATGCATTGAACATAAATTCGACCAAATTAGTAAACAAAGTCAAGGCAGAAGAAACTGAAGTATTAAAAATCTATGAAGCAAAATTAAGACTAAAGGAACCCCCCCACCCTCATATTTTCAAGCACAAAGAGTGTCAGTCCATCTACTACCAATAGTTGTGGAAAACATAGCTGTTTTAAGAAAAACGATTGTTGAATATATTTGGAGAAAAGAACAACAGGTGGCATTTGAAAATGTAAAATCTGTTCTGGCAACGAAACCACTAATAAAAATATTCGACCCTAGAAAGGAAATAATACTAACAACTGACGCAAGTGAGCACTCAATTTCAAGATTATTAGATCAGAATGGTCGTTCTATTATGTATCTTTCGAGAAAATTGTCAAAAGCCCAATTGAACTACTCAATAATTGAGAAAAAAAGCGTTGGCGAAATATGGACGACAGAGTTCGTCAGTTTTTGATTGGAAAGAAATCCTTACAAAAGTCACACCATAGACCTTTAGAATTCATATTTAATTCTAGGGAGGAACATTGCAAGGCAACGTCGTCTAGATTTCTAAGATGTGCTTTAATGTTAATAGCATTTGACTTTGATATTGAGTACGTAAAAGGCAATACTATTCTTCATGTAGTCGTTTTGTCGAGATTGAGGTTCATTACTTCTGAAAGTGAGAAAAAGGAGGAAAAAATTCGAAGATACTTTCATATCCTGGTCCGAAATTGATATTTTGTTTATAGATTAAATTAGCTGAGGATACGAAGTGAGATCCCATATTGAACAGTATATTGTTCAGGATGAGAAATAAAAAGTGGAATAATTGCTCGCGCGCAGAAAGGCGTTTTAAAGAGGTTAGACATAAGTTAACCGTAGAAAAAGGTGTAATGGAAACGTAGTGGTTCCGTCAGAAACACAAAAGACCAAAATTATGAAAAAAGCATGCATAACGATGTTCATTGAGGAATAACGTCTACACAAAGGCGATTATGGTTAAAGGCATGGTTGCCTTGCTATTCTATAGATGTAGATGGATACACAAAAGGTGTAAAATGTGCAATGAAATAAGAAAAACATTCAAAAACATATGCATTGCCTAAAGAGTCCCAACCTTGGAACAGAGTACACATGGATCATGCGCCGGTTAATAAAGTAGAATTATGATTAGTATACGTAACAGCCTAATGAGCCACGTAACAAATCTCATCATCCGTATTCTGAGGAAAAGACCGCGCAGCAAAATCAGGCCAGTGATAGGACAAGAACAGTGCGGGTTCGTTAAAGACACCGGAACAAGGAACGCAATATTCATGTTATCAGAAAGACTAATACAAATGCAGAAGGATATACACTTATGTCTGATAGATTACTCAAAGGCCTTCGACAAATTACGCCACAAGGATCTGTTGGAACTTCTCAGCAACCTTGATACATTCGGGAAAGATATTAGAATAATCAATAACTTATACTGGCAGCAAACAGCATGAATTTGCACAGAGAACGAGCTCAGCGAATAGACAAAAATAAAAAGTGGCGTAAGCCAATGATGTGTCTTCTCACGGGACCTGTTCAACTTATACAGCGAGGCAATACTGAGAGAATTGGAAATCCTACCGAGATTCAGCGTCGGCGGCTACAACCTTAACAACATAAGATACGCAGATGACAGTCCTGGTAGTAGACACGGAAAAGAAATTACAAAACCTCCTACAGAAAGTAGCGAAGGAGAGCGACAAGAAGGGACTAAGCATAAACTACAAGAAGACAGAATACATGGTCATCATTAAAAGGGTGAGCTCGAAATGCGATTTGAAGGTTGGGAACACTAAGATCAAGCAGGTCGGAAATTTAAATATCCGGGAAGTGTTTTGACAGAGGACGGTAAGTGCGACACTGAGTATTGTAGGCATATTAGGATTGCCAAGAACGCATTCCAAAAGCTGTGTAGAGTCTTGCGAGACAAGAGGATTTCTTTGGTAACAAAGAAAAGAATACTGAGCTGTTACATGACATCTGTCCTCCTTTACGGCAGTGAATGTTGGACGGTCTCCTCAAAGATGAAGAAGTGACACGAGACGTCGATGTGGTTCTACAGAAGGATGCTGAAGATATCATGGAGCGAGCGTTTGAGCAACGATGAGGTCTTGGAGAGGATGTAAACAAGGAGGATTATACTTAACATTAGGCAGAGGCGGAAGAAGTTACTGGGACACGTAATGAGAAAGGAGGGCCTGGAGAATCTGATACTCACAGGTCCAATAGAAGGAAAAAAGACAAGGGAAAGCAACGCATGACATACCTGACGGGCTTAAGCAAGTGATCTGGAGAAGGTGGCAGAGAGACGAAATTTATCGTGAGCTACAAGGGATAGGGAGAAGTGGAGAGCCACGATCGCCCACGTTCTGAAAGGTCACGGCACATAAAAAGAAGGATCTGTATTCAGGATAGCGAGAAATAATACAGATTTCCAGCAAAAATGTTCAACCATGAAACAAGCGTTAATGAATGTATTTTCAAGAAATGGATTTCCGAAAGCGCTAATATTTGACAACCGTCCAGAGTTATGTGACGAAGAACTATGCCGAGTGTTGAACAAAGTTGGATGCAAACCATATAAAACCCCGCCGTACCATTCGCAATCAGATTAGCAGAGAGGACGGTGAAAGCTATAAAAAAAAACGAATTGTAAATATGTGTACAAAGGAAAGAAATGGTAGAAACAGTTCTTCTAAAATTGTTGCTAAGTTATAGGGCAAATGCCACATGCTGGAAGATCGAAAAGCTAATCCGCCCTCATGGTAGACAAAGTAGAGCCCCACTGAACTCATCCTATGCTACCATCGGAAAACTATTGTATAAAAATAATCTAATGTACAAGAGGCAATATTCATAATCCAAAGTGGACAGAACATTACGATAATAGATAAAAATGGAAATATTAGCGCATGCAGACCAAGTTAGACAGCAACACGATAGCGTTGAAGAAATGTATAGGGGCCTGAAAGTAATGAAGGCGAAAGTGCCGTGTCCGTGCAAGACAAACATGAAAATGAAATAGACTTTTTTTCTTCACAATATTTATCTTCTATGCGCCACGCATTTTTTAGGAAATATGCGATCATGGCTCTCCACAGCATTCTATCACATGTGGCTCTTAGCAACTTTTCTCCGCTTCCGTTCTGACATCTATTCACATAAGTTCGCCAGATAAGTAGCTCACTTCATCTATTATCACTCTTGCCCACGATATGCCCTGTGAGGATTAAGTTTTCCAAACCCTCTTTCCTCGTTACGTGTCCAAGGAATTTCAGCTACCAATTCCTGATTTTTCGTAGTAGCGTTCGTTCCGTTGCCGTCCAAAGAGCAGTGAAAAAGACTTGAAATGAAATCGTGCGTGAAACTTCTGAGTCAGCTTGTTACTCCAAAACAGAAAGTTAGAAGGTTAGAGAGGGGGAAGATCATCTTGAATAAGTTGGAAAATGATCCTGGAATAATGTATATATATTTGAACTTAACTTCAGTTCTTCATGAGCTTCAGATCCTTAGCTATGATTAATTAATGATGAAAATGTCATTTTCCTTCATGATCGATTTCATCAAGATTCTTCTGTTAAGCATGGAGAGTCATTATACATTATCACTGCACAAAGTAGAGTCCAGCAGTGTTATAAAAAGCTCGGAGAATTCCAGTAAGATATCTTTATTCATTTCTAAGATACAACGGTTCAGGGCTTAATCTAACAATTTTGTTGTTATACGATTTCGACAATTTTGCTGTTACACCCAGTATAGAAGAGGTATAGGGACGTCTCGTTATGGTGGTGGGAAAGTGATTAAAGCCAAGATGCTAGTTCACGACCAATAATATTGCGGATTCTTCTTTGATTGTTATCAAGAATCTCTAAATATATAGCAGAAACACCAGATCGGCAATATTCAAAGTATGAACGAATGTTAGACATCTAAAAGAAGTAAGATATATTCTTGCGCGAAAGATTTTCTGGCATGACACAGTGAATCAATTTTCCAAGCAGCAGATCTAGCGATTGATTCAATATAATCTTTCCACTCCATGCCAGCGGAAAATGTTAATCTGAAAAGTCACACTGGAGGTTAGCATCAGCCATGCTGATGGAAGATAAAAGGGTTCTCTGAGACGATTAAAAGAGACCAGTTTTGTTTTGGAGGCTTTAAAATTAACAAGGCGTCTCTTGCTCCAGTTAACAACAGATGGTAGTTTTTTGGGGTTTTTTTTTTAAATCAGCTACCAATTTGATCTCATCGAACCGATCAGATTTACTATTAAGATAGCAATGATGATATTGTCATCAGCATGGATACAGAATTGAGAAGTGTTCACAACAGGAAGGTCGTTGATAAAAAAAAAATCGCAAATTTTTTGTACCACACATTTCATCGCCACCATCTACTGAATTTGAGTCCTGGTAAAAAAAAACACATTTTTAAGAGCAGATTTTCAAAGCAATCCGAACTTGGAGGATCATAATTGTTCTATCCTATTATTTTTTAATCGTTTGGCCCCCAAGCTAGGGGACATTGCCACTAGGATGCAGAGCGTTACATAGAATGAAAGAGAATGATAAGATTTTTTGAGAAAAAGTGAGGAAAAAGAAAATAATGGAACAGTATTCGGGGAGATAGAAAATGGCGATTGAAATTGCGTTTTCATTTTTGAAGAGTGTAGATAGCAGTGAAGAAAGAAATCGGAAGGAAGTTCCACATCATAGAAGTGCGAGAAAAGAAACTGAGTGAAAAAGAAAATGAGAACAGAGAATGTCACTGCCTATTTTTAGGCTTAGGGAGCGTCTCCTAGCGGCGGTTTTTTTAGGAAAGTAATTGGGGTAACTTCACAAAAGAGAGAGAGAGAGAGAGAAAGAGAGAGAGAGAGAGCGGTGGGAAGGAGATTAGTTTTTAAGGAAAGCAAATGTTTTAATTTGAATTTTTTTTAAATATTTTATTTTCCTTTTTTATTTTTACATTTGGTAACACCACAGAACCCCTACCTTTTATATAGGATTAGGTTTCAGGTTAATTTTAAATAGTCTAATTTGGAACAAAAAACAAAAAAACATTTCTTGTTAATATTATAGTTTTATTTATTTTTTTGGAAAAGAAAAGAAAAGGATACAGGAAGACAGAAGATCGCGATTGATATAGCAGTCATTTGAAAATTTTAGGTGACAGCAAGAAATTGTCCAATTGACAGTGTCATTAATAATGCGAAACTGGACTCTGTGACTATCAGGCTTTATAGAAATTTGATTCCCTACCAAATCTAAGTCCTTGTGTCAAACAGAAAAAAACTTAGTTTAGTCGGAATAGCAAATCATAATAGTGAGTGAAAAAGTAAATAGAGAATGTCACTGCCTATTTTTAGGCTTAGGGAGCGTATCCTAGCGGCGGTTTTTTTAGGCAAGTAATTGGGGTAACCCGACGAGAGAGAGAGAGAGAGAGTGAGAGAGAGAGAGAGTTTTAAAGGAAAGCAAATGTCTTAATTTGAATTTTTAAAATATTTTTTAAATTTCATATTTTATTTTTACATTTGGGCACACCCTAGAGTCCCTAACTTTTATATAGGGTTAATTTTCAGGTTAATTTTAAATAGTCTAATTTTGAACAAAAAAAAACAAACTTTTTCTTGTTAACATTATAGTTTTATTTATTTTTGGTAAACCTGTTTGAGATCGTAGGATTTATTTTCATCTTGAAAGTAAAAAAAAAATCTTTTTACTGCTTTAATTTAACATTTTGTTTATTTTTATTTGCTATTTACAAGAATTATTATTATTTTTTAATCATTTCATCCCAAGAAAAACGACAATGCTACTAAAATGCAGTTGGGTCGGGAGGTTTTGCAAGGAGAGAAAGAGAATGAGAAGACTTTCTTGAGGAGAAAAAGAAAAGGATACAGGAAGACAGAAGATCGCGATTGATATAGCAATCATTTGAAAATTTTAGATGACAGCAAGAAATCGGAAGGGAGTTCCCCAGACGAGAAGGGTGAGAGAAGAAACTATTGAAATAGAACTTACGGTTGCACGTAGCTAGTTCAACAATAAAACGGTAAGACGTAGTTGCCAATCTATTAGCAAGCTTAAATTAATGCAGCCGCGGCACTAAGGAGAACAGCTCACCAGAGCAATTGCCATCGAAGAATTTGTCGAAAAGACGAAGGGAAGCCATGTTGTTTGATTGTTAATCTTTCCATGGTTGAAATTGCCAAAGACTTAAGTTGTTAATCAGAAAGAAAAAGAAAAAAATTATTAAACTCTTAAAATTAATTCATATTTAAAATCGGTCCAAGTTATTGGAACATCCTTCATATATATCGGTTCTTGAAACATAATATTGGTATTAACGGACCAATCAAAACATCAGCTACTGCAAACCTAGCCTGGAGCCTACAGGCTAGGTTTGCACGTGAAAATACACAAAATGCAGTTTTAATATTTATTGTCCAATCAGGATGTTGTTAAATATCAGCATTATGGAAATTAGCTGTGATCCAGTGAATTGTAGAAGTGAAGAAAAGAAAAATAAAGGAAAAGAATTCAGGAAGACAGAAGATAGCGATTGATATAGATTTTTTGATTTTTTTTTTTAAAGCAAAAACTCAGAAGGAAGTTCCACAGACGAGAAGGGCGAGAGAAGAAAAGTTGCCAGTCTCTTCGCAAGCTTAAACTCATGTAGTCGAGGAACTAAGCATAACAGCTAATTAGAACGATTGTCATGAAAATATTTGTAGAAAAGACAGAGGGAAGCTGCATCACGTCAGTGAGAAAGCGACGGAAGTCGAGATGTCAGATCAGGATCAATTCGACCTGTCGATAAATTTTATCAAGAATCTCGAGATAAGTAGTAGAAGCCTCAGGCCATATATGCCAGCAGTATTCAGTGCTCGGGTGGATGGTAGAGTTATACAGGTGCAAGAAGGAATCTGACGAGAATAATTGCCTGGCGCGACACAGAGAAAAAATTTCCTGATAGTGGACCTGGAAAATGTTTCAATATAATCACCCCACTTTAGGTCAGTGAAAAAAGTGAGGTCAAGAAGGCGCAAAGAGTTGCTCTTCTGGAGTTTAGTATCAGCCATACTGATGACGGACAGAAATAGTTCCCTGTGTTGATTAAATGAAAGAATTGTTCTTTTGGAGTCGGCAAAATTGAAAAAGCAATTTGTTGCTCCCAGCTTTTTTGTGTCATTTGGACATTGTTTGACCTAATACAATCATTCCTGTCAAACCGGGAATTGAAGGTCGTTCTCAGTGGATTCATCTCCAGCTCCTATCCCACTAACGCAGGTGTTCCTCAAGGCTCCATCCAAGGCCCTACTCTGTTCCTCATATTTATAAACGACCTTCCTGACGCCATAGACTCCCAAGTCGGCATCTATGCTGACGACACCACAATTTACTCCTGCCTCAAACACAAATCTAGTGATGCTGACAAAGTTTACCTGGCAGTTCAAATTGAAAAGGACCTCCAATCGGTTGTGAACTGGGGCGAGAAATGGATGGTTAACTTTAACGCCTCTAAAATAAAACTGCTCTCTATTAACCACCACAAGGATCCATGCCTGCATCCCATTAGAATGTCTGAAGACCAACTTCTCGAGAGCTCCTCTCTGCGGCTGCTCGGTCTCACGCTGTCTGCTGATCTGAGATGGAACAAATACATCGAGTCAGTTGCATCATCCACCGCAAGGAAAGTTGGTTCCCTGTGCCGAGCCAGGAAATTTTTCTCCCCGGAATCGATCCTCCAAGTCTATAAATCGACCATTCGCCCCTGCATGGAGTATTGCTGCCATATATGGTCTGGAGCCCCTGCTGTTTGCCTCAGGGTTCTTGATAAGATCCAGAGACGGATATGCAATATGATTGGCCCTGATCTGTCATCTCGTCTGCAGTCGCTCTCTCACAGACGCGATGTTGCCTCGCTCTGTCTTTTTTACAAATACTTTCACGGTAACTGCTCCGAGGAGCTGCTTTCGCTTGTCCCTAGGCCTCATGAATTTAAACGTCCTACGAGGCTGGCATCCCGTTCCCATCCCTTCACCGTTGAAACTGTTAGATGTAGACGTCTCTTCTACGCCAATAGCTTCATGTCTCGCACATCTTGCCTGTGGAACTCCCTTCCCTATTACTGTTTCCCTGACAAATACAATCTCCAACTATTTAAGTGTAACGTCAATCGACATCTCCGGTTGCCTTGATCTTTCCACTTCCCTTCTCCACATCCTTTCACCTTTCATTCCTATCTGCTCTCGCTCCAAATCTTCTGTAACCCCCTTGCCTTGATCGATCCACTGTCTTTCTCTTTCTCCACATCCTCTCCTTTACCACTCCTATCTGCTCTTCCTCCAAACCTTCTGTAACCCCTTGCGTGATAGTGGCCTCCAGCCTTGCTTGGAGTGATACGCTTAAAAAAAAAATTACAATCCTAAATCCTCTTTCGCAAGCCACTCGCTATTCTATCGCTATTTCCATGAAAAAATCTTCTGATGAGCTACAGTCCCTAGTTCCATCAATTAAAACTTTTACGGCTAAGCCTCGCCATGCCACATTCACAGTAGTGAACTCCATCCAATTCTCATTCTATTGCTAAGAAGAAAGCTCACTTTAGATAGCCGTTGCTTTCGGAAACAGGCCACCGAAAGAATTCTTCTCCGATCTCTAAAATCTGACCATCTTCAAGTCTAGGGTCAACAGTTATCTATCATACATATTCTCATAATCTACACTTTTTACATCTGCGAAACAAGTCCATTCAATAATCCTCTACCTTGAGTGCCTCTTCTACTTTTATTAAGTGAAAAATAGCGTACAATTAAGCCATAGTTAAGCTTTGTCAGTAACAAGAATTTTTACTATCGTACAGACCACTGTATACAATTCAGGTGTAACTAACTTTCAAGGCAAGCAGACCAATTGCTTGCTGCATTACAATCTTCCTAATATACATTTCTGCTACTTACTCTAATACCAAGCATTTTTTCTGCTACTTAGTCAATACCAAGCATTTCATTTTTCGTTTTATCCCTAATAGGATATATTCGAGCACAGGGAATTAAAAAAAATTAAATTCTGTTTTTCAAAACTTGATTGGCCTTAGGCGCAACATGATCTTCTCTCCTTGCCTTGTGCCTTACGTAGTTAATCTTTATAAATATCATACAATAGGCTGTTAACCCTTTGCGCCTGTACGTTGAATCCAATCAGTATTGAAAATGGTTTGCTTACAAAACTCATCCAATCAAATCAGAGGCGACATCCGAATGGAAATCCTGTCTTGCGAATCGCCCCCTCAAAGTGGATCCGCTCCATTGACAAGAATGAAATGTTCGACGCACGCAGAAAGCCATTGCAAGCAAAGACCTTTAATTTCTTTCCAGTGAGAACAGCCGAAAGAGAAGAAAACAAAATAAATTCTACATTTGGTTCAACGAGGGCGGCAAATCACAGATTAAGAAAAGAATCTGTGAAAAAAGGATAGAAAGGGAAAGAGATAGAGAGAGGGGGAGCGGGGTGGGGTGAGAAAGAGAGAAGGAAATATTATGACATAAAATGAATCAATAAAAAAGAGTAAAACTAACAACGAAAAAGAAAAGCTGAAAATAATATATTGTGAATAATAGCAACAAAAAAAAAAACAAGTAAAAAAGAAGATATTAAAAAAAAATCCGAAATGTGAATACCACGGCACTGGTTAAAAAGTTTTAAAAGTATAGGTTGACTGTGCATTGTCCGGATTCTTGAATACCTCCATATTTGTTAAAACGTTTTAAAAAGAATAGGTTGACTGTGCATTCTCCGGATTCTTGTATACCTCGGTATTGGTTAAAAAGTTTTAAAAAGAATAGGTTGACTGTGCATTGTCCGGATTCTTGAATAATTCCATATTGGTTAAAAAGTTCTAAAAAGATAGGTTAACTGCGCATTGTCCAGATTCTTGAATACCTCGGTATTGGTTAAAAGGTTTAAAAGAAATTGGTTGACTGTGCATTGTCCGGATTCTTGAATACCTCCGTATTGGTTAAAAGGTTTTTAAAAGAATTGCTTGACTGTGCATTGTCCGGATTCTTGAATACCACGGTATTGGTTAAAAAGTTTTTAAATAATAGGCTGACTGTGGATTGTCCGGATTCTTGAATACCTCAGTATTGGTTAATTTTTTTTAAAAGAATAGGTTGACTGTGGATTGTCCGGATTGTTGAGTACCTCGTTATTGGTTAAAAAGTTTTTAAAAGAATAGGCTGATCGTACATTTTCCGGGTTCTTGAAGTGTCCCCTGGAGCCACGACTACTATCACCAAGCCTCTCACTCCAGAGCATTAGAAGCCTGTTCAAGCAATGATATACATTTGAAATTATTAAGAGAATTTGATAATTATATTTAAGTGAAGGCCGTCCAGTGCTTTCTGCATTCTGTAGAGGTTTCAGACTCGATGAATCACTTAATTATATATATGTATATATATATATATGTCTGAGCAACGATAGATATAGTAAACTTTAAGTTGACTTTATTATATCTGTCTACATAACCGTTAAAATTTAATAATATTAATTCGTCCCAATAATACGGGCAATGTTATGTTTACCTTTTAATTGATTAATTCTATACCATAGTATACTCATCTCCCTACTCACACCTCTTGATTGCTTTTTTTTAAAATTTGCCTTGATATTATTAAACTTAAATACGGCCCTGCTATTTTTTTTAATTGTCATTTCTTTTCATTGTATTTTTGTCACTCCGGTTCTATGATTGGTTGCTTCCCGCTACGAAAAATTATGTTTACCCAATTTCATTAACAAGGTTTGGGTCAACTATGATATGGTCCTTCACACACACTCCCTAATGGGAAAACTGTATACCCAAATAAGTATTACACAATAAGTCATCCTTTGACAATTCGAGCGATGCCATATTTGAACCCCGGGCCCCCATAATATTATCCCATCGCCGAAGCAACCTGCATAACACTGTTTTAATTTGGTAATATGCACTGTATAAGACTGCTTTTTGTTTTTGTTTCCCCTAGACTGATTTGAGGATTTAACGTAACGAGGACATCATTAACATTCGAAATAATGAGATTTGCATAGGCACGCATACTTGATGAGAAATACACCACTATATCTCGTCCTGGGTAAGACGTTAAACTACATCCGCGTCCTGGGTCATACGTTAAACTACGCCCTGCAGCAAAGCCTCTGATCAGGAGGTTTTGAGGAGCGTGGAACCACCTCTTATTTGCTGGTGTTCCCTCGGTCCACCCTGACTCGGGGTGGTAGCACCTGTTAGGGTCCCAGCTATGGGCAAATAGGTAACTATTACCAGCAATACTTTTTTGAAAAAAAATATTACCAGCAATATAATTTTGAAGGAAATATATTACCAGAAACAAATTTTTGACAAAACAAAATATTACCAGCAATAAAAAAATTTTTCGGAATTAAATAACCCATTGAAGTTGATATGCCGTAAAACAAAATAAACCAAACCAATCTAAACCAAAGAATACATATTCTATTCATACGAATCTATCATAAAAATGTTGTCGGCATTAAATAACCCATTGAGGTTGATATGTCGTAAAATAAAATAAACCAAACCAATCTAAACCAAAGAATACATATTCTATTTATACGAATCTATCCTAAAAATGTTGTCGGCATTAAATAACCCATTGAGGTTTATATGCCGTAAAACAAAATAAACCATTCAATCTAAACCAAAGAATACATATTCTATTCATACGAATCTATCCTAAAAATGTTGTCGGCATTAAATAACCCATTGAGGTTGATATGCCATAAAACGAAATAAACCAAACCAATCTAAACCAAAGAATACATATTCTATTCATACGAATCTATCCTAAAAATGTTGTCGGCATTAAATAACCCATTGAGGTTGATATGCCATAAAACAAAATAAACCAAACCAATCTAAACCAAAGAATACATATTCTATTCATACGAATCTATCCTAAAAATGTTGTCGACATTAAATAACCCATTGTGGTTGATATGCCGTAAAACAAAATAAACCAAACCAATCTAAACCAAAGAATACATATTCTATTCATACGAATCTATCGTAAAAATGTTGTCGGCATTAAATAACCCATTGAGGTTGATATGCCATAAAACAAAATAAACCAAACCAATCTAAACCAAACAATACATATTCTATTCATACGAATCTATCCTAAAAATGTTGTTGACATTAAATAACCCATTGTGGTTGATATGCCGTAAAACAAAATAAACCAAACCAATCTAAACCAAAGAATACATATTCTATTCATACGAATCTATCGTAAAAATGTTGTCGGCATTAAATAACCCATTGAGGTTGATATGCCATAAAACAAAATAAACCAAACCAATCTAAACCAAACAATACATATTCTATTCATACGAATCTATCCTAAAAATGTTGTTGACATTAAATAACCCATTGTGGTTGATATGCCGTAAAACAAAATAAACCAAACCAATCTAAACCAAAGAATACATATTCTATTCATACGAATCTATCCTAAAAATGTTGTCGACATTAAATAACCCATTGTGGTTGATATGCCGTAAAACAAAATAAACCAAACCAATCTAAACCAAAGAATACATATTCTATTCATACGAATCTATCCTAAAAATGTTGTCGACATTAAATAACCCATTGTGGTTGATATGCCGTAAAACAAAATAAACCAAACCAATCTAAACCAAAGAATACATATTCTATTCCTACGAATCTATCATAAAAATGTTGTCGGCATTAAATAACCCATTGAGGTTGATATGCCATAAAACAAAATAAACCAAACCAATCTAAACCAAAGAATACATATTCTATTCATACGAATCTATCATAAAAATGTTGTCGGCATTAAATAACCCATTGAGGTTGATATGCCATAAAACGAAATAAACCAAACCAATCTAAACCAAAGAATACATATTCTATTCATACGAATCTACCCTAAAAATGTTGTCGGCATTAAATAACCCATTGAGGTTGATATGCCATAAAACAAAATAAACCAAACCAATCTAAACCAAAGAATACATATTCTATTTATACGAATCTATCCTAAAAATGTAGCCGGCATTAAATAACCCATTGAGGTAGATATGCCGTAAAACAAAATAAACCAAACAAATCTAAACCAAAGAATACATATTCCATTCATACGAATCTATCCTAAAAATGTAGCCGGCATTAAATAACCCATTGTGGTTGATATGCCGTAAAACAAAATAAACCATAAACCAAAACCAATATAACACCTAGTAACGGAGTGTATTAATTCTCCTCCTACTCGTCATGATCATTATCATAAAACAATAATAATAATAATAATACTGATGGTAATAAACATAATAATAATAATGATAATAATAATAAAATAATAATGATTATGATTATAATAAAAACAATAATAATGAAAATAATAAAATAATAATAATAATAATAATAATAATAATGATTGGGTGAGCTCCATCATAATCCAATGACTACGAGCAAGAAGCAAGTGAATGGAAAACAGCGGTAGTGTAAAAGGGACTTGAGAAAATAACCGATTATGAGCCATTGAAGTTTGAACTTGCAAGGCTTTGGAACAACGTCAACATCAAACCAATTGACATTGGTGCAGTTCGTACCGCCACTGACAGAATAGAAACATGGATAAATAAAATTGGCTTTTATTGCTTGTTAGAAAGGACGCCTGTTAGGAACGGTAACAATAATCCGGGAATCGATGACCACTTAGAGTCAGAAGAACATTGCATAATACCTAAGACCGCTGGTTTTGGCCCAATGTCTAATTGCCAGATATTAAGATCATACCTGAGGAAATACTGAAAACATCATTATTATTATTATTATTATTATTATTATTATTATTATTATTATTATTATTATAATCTATAATATATATAAAACTGACTATGTGTGTGTGTTTGTGTGTCTGTGTGTCGTCGCCAAGTATTCGAGAACCATAAGGCATATTTCCACCAAATTTGGAACATAGAATGTACTCGATACTGGGTGTGTCTGGGGCAAAAGATTAGTCCTTTTTCAAAAATCAATAATCGATAAATATAATGTTTAAATGGGAATTTCCATTAGTTTGGTTGTTTTTAAACTTTCAGACTTGAAGTCTAAACCCTAAGGCCGATTTTAATGATACTTGATAAGTGTATGCAACTAACTGTCACGCTTATTATACGCTATATTGATTTTCGTTTCTCTCGACACTGGGAGCCCCAGGGTGCCCCAAAGGGACCCACAAAAATTGAAATTACTTCGATTTTGATGAAATTTTGCATGTTTGTTACGCTCTTACAATGAGATAGAAATCGGTTGTCAGATTTTAAAAAATGCATGAGGGGACCCCCCAGGATGACCCTATAAACCCCTTGCTGCCTCAATTGGTTTTCAAGTGTATTTTGTAGCAGTAATTTTTATATATTTATAGTATCTTCTGTGCTTCTGTAAAAAAAAACTTTCTCCTGATATAAATGTTTTCACGCTTCATGTCATTATAATTTTTCGCCATATAGATAAGAAGCACTAACGAAAAATCTTCTTTATTTTACCTTTACAGATTGGATGGGGTTCGTGATCTTTCTTTGAATAAACCCAGGCAACGCCGGGTAATGCTGCTAGTAATAATAATAATAATAATAATAATAATAATAATAATAATAATGATGATGATGATGATGGTAATAAACATAATAATGATGATAATAATAAAAAGTAGTAATGTTGATTATGATAATAAAAAATAATAAAGAAAATAATAATAAAATAATAATGATGATGATGACAATTTTAATAATAATAATAATAATAATAATAATAATAATAATAATAATAAAGATGATATTATTAAGAATGTTGATAATAATAATAAAAAATATAATGGTTATAATAATTAAAATAATAATAATAAACCAAAATAATAATAATAATAATAATAATAATAATAATAATAATAATAATAATACGGAGATAGGACCTGTTACACTTCTATGGGACTACACAATACACACGGACAGAACAATCAAAGCTAACCGCCCAGACATTATTATTAAAGACCACACAAAAAATGTGCCTCTTTTTTTATATGACAGTCCCTGCAGACTGCAATGTATCTTTGAAGATATTCGAAAAACTATCAAAATACAAGGACCTTGAAATAGAAATCTCAAAAATGTGGCACATGGGAACATCAACAATCCCCGTTGTAGTTGGAGCCCTAGGATTGTTTGGAAAAGATTCCAGTAGACTAATTGAAGGGATTCCTGGAAGTCCATGCCTCAAAGAAATACAAAAAATTGTTCTCACAAGTACAGTCCACACTTTACGAAGGGCTTTATCTATGCAATATATATATATATATATATATATATATATATATATATATATATATATATATATATATATATATTGTCAGTGAGAAGTGTCATGATGCCATTTCTAACCTTAGGTCTCTGGACGGGACCCGGAAAGAAATGTGAACATGCCAGTAATCAAAGGAAATAAAAACAATAATAATAAGTACAGCCCACACCTTCCGAAGGGCTTTATCTATGTAAAATATATATATTTTTTTTTATAATTGCTCAGTGGAAAATGTCATAATGCCATTTCTGAACTTAGGTCTCTGGGCAGGACCCGGAAAGAAATGTGTACACACCAGAAATCAAAGAAAATAATAATAGTGATAATAATAATAATAATAATAATAATAATAATAATAATAATAATAATAATAATAATAATAATAATAATCTTGGAAGGATGCCAAAAGAAGCAAATGAATATGTGGATCAAATTCCTGAGACTCCTAAGATATGTGAAGATTTATCTCCATATTTTCTTCTTCTTCTTCTTCTTCTTCTTCTTCTTCTTCTTCTATATGCTATGTTCCTTCAGGATGTTGGCGATCGTGGCTCTCCTCAATTTCTTTTCTTTTCCTTTGTTTGTCTCATGAAGTCTAATCCAGACATGGCCGAATGTCGCACTACACAGAACAAAAATAATAATAAAAAATACACATCAAAGGTATCTTGTCCGAGCTAATTAATCACAGTTAGGTTTGGCGGCGTCATCACAGTTGAAAAACCAGTAAGGATAAAATTCTCTAGAAATAGCTTGTGAATAAAGTCCACAAACGACTGCCACACCATAAGTCATAGTCATTGATAATTCGGGATATTTTTGTGAGATCTAGTGTTTTTTTTCTTAGAATCACTGATGCAAATTGTTGTCTGTTTAGCGATTAAAGTATTTCTTTATCTTTTTCCAATTCTACGATACCCCACCTCACCATCAAAGGTCATTAAAATCATTCAGTTGATATCCATCAAAAAGTGGCTATAATATATGACGCTCAAGGCAATTAAGTTTCGTGTATGATACGATGACCCTTTTAACGTATGCCACGCCTGAAGGTCCTTCCCGGTCGCTGTTTCGCAAACTGTGGGACGAGGGAGGAAGAAAATAAATAACAGAGAGCGAGAAAGAGAAAACGTAACTCACTTTTCTCACTGGCTGATAAAAGATATCGAATCCAGAATGTCGGGTCTTTTATAGTTTAGTCATAAAGAAGTCTTCAATGCATTTCCGCCTCTAAGTGTTGACTTCTCTGTTCCCTTTTATATTTACACACGCTCTATCTCTGATATTGAGCACTTTATCCCATAAATATACCATACTTTAAGACTATATATATATATATATATATATATATATATATATATATATATATATATATATATATATATATATATATATATATGTCATTGACAGACAGTACTGTTTCGCTGTATCACAGCTCCTCAGTGCGACTAGACTTCCGAATGCTTCAAGCCAGGATTGAAACACAACTAATTTTGTGTCAGCCAGAGCTATCTTCACTCGGTAGAGTTACACAACTAAATCTAGCGTATTGTTTTTGCAAATGTAAACAAATGCCAATCAACCAAAGTGCTCCATTCATTTTACTGAAGAGCTTTGCATTAGTGCAGGTGGCTGTTGTTTATAGAATTAGCTTATCACTCAACAGTGCTCATATATATATATATATATATATATATATATATATATATATATATATATATGTTGGGGCGCACCCACCTTCACAACCACAATAGACTGATCCTATTATTATAAATAGAACAGTAGTTCTAGAGACTGTGAGTAGTGTAGCAGTGTACGAGACGCAGTCTCTGACTGTGCGCTGCTCCTGTCGAACTCTCTGCTTTGGCAGAGAGGAACCCGGACGAGGCTTTGCCGCAGGGCAAAGTGTCGTCCGGGGAGGTAGACAGTCCCTGAACCCGTTTATACGGGTTCTAATGGGCATATTTTTGGCCGAGCCTACGGGCTCGGTAAGCCCACATTAAACCGGCCTTGTGCCACATTCGACCCACGTGGGAGGGTTGTTAAATACCGTAGTGTAGCAGTGTACGCAGTCTCTGACTGTGCGCTGCTCCTTCGAACTCTCTGCTTTGGCAGAGAGGAACCCGGACGAGGCTTTGCCGCAGGGCAAAGTGTCGTCCGGGGAGGTAGACAGTCCCTGAACCCGTTTATACGGGTTCTAAATGGGCATATTTTTGGCCGAGCCTACGGGCTCGGTAAGCCCACTTTAAACCGGCCTTGTGCCACATTCGACCCACGTGGGAGGGTTGTTAAATACCGTAGTGTAGCAGTGTAGTGCAGTGCAGAGTTAGACTTCTGTAGTGATCAGTTACACTTCCGTTTCTCGACCGGAAGATACCGTTGGACTTTATTACTATTACTTATTGTTACTACTAACCTACGTTCGTTCTACTACTAATCTCTCTGATGTAAATACCTCTCTGAATATACCAGAATTTTTCCCTACGACTGTGTTTGTTCGTTATTACCATATACTCACGTGGAAACACTCAACATCTCAACAATATATATATATATATATATATATATATATATATATATATATATATATATATATATATAGTCGAATTGTTTGCCATGGATTCTCTGACCAAATTTAAATCTTTTTTGGTCGCGCGCTTCATCTTCAACCATGGTCGCCATGATCATATTTGGTCACGCAATATGGATAAATTATGTTGCATGCAGAGTGTTACCCGTCACATGAGGATAGTTTAACGTCTTAATGAGATAGGTTGAGGTAAGCCCTCTAGGAATCTGATCCCCTATTGACGGATAGGACAGAAACGCGAATTAAACCCTCTTATGATGTCTTTCGTCTTTATTGGTATTCTTTTTCGAAATTGTCCTTGACTGATTATATGAAGAGAGGATAAAAACAATAGCATTTCCAGGTTGAGTGAAATTAAAGCGGATGAGTCAACTATGACCGTTGACATAAAAAAAAAAACTGGGGCGATTGTTGGTATTTCGTCATGCACACACGAGAGGAGTAATACATGATGAGTGTGGTGTGTAGAGGCAAATGGAAAAGATGGAGAGATAAAGGGGTGGAGAGAAAGGAGAAGAGGAGCAATGGGAAAAGAGGGAAAAGACAGGGAGAGACAGAGAGATGGAGTGGTAAAGAGCTGAAGACAAAGGAGAACGGTAAAAGGCGAGAAAAGGCTGGGAGAGACAAAGTGACGGAGAGAGAGAGAGGGAGCGAGAGAGAGAGAGATGATGATGATGATGATGATGATGATGATGATGATGATGAGAAAGGAGAATAGGAGAAATAGAAAGGAAGGGGAAAGAGACGAGTGACAAAATGATGGAGAGATGAAGTAGAAGGAGAAGAGGAGAAATGGAAAAGGAGGAAAAGAGGCGAGACAAGGAGATGGACAGACAAGGAGATGAAGAGATAGTAGAAGGGGAGAAATTGAAAAGGAGGGGAAAAGACAGGAGAGTCAAAGAGATGGGGAGATAAAGAGATGGAGAGAAAGGAGAAGAGGAGAAATTGAAAAGGAGGGGAAAAGACAGGAGAGACAAAGAGATGGGGAGATAAAGAGATGGAGAGAAAGGAGAAGAGGAGAAATTGAAAAGGAGGGGAAAAGACAGGAGAGACAAAGAGATGGGGAGATAAAGAGAAGAAAAGAAAGGCGAAGAGGAGAAATGGAAAAGGTGGGAAAAGAGAAGGTGAGACAAAGAGATGGGGAGATAAAGAGATGAAGAGAAAGGAAAAGGTGAGAAATGGAAAAGGAGGGGAAAGACAGGAGAGACAAAGAGATGGGGAGATAAAAAGAAGAAAAGAAAGGCGAAGAGGAGAAATGGTAAATGTGGGAAAAGAGAAGGTGAGGCAAAGAGATGGGGAGATAAAGAGATGGAGAGAAAGGAGAAGGGGAGAAATTGAAAAGGAGGGAAAAAGACAGGTGAGACAAAGAGATGAGGAGATAAAGAGATGGGGAGAAAGGAGTAGTAGAGCAATAGAAAAGGAGAGAAAAGAGATATTGCAACAAAGAGATGGAGAGATAGAGAAAAAGAGAAAGGAGAAATGGAAATAGGAGGGAAAAGAGAAGGTGATGCAAAGAGATGTTGAGATAAAGAGATGAAGATAAAGAAGAGGGGGAGAAATGGGAAATAGATGACAAGATTATTAGAGAGAGAGAGAGAGAGAGAGTGCGTGTGTTAAAGAGAAGGGAGGGAAGGACGAGAGAAAATGAGAGAAAGGGCAAAGAGAAGAAGAGACAAAGAGACATAGAAAAACAAAGCTAAGTATAAAGAAAGAGGAGAGAGATATAGATTGTATGTGTAGAGAGTATTAGCCAGAAAATAGCCAGAAAAAGACAAATATATGGAGACAGTGAAAAAGGGGAGACAAAAAGGGGGAGGGAGAATGTGAGATATGAAGAGAAAGAAAGTGAAATAGAAAGAGAGAGAGAGGGAGAAAGGGAAGGAGGGAAAAACAGGGAATAGAGAAAGAGAAGAAGTAACAACAATGAGTCTAAGAGAGAGATGAAGGTAAGGAAAGGGGAAAAGGAGAGACAAGGAGAAGGGGCGAAAATGAGAGGTAGATCGTAAAAAGAGGGGTAATTTGAAAGTGAGAGAGATAGAAACGTGTTCAAAGAGAGAAAACATACGAGAGAAGTTAATAGATACAGAAGATGATTATAGAGAGATAGAGAAAAGGGTAAGGTGAGAGAAGAAGCAGAGAGAGGGAGAGGAAGAGAGAAAGATGGCTAAAGAAAGAAAGAGTGGCAAATCGAAATAAAGAGAGAGAGAGAGGAAAAGGTTCGAAGATAGGAAACACACGAGAGAAGTTAATAGATACAGATGATGAGTGTAGAGATTAGTAGAGAGAGAGAAAAAGCTAAGGCGAAAGAAAAAAGAGACGGGGAGGGGAAGAGAGAAGGAGGAGCAGAAAGAAAGAGGGTAAGAAAGCGAGGCAAATAGAAAGAAAGAGAGAGAAAGAGGAAAATGTTCAATGATAGAAAACACACCAGAGATGTCAATATATGCAGATGATTAGTGTAGAGAATACTACAGAAATAGCGAGAAAAAGCTAGGGAAAGAGAAGCAGTGATGGTGGATAATATATATATATATATATATATATATATATATATATATATATAGAGAGAGAGAGAGAGAGAGAGAGAGAGAGAGAGATGGAGAAAGAAAAATGTTATAAGAAAAGAAAAACACAATAGATGTTGGCAGATAAATATATATAGGAGGGGATTGTAAGAAGGAAACCGAAGACGAAAGTGAGAGAGAGAGAGAGAGAGAGAGAGACAGACAGACAGACAGACAGACAGAGAGAAACAGAGACAGGGATAGAGACTGATAAAGAGAGCGAAAGATAATGAGAGAAAAAGATAGGAAAGAAAAAGGTTTCTGGTAAGAAACACACGACAGAAAACAATATATACATAAGAAAAAAGAAAGAAAGAAAGAAAGAAAGAAAGAAAGAAAGAAAGAAAGAAGATTCTCGGACAAGAAAAGTAGAAGATAACATATAGATATACAGAAAGGGTCAAAGAAAGAAAGAAAGAAAGAAAGAAAGAAAGAAAGAAAGAAAGAAAGAAAGAAAGAAAGAAGATTCTCGGACAAGAAAAGTAGAAGATAACATATAGATATACAGAAAGGGTCAAAGAAAGAAAGAAAGAAAGAAAGAAAGAAAGAAAGAAAGAAAGAAAGAAAGAAGATCCTCGGACAAGAAAAGTAGAAGATAACATATAGATATACAGAAAGGGTCAAAGAAAGAAAGAAAGAAAGAAAGAAAGAAAGAAAGAAAGAAAGAAAGAAAGAAAGAAAGAAAGAAGATTCTCGGACAAGAAAAGTAGAAGATAACATATAGATATACAGAAAGGGTCAAAGAAAGAAAGAAAGAAAGAAAGAAAGAAAGAAAGAAAGAAAGAAAGAAAGAAGATTCTCGGACAAGAAAAGTAGAAGATAACATATAGATATACAGAAAGGGTCAAAGAAAGAAAGAAAGAAAGAAAGAAAGAAAGAAAGAAAGAAAGAAAGAAAGAAGATTCTCGGACAAGAAAAGTAGAAGATAACATATAGATATACAGAGAGTGTCAAAGAAAGAAAGAAAGAAAGAAAGAAAGAAGATCCTCGGACAAGAAAAGTAGAAGATAACATATAGATATACAGAAAGGGTCAAAGAAAGACAGAAAGAAAGAAAGAAAGAAGGGAAGAAAGAAAGAAAGAAAGAAAGAAAGAAGATTCTCGGACAAGAAAAGTAGAAGATAACATATAGATATACAGAAAGGGTCAAAGAAAGAAAGAAAGAAAGAAAGAAAGAAAGAAAGAAAGAAAGAAAGAAAGAAGATTCTCGGACAAGAAAAGTAGAAGATAACATATAGATATACAGAGAGTGTCAAAGAAAGAAAGAAAGAAAGAAAGAAAGAAGATCCTCGGACAAGAAAAGTAGAAGATAACATATAGATATACAGAAAGGGTCAAAGAAAGAAAGAAAGAAAGAAAGAAAGAAAGAAAGAAAGAAAGAAAGAAAGAAAGAAGATTCTCGGACAAGAAAAGTAGAAGATAACATATAGATATAGAGAAAGGGTCAAAGAAAGAAAGAAAGAAAGAAAGAAAGAAAGAAAGAAAGAAAGAAAGAAAGAAAGAAAGAAGATTCTCGGACAAGAAAAGTAGAAGATAACATATAGATATACAGAAAGGGTCAAAGAAAGAAAGAAAGAAAGAAAGAAAGAAAGAAAGAAAGAAAGAAAGAAAGAAAGAAAGAAGATTCTCGGACAAGAAAAGTAGAAGATAACATATAGATATATAGAAAGGGTCAAAGAAAGAAAGAAAGAAAGAAAGAAAGAAAGAAAGAAAGAAAGAAAGAAAGAAAGAAGATTCTCGGACAAGAAAAGTAGAAGATAACATATAGATATACAGAGAGTGTCAAAGAAAGAAAGAAAGAAAGAAAGAAAGAAGATCCTCGGACAAGAAAAGTAGAAGATAACATATAGATATACAGAAAGGGTCAAAGAAAGAAAGAAAGAAAGAAAGAAAGAAAGAAAGAAAGAAAGAAAGAAAGAAAGAAAGAAGATTCTCGGACAAGAAAAGTAGAAGATAACATATAGATATACAGAAAGGGTCAAAGAAAGAAAGAAAGAAAGAAAGAAAGAAAGAAAGAAAGAAAGAAAGAAAGAAAGAAAGAAGATTCTCGGACAAGAAAAGTAGAAGATAACATATAGATATACAGAGAGTGTCAAAGAAAGAAAGAAAGAAAGAAAGAAAGAAAGAAAGAAGATCCTCGGACAAGAAAAGTAGAAGATAACCTATAGATATACAGAAAGGGTCAAAGAAAGAAAGAAAGAAAGAAAGAAAGAAAGAAAGAAAGAAAGAAAGAAAGAAAGAAAGAAGATTCTCGGACAAGAAAAGTAGAAGATAACATATAGATATACAGAAAGGGTCAAAGAAAGAAAGAAAGAAAGAAAGAAAGAAAGAAAGAAAGAAAGAAAGAAGATTCTCGGACAAGAAAAGTAGAAGATAACATATAGATATACAGAAAGGGTCAAAGAAAAAAAGAAAGAAAGAAAGAAAGAAAGAAAGAAAGAAAGAAAGAAAGAAAGAAAGAAAGAAAGAAAGAAGATTCTCGGACAAGAAAAGTAGAAGATAACATATAGATATACAGAGAGTGTCAAAGAAAGAAAGAAAGAAAGAAAGAAAGAAGATCCTCGGACAAGAAAAGTAGAAGATAACATATAGATATACAGAAAGGGTCAAAGAAAGAAAGAAAGAAAGAAAGAAAGAAAGAAAGAAAGAAAGAAAGAAAGAAAGAAAGAAGATTCTCGGACAAGAAAAGTAGAAGATAACATATAGATATACAGAAAGGGTCAAAGAAAGAAAGAAAGAAAGAAAGAAAGAAAGAAAGAAAGAAAGAAAGAAAGAAAGAAGATTCTCGGACAAGAAAAGTAGAAGATAACATATAGATATACAGAAAGGGTCAAAGAAAGAAAGAAAGAAAGAAAGAAAGAAAGAAAGAAAGAAAGAAAGAAAGAAAGAAGATTCTCGGACAAGAAAAGTAGAAGATAACATATAGATATACAGAAAGGGTCAAAGAAAGAAAGAAAGAAAGAAAGAAAGAAAGAAAGAAAGAAAGAAAGAAAGAAAGAAAGAAGATTCTCGGACAAGAAAAGTAGAAGATAACATATAGATATACAGAAAGGGTCAAAGAAAGAAAGAAAGAAAGAAAGAAAGAAAGAAAGAAAGAAAGAAAGAAAGAAAGAAAGAAAGAAAGAAGATTCTCGGACAAGAAAAGTAGAAGATAACATATAGATATACAGAAAGGGTCAAAGAAAGAAAGAAAGAAAGAAAGAAAGAAAGAAAGAAAGAAAGAAAGAAGATTCTCGGACAAGAAAAGTAGAAGATAACATATAGATATACAGAAAGGGTCAAAGAAAGAAAGAAAGAAAGAAAGAAAGAAGATTCTCGGACAAGAAAAGTAGAAGATAACATATAGATATACAGAAAGGGTCAAAGAAAGAAAGAAAGAAAGAAAGAAAGAAAGAAAGAAAGAAAGAAAGAAGATTCTCGGACAAGAAAAGTAGAAGATAACATATAGATATACAGAAAGGGTCAAAGAAAGAAAGAAAGAAAGAAAGAAAGAAAGAAAGAAAGAAAGAAAGAAAGAAAGAAAGAAAGAAAGAAGATTCTCGGACAAGAAAAGTAGAAGATAACATATAGATATACAGAAAGGGTCAAAGAAAGAAAGAAAGAAAGAAAGAAAGAAAGAAAGAAAGAAAGAAAGAAAGAAAGAAAGAAAGAAAGAAAGAAAGAAGATTCTCGGACAAGAAAAGTAGAAGATAACATATAGATATACAGAAAGGGTCAAAGAAAGAAAGAAAGAAAGAAAGAAAGAAAGAAAGAAAGAAAGAAAGAAAGAAGATTCTCGGACAAGAAAAGTAGAAGATAACATATAGATATACAGAAAGGGTCAAAGAAAGAAAGAAAGAAAGAAAGAAAGAAAGAAAGAAAGAAAGAAAGAAAGAAAGAAAGAAGATTCTCGGACAAGAAAAGTAGAAGATAACATATAGATATACAGAAAGGGTCAAAGAAAGAAAGAAAGAAAGAAAGAAAGAAAGAAAGAAAGAAAGAAAGAAGATTCTCGGACAAGAAAAGTAGAAGATAACATATAGATATACAGAAAGGGTCAAAGAAAGAAAGAAAGAAAGAAAGAAAGAAAGAAAGAAAGAAAGAAAGAAAGAAAGAAAGAAGATTCTCGGACAAGAAAAGTAGAAGATAACATATAGATATACAGAGAGTGTCAAAGAAAGAAAGAAAGAAAGAAAGAAAGAAGATCCTCGGACAAGAAAAGTACAAGATAACATATAGATATACAGAGAGTGTCAAAGAAAGAAAGAAAGAAAGAAAGAAAGAAAGAAAGAAAGAAAGAAAGAATAGATTCTCAGGCAAGAGAAATTGAAGATAAGAGATAGAGAGAGAGGGGGTGGGAGAGATAGAGGGAGTTCTGATGTAGATAGAAAGAAAAAAAGAAAAGAAAGAGAGAAAGAAAAAAGAATGAATGAATGAAAAGGGAAATATATTAGATAGAGAGAAAGAGAGTGTCAGATAAAGAAATATATTAAGTAAAAGTAAAAGAGACAGAAAGAATTTCTCATAGTAGATAAATAAATCGGGAGGAGAAGAGGGAGTGAAATGTCTAAGATATAAGACGACATAGACAGTGTGCAAGAGAGATAATGAGAGAGAGAGAGAAGGGAATAGATTGGAAGACGCTCATTAGCCGAAAACAATATTTACAGAGGCAAAAAAGAGAATACACTATGCGAATCACCATAGATTCTGTACAGAAAGTTTCAGTCAGCTGATCTCAAAAGCCATTGATATTACATATGATTTACGCTTGTACTGCAACACGGAGAAGCGCTGTTATTTTATTCATTAAATCTAATCCTATGCAAATTTGATAACAAAAGCAATCTTTTCATGTCTGGTTGCTCGCAAAGAAATTTAGCATACAAAACTAAGTCATCGATTGTTCAGTAAATTCACTATCCTACTGTTACAATAATTGCAGGCATCATCCTCCTACCACCTAAACTATCGCACATCTTTATATATTCTTATATATTAGTGTGTTTATGTTGTGGAGTTATTTCCACAATAGAACTTGTAGTCGGACTAAATGCGTCCTAAATGGGGTAAACGTACAGAAACGTTAGGAACTTGTAAATAAGTGTTACGCAGAGTAATCGAGTTGTGGTCGCTGATGACACACTCTTCCCTCGACTACCTACTGACACCTACTTATAATAGGTGGTGGGAGAGTCTATTCTCTAGACCAGGTGTCTTTCACTATAACAGTTTATTATTAATAAAAACGTTATTTTTATTGGCTACCCATATTTGATTTGCTATTCTTGTGTTTTCTTTTTTTTTGTTTTCTTAAACATTGAAATCTAAAACAACCGGCCTAGATTGAGAAGTCTTACTAAAGAAAGATTGTGGCTATGACAGAACTCGAACACGTATTCACTTTTTCATGAGTGAAACCGTTTCTATAACTAAATCGTAACTTTAGCAATTCTACCAATAGACAAAATTTGCATTACTTATGTAAGGAATGTACATTCCTCGTTTTTTTTGTTTGTTTTTGTTTTTTTGTTTTTTTAATTGAGTTCAACCCAAGCAAGGCACACTAAGGCACAAGAGGTTACTGGGTGTGAAAGGATTAGACAGAAGTAAACATTACTAAGGAACGAGAATGAAAGAAGAGTAACGTAGGACAGGGGTCGGCAACCTTTTTCTAACTATATGCCGACTTAGGTTTTTAAATCATTCAGTGTGCCAACAGCATATATATTTTTATATTAGTCAGGGTCAATATACCTGTTCTACAATATATTTTATATAGTAATATATAGTATATATCCTTTAATATATATTAAAGTTGAAACAGCTAAATATCTTCTTTGCGTTATTGTAGCTTCTTTGCGTGATGTCATTTGCGGCTGCGTGCCATTGGAAATTGCTTGGCTTTTCACGTGTAGTACGCGTGCCATAGGTTGCCGACCTCTGATCTAGAAGGTAGTATAAACGATTGACATTGCATTTAAATTTTTGAAGATTAAAGTTGACTGGAAAGCATGGCGCCGGAAAAGAGTTCCACAAGCAAGAAGTGCGAGGAAACAAACCGTTAGCATAGACCTTACGGTTAGATCTAGCCAAATCAATTGTGAATTTATGAAACCTTGCAGCCAATCTAGTACTCCGCTAAAATTCCTACAGTTTCGGTCCCATAGCAAAGAGTACATCGAAACAGTTGCCATGAAATTAAAGAAAAAGGGACAGGCAAGTAAGTGACTGAAGCCGAGTTGTCAGATCAGGATCATTAATATTGATGAATCTTCTTTGGATCTTATCAAGGAACTCTGAATATACAGCAGGAGCACCGGGCCATATGTGGTTGCAATAATCACCGGTACGAAATTCGAACGTATATCACCTGAAGAAAGCCGGAGCGTACACTGGTCGAAACTTCGGGAATATGACAATAAAGATGTAATTCAGAACAAATAGTGTAAATAGAATAACTAATCTAAAGAAATATGGACACATGTAAGTGGAGAGAATGGAGAGGGAAAGAAAAATGTTCTAAGAAAAGAAACACAATAGATGTTGACAGATATATATATATATATATATGAGGAGGGGATTGTAAAAAGGAAACTGAAGACGATAGTGTGTGAGAGAGACAGACAGACAGACAGAAAGACAAAGAGAGACAGATACAGAAAGAGACAGAGACAGAAAGAGACAGAGACAGAGACTTATTAAGCGAGCGAAAGATAATGAGAGAAAAAGATAGAAAAGAAAAAGGTTTCTGGTAAGAAACACATGACAGAAGACAATATATACAAAAGAAAGAAAGAAAGAAAGAAAGAAAGAAAATTCTCGGACAAGAAAAGTAGAAGATAACATATAGATATACAGAGAGGGTCAAAGAAAGAAAGAAAGAAAGAAAGAAAGAATAGATTCTCAGGCAAGAAAAATAGAAGATAAGAGATAGAGAGAGAGGGGGTGGGAGAGAGAGAGGGAGTTCAGATGTAGATAGAAAGAAAAAAGAAAAGAAGAGAAAGAAAAAAGAAAGAAAGTAAGACAGAATGAATGAAGGAATAAAGAAAAAAGAAAACCTTACACAAGAAAACAAACTATATCAGGAAGAAAAGTTGTCTATCACCACACAGTGAACACTCTTTCTTAGCAGCTGACCTACCAATGGTTACATAGTCTTTCCAATTCATGTCAGCCGAGAACATTAGCCCAAGTAGGCGCAACGAGATTTCCAATGACTGATGCTAACCTCCTAGAGGTTAGCATCAGCCATGCTGATAGAAGGCGGAAAGGGGCTAGTTCTAGTTTTATACCCAAAACGTCAATAACGGTCCTTTTTTAATGGATTCTTTTATCCGATATTATTTCCTATTACCATTTTATTCGATCGAGCTATATCTTGGACATCCATGAGTCTATCACGCTAACCATCACGCATCAAATTCAGAAGGTTATTAGGGTGACATTCTCTGTGATAATATAGCTGGTCAAAGCAGTTTGTCGCTGGGCGAACAACGCGTCTTGTTCCATGGTTAAGTGTCCATATCAGTAGCTGACTCGTTCTTATTTTGCTCGCCAACAGTGTCTGCAAAGCGGATTCTGCGTTCGCGTAAGATTGTAGAAATATCAGGAATGGGGGGCCCATAGAGTTTTGATTTATTTGGATGTTGTCTCTAAGAGATGCTAAGTATAGCTCTCAGCATCCGACTGTAGGTTCCATCAAGCTTAAACTCTTGGGTTTTAGTTTCGGTCCAGGCCGTGGCACTATACATTAACACCGCCTCTACCGTGTCTCGAAATAATTACATGGAATATATCAGAAGGGCAGTTTATTAAATATTTTGAAAACGAGGCTTTGTTTGTTCGTTCTTGTTTGTTTTCTTCCATGTGCTCTCTTCTCTTCAGAATGTGGAAGATTATGGCTCTCTACAACTTCCTATCGCTCGTTTACCTTAGCCACTTTTATCCTTTTGACATGCTTCCTGTTTCCTGTACTGCATGCCATTGACAGGTGTCTTCAGTTCCCAAGTAGCTATTTATGCCGATGACAGAACACTTTATTCCTGTCTTAGTTGCAAATCCGACACATCTGACAAAGAAAAACCTGGGAGCTGCTCTTGAAAAGGAACACCAGTCAGGGGTTAAATGAGGCAAGAAATGGCTTGTAAATTTTAACGCCTCCAAAACAAAGATGCTTTCATTTCCTCACCGCAGAGAATCTTTTTTTCTGCCTGCTAGGTTCCTGGATGGATCCATAGTACTGTGATTTAGTTGGATTTGTTTCCAACAGATGTTAAGTATAGGTCTCAGCATCCGAGTGTAGATTCCATCAAGCTTAGATGGTTTGGTTTGGTTTGTTTTACGGTATATCAACCTCAATGGGTTATTTAATGCCGACAAGATTTTGATTGCTGGTCATATTTCTGTTCAAAAACGTATTACTGGTAACATTTTTTCACAAAAATGTATGGCTGGTAATATTTTTTTTTCAAAAATGTAATGCTGGTAATAATGTATTACTGGTAATAATTTTTTGCAAAAATGTATTGCTAGTATTAAAACCTATTTTTACATTTTCATATTGTTTTGACCACAGCTTCGGGTTAACTGTTTGCTCATTGCTGGGACTTTAAAAGGTGCTACCACCCCGGGTCTGGGTGAACCTGGGAACACCAGCAATTGAGAGGTGGTTCCCCGCTTCTCAACACCTCCCGATTAGAGGCCTTCCTGTCGGATGTAGTTTATCGTCACACCCAGGACGCATCAAGCTTAGACCCAAGGGTTTACTCAATGTCCAAGCAGTGGCACCACGCATTAACATTCCCTTTACAGTGGCTCGAAAGAAAGTATCTATGTTATTTTTAGTGTATACACTGTATTAATTTCGTTGTCTAATTGTTATGGGAACTTATCTATAACGATAATGGACTCTTCCTGACTCTATAAATACTGCGCCTCTCTGGGAGAGAGGAGAGGAACGAAGAGGAACGAAGAGGAACGAGTCGAGACGTAACGAGTCAAAACAATATTAGTTCACTCAAAACCAGACTGACAGTTAATACTAACAGCTTCAACGTCTTGTATTATATTTCTGTTGTAATATATCTTTGTTATTTACTACTCTTGTGTTCGTGTTGTTCTTTCATGGGTCGACCTTGAACCATAACCGTGGTGCGAGGATATTGGACCATAACACTAATAAAATAAAAAAATAGGGATAGTAACTTAAACACTTGTAACCACGAAAAATAAAGTTTATATTAATAACAAATAATGTTGGTTACAAGATCTCCTTAAAAAATATTAGGGTGTATGAAAAAGTATTTCAATCGCTCGAAGTAACCATTTATCTGATAGTCGAGATATTTCTGCATGCGGGGAATACATTGCGAGCCACTACCCTATAGCAAAGAGACGAAACCTTGATTTTTGTATGAATACATATTTCAAATATAATTTAAGCGCAATGATGTAAATATAAAGTGGTCCTCCTTAACCACGGTTTTGCCGACCAATGTTTCCCTTACTCGCGCTTAACCCCGGAAATAAATAATTTCTAAGTTTCTTTTCATAGCGTTTCTAAAGTGCAAGAGAAGTGCTGCTAGCATTTCCGATATGGTAAAGAAAACTCCAAGAGTTCTTTCTTTTAAGTTAAAAGGTGAAAGTTCTCGACTGAATAGAGCAAGGGAAAAAGAGAAGCCGGCGTGTGCTAAGCTTTACGTTAAGAACGAATCTTCTGTTTGCAACTAATATCGTGTTATATTTTCTGTCTTTTCAGTGCGTTGGCGATCACGGCTCTCCACAACATTCTGTTGTTTGTTGATCTGAGTAACTTTTGATGTTTTCCCCTCTGTCTTTGTCGCTGTTTTGCTATGAATTCACACAAACTCTTGTATTGTCCAATTATTGCTTCCTTTCGATCCTCCTGTATCAATATGCCCTGTATTATTTCTCTCTGTCTCATTTTCCGTCGCTTTACAAAAATACCCATTAACGCTATTATATCTATATAATAAAGGCGAATATCACTGTGTCACACTTTTTCAGTTAAAGGGACATAACTCTTTAAATTGTAATAGCTCATCTCCTTCTATATAATAAATGCGAATGTGTGTCACTGAGTCAAACTTTTTTCAACTTTACAACTAGAGGCTATAGCCCAACATATTATACCATTTTGGAATCAGGCTGACTCTGAGCAAATTAAAAACATTCCGGTCCGGAAACGGACACGAAATCCTGAAATTTTTCATTCCCTTGTCTTCCTTACTGCGATTGCATTTGACAATTTTTGTACGTGATTTTTTACGACGAATATTTTTTGTACGATAACAGTTTTTCTAATTTGGAAATAAATTTGGGAATAATTGAAATTGCGAAATCCAGCGAAAGTCACCCATGAAATAAAAATAATTGTTTGTACGGAAAGTAAGAACCTACGTACATAAAATTGTCTTTAAATTAAGTGTCGGCGGAAGAATTATCGTTGACCTTTTGAAAGGTAATGCAATACTTAAATGCAGCGATCAATTTTGAGTTCTTCTTTAGTTCATTATTGCCTATTGCATCTACTCCTCCCAACCTATTGTGATGAAGAGAGCTCTCCGCCGGAACTAACTTAAATGCCACCTGATGGGGCGGCTTTTAAACTAGTATCACTATAATTTCTAACTTTTGATTGGTCCGAGTTTATAGGTTAAAATTTACTATTGGAAAAATATATATCGTCGTTGGTTCTATTTTGTATCCAAGAATTTAATTTTCTTCTTTACTGATTGCTTCCTTTATGGTGATGGCATTGATGACTAAATTCGCCGCTAGCGTGCTGATTCAGGACTAGAAGCTTCCAGTTTCACCAAAAGATGCTCGGGTCATACATTCCTCATCGTCGTTTGGCTTTGCAATTTGAATTTGTTTAATGTTGACCTCAACTTGCCAATGACCCACATACTTGATTTCATCTGCGGCAAATAGGGCACAAGACACATAGAATGCAGTTACGAAACGGCAACAGACTGATGCTGACAGTCATAACTTCGAGTAGCATCTTCTGTAGCCTTACAAAGAGAGGTATGGTGGGAGACCTTGTGTCAGGTGGAGAATGGTAAGGAAGGTAAAATCCCGGAAATATTCGTGGTAAATGTTGTTGGCTGTGCCAGGAAAAGAAATTGGCTATTGCCAGGTATCCTGATAAAGGTGTTTTATTAAGAGAGAGAATGGAGATTATGTATGGGTGCAGGCATTTAAGAAGATATTTTTTTAGGTACCTATGAACCCGGATACGTGAAATAAAATTCAATAAATAATTTTTTCCCGCTTCCCACCCTTATATTCATACTTTTACCCCTGACATTTCTGGTACACTGGTAGATTGGAGTAGTTTCCTGGGTTGTATATCCTTCCACTTGCGTGAGGAGACCTTAGGTCGAAACCCGGATTGTGATGTAGGCTGACATTTCAGCCATTTCATATATATATATATATATATATATATATATATATATATATATATATATATATATATATATATATATTACATAATAGAGAAATAATAAATTACCTCATTACTATAGACTATTTCAACAAGTGTCAATGCGTTAGCATTTTTTTACTCATTGACGCATCGACGCTAGTTGAAATAGTCTACACTAATGAGGTAATTCTCTTTTATGTAATTTATATGCTCTGTTATAATAAATACATTGAGCTATTTTTGTGGATAAGTTTTAATATTTTATATTATTATGATCCACTTGGATTATATTCCAACGGATTTATTACCTGTACTATGTATATATATATATATATATATATATATATATATATATATATATTAATGCATGTTTCATTAAATAATATAGACAAGGTTTGACTATTTATTTTAAGCAAATTCCTTTCATATCGTCTGATAAGCTTAATAACATTATCATTGAAAAACGAAAGAAAATTACCATATTGATACATGTTTTTTTAAACCTATCTAATCTTTCGGCTTACATAAGCCATCATCAGAGATGACAAGTACATTAGAATAAATTAAACAATACACGGACATAGCAACAATGATAGTCTGTTTTGTTTGCATGGAAGATTTCCAAACAACGACAAACACGTGCATACGAGCCACTAGAAGCGAAAATCGCATCTCGTCCGATGACATCACACATGACCAAGCGAGAGCATGAAGGGAATTTGCTTAAAATAAATAGATAAAAGTTGTCTATATTATTAAATGAAACATGCATTAATGAAAAAATGCTGATTAAATACACACAATATATATAACATTCTTTTTTTTTTTAGATACACGTATTTAAGCAAATGCTCTGTTTTATAATAAACAGTATTAAATAACATTTACCGGCCTGAATGTCCGAGAAATTTTCATGCTTAAATACTTGTATCTATAAAAAGAACGTTAAACATAAAAATGTCTTCAAATAATTGTCTCGGACTTTGTCCATTTCATAATGTGTGACGTCTCATATATATATATATATATATATATATATATATATATATATATATATATATATATGTATAATACATATATATGTGTGTGCATATATATATATATATATATAAGTAATTCTAATACATCTAAGTGCATATATATATATATATATATATATATATATAAGTAATTCTAATACATCTAAGTGCATATATATATATATATATATATATATATAAGTAATTCTAATACATCTAAGTGCATATATATATATATATATATATATATATATATATATATATATATAAGTAATTCTAATACATTTACTTGGTTTTAAAAAGAAATATAGTCTATTAAAAATGAATTTTTTTAGAATTGTAGTTAAATTAAACATAGTCAAGCCTAAACAGCCCCAAAAGATCTTTAAGTATACAAATAAGAAAAATGCCGGAAGAATTTTGCCGTTAACAATAAAATTTTTATAAAAAAAAAACAGACGACATGCATTTAGCGGATGTCAGAATTTGTTGAAAAATACATTCCTACCCATCACTAAACCCCGCTTTCGGATGTAACTATTAACTGATACAACGAAAATTGAAATTGAACAACCTACCACCCCTTGTCTAGATGAATGGATTTTTTGGTATCCTTGGAAATACTCAATTATGAATCTTTGCCGTGCCTTTAAAACTGTAAATTTAAAAATAAGTTACTCCAAAATTCGCTTGACGAGGAAATGGAACTAATGTCTTTAATTTAATAACAAAATTAAATTAGAAGCTTTTAACTTCCATTTTTGAAACGTGGTTATTACTGTGTAGCGAAAAAACCATATTTTAAATCAATTAATTTATAATATTAATGCTCTGTAAATTTACATTGAGCACTATTTTGTAAAAATAAAAATATCTATAAGAACACCGGATTTTATATCTTACTGTTCTTTCTTTTTCTTTTTATTTTTACACACACACACACACACACACACACACATATATATATATATATATATATATATATATATATATATATATATATATATATATATATGCACATTTAATTAAAAACGACTGACCAGCTGCTTTTATTTAGTTTTTTGTATAATTTCTCGTGCGATCTAATAATTCTGACAATATCTCAATTAGATCTCATTTAAATATTCATGGAGACCTACCGGACACTATTCGGAACATACTTGTGGACAACACTAATATAATAGCATCATCCACTTGCAAAAAAAGGCTAAAAATAATGGAAGCCTTATTAATAAAAACAAAC
>OZ038513.1:51903240-51905740 GCA_964036315.1 Acanthosepion esculentum | reverse complement strand
AGAAACGGAAGTATAACTGATCACTACAGAAGTCTCACTCTGCACTGCACTACACTGCTACACTACGATATTTAACAACCCCCCCACACACACGGGTCGAATGTGGCACAAGGCCGGTTTAAAGTGGGCTTACCGAGCCCGTAGGCTCGGACAAAAATATGCCCATTTACAACCCGTATACACGAGTTTAGGGACTGTCTACCTCCCCGGACGACACTTTGCCCTGCGGCAAAGCCTCGTCCGGGTTCCTCTCTGCCAAAGCAGAGAGTTCGACAGGAGCAGCGCACAGTCAGAGACTGCGTACACTGCTACACTACGGTATTTAACAACCCTCCCACGTGGGTCGAATGTGGCACAAGGCCGGTTTAATGTGGGCTTACCGAGCCCGTAGGCTCGGCCAAAAATATGCCCATTAGAACCCGTATAAACAGGTTCAGGGACTGTCTACCTCCCCGGACGACACTTTGCCCTGCGGCAAAGCCTCGTCCGAGTTCCTCTCTGCCAAAGCAGAGAGTTCGACAGGAGCAGCGCACAGTCAGAGACTGCGTACACTGCTACACTACGGTATTTAACAACCCTCCCACGTGGGTCGAATGTGGCACAAGGCCGGTTTAATGTGGGCTTACCGAGCCCGTAGGCTCGGCCAAAAATATGCCCATTTACAACCCGTATAAACGGGTTCAGGGACTGTCTACCTCCCCGGACGACACTTTGCCCTGCGGCAAAGCCTCGTCCGGGTTCCTCTCTGCCAAAGCAGAGAGTTCGACAGGAGCAGCGCACAGTCAGAGACTGCGTACACTGCTACACTACGGTATTTAACAACCCTCCCACGTGGGTCGAATGTGGCACAAGGCCGGTTTAATGTGGGCTTACCGAGCCCGTAGGCTCGGCCAAAAATATGCCCATTAGAACCCGTATAAACGGGTTCAGGGACTGTCTACCTCCCCGGACGACACTTTGCCCTGCGGCAAAGCCTCGTCCGGGTTCCTCTCTGCCAAAGCAGAGAGTTCGACAGGAGCAGCGCACAGTCAGAGACTGCGTACACTGCTACACTACGGTATTTAACAACCCTCCCACGTGGGTCGAATGTGGCACAAGGCCGGTTTAATGTGGGCTTACCGAGCCCGTAGGCTCGGCCAAAAATATGCCCATTTACAACCCGTATAAACGGGTTCAGGGACTGTCTACCTCCCCGGACGACACTTTGCCCTGCGGCAAAGCCTCGTCCGGGTTCCTCTCTGCCAAAGCAGAGAGTTCGACAGGAGCAGCGCACAGTCAGAGACTGCGTACACTGCTACACTACTCACAGTCTCTAGAACTACTGTTCTATTTATAATAATAGGATCAGTCTATTGTGCTTGTGAAGGTGGGTGCGCCCCAACACCTACAAAGCTAAAATCAACAAAGACGGCACAAACCCTGCCTGTTTCTTGTGCTATAAGTTTATGACCACATAATAGATGGCCACATTGTAGCAGGTTGCCCAGACCTTGCTGAGAATGAATATTTTATTAGACATAACAGGTTAGGACAATATATTCAATGGCATGTCTGTTCGATGATACCACAATTAATAATAATAATAATAATAATAATAATAATAATAATAATAATGACGATATGCATATATATATATATATATATATATATATATAAACAGGGTTTGGACAAAATAATTGAAACACTTGTTAAATTCAAAGAAAATTTATTTAATATGGAGTTGGTCCTCCTTTAGCCTCACAGACAGCTTTAATACGTCTAGGAATGAAATCATACAATTTCCTGACTTCATCCAGAGGAATTTTCAGCCATTCTTCCATTAACACCTGCTTCAGCTCTTTAAGACACGACGGTGGAGGATAGCGGCTCCTAACTTGTTGCTCCAAAATGCACCACAGATGTTTAATAATATTGATATCTGGTGATTGGGGAGGCCACTCCATGTGTTCTAGATCACTTTCATTGTCTTCATACCAATTCTTAACCACTCAAGCGGTATGTATTGGAGCATTATCGTCTTGGAAGATGCAGTCACTATCAGGGAATAAAGTCTTGGCCATTGGATGAACATGATCCCCCAAAATGTTCAGGTAATCTTTGCTATTGATTCTACCATGCAGGGCAACTATTGGACTGATGCATTTCCATGATATGGCGGCCCAAACTATCACTGACTCACCTCCATCCTTCACTGTTGGAAGAAGGCAGTCAGGGTTGTAAAATTCTTTGGGCTGCCTCCACACATAAACTCGCCCTGAAGTTGGGAAAAGAGAAAAACTGGACTTGTTTAAGAATATGACTTGCTTCCATATGTCTGCAGACCAAACATTGTGATCTCTGCACGACTTCAACATCTTTTGAATGTTGCGAGTGGAGAGAAGAGGTTTCCTTACGGCAGCTCTTCCATGATATCCAACCTTATGGAGCTCACGACGAACAGTTTTAGTAGAAACTGGACTATTCAGATGATTATTTAACTCAAAACTCACTTTGGCTGCAG
>OZ038513.1:51895740-51898240 GCA_964036315.1 Acanthosepion esculentum | reverse complement strand
GATCCCTGGAAGTCTATGCCTCAAAGAGATACAAAAATTTCTTCTGACAAGTACAGCCCACACTTTACGAAGGGCTTTATCTATGTAATTATTTTTTATTTTATTTTATTTTTTTTGCAGTGGAAAGTGTCATGATGCCATTTCTAACCGTAGGTCCCTGGGCGGGACACGGAAAGAAATGTGTAAACGCCAGATATCAAAGAAAATAAAAATAATAATATTAGTAATAATAATTCCCATCGCTGCTTGCAAAGAAACTTAACTTACTGGCAAAAGCATTCTGATATGAAGATTCTTGATGAAAAATGCAAATCTGAATCCTTGTATGGAAAGTTACCAAATCTCCAGGAAAAACTAGACATAGATATCAATGGCTGAGAAGCAATATTTTTAAGTGTGAAGAGACAGAAGGCACAAGACCAATGTTTTCAAACTATTGCCTACAAAGCTAAAATCAACAAAGACGGCACAAACCCTGCCTGTTTCTTGTTCTATAAGTTTATGACAACATAATAGATGGCCACATTGTAGCAGGTTGCCCAGTCCTTGCTGAGAATGAATACATTATTAGACATAACAGGTTAGGATAATATATTCAATGGCATGTCTGTTCGATGATACCACAATTAATAATAATGATAATAATGACGATATGCATATATATATATATATATATATATATATTTAAAGACATTTATGATATGTTTAACGTTCTTTTTATAGATACAAGTATTTAAGCAAATGCTCGGTTTTATAATAAACAGTATTAAATACCATTTACCGGCCTGAATGTCCGAGAAATTTTCATAGAAAATTTTCGTTCTCCGACAAATGTTATTTAATACTGTTTATTATAAAAACAGAGCATTTGCTTAAATACTTGTATCTATAAAAAGAACGTTAAACATATCATAAATGCCTTTAAATAAATTGTCGGACTTTGTCCAATTCAAATATATATATATATATATATATATATATATATATATATATACATACACACACACACACGTATATATCTATCTATCTATCTATCTATCGATCAATATATATATATATATATATATATATATATACAGGGGTTGGACAAAATAATTGAAACACTTGTTAAATTCAAAGAAAATTTATTTAATATGGAGTTGGTCCTCCTTAGCCTCACATACAGCTTTCATACGTCTAGGAATGGAATCATACAGCTTCCTGACTTCATCCAGAGGAACTTTCAGCCATTCTTCCATTAACACCTGCTCCAGCTCTTTAAGACACGACGGTGGAGGATAACGGGTCCTAACTTGTCGCTTCAAAATACACCACAAATGTTCAATAATATTGATATCTGGAGATTGGGGAGGCCATTCCATGTGTTCTACATCGCTTTCATTGTCTTCATACCAATTCTTAACCACTCGAGCGGTATATATTGGAGCATTATCGTCTTGGAAGATGCAGTCACTATCAGGGAATAAAGTCTTGGCCATTGGATGAACATGATCTCCCAAAATGTTCAGATAATCTTTGCTGTTGATTCTACCATGCAGGGCAACTATCGGACTGAGACATCTCAATGATATGGCGGCAAACTATCACTGATCCACCTCCATGCTTCATTGTTGGAAGAAGGCAGTCAGGGTTGTAAGCTTATTTGGGCTGCCTCCACACATAAACTCGCCCTGAAGTTGGGAAAAGAGAAAAACTGGACTTGTTTAAGAATATGACCTGCTTCCATATGTCTGTAGACCAAACATTGTGATCTCTGCACGACTTCAACATCTTTTGAATGTTGCGAGTGGAGAGAAGAGGTTTCCTTACGGCGGCTCTTCCATAATATCCAACCTTATGGAGCTCACGACGAACGGTTTTAGTAGAAACTGGACTATTCAGATGATTATTTAACTCAGCACTCACTTTGGCTGCAGTAGTCCGATGATTTTTTTACCACATTGCATTTCAATGCATGTCAATCTCTGTCAGTATGTTTGCAAGTCCAGACCGAATTGCTACGGTTGCTAGAGGTTTTGCATTGTTTCTCGAATTGAGTCATAGTTCTTGGCATGGTAGCTCTTGAAAAATCAAACAGTTCAGCAACCTTAGTGATCGAGGCTCCTGCCATGCGAGCTCCAACAATTTGCCCTTTTTTGAACTCGGAGATGTCATGCTTTCATGTTTAGCTTAAATTTTACTCGACAGTAAATTAGATGACTATACATATTTAAATTAGATATAATCTGCAATTATGAAGTTTTAGTTAAAGTTCTTAATATAATAGCTCTTTGAAATATAGGAGTGGAATTTGCACCTATTCCAATTATTTTGTCTAACCCCTGTATATATGTTTGACACGAAGACTCACACTACATATTCCTGACCCTGGCTCAGTTACGTCCCATTTAAATACTCACGGAGACTTACTAGACCCTATTCGTAATATACTTGTTGATAACACAAATGTATTAGCATCGTCAACATGTAAAAAAAGGCAAAAAATAATGGAAGCATTATT
>OZ038513.1:51823240-51890740 GCA_964036315.1 Acanthosepion esculentum | reverse complement strand
GATTGAGGGAACAGCCCGTAACATACTCGATACGCTTGAGTAAATGGATGGTAGAACAGGTTGTTTATAAAGCTGTAATAATAATGTAAGGCTGGGAAAATATATTAACAACTTTTGACATGAACTAAAAATTTTAAAGAAAATATACCGGAATAAATATTAGCGGTTTATTTAAAAGTCACTCATTTTCTTTCTTTAATCACGAGAAACGCCAGCTTAGGGAAAAAATTTGAAGATTCATTATTTAAGCATAAACACATTTCTTTCTTTCTTTTTTTGGATCTGATGAAGACTAGAATGGCGAAACGAGTAATCAAATCTGTTTTTAATGAAATTTTTTCCATTTGTCATATATGTGGCCGAGTGGTTAGAACATTCGATTTCTGACCGTGAGACCCAGGTTCGAATCTCATCACAATCGATTTGACAGGAAGGAGATTCCTAAGGTTTTCGGTCTGGAGGGGGGGCGATCCCATCATGCGACACCTTTGGGAAAGTGCCTGAAAACCATACCACGAGTAGACCCAAAGCCTTGTGAGTGAAATTGGGTAGACAGAACACTTGGGTGGGGGTCGATAGCTGTGCAAGCAAGAAGTTAAAAGTCATCGTGACCGAGGGTTTGAGTTCAGATTGCTGATCATGTTAGATAACACGCTCTCTCCCAAAAACTGTAACTAAAGTCTGCTCAGCATAGTTGCAGTATAAACCGCAGGTTGGCTCTGTGGGTCTTAAACAAGCACAGATGTACCTGAGCAAGAGTCCGCAATAGGGATTGGCTAGCGCACTAGTAAACGAGTAATGGCGAATACGAGCTATTATTATATATATATATATATATATATATATATATATATATATATGCGCATATATATAATCATTCTTCGCCTGATGAAGGTCGCAAGACCCGATACCCATGTAGAAAAATATATATAAAATAAATTATATACAAATATCTACATTTTAATTAAAAAAACTTTTGGGGCTTTTTCTTTCTGATATATATATATTACATTCTGATAAATATATATTTCTTTCTGATATATATATATATATATTTCTGTCTGATATATATATATATATATATATATATATAAAACAAATGAAAACTACAGACAAAAGTTCATTTTCTCCATCAAGACAATCATTTCTGTAGTTCACTGCTACCAGCAAGCAGAAATTTATTTTTCTCCTGATGATGGCCATGTCGGCCGAAACTAGTCGAGGAATCTAAATAAAATAATAATAAAAATGAAGGAATATTAATATACAACCCAGTATGTCTGAAGATTTTAATTTTTAATATTTTTTATTGTTCATAATATATATATATATATATATATATATATATATATATATATATATATATATATATATATGAATAACCATATCAGTGAATATATATATATATATATATATATAGATAGATAGATAGATAGATAGATAGATAGATAGATAGATAGATAGATGTAAATATAGTGTACTTAGGCAGTAATCCATCATTTATACATAATAATACATCAGTCACACAACTACATGCCTATCCACACTGCTTACGTTACACCTATCTGGCCACAACTCTATTAGAACATATTTTAACAGACACACAAACTTACCAGAGTGCATCCGAAACATCATAGTAGAAAATACAAACATAATAACCTCATCCACCTGTAAAATAAGATTAAAAATAATTGAAGTTTTAATAATAAAAAAGAAAAACACCCAATAATATTAACTATGAACATGACCACAATGTGCTAAATGTGTTCGGAAAATAAAGAATATTTCTATAATTCTAGAAACATACACACAACCCATGCACCCAATTAAAAAGCAAAAATAAAATCATTCTTAATAATGGCTAAAAGTATAGCCGAAAGCGCTCGGAATTATAGAACATTTGGACAGTTCCTACACACTGTGTGTACATTAAAGAAAACACTTCTTTGAACACAAGAAAAAAAAGGTTAATCGCAGTACCATGTCTGTCGTCTCTAATGACACATACACACACACACACACACACACACACACACACACACACACACATATATATATATATATATATATATATATATATATATATATATATGTATATATAACTTCACATATCATCAGCTGTGAATAAATATTTCCATCATAAAGAACAGTAACAACAATTGGGTCGGAACAAAATTTCGTGGCCTTTTTTAATTGAATTTCAATGACGATTCGATCATGCGTAAAACTGGAATTAGTTTTCCCGATTTATTCCTTTAAAATATTTTTGGTGGGGGTGGTGGTGAGGGGCTGTGTCTGATGCAAGTGACCGACTTTAAACAGCGAAATATGGTAAGTGGCAGAAGCGAGAATAACAAAATTCTTAGGTTGCTAGAAATAAGAAAGAGTTATTCCCCTTATACATATTTAGAAAACGTGAATTAGGAGTTATCTCCCTTAGATTGAATCACGATTTATGACAAAATAAAATGACTAAATTTTTACATAATTCAAAATGAAGGACAATTTTGCTAAATCTATCTATCTATCTATCTATCTATCTATCTATCTATCTATTTATCTATCTGTTCATTATCTATCGCAGCGTGTTCCTATCTATCTATCTATCTATATGTTCAATATCTATCTCTATCTAGCGTGTCCCTATCTATCTATCTATCTATCTATCTATCTATCTATCTATCTATCTATCCAAGCCTTTCCAAATCTATCTATCTATCTATCTATCTATCTATCTATCTATCCCGCTATTTTCCTTATGTTATCAAAATATTTGTGTAGGCATCGGACCTCACAAAAATAAATTATTTCTTCGAATCATTGTGAATATTTTCGACGTCACCATATCGTGTCACGTAAATATTTCAGTCCGTGTATTAAGTAGAAATAAATGATTATTTTTAGAAGTTTTTAACATTAACTTTATTGATTAAATTTAACATTGTTTTTCAATATCTTGCGCCATCTTTGAACCATCTTCATAAATTCTTTCCCCGACCCGCTTCACATTTAATCTCAGCAAAGAAAAGCAATCGCAGATTTTCGAAGTTCTCGAAAGAATTGGATATTTTTTTATTAACTTAACATCTTATTAAAATACTTATAAAAAAACCCAAATATTTTGTTTAATAAGTTGTTTGTTCTAAAAGCAATCTTTTAAAGGAATTTAATTAAAACTAAATCATCCTAATGTCTTCAGATAAGGAATTTTAACACTTTTTCTCGGATTTCTTTTTTATGATTAAAACCGAAATGAAATCGTAACTACTTAAATAAACAGTGCCATTCGCAAGAAATAAAAAATCAGGAAATTCTTTCGAGGAATAATTTTTGCAGATGATGATTCATTTGATCAACCACACATGTCAGAATCGAAAAATATTGATTTCTTATCGATTTAGAATGAGGGTACTCTTCAGAAAAATCGTGTAGTGTAAAATCGATTTTAACTTTTTGCTGGACTTAGCTCTTGCTTACAAATCTGTTATGGTGTCCTCCCTCTAAAGAGTCTATGTTAGACTCTTCCGCCTACTATAATATTAGTAGGAGTAAAGGCCTTGGGGAAACAGACGAATAGATTGTTCTACCGAGACTGTGACTTTTCACAGCTGCTTTGGGCAGAGAGGAACCCGGACGAGGCTTTGCCGCAGGGCAAAGTGTCGTCCGGGGAGGTAGACAGTCCCTGAACCCGTTTATACGGGTTCTAAATGGGCATATTTTTGGCCGAGCCTACGGGCTCGGGGAGCTCACATTAAACCGGCCTTGTGCCACATTCGACCCACGGGGGAGGGCTGTTAAATATCGAGGAACCCGGACGAAGCTGTGCCGAAGGGCAGAGTCTCGTCTGGGGAGGCAGATGTCCCGAACAAGTTTATGGAGGTTCTAAGGGGAATTTTTTGGCCGAGTCTACCGGCTCGGATGACCCACGTTAAACTCGGCCTTGTGCGACGTCTTCCCTCGTGGGGGTGGGGCTGCTAAATATTAACAGTTCGCACTGTGCTGATCAAACTCTCTGACTGCGAGCGGAGAGTATCCCCCCAGACGAGTCTCTTCTCGGGGAAACAGCTACCCGACTCCGTTTTATACGGAGTCTATGGGCAATTTTTGACCGAGCCTACAGGCTCTGATTGTCCCACATTAAACTCGGCCTTGTGCGACATCCTACCTCGTGGGGAGGCTGGTAAATATAACAGTCGAATAGATTGAACGCTGGTACAAACGACTCACACTCGCTAGTCGTGTAATACGCTTCTGTTGCACTTATTGTTTAATATATGATATATCAACAACACTTGTTTTGTCATTTCTTTAACCATTTGTCAGAACAAAAAGTCAAGTTGAAATTGTGTTTACATTTATGACACCCGACTTTTTTTTAATACCTTTTTCGCCAGAGGTCTTTCGGAAGTAGATGGATAAACACTGGGAAAGATTAATTATTTATCTTAATGCGTTTGATAAGTATGTTCAAATCTGTCTAACCGTGGTATACTTAACGATGATCACGACTCACTAACACACACACACACACACACACACAGACATATATATATATATATATATATATATATATATATATATATATATATATATATATATATATATATATATATTTGTGTATTTAGGCAGCAATCCTTCTTTCATGCACATTTCATTAAAAACGACAGACAAGGTACTTTTATTTAGTTTTTTTATACAATTTCTCATGCGATCTAATAAAGTTTTTCTTTTCGGGTGATAAATTATATAAAAACTGTCCGAATGTTCTTTTTAACCGAGCGCTTTCGGCTATACATTTAGCCATTTTCAAGGATTATATTTTAACTGTTAAAATAAGAAATAGTTTGTTGTATATATGCTTTAGAAAATGTTTCGTTTTTTTTTTGTTTCAAAACACGGTCAAGATATTATGTCCATGTTCAAAGTTAATATTGTTAAGTGTTGGTTTGTTTGTTTTTATTAATAAGGCTTCCATTATTTTTAGCCTTTTCTTTTTTTTGCATGTAGATGATGCTATTATATTAGTGTTGTCGACAAGTACTTTCCTAATTGTGTCCGATAGGTCTCCATGAATATTTAAATGAGATTTAATTGAGAAAGGTGTAGAATGAGTTTGCGTGCCAAAGATAATTATTAGATCGCATGAGAAATTGTATAAAAAACTAAATAAAAGCACCTTGTCTGTCGTTTTCAATGAAATATATATATATATATATGTGTGTGTGTGTGTGTGTGTTAAAGGCATATTAACCTTCTAGTTATGATCTTCACACAAAAGGATACTCAGTGTAGTTTTAGGGTAGGATAGATAATCATTTCGGCGCAAACGATACAGTTTTTTATAGGATGCTTCATTTATGACTGATAACTGATTGAAAAGGCCACACCAAGTTGTCGGGTTAGCTCCTAATTTTCGAAACTGCTCCTAGAAGACGCTTTCCGGCACTATAAATACTCTGCGATAATTATTCGCAACCTCTTCTTACTTTGTACATCAATATGTAAATCTCTCGCGAAGAACGCAATTATAACACGTTCCCTTTTGGGAAACGCATGAATAATACATACGCACAAACGTACATACGCACATTCACTCGCAACACATACTTTGGACTCGAAAGGGCACCCCGAGGCGAAGTAATAAGGGCACCCCGAGGCGGTGTAATAAGGGCACCCCGAGGCGGTGTAATAAGGGCACTCCGAGGCGGTGTAATAAGAGAACCCCGAGGCGGTGTAATAAGGGCACTCCGAGGCGGTGTAATAAGAGAACCCGAGGCGGTGTAATAAGGGCACCCTGAGGTGAAATATATATATATATATATATATATATATATATATATATATATATATATATATATATGTGTGTGTGTGTGCGTGTGTGTGTGTGTGTGTGTGTGCATCCAGGTAAGATGAGAACAAATAAAGTACAATTCCAACGCTCGTAACATTTAATTTGAATTTTAGTTGCCCCCATTGATTTTAAATCTACGGTTCATGACCCATTTATGAAGATAATTTCTTAATTTTTTCTTCTTCCCTTAGTTTAAATTTAACGTAGGCCATATTCGATTGGTTGATCTGAATGAGGCCAACAAACCTTATAACACACTTCTTTATTTTTTTCGTGAAAGTATTCTCTATTTTGCTTTTAAATCTGAATAAATCGTTCATTCGCCAGTGATTTTTTTGTTTTATTTTAGATTAAATTTATTATTTACAATAAGTTGAATACATTGCTGTATTTCAAGAATAATTTAAACTGATTGGGAATTTTTTTTTATTTTAATTATAAAAATAGTTGATTTTAGCCCTATTTCAATATCTCTCAGCACAACGTAATTCTTTTTATTAAAAAAGCTTTCGGGAATAAAATATAATTTACTGAAATTTCATTTCAGGCTGATTAGATGATTTAAAGTTTACTTAATCTGATTTCAAATTTTAGTTTAAAATATTGAAGAAAAACAAGTGGATATTTTTATCTTCTGTTGTTGTTGATAGACTTGTTTGGATTTTTTTTCTACGAGGGACATATCTATCAAATTACTTGACGAATATAATAGGACCGTCTTTTTTATATAATTTTTTTTAACTACCCTGTAATCATAAAAAGTTAGGAAAAAAAATTCAGTAATCTAATGTTTCTAACCGCTAAAACATTTTAAAACCTTTAATACTTTACTGATTATTCTTAATAAAATGTTTAAAAAATGAAAACAATTCTTGCAAAAATTAATTATTCATCGCAAATTTTATTTTACTCATACTTTACTGTCCATAATATATTTTATACATAAAATCAATCAAATACTTTTCTAATTAAATAATGTCTTAGTTTTATTGCATTTTTAATTTTACGATTCAGAGCCGATTTTCTGTAATTTGGGATCTTTTGATTTACATTATCCAAAGACTTGTACTTATAACTAATATAAACATTAAACCCTACAAAAATTATAATTTAATAATAAAAAAAATCCACTTGAACATAAAGATTTTGAAGATACAGTTTATTAAGTTTGGGGCATTTGTCATCATGGTATGTTTATTTTTCTAGATAATGTTTGGAGGTAACCAGAAATGTGACCTGATGAACCAAGATAATATATTTTCTGGGGAAATAAATTGTAGTCATGGAACCTTAAGGTTGTCACTTTCTTAATTATTTAATTAAAATTTTCTCTGGTGTTCATTGAGCTCTCTGGATCCCACCTTGATTACCTTACTAAAAAAAGAATATTCGGAGAGTTTTTGTTTAATTTATCATCTGAAAGTGTTATGGTCCAGGTTAGGACCAAGGAAGAACAAAACGAACACAAGAGTAGAAATAACGAAGATATATTACACGGAAAAATAATACAAGATGTGGAAGGTGTTAGTATGACTGTCAGTCTGGTTTGGAGTGAACTACTATCGGCTCGACTCGATTCGTCCCTCTCTCTTGAGAGGCGTAGTATACATAGTGTTAGGAAGAGTTCATTCTGTAGTTATAGGTAAGGACCCATAACAGAAAGGAAAAAATTATTAGATCGCATAAGAAATTGTATAAAAAACTAAATCAAAGAACCTTGTCTGTTGTATTCAATAAAATGTGTATATACATATATATGTATATATATAGCTATGTTCTTACATGTTCTTGTGCAGTTGTGGCAACTTTGAGTTTCTTTAGCTCTTGTTGTTACATAAATGCCGCATAACGTGTCATGAGTGACTTCTCTCTGTATCTGGCGACATCAATGATATTTTAGACCTGCCCTACTTAGGGAGATGCGACTACATTCATAACCTATTATTCAAATTTTGTATAAGAATATATATGTATATATTTCCATGTATTATTATTATTGTTATGGTCCAGGTTAAGACCAAGGAAGAACAACACGAAGACAAGAGTAGAAAGAAAGAAAGAAAGAAAGAAAGAAAGAAAGAAAGAAAGAAAGAAAGAAAGAAAGGAGGAGATGTAAAGGAGGGAAAAAAAGAAAGAAAGGGATGGGATATTAAAAACACACAACGAAGCAAGCAAGCAAAAGATACTGATATTAAGAAAGGTCGAAAGAAAGAAAGAAAGTAAAGGAATAAAAAGAAAAGGAAGGTTTCCGAAAAAAGAAAGAAAGAAAGAAACGGGTGGGATATGAAGACAGAAAGAAACAAACAAACATAGAAACAAAATGATCAGATATTAAGTGTTATGGTCCGGCTTAGGACCAAGGAAGAACAAAACGAACACAAGAGTAGAAATAACGAAGATATATTACACGAAATAATAATACAAGATGTGGAAGGTGTTAGTATGACTGTCAGTCTGGTTTGGAGTGAACTACTATCGGCTCGACTCGATTCGTCTCTCTCTCCAGAGAGAGTCGTAGTATACATAGTTTTAGGAAGAGTTCATTCTGTAGTTATAGGTAAGGACCCATAACAATTATTATTATTATTATTATTATTATTATTATTATTATTATTATTATTATTATTATTCTATGTACCTTTGCCTCTTCAGTACGGTGGCTATTATGGCTCTCTGCAATTTCCTGACGTTTGTAGCTCTTAATAAATTTTGTCTTTTTATCTTTTCTAAACCCTGTTTTAGCATCCATTTTCCTCAAGCTCACTAGGTAGGTTATGCGTTAATTTCTTCTGTTTCTCTTAACTTTTAATCTGTCTTGTGATTGACAAATTTCCCAATCCATTTTTCCGCATTATAACCCCTTGAAATTTCAATAATCTCTTTCGGATGTTAAGTAAAAATGTCCTATTTGTTACTATTTTCTTTACATCTTCGTCGTTGCTTACATGTTCGGTCCACGGTATTCTCGTCATCCTTCTGTAGAACCACACTTCTGTTGATTCAAATCTCTTCTTCATTTGTGAGGAGATTTTCCAGCAGAAAATTAGTTTAAAATTATATTTTTTTTTGTTTGCTTTTCGCCTTGTCGTGACTGAAATCGACGCAGGAAAGAACCTCGTGTATTTCGACCATCATTGCCGTGTTTCAAACCCTTACCGATTATATTTTTCAGAAGGCGCCTCTCTGATTACTTTTCCTCTGCGATTCATGCCACGGTTTCAGTCACAGTTACAGAGAGACGAACAGCGATCATCGGCTCGAACTTAACGGTACTTCACGTCACCGTTTATCAAATTAATGGCGTTGAGTGGCTGATTCAATTTACCACCAATCAAATTCCGGTGAATGAAGTCAGAATACAATGGCGCTAACATCATTTGAGCTGTTAGTTAATATAAACCAAAAGAAGAAATTTGTTTTTATTCTTTTCTTCTAAATTCTGACATGTCGACTGGCACCAAATATGGTTCTTTAAAAAATGAAAAAAGAATCCATCTGCCAGCCTCGACAAATTATTATTATTTGGTCGAACTACCTCGGACATTCATGAGTCTATCACGCTAAGTCCTGTATCAAGATCGGAAGGTCATTCTGCGCTGGTCAATGCAGTTTGTCGCTGGGCGAACAACGCGTCTTGCTCCATGGTTAAGTGTCCATACCAGTAGCTGACTCGCACGTTCTTGTTTTGCTCGCCAACAGTGTCTGCAAAGCGGATTCTGCGTTCGCGTAAGATTGTCGAAATATCAGGAATCGGCCCATAGAGTTGTGATTTATTTCGATGTTGTCTCCAAGAGATGCTGCCTATAGCTCTCAGCATCCGAGTGTAGGTCTCATCAAGCTTAAACTCTAGTTGGATTTAGTTGGATTTGTTTCCAACAGATGTTAAGTATAGCTCTCAGCATCCGAGTATAGATTCCATCAAGCCTAGATGGTTTGGTTTGGTTTGTTTTACGGTATATCAACCGCAATGGGTTATTTAATGCCGACAAGATTTTGATTGCTGGTAATATTTCTGTTCAAAAACGTATTACTGGTAACATTTTTTTCCCAAAAATGTATGGCTGGTAATATTTTTTTTTCAAAAATATATTGCTGGTAATAATGTATTGCTGGTAATAATTTTTTGCAAAAATGTATTGCTAGTATTAAAACCTATTTTTACATTTTCATATTGTTTTGACCACAGCTTCGGGTTAACTGTTTGCTCATTGCTGGGACTTTAAAAGGTGCTACCATCCCAGGTCTGGGTGAACCTGGGAACACCAGCAATTGAGAGGTGGTTCCCCGCTCATCAACACCTCCCGATCAGAGGCCTTCCTGTCGGATGTAGTTTATCGTCATACCCAGGACGCATCAAGCTTAGACCCTAGGGTTTTAGTCAATTGGCCCATAGAGTTGTGATTTAGTAGGATGATGTCTCCAAGAGATGCTGCGTATAGCTCTCAGCATCCGAGTGTAGGTCTCATCAAGCTAGGGTTTTAGTTTCGGTCCAGGCCGTGGCACCATACATTAACACCGCCTCTACCGTGTCTCGAAATAATTACATGGAATATATCAGAAGGGCAGTTTATTAAATATTTTGAAAACGAGGCTTTGTTTATTCGTTCTTGTTTGTTTTCTTCCATGTGCTCTCTTCTCTTCAGAATGTGGAAGATTATGGCTCTCTACAACTTCCTATCGGTCGTGTACCTTTGCAACTTTTATCCTTTTGACATGCTTCCTGTTTCCTGTACTGCATGCTATTGACAGATGTCTTCAGTTCCCAAGTAGAGCTATTTATGCCGGTGACACAACACTTTATTCCTGTCTTAGTTGCAAATCCGACACATCTGACAAAGAAAAACCTGGGAGCTGCTCTTGAAAAGGAACACCAGTCAGGGGTTAAATAGGGTAAGAAATGGCTTGTAAATTTTAACGCCTCCAAAACAAAGATGCTTTCATTTCATCACAGCAGAGAATATTTTTTCTGCCTGCTAGGTTCCTGGATGGATCCATAGTACTGTGATTTAGTTGGATTTGTTTCCAACAGATGTTAAGTATAGGTCTCAGCATCCGAGTGTAGATTCCATCAAGTATAAATGCTAGGATTTTAGTTACGGTCCAGGCAGTAGCACCATACATTAACACCGCCTCTACTGTGTCTCAAAAGAATTGCATGGGATATATCAGAAGGGCAGTTTATTAAATATTTTTAAAATGAGGTTTTGTTCGTTCGTTCGTTTTGTTTTTCATCTTCCATGTGCTCCCTTCCTTTCAGAACGTGGAAGATTTTGGCTCTCTACAACTTCCTTTCGCTCGTGTACCTTAGAAGCGTTTATCCCTTTGGCAAACATCCTGCTTCCTGTTCTGCTTTCCGTTCACACATATTATCTGTTCCCAAGTAGGTATTTATGTCGATGACACACACCTGTCTTAGTTGCAAATCCGACACATCTGACAAAATAAACCTGTCAGTTACTCTTGAAAAGGACCGCCAATCAGTTGTTAAATGGGGCAAGAAATGGCTAATAAATTTTAAGGCCTCCAAAACACAACTGCTTTCATTTAATCACCGCAGAGAACATTATTCTGCCTCCCGTCACCATGGCTGATTCGAGACTCCAGGAGAGCAACACTATACGCATTCTTCGTCTCACGTTTGACTCTGACATTAGGTGCAGCGACCATATCGAACAAATAGCTATATCTACTTCAAGGAAAGTTGGGTCACTATGTCGTGCCAGAAAATATTTCTCGTCGGAATCCATATTGCCCATTTATAAATCTACCATTGGTCCGTGAATTGAATACTGTTGCCATATCTGGCCGTGCACTCCTGATGCACATACCGAGATTCTTAACAAAATCCACAGAAGGATCTGCAATGTAATTGATAATGACCTGGCATCTCGGCTTCAGTCACTTTCTCACCGACGTGACGTGGCTTCCTTTTGTTTTCTCTACAAATATTTTCATGTCAATTGTTTTGATGATCTTTTTTTTTTTCTGGTGCCCCGACTACATGAATTTAAGCGTGCTACTGGATTGGCAAATAGGTCTTACCGTTTTACTGTTGAAGTAGCTAGATGCAACCTCCACTTCTACTGTAAGAGTTTATTTTCTTGCACATCCCACCTGTGGAACTCTGTTCCGATTTCTTCCTTACCTGATAAGCACAAGCTTCAAAAATTTAAATGCAACGTCAATTGCCATCTTTTGTCCTCTTAAATATTGTTTTATTTTGTCCTTTCCTCAATCGTCCCCATTCTCAGTTTTCTCATTCACTTTCACTTTCACTTTCACTCCCTATAACTCCCAGTGTTCTAATGGCATTATCACTATACTTGGGATGAGATGATAAAAAACACGTCAGATAGGTGATCTTCCTTCGTTCTTTTTCTATTTCGCATGTTCCTTCATGACTTAACTCTCCATAATTTCCTATCCTTTTAGATATACCCTTGTGCAAATTAATTGAAACAAAACGAACAATTCCATTATTTTTTTTTTTCATATTTTTTCCAATGAAACATGATTCAGTGCACATGTTAGTACTTCGTATGTCTATTTCACGAAGTCGTTCCTTGCAGATTGACCACAGATTTTCCATTGGATTAAATCAAGAAAGTTTCCGGGATAGTCTATAGTACTTTGATGTGCTCACGGGTAAGACTAGCCAGTGTGATCTTGCAGCGTTACAATTTTCTTGCACTCTCTTGGAGTTACGTCCAGAAATAGAAATCAATTACACTCTGTCACTCCAGTGGGTCTAAAGCTGACGGTATGGTGAAAGAAAACGTTGCTACATTCGTTTTGAAGGATTGCGTTTTGCGCTGGTTTATGCAGCAGGTTTGGGGTTAATTCAGGCCTTCCCACGTTTGCTGGAACCAAAGTCGCTGAAGATGATTTAAATGGTCAAATGAACTCTGGTAAATTTACCGATTATATAAAACAACTTATTCGAAAATATGAAAAAGGTAATAAATAAATTTTAAATTTAAAAAGCTAATGGAGAATTTTTTAAAAACATTTCAGCTCAAGCAAGACGGGAGTGCCACTAACACGCAAAGGGTTACAGAGGGCGGGAGCAAGAGGAAAGGATGGGGTTCAGGATCAAGGCATCAGAAGATGTCGATTGACATTACATTTGAATATTTGAAGAATATACTTATCAAAGAAGCTAGTAGGAGGATCGGAAGTCCACTATTGGGAAGTGCTTGAGAAGAAGCTTTTGGAATAGAAGAGGCGGTTACGTGAAATAGTCGGAGCGACATGCTAACCTAGTAGCATGCAGTTGGGCTAATAGGGAAAGTATCTCGTCAGAGCAGTTGCCATGAATCATGATTATTATAAACATTTTTAAAAGAATTCTTGCTGCATAAATACACACACACACACACACACACACACACACACACACACACACATATATATATATATATATATATTATAAATAAATGACAATAGGAAAACAGTAATTGCTGACGCGTTTCGTCCAATGTGGACTTTTTCAAAGCAAAAAACGAAATGAATTTAATTAAACAAAGAAAATTAATAAAAACAAAAAAACAGAGTGTTCTTAGCAACTGGAATTCAGCAGAATTGAGTTACTGTCAGTCACTGTGTGTTTATCTAAATCTAAAAATGAACACGCTAAAAATCGCCTTCATCCCTAACCGACGGCTTAGTGGTAGAATTTCCGACTGACGCCAATTCAGACGGGTTTCGATCCTAGCTTGATGGCAACCGAACGTCTAGCCACACTGACGAGCTGTGATACAGCGAAACAGTCTGAATGTGGATGACAAACATATATATATATATATATATATATATATATATATCGCACATCTCGCCTATGGAACTCCCTTCCTTATTCCTGTTTCCCTGACAAATATAATCTCCAACTATTTAAGTGTAACGTCAATCGACATCTCCAGTTGCCTTGATCTATCCACTTCCCTTCTCCACATCCTTTCACCTTTCATTCCTATCTGCTCTCGCTCCAAATCTTCTGTAACCCCCTTGCCTTGATCGATCCACTATCTTTCTCCACATCCTCTCCTTTACCACTCCTATCTGCTCTTCCTCCAAACCTTCTGTAACCACTTGCGTGCTAGTGGCCTCCAGCCTTGCTTGGGGTGATAAGCTTAAAATACACACACACACACACACACATATATATATATATATATATATATATATATATATATATATATATATAAAATGAAGAGGTTATAATGGTTCCAACGAGAGAAAAGTATGTATATTAAAAAGAAGAGAGGTACCGCAAACATTTTTGGTTGTATGTGGATATTTTAAAAAAAATATTATCCTTTATTTTTCATAATGTTACAACACGTGTTTCTGGTCTCGCGTCTGTCTTCAGGTAAAGGGTGGAGATTTCCACATATTATTAAAAATAATTAATTTTTTCTTTATGTTTTTCAATGTTAAATATTCTCGATACGAGACATTCTCTGTTTATATATATATATGGAGAGAGATCGAGATCTAATCTCTCTCTTTCTCTCTCTCCTTACATATATATATATATATATATATATATATAGAGAGAGAGAGAGAGAGAGAGAGAGAGAGAGAGAGAGAGATTTAATAGGTCGATGGTTCAACCCCACCCTTCTGCAAACTATCAAATATTAACATCGCTCAGTATTTTCTAAAGTGAATAAATAAGCAATTTCAAAAAGATAAGCCTCTATGTAAGATTTTCAATAGGAAAACAGTTAAGATTTGCTACTCTTGTAGCAACAACATTTATAAAAAAATATCAACGTACACAATAACGAAATTTTAAGAAATTTCTATGTGACCGACAACAAACCTGACATCGAAATTTCCTGTAAGTGTAGATCAAAAGATAATTGTCCAGTAGAGTGTAAATGCAAAGCTACCAGCGTTGTATATTAAGCGACCATCCCCTCCAAATAAAATATGGAAAATAAGAAATGTTATATTGGAATTTTCTCGGGGAAATGGAAACAACGTTTATATATCCATAAGCACTCATTCTCTATCCCTAAACTTAGATACCAAACAGCTCTTTCAAAAAATGTTGGGAATTTGAAGGACGAAAATCTAAACACACGGATAGTTTGGAAAATTATAGGTTCTGCGAAAACTCCAAATAGTTTCAGAGATAGATGTGACTTATGCTTAGAAGAAAAAAATAAACTAATATAATACAATAATGAACGTCAACTATTGAATCAAAGGAACGAATTAGAATTTCAATGTAGACATAAAAACAGATTCAAATTTCCATAGTATAGTTTTGCATTAATGAGCTACCCAGAATCCATCCCCTAACTCTTCAAATGTCGAAATATATCTATAAAAATAAAGAAATAAAAAACAAAAATCTAATTCTAATTTCCATAGTAGAATTTTTTCTTATTTGTCTACACTAAGTTACTCCTCTCCCCTCTAAAACCTTTCATAGTATATTGCTCATAATTTATAAACCTAATTTCCCTTATATCGCCTTATCCATAACTTCTTTTAAATTTATTTTTGGGTTCATTCTTAATTTCTACTTTAATTTTAAATTTAGGTTAAAAACTTGTATTTTCTTCTAATACCCCCACTTTTCGTCATAAGGTGAATATTCTGGGCTTTCCCTAATAAAACCTCTTCGCCTTAAGATAAACACCTACCACTCTCCTTAACCCCTGCCTCGTGCCTAGCGTCCAACTGAAACAGTGAAAAGTATAAACTCTGTATTAAGGGTTACCAGCAAGTTATGGTTTAGCTTCCAATAACAATTCCTCGCAGCTAAGTCCTATTGGATTCCACTTCCTCATGAACTTCATTCCACACCGGAGTTGAAAAGACAGACGACCACTTTCGTTTATTCCCTATATGAGGTAAAGGGATTATTTGATTATTAATTTTATATATATATATATATATATATATATATATATATGTGTGTGTGTGTGTGTGTGTGTGTGTGTGTGTAGGTATTAATACATGAAATTACCCGCGTATATCGGTACGTGTGTAACTGTATGAGTGACTGCACATGTAAAAGAACGTATGTATATGTGAAATTTGCATGGATGTGTTTACAATATATGATAGAGAAAGATCTCTAATATTACCTTCAAATATCACTCCATATTAACTTAAAAACATAAATTTTAAGTAAGATAAATTACCAATCTAAAAATAGTCGCTAATTAAATTCATGAATAAAATTCAAACTGATAGAGATATCACCTTAATAATCAATTACAAGTAGAAGTAAACTTATATTTGAAAATAAAATTTTTGTGTTTTAATGTACATTCTATGAATATTTTTCTCATCGACTATTTCATATTAAATCCCCAAAATCTTTGTAATAAAGTTTTTAAAAAAACTTTAACAACATATAATTAAATTCCTTATAGACTGTTTAAACATTCAAACTTATATCAAACATTATAATATTTATGAACTCTCAAAGTGAAGCAAAACAACAGCGTCCATTCCAAAGAAAGTTAATGACACTTTCTCTCATGACTTCTTTTTCTCTTTTTCTCTTTATGCCTTTTTCTCCTCACCCCCTTCCATATCAATATATAACTTCCGTTAAGTTAACCGATTTAATGTGTCAATGTCTGGATTTCCTCAAACAATTTAAATTTGAAAGAATAGCAATGTTACATCTAACTCAATCATGTCTCTCTCCCCCCTCACTTCCTCACTCGTTAATTTACATATACTTAGTACTGCCAGTCAGAAATGTGTAAATTTCTTTTCATTTTTCGTTTCAATCTTTGGAAGTAAAATCTGATGATCCGCTGTCCTTTAAAAGGGCTGTGGTGAAATAATTTATTATATGGAACCTTAAAGTGGTCTGTTTTTATTTAAATTATTAGCTCTGATTTACATTGAGCTTTCTGGATTTTATCATCCTTGGGTCTACCTATACGTATTACCTAGTTTTTCGTAAACTATATATATATATATATATATATATATATATATATATATATATATACCCTTGTGCAAATTAATTGAAACAACTGCTTTAGTTTCCTTTCTTTCATCACACGGTAAGTTTTAGACCTACTGGAGTGACAGGGTGTAATCGATTTCTATTTTTTCTCAGATTAGGTCATTTGCAATGGTGTGCAGTGATATGAATCCTTTTTCGGGTGTATGAAGAAATTTGTTTGGCCTTGAAAGATATTGCGTCATCCGCGATTGCATCACATTTTTATCACGCCCAGACACTATAGTCTCGACAGTCGATTAGTTGTCCTACGGTCATTGTCTGAGATCGACGTTACTCCAAGGCCACGTTAGAAAATTGTAACGCTGCACGAACACACTGGCAAGCGTTCCCAGTGAGCAAATCAAAGTATTATAAACTGGCCCGGAAACTCTCCTGATTCAAATCCAATCTAGAACCTGTGCTCAATCTGCAACGAAAGACTTCATGGAATGGACATACGAAGTACTAACATGTACACTGGGTCATGTTTCATTGCAAATATACGAAAAAAGTAAATAATGGAATTATTCGTTTTCTTTCAGTTAATTTGCACAAGGGTTTATGTGTATGGACTGTGTGTGTGTGTGTGTGTGTGTGTGTGTGTGTGTGTGTGTGTGTGTGTGTGTGTGTGCGTTAAAGGCATATTAACCTTCTAGTTATGATCTTCACACAAAAGGATACTCAATGTAATTTTAGGGTAGGATAGATAATCATTTCGGCGCAAACGATACAGTTTTTATGGGATGCTTCATTTATGACTGATAACTGATTGAAAAGGCCACGCCAAGTTGCCGGGTTAGCTCCTAATTTTCGAAACTGCTCCTAGAAGACGCTTTCCGGTACTATAAATACTCTGCGATAATTATTCGCAACCTCTTCTTACTTTGTACATCAATATGTAAATCTCTCGCGAAGACGCAATTATAACACGTTCCCTTTTGGGAAACGCATGAATAATACATACGCACAAACGTACGTACGCACATTCACTCGCAACACATACTTTGGACTCGAAAGGGCACACCGAGGCGGTGTAATAAGGGCACCCCGAGGCGGTGTAATAAGGGCACACCGAGGCGGTGTAATAAGGGCACCCCGAGGCGGTGTAATAAGGGCACCCTGAGGCGGTGTAATAAGGGCACCCCGAGGCGGTGTAATAAGAGCACCCCGAGGTGGTGTAATAAGAGCACCCCGAGGCGGTGTAATAAGGGCACCCTGGGGCGGTGTAATAAGAGCACCCCGAGTCGGTGTAATAAGGGCACCCCGAGGCGGTGTAATAAGAGAACCCCGAGGCGGTGTAATGGTTAGCAAGCTTGTCTCACTAGCACGATTACGAATGAGTAGTGAGTTCGATCCTCACTGGGTGCCCCATACTTTCGGCCTTGTGCCGCATCTAAGCTACACTTGGAAAATCGCTACTTTGGGCTCAAAAGTTTCCACAATCATTTGTTGCACACACATCTTTATCATTTGTATCCCCTTTGTTGTCATATATATATATATATATATATATATATATATATATATATATATATATATCAATATCAGTTTTTGTCGTTTCTTTCCATTATTCCTTTAGCTGGACTCATACTCCGAGTCTACCATGTTGGTTGTGGGCATTTCAGGAGACAAACGTGTTTATCTTTCAATGCTTACACCGGCCAGCAACAAATTTATATTATAACACATTTTTCCTTTTCTCTCTCCTCTCTCTTCCTTTTCCTTTTCTTTTCCTCTTTTTGCTTTCCTTTTTTCCTTCTTTCTCTTTCTTCCTTTTTTGTTTTTTTTCTTCCTTCTTCCCTCTCCACCTCCTCCTCATTTCTTTCTTTCTTTTTCGGACGTTATTGCATAAACTAGTTTTGTTGTTGTATGGGTGCCCAAGAACAGTCTTGTTTAATCCATAACCATTTGGCAGTCGACTCTGCTGTATCAGTTATGGTTCGAATCGCCTTCCTTTTCTTAGATCCTACCAAGCCAATATCAGTTAGGGCTTTGCGTAAGGACCTTGCAGCAAAACCTCTTGCGCCCATTCCAACACTATAAATACTCTGCGATAATTTTTTTATCTCTATCTTCTTACTTTATCGCTTGTACGACAACATGTAAATCTCTAGCGGAAGATCGCTTTTCCCTTTTTGGACAATACATACACACATACGTACGTACGCACATTCACTCACTTCACATACTTTGGACCATTGTAACTTGTAACCCTTTGTTTGTAGATATATATCTGTTCTTTTTGTAATAAAGATGCTTAGAAAAGAGTGACAGAACTAATTTCAACTGGGAACTAATTTCAACTCGGAACTGATATCATTTCGGAACTAATTTAATCTCGGAACTAAATTCAACTTGGAACTAATTTCAACTGGAAACTAATTTCAACTCGGAACTAATTTCAACTTGGAACTAATTTAATCTCGGAACTAATTTCAGTTCGGAACAAATTCCAATTCGGAACTAATTTCAACTCGGAATTAATTTCAACTTGGAACTAATTTCAACTCGGAATTAATTTCAACTGGGAAATAATTACAAATGGGAATTAATTTCAAATGGGAACTAATTTAATCTCGGAATTAATTCCATCTCGGAATTAATTTCAACTCGGAACTAATTTCAACTCGATTTAAAATCAAAGTTATCAATTTCCGTGAATTCGTAAACAAAATGCAATGACTTGGTGTTATTTTTTTAATTTAGCATCAGAAATCCATAGTAGATAATTCAGAATTTACCTTTTCTGCAACTTTCATTCTTTTTTGTTGCAAATGAATAAAGCGGTACTTTTTTTTATTTCCTTTTATTCATTTAAATCTGATTCAATAAAAATGCAATGTTCTTTGTAGCAAGAACAGTTAGTTCCGAGTTGAAATTAGTTCTGAGTTGAAATCAAATTCTGCACCCCTTTGAAAAATGTCCATTCATGAACTCATTCACCAAACTTAGCACCAACCATTTTATATCTTATTCGATCGATGCCAAACTTTCTCGGATGAAAACAGGATTCAAGAATTTGCCGAAATGTTTCGTATTAAAACTTGAGGAATTTTGCTCAAACGCTATAGAAAAATTGCCCGATAATTGCCACCATGTCAGGGTAAAATCACTTCCAATCCGTTTTCTTCATGGCTCCACCTTAAGCAAAAGAAGAAAAGACAGGCAGGGGAAAAATTGTCTGTCAGGGTCAATTGGGTGGAAGATCATTCATGGAAACTCAGACATTGGCACGCAACCGAGATAAATGGAAGTAGCTGATCACCCCGAGGCGGTGTAATAAGAGCACCCCGAGGCGGTGTAATAAGAGCACCCCGAGGCGGTGTAATGGTTAGCAAGCTTGTCTCATTAGCACGATTACGAATGAGTGGTGAGTTCGATCCTCACTGGGTGCCCCATACTTTCGGCCTTGTGCCGCATCTAAGCTACGCTTGGAAAATCGCTACTTTGGGCTCAAAAGTTTCCACATTCATTTGTTGCGCACACATCTTTATCATTTGTGTCCCCTTTGTTGTCATTTATCATTTTTTGTACATTTTTGCTCAGGTGCGGGTCAGCCATACAACCACACCCAGTCGCTGGGTTGTTGTAGATAAGAATGATGATGATGATGATGTCTATAACGAACTCGACCTGAATTTGAACACGGCTCGACGATTTCTCGGTCTGAGACGATCACTCTTTTGACATCTGTACACGTGGCACTATTGTCTATGCCAGTGGTTCCCAACCGATTTTGGTCCATACCCCACTTTGGTATTTCTAAAATTCTGGTGCCCTTCCTGTAGTATTTAATTCTTACATGTATGCCAATTACACATGTATATACATACACAGAAAATATTTTTATGTATACATACTGTATATGCATCGTGTGCATTAACACGCATTAACATTAACGCACAAACACACAAGAAAAGAATTCACAGTTAATAACTCATTCTCGAATTGCCCGCTTATTCTGTTGCACCTCTTACGTATTCCCCAGCAAAATATTATCATGCCCCACCGGTGGGGCATGCACACCACGTTGCGAATTATTAGTTTACGAACATTGACAAAAATATTTAAAGAAAAGGTATTTTCCTTCTTTTTATGTTACATTTTTCATTTTTTGTCTTAATTTATTATTCAGATTCGAATTTCAAGATTCCAATCTCTTTTTAGATTTCTCGGGGATTAGGTTCGTTGTCAGGCTTTTTGACATTAATTTATTTTAAAACCTTTTTACGCTGTTAACAAACTGGCATTTCAACGCTGGAATATAATAGTTTTGGCGCCTATTGACCGGGCATTAATGCAATATCATCGTCAATTCCCATTCTGTCGTGGCTCACAAGAGTCAGCTATTTTAGTTACGCAATAAGATATTGACAGACGACCGGCGAAAAAAAAAAAGAAATGTTTTGTTTTTATCCGGGTACATCAAAGCAACGTTGGCAACAGAAAATATCTGTCGTCATTTCTTTCATATCTTGTTTAAATTGTTTGACGTTTTCAACTTGACGATTTCCTTCTTTATTCATTTTGCGTCCAGCAACAGTTTGACGTTTCCAGACCAAAATTAGCAGAAAGACATTTTATGGAATGAAAGTAAAAAAAAAAAAAAAAAAAAAAAAAGACCAATTCTAGAGAAGTTATTTCCTCCGATTTTAAAACTTCTTTTTCTATCATCAAAACTTAAATTAATTCCTTTCCGATGTTTGTCGCTTTCTTTGTAATTTTTAATGCCTCCCGATGGTAAAATCGATAGCTATGTATTTACATTATAAATAAAATAACTCTATTCTGTCAATGACGCTTGCTCTAGTTCTTGACCCCAGATTATCTCTCACTATTTGTTTTTTAATTGTGCGCTTATAAATAAAATTGTACTAGTTCCTGACCCCAGACTATCCCTTACCCTTTGTTTTTCAATGTACGCTTATAAATAAAATTGTACTAGTTCTTGACCCTAGACTATCTGTTACCCTTTGTTTATCAATGTACGCTTATAAATAAAATTGTACTAGTTCCTAACCCCAGACGATCCTTTACCATTTGTATTTCAATGTGCGCTTATAAATAAAATTGTACTAGTTCCTGATCACAGACTATCCCTTACCCTTTGTTTTTCAATGTACGCTTATAAATAAAATTGTACTAGTTCTTGACCCTAGACTATCTGTTACCCTTTGTTTATCAATGTACGCTTATAAATAAAATTGTACTAGTTCCTGACCCCAGACTATCCCATACCCTTTGTTTTTCATTGTACATTTATAACTAAAATTGTACTAGTCCCTGACCCCAGATATTCCTTACCTTTTGTTTTTCAATGTACGCTTATACATAAAATTATACTAGTTCCTGACTCCAGACTATTCTGTCTTCTTTGTTTTTCTATGTACGCTCATGAATAAAATTGTACAAGTTCTTCACCCTAAACTATCTCTTACCCTTTGTTTATCAATGTACCGTTATAAATATAAAACAGTACTAGTTCCTGACTCCAGACTATTCCGAACCTTTTGTTTTTCAATGTAGGCTCATAAATAAAATTGTAGTAGTTCCTGACCCCAGACGATCCCTTCCACATTGTTTTTCAATGTACGCCTGCAGTAAAATTCATATTATGACATTTACCATATTGATTCTATTTTTTTTTTTTTTAGATTTTTTTTCAAGAATCTCTAGATAAAATAAACAGAACAGCCAAGCCAGAAGTGGCATCGATATTCGATGCACGGACGGGCGGTAGACATAAAAATATGCAAGATGGAGTCTGTCAAGAAAAACTGACTAATATGACAATGAACAAACTTTACTCACAACAGAAGTATTAATTGATTGAATAAAATCGTCCTATTTTGTTGGGGCTGTTTAATCAGCGAAACATTTTAAAACAAGGGTTTTCAAATTGTCTGATATTTACCACTCCGTCAGACTCTCATCCACATTCAAATTATATATATATATATGTATATATATATATATCAAGTATGTGCTGCAGTTCAATTTACATTACAATGAATCATTCATACAGAAAACAGATATAGAAGTTAATGATATAAATGGCGAGAATACATCTTCGCAAACAAATTTACTAAAAGACATTAACACCGAACCTGTAAATGAATGTTATGATCCCTTTTTAAGTTTGAGTGCACGCTCAAAAAATCTCTTACAAGTAACAATAACATTTCTAAGAACAAATTTCGGATTATAAATTACTCTTTCGACGTCCTGTTATTACCTGGAATTATAAAACAACAAATATTTTTCTTACCTGAAGATATCTGTAGGAACAGATGAAAGCTCGTAAATATATAAAAAAAGACCTTATTCAACTGGAATTTATAATCAGGGGTCATAACATTCATTTACACGTTCGGGGTTAATGTCTTTTAGTAAATTTGTTTTGCGAAGATGTATTCTAGCCATTTATATCATTAACTTCTATATCTGTTTTCTGTATGAATGATTCATTGTAATATATATATATATATATATATATATATATATATATATATATATATATATATATATATTGCGTGCCTCCTAGGATAGCGGCTCGGATCGGAAAGCCGAGTTAGAATTCCTGTCGAATCCATTACATTTACTTACGAGCTAATACCCTTGGGAAAGGTATAGTCTTCTTCTCCCCACACACACCTAGCTATAGGTAAATAGCAGGACAGACTGGGTTCTATAGCCATGGATGGCAACTGGTCTAGGGGAAGGCCAAATGAATTCAAAACCTGCGGAGGGTCGTTTGAGGATTTGTTGCACATGGTGCACCAAGTTTCTTTATCCGGTTCTTTAAAAAGTGTGGATGGTTCTACACAAAACCTTCACCACTATAATCACATCTCATGTGCTGGTGTCGGGGTGTCGGTTTGTAGGAACTGATCTCCTTGACTCTCATACGTCGAATTCGACGGTAGAGTTGAGTAGTCGTGTATATATATATATATATATATATATATATATATATATATATATATATATATATATATATATATTGAGTATGTTTTGGCAGCATGTTTTCACTAAGACATGGCTCATTGAATAATTTAGACAAGTTTTGTCTACTTTTTTTCAATAGGATCCTCTCATAGTTACGGACAAGTTTCTTAGTATCCTTATTAAAGGAAGAGAGAAACTTACCATGTTGATACAATTTCATTTTTTCCAAGTACTTTCGATATTAGCACAATGTCATCATCAAGGTGCTGTTTTTCCTAAGACAAAATTGTCGTGTTCATCATTTTTGTAAGACAAAATTATTGTGTTCATCTGAAAGTATTTTTTTTTTTATCTGCGAAGGGAAAAACGATAAGGCTATGTACTGTATGATTTAAATTTCAAGATGTAAACATTATGGGAGGTAAGTAACTTATGAAATGTCCACGCCCCTCAACACCTTCCGATCAGAGACTTTGCTGTCGGATGTAGTTTATCGTTATACCCTTATGTTAATATTTAATCTAAGTCATATATATATATATATATATATATATATGTGTGTGTGTGTGTGTGTGTGTGTGTGTGTGCGTGTGTGCGCGCGCGCGTGCAAATATATAGAAAAATAGGAAAGAACACGTTAGGTAAATAATCCGGAGTTCTTTAGTAATTTTGTATTTATTTTCAAAAAAACAATGCTCCATACAGAAGTAGAGCTTAAATTATAATTATATTTAAAAAAAAAATATGATTCCTTCGCTACATAAGAGTTCTCATGTTTCAAAAACCAGGGCCAAAAACCTCAATATAATTCTTAAAATGAAATTGAATTAAAGTACCAAGCCCTGTTTCATCCTCAAGCGTAAATATAGGAATCTTAAATTTTCATCCTCAAGTAGAATTAAAAAATACGAAAACTTCAAGAGAGGGAACCAGAAACCCAATCCTTAACAGGAAACAAAGGATAAATCTCTACTCCTGTCCAAGAGACAGAAAAGGGTTGTGAACAGGGCGATAGGCGAACCTATCTAAGCCTTATTGCGATAACTGTCCATTTTATTTTTTTTGTCTTTATCATACAGAGGTCTCCTCTTCAAAGCATTCATGGTCAGACTAAAGATTCTCTAAACATGGTGTAAACAATCTCAGCAACTATTGACAATAAAATCAAGTAATCTGTTCATTTTATTCAGTGAAAAGCTATGTTTCAATTTCCTGTTACAGGGTTGTCCTAAAGATTAAAAAAGAAAGAAAGAAAGAAAGAAAGAAAGAAAGAAAGAAAGAAAGAAAATACGGGAAGCCTTTGAAATAACTGACTGCAGACGATAAGTTTGCTTGCGAGGATTTAATTGAATATTTGTTTACCTCCATTTTTGTGTGTGTGTGTGTGTGTTTTTAAGTCGGTAAGTTAATTTTTCGCTTAGTTTCGCAGGCTTAAAACAGGCACTGAAAATAAATCGTAACCACAGTTTAGTATAAACATTTATTTGACTCATTCGTTCTATAAGCTCCGACGGTCGCTTCAACTTGCGATCATATTTCTGTAAAGTATTCAAGCGAAATCAGTCGAGGCTTTTTCACTGTTTGGGTTACTGTGTTTCCTCAACAGAAGATAAAAAGTAAACGAATGAATGAATAAGGAGATTAATTAATAGATAACCGTTGAGTGAAGGGGAAGAAACGGGAAACGTTGGGATTAATCTTTCGTAAAAGGATTAATGGGAACTTGTAGAAAAAGAAAAAAGTGCATTTCTAGATGTACATTTAATCTAATAATTCAGACAGTCTGATGCCGATCAGTGAACGGGATATCTAAGTGGAGAATAAGGTCACTCTCAGCAGCACATAGATAAACAGACATCTCATTGTGATTTAGTTTCTGGCAACAGGATCATTACTACCGATCAAGGCCAGTGCAAATATCTCGTACCCACTCGCGAATCTATGATACGGGGAGGCGCCCCCAAGCTACTCCATGTCAATTTTCATAAGGTAGTATTAATAGAAAATAGAAATTTTATTGTGACTTTAATATGCAAAAATATTGGATCATATGTAATATACGTGAACAATTCAACTAGAAAAACTGAAAATAAATACAATGTATCTAAATACAAATTAGAGACATGTCATAATACATAATTCCAACTTAACAATGTTTTGCGTCTGTTTTTAACATCAACTTGAGATTTTTCTTATTAAAAAGTTGAAAATTTTAATATATTCAATATTATGGATGAAAAAATAGTGGATTTTATAGAGTGTTTTTTTTTTCAAGACGTAGCATGAGCAAAAGAATTTGGATAAAAAAAAGGCCCCAAATAACGTCAACATCCGCGGACATTTTTCATTGTTCAATAGTTGTGTTGAGTTTAATCTGTAACGGGTATAAACGTAGGCAAAAATGCAAGTGTTGATAAGATAAGTGAGGGTCACAAAGTACTGCTCAACGCCACGATTAGGCTTACCCACCTAGGTCGGAAGTGGAGGAGGGTGGGCTCGGTTGTACTATCCACCGGCCCTTCTACAGGCCTGAATATTTGAAAAATCTTAAAGAAAAATATGCGCCCTCAAGTAGGATTCTAACCTGCAACCCACTTAGTAGGAGGCACCGTCGTTATATCCGACGTGCCTATACCGACTTAGACATGAAGGACATTGCCAAACAAGCATGTCTGGATAGTGTCTTTAAAAGAAATCCTTCTCACCATACATTCTCTAAATTTCATATTCTGCACATTTCGGATCTAAAAGCAAACAAAGCGATTTATAAAGATGTAATGGATTGTCTTTATTTATTAATCAGACAGATTTTTATCACTTAAACTTAATTTTTAATGGCTACCTATATCTGAGTAGACACCCCGTTTTTTTTTAAATTTTGGACAGTATATATATTACTTACATTATTTACATTATTCGGAATGTTAACATCATCATCATTGCCATATTCACAACGTTTCGGCCGTTGTACGCTCCGGCCTTCTTCAAGTGATTAAAATTTCGAACTGAACCTTTTATTTCGTCCACCGGGGTAGATTCTTCTAGTTCCACCTCAAGGACACATGGCCCGGGGGATTAAGACATTGGTTTAATCCAGTGACTAGACCCAAAGAGTTATGAGTTCAATACCTGGCTACAGCAGTGTCGAAAGAAAAAAAAATGGTGAGTTGAGTTAAAAGAAAATGACTGAGACATCCAGAAGAGGCATGGCACGTTGATCTAGAACAATCTACCCCGGTGGGCGAAATAAAGGCTTCGGTTCAACATACCAATCACCCGAAGAGGGCCGAAGCGTACAACGACCGAAACGCCGGGAACATTGTAAATAGTTACAATACCTTATCTCAGAAATATAGACAGATTCTGAAGAAGACCGGAGCGTAAAACGGCCGAAACGTTGTGAATATGGCAAATAAGATGAAGATAACAGGTCTTCTTCAGGATCTCTAATAATGTAAATAATGATAATACCTCATCTCAGAGATATAGACAGTATATTTATTGTTGTCTATCAGCCTGAATAGTCTAAAAAAAACTTATTGAAGAAAAATATGCGCACACTAGCAGGATTCGAACCTGCGTGCGCCTTGATAAGAGAAAATGTCAATAATCAGCAATGTCCTTCGTGGTCGAATCGGTATAAGCACGTCGGGCTTCACGCAAAATATGATACTGGTACGGTGCTGAAATGCGTCAGTTATAGCCATAGCCATTCCAAAAATGTTACACGTCTTCAGGACTTAGGCGATATTGACTCTCCAGAAATTCCCATCTTGATATGTCTCTTAGCAGATTTTCTCGCTTTGCTAAGGCCCCCGCCGCTCCGTCATCCATTCACACAAGTTCCTCAGATAAGTAACTCGCTGCCTTTGCGTATCTCTCTCTCTCTCTCTCTCTCTCTCCCTCTCTCTCTCTCTCTCTCTCTCTCTCTCTCTCTCTTTCCCTCACTATGTCTCGTAAAGTTTAAGCTTTCCAAGATCTGCTTCGTCGTTATGTGTCCAAGGAATTTCAGTTTCCACTTCCTAATTCTGAGTATAAGTACTATTTCTGTTTAGACTTCTTTGTTGATTACTCGCTCCCTCCACGGAGTTCTCAGAATCATTCTGTAGAACGATATTTCTGCTACTTCTAGTCCTCCCAGCCCATTCGTGTGCAAATTGTCAAACATTGCCTACCATTTAAGAGGATGGATGCCGAATATTAAACCAACACTCTTTTTCGTGTTTCTAACGATATTTTCCTTTTTATCAGCTTTTGGAATGCTTCTTTCCTTCGTCCAATGCCTGTTCGGATCACGGTGTCACATTTCCCAACGCTTCCCAGATATTAGAACTTCACCTACTAGATGTTTATATTTCCAATATATAACTCGCATCTTGGGCTTTTTTTCTTTTCTTTTTTTTTTTTTTTGCTGTTGACCATATATTATTTCTTCTTGTAGTTTATAGTTAGTCCTTTTTTCTCGCTTTCTTCTGCAACACAGTCGAGGATTTCGTCCTGCAGTTTCCTTTCCGAGTCGTTTATCAACAAAATGTCATCTGCGTTTCTTTTTATTGTTAAGATTTCGCCTACCGATAGTAAACCCTGGTAGGGTCTCCTGTTCTCTTAGGATATCGTCACTGCAGAGGTGGTTATAACCTTCGCTTTTCGAATCTGAACATGGTCGATTTGTCAGGAAGGTGACTTCTTGATATTATCGGTCGTGAGGAGGCGATCCTAGCGTCTGTCACCTTTGGAAAGTGCCTGAAATCCATAACACGGCTTGACCCAATCCTTGTTAGTGAAATTGGAGAGCCATTGGTGGTTGTGCTAGCACGAAGTCACAAGTCATCGTGACCGAGTGTTTGAACGTGTTCAGACTGATTATCACGCTAGATAACGTGCTATCTCTCAAAAATTGTAACTAAGGCCCGCTCAGCATAGTTGAAGTATAAACCACAGGTGGGCACTGTGGGTGTTAAAAAAACACAAATACACCTGAGCAGACGTTTGCAATGGGGATTAGCTAACCGCGCTAGTAGACTGACATCTTCGGATACTAGTGGCTGCTCCATCTACTTACTAAGAGGTTGAATAAATCCAGTGAGTAGACGTATCCTAGTCTTACACCCTTTTCTATTTTTGTATAGCTAGTCAGTTTAATTTCTATCCGTTTACAGGCGGTTTCCCCCTCAGATTTGCTGGAAGGTCCCTTATATACTGGACATGTCTCGTATTCGATAATCTTGTCTCCATTCCCGGACTGACCTTTCAGGGACAACCCAAATCTCCCGTAATTTGTTCCTTTTCAAGTTTCGTAAGAAAAATATACTTTTACGGCCTTATTTTTCTGTAATAACCTTCATAATGGTAAGTTGAAATTCACCAACGAAGGCGCCGTATATTTTGTTAACCTAAGACATCTTACACTCCATTTGTCGGATACAAGTTCTGTCGCACAACATTTAAAGACACATTTCTGTCCATCTTCTCAACAGAGGAAAATACTTGTTGACAACACTAATATACTACACCATGAAAATAGACAAAAACATCAAATTCTTGAGGCCGTCTATATCAAAACTAAAATCACTCTTAAGTTAAGCTATAGTTGTGCTGATAACCTAGAAAAAATAATTAAAAAACATAACAATAGTATATTCAGCAAGTATATAAATTCGGAGAGCCTGACAACCCACAAGGTTGCACATAGCAACATTAAGCAAAATGACACAAATAATAAATCATGTAACTGCAGGAATCCCAATAATTGTCCACTAAATAATAACTGTTTAACTAGCTCTGTAGTTTATCTCAGTACTATATCAACACTAGAAAATCCAAATATAAAGAAATTCTACATAGGTTGCACCATGAGACCATTCAAGGAACGCTGGCGGGGTCACCTGCAATCTTTTAATAATAGTAACTATAAATATATGACTTCATTATCCAAATACTTTTGGAGTCTAAAAGAGAAAAATAAAACACCTAAGGTTAAATGGAAATTAATTAGAAAGGCCCGGATATGTAACTCACTATATGCCCCGTGTTACTTATGCCTTAACGAGAAACTTGAAATAATTAGATTTAAAAATAAGACTGATCTTTTAAATCAAAGATATGAACTAACAGTTAACTGTAAGCATCGTCTTAAATTTAACTTAGTATAGAAATCATATACTTTCTATGATAATGATAAATGAAACTTAATAGACTATTACCTTTTTAGCATGATAGTCGCCTTATCGATATGAATGTGTACTGGGTACTTACAAAGTATCATACGTGTCTGTATTTAGATGTATATATGTGTATGTTATGTAGAGTTATTTCTACTGTAGGATATGTATATGTGTATATAGGGATATATATATGATTTTTTTTATTTTTATTTTTTTTATGAAGGTATATCGTTGCGTATATTGGCTTCTATCATAGGTTAACCTGTTTATGTGTATGAGTAAGGGAGTAAATTCTGGTAAGTGTCTACCACTAAATGTGTGAGTATATGTATGGGTATATGGGGATATTTATGTGTACTTGTGTGAGTGTAGATATATGTATGCCTATTGCATATGTATGTATATGTATGTGTGAGTGTGCATATATGTATGTATATGTAGTATGTATGTTTCTATGTGTATGTATAGGTTTATATATGCATATATATGTATATATATGTATGTTTAAATATGTATATGCTTATGTATATGTGTTTGTATATGGGTGTATATTTATATGTATGTGTGGGTGATTATATGGTTGAGCTCGACTGTCTCTGTATTGTTTATCTGAATGTGTCGATATGGGTATTTATATAGGATTAGATATTTATATATATATGTTGGTGTGTCATTGTATGTGTATTTGTATGTAGGCTTTAGTGTCTTGGAGTGTATCATAGATACAAACTAAAATCTACTTTTGTTGATAAAGTACCTTTAATTGCTTACAGACCGTTGTTCTTTTCTTAAATTATGATTAACTTTTAATATATTTTATCATAATGTTGTTGGAATATTATTAGAATATAAGTTGGTCTATGTATGCTTATTTCTTTTTCCTTTTTTATGCATGTGTCTATATGTTTATGTATATATGTATATATGTTTGTATATGTATGTGTGTGTGCGTATATGTGTATGTGTGTGTATGTATATGTGTATGTGTGTTTATGTATGTATGTGTATATATATATATATATATATATATATATGTATATGTATATATGCGTATATATATTTGTGAATATGTATGTATGTATGTATATGTATGTCTGTAGACATATATGTGTATATATCTATGTGTAGTTGCGTATGTATGTGTATATATATATGTACTAGCGGATGTGTATATGCATTTTTATACTCATGTCGTTTTAATTTACGTTTGTTTAATTTTTCATGTATACACTTGTATTTGTAAATGTCTATATATATATTTAGTGTATATACATATATGCATGCGTGCTTATGTATGTACATCTAGATGTGTATGTATGTATGTGTGTGCTTGTATATGGTTGCATCTTTATATGTATTTCTTCACTTGCCTTATTTACTTTTCTGCGTCGACGTATGGGCCATTATATTTATATGTGCTTATCTATGTGTATGTTTATGTACGTAGGTCTGTGTATGCGTACCTATTATCCTTATATGTGCCTATGCGGGTGCATGTATTAATTTATATGCGGATGTGCGAGTGTTCAATTATATGTGGAGGTAGTTATTTACTTTTGTCTGTAAATGTGTCGAAAACTATATGTTTTCAAAAATGTATATATGTATATATATGTGTATGTGTGTGTATATGTATATATATATATGTATATATATATATATATATATATATATATATATATATATATATATATATATTTATATATGGTTATTTGTTTAAATTTTTCAAGTTTAAATTCGTTTAATAACATATTAAGCCACGAATAGCTTCGACATTTGACCGTCTGGATCATATTGAATGTAGATGTGTGTGCCTGTGTGTATCGATGTGTGTGTGTAGGTGTAGTGCATTTGCCTATGTGTGGTTTGCTTTTTTGTATGTGTGTGTATATATCTAGATGCGTCCGAGCGTTTGGCATGCCGTTGTTCGAGTGATTTCACGTGAGAGGCGACTAACATGCTGAAATGTAACGAAAAATGTATACATCTATGTCTGGGACTCTAAATACAACTTTCAACTTAATTTCAATGAAAATATAAATTAAATAGCATATATATCTTTTATTTTTATTTTTAGATTTATTTTTTTTTTTTTTTTTTTTTTTTTTTTAATTTTTTTTTTTTCTCCTTAGTAATTCTACAATTTAAAACTTAATAGAGATCTGATTTAGATTTCTAAATAGGTAATTTTAATTTTTTACTTTTAATTTTAATTTCAAATTTTATAAATCTTTTAATATCTAGATAACCTTGCTTAGTTGTCAAATTTTTCGAATCATCCTATACTTGTTTTTTGATTGGCCACTCTGGCTTACGTAACAGCGTTTACTCTTAGCTAAGGATCGTTGATTAATTTGAAACTTTTAAAACCATTTATTCTATATTCTATATTATCACTTGACAAGACACAAGAAGTGTTGAAACAAAATGGCTACTTTTGTCGTGATTTTATAACATATTTATGTTGTAATATTCAAATAAATAATTATATATATATATATATATATATATGATATGATATCAGTTGATGATTAGTTAGTCAGGTTAGTCATTTTTAACTTGTTTTTTTCTTCTTTTTTAACTCGCCAAGTTCCGGAAAAATCTTTTCTGGATGACCCTGTCGACTTGCTTAATTCGCTCTCACTCTCTTTCCCTTCCCCTTTTCCCTCCCCATGTCTAAAAATCCTTATTTTGAAATCTCTCTCTGTCCTTCCCCCGTTTTTTCTTTCTCCTTTTAATATTAAAATTTTTAATTTTTCTCTTTTCTCTCTTCTTTCCTTTTTTCTTCTTTTTCTCTTCTTTGTTTCTGAATATATTGAACTCCATTTATTCATGCAAAACTGATCTGAAAAGATGAACGTTTAAGGTCCACCAAATAAATTTGTAACCTGACCTGATGAATTTTTATGGATTCTGTATTCATTATATATATATATATATATATATACACACACACACACACACACACATATATATATATATATATATATATATATATATATATATATATATATATATATATAAAGAGAGATAGAGATTTTAAGACTGTCCCGTATTTCAAAATTTCTAATCTGGCATTCGTCTTCAAAGCATAAGTTCTAGTCTATTGGGAAGCTGACTCAGTCGTTTGGATATCAATGATACTTAGTTGCTTGTGTATTTCCGTCGAAAGTTATTATCACAGTACGAACAGCCCTGAAACTATCCGATACCGCCTTGTATCCAATACCGTTTCTCAATCTCGTACGCAGTGATAAATGCTCCATCTGCTTTTATATATGTTTATTTCATGTTATTAGTTTTTTGTTTAAATATCACACTCTCATTTATTGGTGAATTCTGTCCACAAAGTAATTACATTGATTAGTTCCCGTGTAGCTCTGAAAAGATTTATGGCATGTTTCGAAAAACGCGCGTTCTGCAAATGAACTACAAAAAAAAAAGTAAAAAATAAAAACACGTTCAAAAGGGAGGAAGAAGGAAACAAGTTAAAAAAAAATAGCGAAATACTGGTTATTGTGTACACATTAAACAAGTTTCATATATACTTATGGTAATAAAAAAAAAATAGACGAAAAGAGAGAAAAATAAAAGAAAGACCCAAGGCTGTGACAAATCCAGCCCGGTCACGCGGACTGTATCACCATGTGGTTTGTAGTCCACTGATTCTTGCCGCTTTTTAGCCCACTAAAATCCAATTGCTTACAGCAAATAGATTGTCCGACCGCTGACCGACCCTGGAGAACTCTTTTCTGCTTAGAGCCAGATTTATTGCTCTCTTAATCCTGTCACCTAACCTTGAAAAATAAGACTTATACTAAAAAATGGGAAATAGTAGACGAATTGGCAGAGCGAAATATCTGTACTAAGATAGAATAGTAAGAAAAACTGATCGACAACTGGCTCTGATGGCTTCTAAACTTAACTGAGGAAGCCAGCAGAAAAAGTTGAAACCTCACAGAAGTATTTTTATTTTTAATCATTTCACCCCAAGCACGACAATAAAGCCACTAAGACGAAATGCATTATTGCGTATTAGAGAATATTAGAAGAAAAAACACATTATTAAGGAGAATGAACAATAAAAGAACAAGAATTAAGAAGACAGAAGATAATGATTGACATTGCATTTACATCTTTGAAGATCAAAATTGACTGGTAAAGCAAGAAGCCGGAAGAGTGTTCCACCAGCGAGAAGTGCGATAGAAGTAACTGTTAGTATAGAACTTACGGTTACAGCTCGCCATTTCAACTGTAAAATGATGAGAACATGCTGTGCTTAAATTCATAAACTCTAGGTACCATAGCGCAAAGTACATCAGAACGGTTACCATGAAAGTATTTATAGAAAAGTCACAGGGGAACTATGTTACACCGATGGGAAAGTGACTGAAACCGAGATTCCAGGTCAGGACCAATAACTTTGCAGATTCTATCGGTTTTATCAAGACTCTCGAGATATATAGCAGAGACACTAAACCAGGTTGTGGCGTCAGTATTCAATGCAAGGATGAATGGTGGACTTGTAAATTGTTGAGTCTTGACTCATTGTTGAATCGCGACTAATGCATGGAATAATAATGCAACACAAAATGTACTTAGAACAAAAATGTATTATAACAAGAAAGTGTACACAATATTTACATCTAGTAATTCGGTATATTTCTGGGAAGACGTTCCTGGAGAATGTGTTGACTAAGTCGCAGTCGGTCAGAGTCTCTAGCTGGATCTCTGTATTCGCCCCTCGTCTTCCGGTACCCACCATATTTATATAGTCGGTAGTCACCTATGCAGATTAGGTGGATCCTACCACAACAGAAATAAATGTAAAATAGATTCTGGAGAGAAAAATTGTCTATTTATTATTTTTTGTTAATAAAAGAGAGATATACTGAGGACGGTGCTGGAGTATTAAGGAGGCTTGCTGTCACTTAACCTTTACTGTTAATACAAGATTAGTGAACAATAATAATCATCATAATGCCTTGATATTACACCGGACATAACTCTCATGCCTTCTGTTTTTTTTGTTTTTTTTTTGGAAGTGTTAACATGTTGATGTTTTGTCTTGGTGAATTAAGACAATAGATTTCCCGTTCTGCACCTCAGTTCTGGTTTCCATTTGTCTGACCGTAAACATTTGGCCCTGTCCTCGCTAGGGGCTGATACACTGTTTATTTGGTGAGTTGGGTGTGACATCTCAGCACTTGAGAATATCCTCAGACAGAAACCAATCCGAATGGACTGGGCAGGTCTGGTTATTGCTGCTGGTCGGCGGGTGATCGCTGCTGGTCGGTTGGTGATCGCTGCTGGTCGTTGTGTATGGTTGCTGGCGTTTCGATGTTGTCGGGCCAGAAGTATAGGGAGAGAGAGAGAGAGAGTTCCAACTAGCGTCCAGTTGGCAGACAAAAAAAAATGGGAGCGTAACTTAATACACAGTCTGTGCACCGAGCTAGTCAGAGCCGACCGGTCAGTACCGACCACGAATTTGGCGAGGAGTAGCTGTGTTAAGTTTGGAGTAAATGAGTAGAGATTTTGTATGCGAAACTTACGGCGTAAAACGCTTGGAGGTGTATTAGAACTAGGTTCGTAATAACAGCGAACTTAAAAAGGTAATTAGTCCATCTCTAAACGAAATTACAAGCGTGTAGGGATCGTGATGGAAAGGTCAAGGTTGAAAAATGCCCTGTTCTCTTCCGCTTTAGTGAGCAGCCGAAAGTGGCTGCGTAAATCTGAGTCCAAGTTATTTCCAATTGTGCTCCACCGGCAAGGTTATGTGTTGCTTTTATCATAACTTGTCAATATATCACGTATATTTGGCTGTGATGCATGTGTCTAGTCTTCCATTATTAGTCAAGGTGTCATGATTAGTATATTGGGTTTGTACAACTTTGTGCATCTTAACTGAATCAACCGCTTTAGTTTCCTTTCCTTCACGATACTGTCAGTTTTAGACCCGCTGGAGTGACAGGGTGTAATCAATTTCTATTTTTTTCCCCCAGATTAGATCATTTTCAGTAGTGTGCAGTAATATGAATTTATTTTCGGGGTGTATAATGAAATTTATTTGGCCTTGAAAAATATTGCGTCATCCGTGGTTGCATCAGATTATCACCATACCCAGACACTATCATCTCAACTGTCGATTAGTTGTCCTACGGCCATTATCTGCGATGGACGTTACTCCCAGGAAGCGTACGAAAATTGTAACGCTGCACGAACACAATGGCAAGCCTTACCAGTGAGCAAATCAAAGTTCTATAGACTGGCCCGGAAATTCTACTGATTTAAATCCAATCGAGAATCTGTTTTCAGTCTGCAAGGAACGACTTCGTGGAATGGACATACGAAGTACTAACATGTGCACTGGGTCGTGTTACATTGGAAAAATACGAAAAAAAGTAAATGATTACGGAATTATTTGTTTTGTTTCATTAATTTGCACAAGGTTGTATATATTACCCTGGGGTAACAATGAAAGATTTAGAGCAAGAAGCTTATTAGTATCTCGGTGTAAATGAAGGTGAAGGAATTCACCATAAAAAATGAAAGAAACCGTGCGGAATGAATATAAAAGGGTTTGACTGATATTAAGAACTGAATTCTGAGAAAAGAATTATGACCATTCATAACTTTGCCATCCCAGTGTTTTAACATCTTGGACTAGACCCTAAATGGCATCAGAAGAATGGATTCTAAGAAAAGAAGGCTGTTTTCTAAGCATAACATGTGTCTTCCAAAGGCTGATGTAGACCGTCTATACACCCCCGCCCCAGTAAAGAAGGTAGAAGAGGTATTATTCAACTAGAATTGTCATACAAGACAACAACTATTGGCTTACTAACATGCATGTAAACAACAAAGGACTGGGTGATACAATTAGTCAATCAACACGAAAACTGTTACACCGACCTTTCTAACACAAGGGAATTACACCGGTTCTCACTATATATAGTGCCAGTAATACCCACCCGGGGGGTGCAAGCAGCGACAGTACTACAACTGCTTAGCTGAGTAGTACCCGTTTCCTACCTTTGTATCTGTGATGTTAAATACACTTGTTCCTTAAACCAACCTCGACTTGATTTTCTTCTTTTTACTATTGTGCCACGACACAACAAAAACAGAAAGAAAGATATTCAATCATGAAAGAAGGTTGTAAATACAAACGAGATTTAAATTTAGTAGATTCTATAGAAAACGAAAACATAAGCCCAGAACCAACTGTTGCAAAAAGAACAATAAGAAAAAGAAAGCCAATGAGAAAGTCCTTGACCAGATGAAACAACACTGGCAAGACAAACCTCTGCATGGCTAATATCCAAAACGAGGCTAATAAAGCCGATGTTGATAAAGTTAACACTCATCGATGATTATGGGCATCAAAATTAAAGGCTGAAACAGAAGAATTTATTCTTGCAGCGCAAGACTAGAGTATTTTCATTAGGAAATTTCAGGCAAATATACGTAATGGTGTGGATTCAAAATCAAGACTCTGTGGCAAATATCAGGAAACTATACACGATTTAATCTGAGGAGTGGGGCAATATTTACACTGGACAATGTGCACTTTGGAAAAGATGTTAATAAACACTGGTATGAACATCACCCAGCACAGGTTATAGAAATAGAAGTCATCACAATTCTATGGCATTACTCCATCTTTACAGACAGGAAGATTGAAGCAAATAGGACGGACATAATCGTGAAAAACAGGAAAGAAAATGTTGCCTACTAATTGATATAGGGTTGCCTAGCGGACTGTAACATAGAAAATGTGGAATTTGAAAACAAGAATAGTAGGTGCGCTTGGAATGATAAAAAAAGAAACACAACCCTAGCGGACTGTAACATAGCAAATAAGGAATTTGAAAAAAAACTATCGAAGTATAAACACCTAGAAATCGAAATAGAAAAAAAATGTGGAATTTGAAAACAAGAATAGTAGGTGCGCTTGGAATGATAAAAAAAGAAACACAACACATTGAAAAAAATCCCTGGAAATCCCAGCTTAATAGAAATACGAAAATTTGTTCTGATAATTAGGGCCCACACACTAAGAAGAATTTTTTTCCATGTAACGCAAGTGATGTTATAGGAGTTAGAAACACAAGTCATGGAATGTCGCCATAACAACACATCACTACCTGCCTTACGTCTTCCGCAGAATTGGTAGGTAGTGTGATCATAGCAGGAATCGAAATGTAATGATGAGGATAATAACTATAAATTGTGTTGACCACAAATGCAGATTCTGTTATAAATATCTGAAACAATTGATCATCTTGTAACATGTTCCACGGTGTTAGCACCTACTGAATATTAAACTCGGCATGATAGAGTGGGCCAATATCTGCACTGGAAAATATGCAACATTTACGGGAAGAAAACTGTAAGAAACTGGTATGAATCTCACCCAGAGCCGGTTACAGAGATAGGGTTTGTAACAGTTTTATGAGACTTTACAATACACAGAGACAGAACAATCAAAGCTAATCGCCCAGGCATCGTAATGAAAGACCACAAGAACAGAACGTGTTTTCGTATTGACATAAAAATCCCTGCAGATTCTATCTTAGTAGAGCTTCAAAAAAACTACCAAAATACAAGGATTTTGAAATGGAAATCTCAAAAAGGTGGCATAGGAGAACATCAATAACTCGTGTTGTAGTTGGAATCATCGGACTGATTGGAAAAGGTCCCAATAGACTCATTGAAGTGATTCCTGGTAGCCCATGCCTTAAAGAAATACAAAAAATTGTACTTAACAGTACAGCTCACATATTACGAGGAGGTTTATCTATATAAAATGTGTGATCTTAGGTACTTTTTTTCTTTTGCTTGCTCTTTTTCACAAAAAATGATCAATGGAAGATGTCATGAAGCTGTCTCGTCCTTATAATTATTATTTTTCGTGTAGACCTTACTTTCTTCAAAGCTTTCTCTTTGTATAATGTGTTGTATTTTTTTGGTGGGGCGAGGTTCTGTAAATTATATCAAAAGGAGAAACAAACATATGTATCAAATCCCTGGAATCCCCAAAATATATGTTGAAAAACTTCCCACTCATAGGTGCTTTTTACATCTTCCGAAGATTTCGCTTATATAGAAGCACCAAAATAAAATTGCCTATATCTTTCTCCATGGTTGTATGGCACCTCATCTGTTTGCGTCTTTTGGTAAAAAAGATAACTTGTTGTCTCTTGAAGTCTCTGAAGTGGTTGAGACTTGCGAGTGACGTGCACTTCCAAAGGCAAAACACATCAACCAAATGATAGAGTGGGCCAATATCTGCACTGGAAAATATGCCACATTTACGGGAAGAAAACTGTAAGAAACTGGTATGAATCTCACCCAGACCCGGTTACAGAGATAGGGTTTGTAACAGTTTTATGAGTCTTTACAATACACAGAGACAGAACAATCAAAGGCAAAGCTAATCGCCCAGGCATCGTGATGAAAGGCCACAAAACAGAGCGTGTTTTCTTATTGACATAAAAATCCCTGCAGATTCTATCTTAGTAGAGCTTAAAAAACTATCAATATAGGAGAACATCAATAACTCGTGTTGAAGTGGAAAACCTAAAAAAAATGATTACACTTTTCTCTTTCCAATCATTATTAATATTTCAGTTTCTAATTCTTCCACGCCCTGTAAGCCGTTGTGTCTTAGTGTCTTTACTGCCATGCATGGGGTGATACCGATTAAAAAAGATTAGAAACTCCTTCTTAGGTCACTATTAAATGCAAGATTCCTTGTTTTCTCAAAGACAGGGTATGATAATAAAATAAGCACACCCCATATGCAATCTCGCTTGTAACCACCCATCACAATAATATAAACGTTTTTTTTTTTTCAAATAAAGCTTCATATGCTTCTTTTTAGAGTTGTTGCTATATTACCTGCCTTTGTTTTGGGCCCGGAAGGAAATCAGTATGCAAGAGAAATGGAAGGAAATAATAATAATAATAATAATAATAATAATAATAATAATAATAATAATAATAATAATGTTGCCCGGTAATAAGTCATTTTCTTTACCACTGTTCAACCGGTGGCTGGGCATTACGACATTTTTCTCTACCACCAGTAAAGTGGTGGTCAGGCCGCTAAGATTTAAAAATACGCAAAAACAGAAAAATCAAAGCTAATCGCCCAGACATCGTGGTCAAAGACCACAAAAACCGAATGTACTTTCTTATTGACATGTTTTTTTTCTGCAGATTGTAATGTATCTTTGAAGATCTTCAAAAAGCTATCATAATACAAGGATTTGAAGTGGAAATCTAAAAACATATAACACATAGGACATCAATAATTCAAATTGTAGTTAAAGCCATCTGGTTGAATGGAAAATGTTCCAATGGACTCATTGAAGGGATTCCTGGTAGCCCATACCTTAAAGAAATACAAGTACTCACAAGTACAGATCACATATTACGAAAGGATTTATCTTTGTAAAATATGCGATCATACAGTTTACTTTTCTTTTGTTTTTTTTTGTTTTTGTTTTTTTACGAAAATGGTGAGTGACAAATATAATGAAGACATTTAGTTTTCTGGTTGAGACTCGGAAGGAAATGGATATACAACAGAAATGAAAAGAAATGAGATGGCAGAACCTGCAGACTGCAATGTATCTCAATACAAGAACCTTGAAATCGAAAATTCAAAAATGTGGCACATGAGAACATCAAAAAACCTTGTTGTAGCTGGAGACTTCGGATTGGTTGGAAAAGATTCCAATAGACTCATTAATGGGATTCCTGGCAGCCCATGCCTTAAAGAAATACAAAAAATTGTTCTCGCGAGAATAGCACACTTTAAGAAGGGGTTTATCTATGTAAAATACGTGTTTTTTTTGTTTTGTTTTGTTTTTTGTTTTGTTTTGATTTCTTTTTTGTTTTGTTTTGTTTTTTGTTTTGTTTTGATTTGTTTGTTTTTATGTATGTTTTTTTAATTGTTCATAATGCCATTTCTGACCTTATATCTCTGGACGGGACCCGGAAAGAAATGAGTATACACCAGAAACCAAAGGAAACAAAACAATAATAAAGCTGATGATGATGATGATGATGATGATGATGATGATGATGATGATAATAATAATAATAATAATAATAATAATAATAATAATAATAATAATAATAATGTGCATAGTACACCAAAAGCCACCGAAGTGCTGCCATATAAGTAACAATAAGAAAATTGCAAATAATAGTGAATATATAATTGAATAAAATATAATTCTACATTATTTTTTGAAGAATAAACATGATAAGTAAGATTTGATTCAATTATATATATATATATTATTATTATTATTATTATTATTATTATTATTATTATTATTATTATTATTATTATTATTATTCATTGGATGATTCTTATTTATTATAACAAACCCACCTCCCGTGTCAGTCGGTGTAATGTAGATTTCTATATGTTTTGTAAGGTTGCTTAATGCGTTTAAGTGTCTCTGTAAAAATGTTCTTTCGTCGTAGGTATTTATAATGAAAACAGCCGTTGGTGAATTCTGTGTCATTTTGTCAATGACATTTTACTACTGTGGCGACGAAGATCTCATTTACGAATAGTCAAAGATCATAGACAAAATGACACAGTATTCACCAACGGCTTCATTCATGGAATAAACACTGCCACTATAGAAACAAAAAACGAAAAATCATTAATAAAAAAAACAAAAACAAAGAAAAACATTGTCACAGTGATACTTAAAAGCACCAAGGAACACGGAGAAGATGAGCTTGTCATAATGAATAAGAACTAATACGATGAAAAAAATAATTTACAACGAAACAATACCTATATATATATATATATATATATATATATATATATATATATATATATGTATGTATGTATGTATGTATGTATGTATGTATGTATTGTTACGAACTTGTAGCATATAGATGAACCACGGGTTTAAAAAAGGAAAACGTGGGATCCTTTCTCGGTTTTCACTCAGAAATGATAGCGACACAAGGGGGTCAACGAAGAACAGACGCAAGACGATGGTTCTCAAAATAAAACATTTATTTACCAATATATAAACAGGTAAAGAAAGAAAGAAAAAGAAATTCATTTAACAAAGGAGAAGGGGACTATGGAAGAATAGAAGGCGCGAGCGAATACATATATATACATAAAAGAAAGATCAAGCCAAGAGAATCAACTTATCTGTCGGTCGAGTTGATATGTTCACACAGAATTCTGATTCGCCGAAGCGAGAGTTTGCATGTTAATGCAATATTTTGGCCGGCCGGCAATTTTTCTGAGTTCTTTTTCTTTTGGAAGTGTTCGGGGTTTCACCGTATCTCGTACAAGCGTCTCGTCGGTCGATTCAGTGTCATTGCAGCACTCTCATGTCTAGTCGACAGACTTTGTCGTTTTCTTCACTTCAGTGGGCAGTCCGTTTTGGAGTAGGGACAATTTTGCCCAGCGATGTTCATCTGCCACTGATCAGACGGAAACTGAAACCATTTTTTTTAGATTTTTGCTGTCCCCAAAGACAGTCACGTGGGTCCTCTTCGTCCTTGACCGGGCACGCGGGATGATGAGTCCCAGATCACGCGGTGTTCGTGTGTTGGCCGAAATTTCAATCAACCCTTAGTGATGTCTGATTACGTGAATCGCAGCAGGAGAGCCTGATGGTGTCTACACTTCACGTGTGGTCAAACCCCTGATGTCAGCGGAATTTTGGAACCAGATCATTTTCGCGTCTGGTCGCTTCAAAGTTCAAGGACCCGTGGCTATTGGGGGTGGGGGGAGTAGGTAAAGTAGAAAAGAATTTGTGAAGAGAAGAAGAGGGTATGGCTGATCATGGAACATATTTTTATCGATTTTTATTTATTTATTTATTTATTTCTATCTTTTTATATCTAACTAATTTTCGTCTAGAATTTGGGATTTTTCTTTGGGAGTGCTTTTTATCCTTACGCCTATGTATATATATATATATATATATATATATATATATATATATATATATATATATATATATATATATACACATATATATATATATACACACACACACACACACACACATATATATATATATATATATATATATATATATATATATATATATATATATATATATATATATATATATATATCGGAAATGTCATTTTTTACATTATCTTTGACACTCAGCGCCGAAAGAGAGAAAAAAGAAAGAAAAGGAAAATTATGCTAGGAGGAAATAAACTGACATCCTACGCGTGTACACATACCCACACGTACAAACACACACAGACACACACAGACACACACACACAAAGAATAAACAGATAAAACATGAATAAAAATCGCATATAAATTATTTATAACATATGATAATAACTAAAATGAGAAAATCCGTAGTCAATTGCACATATCTCCTGACGAATGGATCGAACGATTACTAAAAATATTCGTCTATGAAACTTTTGGGCATAGATATCGCACATTGAGTGTTGGTGTTAATAAAACCAAGAATGATATATATATATATATATATATATATATATATATATATATATATATATATATATATATATACAGGGTGACCCAGGAAAACGGGATCTTTTTAACAAGCCAATAAAACCAAGAGTGATGGAAGAAAAATATTTAATTCATAGGAATTGAAACCTTCAAACATGCCATTTCAAGAAACAATGATGGAATTTTCATTTTTTTTAAATTACGACCTGTAGATGGCGTCCTCCTGTACGAATGCATTCTTGAAATCTGCTGTTGAGATTCCTCATTGACTGCTGCAACATCTCAGCTGGGATACTGTGAATTTCATTCTCGTTACTAAAATGGCGAAATGTTTACTTGCTCAAGGTCACTGTCTTGCAGTGTTGCTACTTGCTCATGTCTGGCAATACGCACTTCAAAAATTCCCGTTTTTCTGGGTCACCCTTTATATAAATAGTACACACACACACATGTTTGTGTGTATGTATGTATATATATATATATATATGTATATATATATATATATATATATATATATATATATAAAAGTGAACATAGAACTCAACACTTAGAGGCGACAGTCTGTTTCATGCTAGATGCAATCGTCAGGCCTGACGATTTCATCTAGCATGAAACAGACTGTCGCCTCTAAGTGTTGACTTCTATGTTCACTTTTATATTTACACACACTCTATCTCTGATATTGAGCACTTTATCCCATAAATATAGCACACTTTAAGACTATATTTCCTCATATATATATATATATATATATATATATATATATATATATATATATATATATGTATGTATGTATGTATGTATGTTTTATTCTTACTCACCGGTAGCACGTCTCAGTGTTTCATGCAAGCCGCAATCTTCAGCATATTGTCTACTCAGCACCTGAAGATTGCGTTGTGCATGAATCTCCATGTTGTGCTACCGGTGGGGAGGAGGAATATATATATATATATATATATATATATATATATATATATATATATATATATATATATATATATATATAAACAGTATTAACGACATTTACCGCCCTTAACGTCCGAGAAATTTCCATGGAAAATATGCGTCCTTACATGTTATTATAAACACAGCAGTTACTTAAATATTTTTATCTATAAAAAAGAACGTATGATCATAAAAATGTATATATATATATATATATATATATATATATATATATATATATATATATATATATATATATTGAATCCTTATGACTCAGAAAAATACTTTAAAATAGTGCGTTTTATTCAACATAGCAAAGGTTTTTTTATAACCACCTAAAAGTATTTCAAATTTACAGTCGTTTCATTCCATGTTCACTTTTGAATAAGACCCAATAAAAACAAATTGTAGTCGAAATCGTGTTAATGAAAACATAGTATGTATTTACGGCTTGTAACCTTATTTAGCAGCCCAATGCATTATACTGGCAAAACAACGGATTTATTTAAATAAAGAAGACATGTTTCGCCATTGCCTTTTGTTTTTATGGGGCGTAGCCTTTAATATGTCCACCATTTTTATCGATGCAAATTTGGGCTCAAGCTCATATTTCTACAGTGTTCTTTTTTCCGATATGAAAACCAGATAAAAAAATTCAAGATATAAAAAGCTAAATCGAAAAATATATGGAGAAGTAACAGTTGTGCGAGCGAAAGACAGAAAATGGACGACTAAGAAGAAATACAAAATATGCAGGGTACACAAAGAAAGAATATTAATGAAAGGAAAGTGGATAAAAACAGTGAGAGAAAAAACATGGGGAGAGAGTAAGAAAGAAAGACCGTGAAAGAAAGAAAGAAAGAAAGACCGTGAAAGAAAGAAAGAAAGAAAGACCGTGAAAAAAAGAAAGAAAGAAAGACCGTGAAAAAAAGAAAGAAAGAAAGAAAGAACGAAAGAAAAGAAATAAATAAAGAAAGAAAAACCGTGAAAGAAAGAAAGAAAGAAAGACCGTGAAAGAAAGAAAGAAAGAAAGAAAGAAAGACCGTGAAAGAAAGAAAGAAAGAAAGAAAGAAAGACCGTGAAAGAAAGAAAGAAAGAAAGAAAGACCGTGAAAGAAAGAAAGAAAGAAAGAAAGAAAGAAAGACCGTGAAAGAAAGAAAGAAAGAAGGAAAGAAAGACCGTGAAAGAAAGAAAGAAAGACCGTGAAAGAAAGAAAGAAAGAAAGAAAGACCGTGAAAGAAAGAAAGAAAGAAAGAAAGAAAGACCGTGAAAGAAAGAAAGAAAGAAAGAAAGAAAGAAAGACCGTGAAAGAAAGAAAGAAAGAAAGACCGTGAAAGAAAGAAAGAAAGAAAGAAAGAAAGACCGTGAAAGAAAGAAAGAAAGAAAGACCGTGAAAGAAAGAAAGAAAGAAAGAAAGAAAGTAAGAAAGACCGTGAAAGAAAGAAAGAAAGAAAGGAAAACCGTGAAAGAAAGAAAGAAAGAACGAAAGAAAGACCGTGAAAGAAAGAAAGAAGGAAAGAAAGACCGTGAAAGAAAGAAAGAAAGACCGTGAAAGAAAGAAAGAAAGAAAGAACGAAAAAAGAAAGAAAAAAGAAAGAAAGAAAGAAAGAAAGAATGAAAGAACATCAGTGAATATAGAATTCTTAAAGTGACGTAAAGGAAAAAACAATAAATTTGAGAAAGATAACAAAAAATGCAGCAAGAGAGAAATATAATAGAGGGAAATATATACAGATATATATATATATATATATATATATATATATATATATATATATATATATATATATATATATATATATATATATATATGATGAAAATGTGGAAAAGACCAAGCAAAATCCGAATATGTGAGTTTACTGTTTTTTTTATTTTGTTTTTGTTTTTGTTATTCTGTCGACGTCAGACGTTTCGGTCAAATAGACCTTCCTCAGGACATGGTTAATGGAGACATATTTATATTAGATTTAAGTTAAATGAAGAGACGATATATACAGGACTGGTCAGAAACAGAAAAACTGAAATTCTAAAGTCAGAGTATTCCTTCTTGGAGTCGGATACGCTGGCGCCGCGGAAGGTCTATTTGGCCGAAACGTCTGACGTCGACAGAATAACAAAAACAAAAACAAAATTAAAAAAACAGTAAACTCACATATTCGGATTTTGCTTTGTCTTTTCCACATTTTCATCATACCGTCGGATCTACATCCACATATTTGCTTACATATATATATATATATATATATATATATATATATATATATATATATATATATATATATATATATATATAACGAGAGAAAGAGAGAAGACACATAAGGTTATAGATAAAGTAGGAGTAAGTGAGATAAACAGAGAGGAGGGGATTGTTAAGAAGAAAGTGGAGGTGAAGAAAAGAACAAGGAAAACGAGTGAAATAACAGAGAGATACAGAGAGACAGAAAGGAAATGATATAGGGAGAATGAGGGGGAGGATGATGCGATATGAAAATGAGAGACGGACAGAAAAGGAATTGAAGGAAACAAAGAATAAGGTGTGATTAGTAGAAACTAAGCGAAAAAGAAAAAGAAATGTATATAACTATGTACATTTTTAAAGATTTCTAACCATGCAAGGCAATAAAGTCCCTAAGATACAAAGTGTTTAATGAGAGTTCAAGAATATAAGAATTAAGGAGAGAGAAGAATAAAAGAACATTAATTAAGACAACAAGATAGCACAGACATATATATGTTTAGATAGATAGATAGATAGATAGATAGATAGATAGATAGATAGATAGATAGATAGATAGATAGATATAAAGAATGAAATATAGATAGATAGATAAATATGAACTGATATACAGGTAGATACATATATAGAGTTGTAAAGATAGATGTGTACAGACAGATAGATAGATAGATAGATAGATAGATAGATAGATAGATAGATAGATAGATAGATAGATAGATAGATAGATAGATATGAACAAATTAGGATAGACAGATATATACAGACTCGGATAGATAGATAGATAGATAGATAGATAGATAGATAGATAGATAGATAGATAGATAGATAGATAGATAGATAGATAGATGTTATTTAGAATTTACGTCATCAAATCCATCTGTACACATTTTCCAAAAAGTCAGGGGCAATTTACCCAATCGTGGTGAAATAAATCTTGTTCTGCAGTAAACGAATGATTAACTTATATTAAAGGCTTACGAGAAAAAAATCAATATGGCTGATTAACATTTTCCTGGAAGTTTACCACTGTTGCCAAAGCTACGTCATTCTAAATCGTAATCCGACCTCTGTCGGATGACTTTCAACTCGGGAACTTTTGGAAAGCGAGGAAAATCTTTGAAGAAAAACAATAACACCAAACAAATTCATCGCGATTAAGTACACGCGCATATTGTATTTTCTTTTTAATAAACGCAGCGTTGGAAAGCCTATCGCTACTCTATTGCTGCTACGTAAATGACAAATGTTCAGATGAGCCCCAGTCTTTAGATTTGTCAGTTCAAACATTTACTACAAGGATACGGCATGCTTCTTCCACCGAGTCGAATGGCTCTTATTTCTCCCATGTTCCAAATTAAAAATTCCAGTTAGACATCTTTTTGCCCAAGAACTGCAACAGTACTCCATTTTCGGACTGATTTGGCTTTTATAAAGGTAGAGGATAGCATGAGGAGACAGGTAAAAGGGGCAATCGTTTTACCTGCATCTTTAGCGGCGTATCGTATATAGGAATTCCACTTGAAGTTGTGTGTGAGTTTGAGGCCCAATATGCTCTCGAGGCAAGGGGCCTCCTCCAGGGGACATCTGTTCATCGTGACTGGCGGTAGTTCGGGGTCTGATCGGCGGTGATGAATTGTAAACAGTTTGTTTTTTGAGGCATTGAATGCAATAAGCCAGTTTTTTCCTCACTGGGAAGTTAGTGTTAGATCGGAAGAGAGGTCAGCTGATAATCTCCGATCGTCAAAACTTTTAGAGGTTCACCCCTATATTGTCAGCATAGATAAACCTCTCGAGAGACTTAAACCCATAACAGACCTAAAAAAAAAAAAGAACGCGCACATCCGATCCATCGCCAGTCACAATGAAGTGATATCCTCTCGAGAGACAAACTCACACCTCATCTCAAATGGAACACGTCCATACGATCCATTGCGAGTCAAGATAAACTGATGTCCTCTTGATCGACTTAAACTCACACCTGACTTCAAATGGAACTCGTCCATACGATCCATCGACAGTCACGATGAACTGGTGTCCTCTCGAGAGAATTAAGCTCACACCTGACCTCAAATAGAACGCGTACATACCATCTATCACTAAAGATTCGGAAAATTGCCAGCGCTCTGTACCACGCCAGTATGTATCTGACTTCTCATCCTAACTTTACAAACGCCAGATCAAGCAGAGAATGGAGTACTGTTGTCATAATGGGGCGGGAGCTGCCCAGTCCTCACTTTTCCGTCTTGATAGAGTTGAAAAGCGTCTCCGAGTCCTTATTGGAGAAGAATTATTTTCCACTATCCAACCTCTCTCTCAAAGGCGGGATGTGGCGAGCCTCTCACTGCTCTATAGCTGCTTCCATGGAAAGTGCTCAGACTAACTACATTCCTTGGTTCCGCCAGTTCTACCATTTACGGCTAAGACCCCTCATGTCACTTACATAGTAACAAGCCATCCACATCCCCTCCGTATTCCATAAGGGTGAAATAAGTTACTCCACTCTTAACCTGTTCAAGTCTAGATTTAACTGTTATCTTCTACTCCTGCTTCTTAATGTTATCCTGTTATACAGAGTGAACCTCACTGTAAATAAAAATAGTATGACTATATATATTTTTATCATTTCAACCATACAAGTCCATTGTTCCACTAAGGCACAAGGAACTAGTGAGAGTGAAAGATGACGATAGAAATGTCTATTAGATGAAAGGACAATAAACGATCAGGATTCAGGAAGGCAGAAGATGGAGATTCATGTTGCATTTAAAAGTTTGAAGGTCGTAGGTGACAGGGAAGAGAGAAGACGGAAGTGAGTTCCAAAGGCGAGAAGTGCGATAGAAGAAACTATTAGCATAGAACTTACGGTGGCATCTAGCTATTTCAACCGTAAAACGATGAGACCTAACTGCCAATCTAGTACTATGCTTAAATTCATGCGGTCGAGTTATGAAGGAGAACATTCATGAGAACAATTGCCATGAAAGTATACACAGAAAAGACAGAGGGAAACTACCTTACGGCGGTGGGAAAGTGGCTGAAGCCGAGATGCTAGGTTAGGATTGATAACATTACAGACACTTTAGATTTTGTCAAGAATCACGAGATATATAACAGGATCACCACACGAAATATGACAGCAATATTCAATGCACGGACAAATTTAGATTTATAAGTGCGCAAGGAGAAAGGTTTGCTTGGAATTAAATGATTAAATAAAAGACCAAAATCAGTTGAAGACCCAGTCAGAATTGGACACACTAACAAGACTGCGTGATAATCCTAATTTTTAATCATTTCGCCCCAAGTAAGGTAATAAAGCCACTAAAACGCACGGGTTTACTGAGTGTTAGAAAATATGAGAAAGAAACTTTAAGTCGGGAGAACAATAAAGGAAGAAGAATTAAAAAAGACAGAAGGTAACGAGTGACATTGAATTTACATTTTTGAAAATCAAAGTTGACTGAGGAACAAAAATCCGAGAGTAAGCTCTACAAGCGGGAAGTACAAAAGAAGAAACAGTTAGCATATAACCTAAGTTTACATCTAGCCATTTCCTTGCCCCAAATCTAGTTTTACGCTTAAATCCATAAAGTCTAAGTAACATAGGGGAAAGTTTTATTAGAAGAATTACCATGAAATTATTTATTCAAAAAAAAAAGACATAGGGAAGTTACATGACGATAGTCGGAAATTGACTGAAGCCGAGATGCCAGGTCAGGACCAATATCATTGCAGATTCTTTGGATTTTATCAAGAATATTTAAGTATATAGCAGGAACCCTAGACCATATGTGGCAGCAATATCAACGCTATGAATGAATGGTAGACTTATTATAGACTTCTCTTTATCCAGGGTTATGGTCATTTCATGTGGAAACACCGGTTCTCGTACGTCCACCGAATTTAAGCAACATTGAGTCCAGTCAATACCTAGATGGGTGACAGCTTGGGAATACCAGGTGCAGTCAGCTTGGATGTGCAGGTGGTGTAATGGATAACGGTTCGGAATTGGAAATCGGAGAGCCGAGTTCCAATTCGAGTTGGGTTCGTTATATTCACTTACGTTTCCCTTGGGAAATGGATGAATCGACATTTACCCACCCCTCGAAAAGGTTGATAAGCCGTAAAATCAACCAATCAATCTCTTTATGCAAGGAATATCTAGAACAGAACAATGAATACTCTACTAGTTTCACTCGCCATTGCGACTTAGATCGAAGTTTGAAAGAGAAATTTAGGCTTTTGAACATACTTTTTAAAAAATATTACGTGGGAGTAACGAGCTGGTCATTGTTTCACGCTAACCAGGTTTCCTTAATTAATATTCAGGATATGATAATTTAAGATTTTGATAATTTATTCAGAATATGATAAGTTATTACGTAATTAAATTTACACCGATTCGATGTCAATATTAGGCACAAAAGATATGAGAGTAATTATGATGCCTTGTTAAAATATTAAAAAATACTGTCCCAACAAAAGATAGGTAAGATTTATAATTTGAAAATTATCGTTCGAAATACAGGCTTTTACCTGGGATTGAAAATCAACCACTGACATCGATTATTATAACCCTAAAACCCGTCAACGAGATTTTAAACTTATCAAAGAGATTTTAAAATTGTCAACGAGATTTTAATTCTTGTCAACGAGATTTTAAACTTATCAAAAAGATATTAAATTTGTCAACAAAATTTTAAACTTATCAAAGAGATTTTAAACTTGTCAACGAGATTTTAAACTTATCAACGAGATTTTAAACTTATCAAAGAGATTTTAAACATATCAGCGAGATGTTAAACTTACCAAAGAGATTTTAAACTTGTCAACGAGATTTTAAACTTATCAAAGAGATTTTAAACTTATTAAGGAGAATTTAAACTTATCAAAGAGATTTTAAACTTATTAAGGAGAATTTAAACTTATCAAAGAGATTTTAAACTTGTCAACGAAATTTTAAACTTATCAAAGAGATTTTAAACTTGTCAACGAGATTTTAAATCAACATCCACCCGTATGAGTCAGGCTTGAAACGATAGCCAAACAAAATAAGACAAAATAAAAGCATGTTTGAAGAAATGACGGATGTTAGTCTTTTTTTTTTCCTACTTTGGTTTATTCCTAGCAACGTGAGCCATCCGCAGCAACACAGTCATTCGCAAGTGAAAAAGAAAGTCGTTGATCCGCAGAAAAAGATTAAGTCACTTTGCTGACTGACCTCAGTGCGACGACAAGGAGCCAGATATGACACGCACTGAGAAATCACATTGGCTCGAATCCGGTGTTGTAATCCGATTATAAGATGAGCTGTGGATTGCATCTCGCAGCTAACTCTCGCGGGTAGCGAGACCGGACAAATAGAGATTTTTAATTTTCACATATATCACCAGAGATGTATCGGCGTGCGATGCCCAGATTGAAGTGTTAACATTTTTATATGTTTATTTGCTTAAAGAGTTTTGTTACGGACGTAATTAAAACCATAGACAGAAAACTGGTATGGTTTAGAGAAAAACCTTCACGTCTTTTCATGGTTTTACTCTTCTTTTATGAGATTTGTTTAGTATGCACTTCCGTTTTGCGTTTTAAAAAGGCATAAAAGCAATCAGCTGAGCCGAATTTCTTAATTGGATAAATGAAATACAGTGTAACCCGGATATAAGAGAGTTGTCGGGACCGGATAATATGTCTCTTATATCTGGGTTTCTCTTATATCCGGGTTTGGTCTATTATATATACATTAACACAGGCTCTAATTTGGGACCAGGGAAAATCTCTCTTATATCCGAGTTTCTCTTATATCCGGGTCTCTTATATCAGGGTTACACTGTACATAAATAAACATGAACTTACGTTTTTTTTAGTGATTGAATCAATAGCTACATCTACCGCAAGGAAAGTTGGTTCTATGTGCCGCACTAGAAGGTTTTCTCGTCTGAATCCATCCTTCAAAGCTACAAAATCTACCATTCGTCTGTACATTGAATACGTTTGCCATATATCGTCTGGTGCACCGGCTGTTCATCTCGAGGTTCTCGACAAAATACGAAGATGGATATGCAATGTGATGGGGTCTGACCTGGCATCTTGACTCTAGTCACTTTCTCACATATGTGATGTGGCTTCCCTTCTGCCTTTACTACAAATATTTTCATGACAACTGCTCTGACGAGCTATTTTCACTGGTGCCCCAACTGCAGGAATTTAAGCGTGCTACTCGGTTGGCATTCGGGACTAACTTTTTACTGTCGAAACAGTTAAATGTAACCGCCTCTTCTACTCCAACAGCTTTTTCTCTCGCACTTCCCGCCACTTCCCATCGGAGATTGTTTGCAAAGAGTTTTCGCCATTTTATATCATTAACTTTACTAATCTACTTTTTGTGTGAATGATTCATTGTAATATAAATTGAACTGCACCACATATTTGATTTAAAACAACTGATCCGACGTGCAAACTTTCAGGATAACAGCTGAGACATTACTCTATTTATTGAATAATTTAGTTCATGCCACATTGACTGATAAACTCCTACAACAAAAAAATTCTCAAATTACCATATTGGTAAAAAACACACTCTCTAAATTTTCAAAAAAATTCAACCATAGCGTTGCAACTGCACGCTCCAAAAGTTTGTATCCGTTAACAATAACACATTTCTAAAAAAACACATATTTCGATTCGCATTTAATCTTTCGTGTCGGATACTACCTGGATTTACTAAAAACAAAATAATTTCCATGCCTGAGGATGACTGTGTGTACAGTTGAAAGTACTAGAAGATTTTTAAAAAAGACCTTATACAACTTGTAGTTATTAAAAACAAGGATCATAGCATTTATCAAGTGGTTCGTAGGTTAATGTTACTTTAAAATTTTGTTTGCGAAGAGATCTCGCCATTTTATATCATTAACTTTACTAATCTACTTTTTCTATGAATGATTCATTGTAATATATACATATATATATATATATATATATGTGTGTGTGTGTGTGTGTGTGTGTGTGTGTGTGTGTGTATTCATGTATGCATTCATGTATGCATGTATGTACGCTCGGCAAATATGTTTTGTAAAGTATTAGAAAAAAAATAAATCTGTTCGTAAAAGGATTTTAAATTCATTTTATTGGGGACATAAAAATATTTCAGATTCAACATCATTGTATTTGAACAGTTGACCTTTGAATATAGGATACCAACAGAACTGTTTTGTCGCACTAAGTTTGATGAAATCATAATGTATAGCTACGGCTTGTAACTTTATTTAATAGACCAATGCATTACGTTTGAAAAACAATTGGATTTCTTTAAATAACAAATGCATGTTTCTCCATTGACTACAAAAAGCGAATTATTTTTATTGCGAACTTGCTTTCAAAATGTCCGCCATTGTTATTGATTTAAATTTAGGGCAACGCTAGCTTTGATAGCATCTTTTTTAGATCATTTTAGCTTTTAAACAAATTTAATTTTTTATTTATTTATAGAAAGCTATCGTACCAGAACTCGAAAAAAAATGATTAATAAAAAACAACAGCAGAATAGTGCCTTCAAGGGAGGTTGGCGCTAAATGCGTACCGCCATCATTCTTTCTCCCCCTCGTATTGTATCACTTTGAGTTTCACTATACAGGCATGTATTAATATTATCTTTCACTTTTTGTTTTTCTCTCTAACTCTCACTCTCTCTATCTAACTATCTCTCTCTATATATATATTTCACACTCTCTCTCTAGCTCACACACACTGTCTCTCTCTCTCTCTCTATATATATATATATATCCCTCTCTATCTCTCTGTCTCACTCAATCTCTCACTCTCCCTATCTCTATGTCTATCTCACACATCTAGGGTCAGGTTGGATCTGAAAACAACAGCATTTAAGAGGTGGTTCTACACTCCTCAAAACTTCGAATGTCTCGATCAGAGGCCTTGCTGCCGGATGTAGTTTATCGTCATACTCAGGACTAAATTTTTCAGGAAATTACATTTCTCAAGCTCACTAACAGTTCTGGCTCGTTATATAGTAATTCCTATAGTATAATAATTGAGAATTTATTCAAATAGCCATGGTGAGATTAGTCGTTTTCATACAGGAAACAATCAACATTCATTAATTGAAATGTTAGCATTATTGTTGGTTGAAATTTATAGAATCTTTTTTTCTTAAAACATTTTGTTTTTCAGGAACTTAGATTTTTCTAGTCCACTAACTCTTATAGCTCTTTCTCATATCCCTTAAAAGCGTTTTTCAGAAAATTAGATTTCATATGTTCACTAAAATTTTACAGTTCTTTCTATTTTTATTCATATAGTAAAATCTTTTATAATGCATTCAAATAATAATAAAGTTTTTCGAAATTTCTATTCGATGTTGACGGTGAGATAGCCCTTTCTATAAAGGAAGCACTCGGCATTCATTGACTGAAATGTTAGCATTAACGTTAGTTAAAATTAATACAATCTTTTTCTTAAAATGGTTTTTCAGGAAATTAGATTTCTCAATTCTACTATTATAGAACTTTCTAATATTAATTCCCGAAGGGAAATCATTTCTAATGTATTTTTCTGGTAAAATCATTTACAATGCATTTCTACAGTAAAATAATTTACAATGCATTTCTACAGTAAAATAATTTACAAGGCATTCTTATGACAACATAAATAAAATTCCTCAGGTATTGTTAATGGTAAAAAATTGAATTGACCGAACAGTGACTAATAGTGTCAGGTGAAATTTATAAAATTCTTTTTATTAAAATAAATTATCAGAAAAAATGGTAATGTTAGTATTAGTCGTTTCCGAATAAGGAAATATTCGGCAGTTATTCATCGAGCATCGAGCAACTATATTGTGTTTTAATATCTTTATCTCCTACTAGCAGCATGGCCCGGTGTTACCCGTGCTTAATTCAAGAATCGTACGACTCATACAGCAATCACTATCATTTGACTTAAAATATTTTTGCTCTTCCTTGCCTTTAAAGGAGTGCCCTTTGTCGTGCTGATGTTGCTACATGCCTTATTTCTTGCCTATCTCACACTGCGAATTTTTTCTAAGCTCTATACTAAACATTAAATCTGTTACGAAAAAAGAACTAAACAAAATGAACACAAAACGATCAGCTTTCAAAAAGGACTCGTAACTAGAAAAACCGAATGAAAAAAGAATGTTAACAACAAATACTTTTTCACACCCAACACAGTTCTGCGGAATCAGAATCAACGTCGAGTTTAAGCAAGCCAATGAGCCAATTGGAGTAAAGTGCCGTGCAGATTTAAATTTTTCCCACTTGTGACGAAGGCAGCTATTTTTGCATGCTAGCATGCTAGTTAACATTTGTGTCAGTTAGCTGTTGATTCTCACGCTGGCCAGTAGAATCTTCCTACCTATTCGTGGCAGCCATCTATAGGCTCTCACTCTGGCCAGTAGAAAATGGCCGCAAACTACATGAAAACTGCCGTAGAAGCATGAAAAAATCGATGATCTCCACTATCGATGGGAATTGGGAAATGCAAAGTCGGTCTTGGCATCGCCACTAACTTGGAGCATGTGCATGTAAATTTTGGTGCAAATCCGTCGATAATTGCGGCCGTGCATTCGTTACACACACACACGCACATCCTGCCTTTTATAGATAGAGATCATCTTCTTCCATGTACCTTGTCCTTTTAGGATGCTGACAGTCATGTATAGCAGTATCACTTGTCTTGTTAAAAGTGAATTTGGAACATTTACTTTCTACCGATGATTATCAGTAAGTAATATCAACTTCAAATTAGAGAGCAAAAGGGTCAGAGAGAGACGAAGCGGGGCTCGGAGAACGGACAGGGAAGTCACCCGTTAGTCTGTGAACTTCCATCCCCTTATCTACGACTCATCTCAACTTCGCTAGCTTATAGCAGTGGGTTACAACTCAAAAACAAAAACTAACTTACTGCTAGAAATTGTTCTGTTTTTCACCCGTAGGTGAGGATCTGGTTGGAGGGTAATTTATGGCTTTAAAGTAGCTATTTCGCTAGATATCGGTCTAAGCTACAGCGTAGATATATTTACACGGGTGAAAAGGAATGTCTTTACAGATTAAATACAACTGCCACGAAGCTTATACGTGGTATTAAACAGTTTGATTCAGTTGTGCTACAAACGCACGTTGGACTAATTAAGCGCTATTGTAAATTTGGAAGTCGACGTTGTTGTTGGAGAAGTCTGATAATGACACAAGCGTCAATAAGAAAGGTTAAATTTTACGGGCGAAGAAACCAAATCGTTAGGCTACTCCTGTTGTTATAGCAATGATATTCACTGGGTTCCAAACGAGCTTTGATCTGTATTACGAAAAGTGATAGGCCGTTGTATAAAAATGAACTTTTTCTAAGCTTACTCTACGAGTATTCATTAATCCATTTGCTTATAAAAACAAAAAAAGTACATTAACATATAGAGGGTGCGGCAAAAATACATCCCACTAAAAGTACAAAAATTTAAATATCTAGAAAATGTGACAACGAGCTCTGAAATTGCTTTGGAACAGCAAAAAATGTGTTATGTAGTAATGGAGTCTTTGTTTAATTCAATTATTCCCGACCATTTTTAATTCTTGGCCCACTTTGAACAGAGAACTTTTCTGTGACTTATGAAATTATAGTATTTACTCCCATTTTACATAGAATATATTCAATTATAAAGTTTCTGTGGCCAACCCGAAATTTGCCATAAACCATTTTGGTCAGTTGACAAACTCTGATCAATCTAATGTCTTTCCATTACGTGGAAAGTATGGATCAGAGAGGCATGTGTAGTCGAGCTAACATTACTTCATCGTTTCTTCCTTTTTTAGACATTTATTTCCATTCACTTAGGATTGGTTTGATTGTGAGAAGTTTATTATTTGCGTTGTTGACCCCGCACTTACAAACGTTGCTAACAGTCAGCAGAAATTGGTGGGGGGTGGAGAGCCATGATTGCCAACGTCTAGAAGGGACACTACACTTAGAAGTAGAAGATAGTTTACATATTGGAGACAGAGCCTTATTCCTGTTTCCCTGACAAATATAATCTCCAACTATTTAAGTGTAACGTCAATCGACATCTCCAGTTGCCTTGATCTATCCACTTCCCTTCTCCACATCCTTTCACCTTGCATTCCTATCTGCTCTCGCTCCAAATCTTCTGTAACCCCCTTGCCTTGATCGATCCACTATCTTTCTCCACATCCTTTCCTTTACCACTCCTATCTGCTCTTCCTCCAAACCTTCTGTAACCCCTTGCGTGCTAGTGGCTTCCAGCCTTGCTTGCGGTGATAAACTTTAAAAAAAAAAAAAAAAGAAAAAAAAAGAGAGCCTCATTTGGAGTTTCAGTGCCAAGAGCCCTTTTCACAGGACCTCATTTTGGAACGCACAAAAAAATCGATGTAAAATCACAGAACACAGCAGACTATCAAAGAAACAACCATGTGTAAGAAATGTGATAAGCAGTCTGATTGGCTGGCACGAAAACCAACCAGCTAATCTCGAGGCTTGTATTATCAGGCCGACGGATCCGCCCAGTCTTCATCGTCATTCCATTTTTTCGGCCGATATATCTTCCCTGTCGTCTCCTAAGAGTTAAAGTAAAGAAAACCGTGAAGAATCATGATCGCTTAATTAAAGAAAGAGAAAAATAATGAAAGATGGAAGCGCAAAGGTCTGTGTTTACTCATGAAGCGTCTCGATATCTTTTCTACTTTGAATGTCTATCTTACTGGACTATTTCCGAATAAAACGATTCAACCGGCAGTAGAACCAAAGGGCAATGCCCATTATATTTTGTACAATTCCTTGTCATGACAAGGGTCGAAAACAAATTCGTGGACGCTGTTCACGAGCTACTAATTAACATTGTTTGTTTGTATACAGCAGACAAGTTAGGATGTCCAATCGGAGTAAGTGTTTTTCTATTGTCATTGTCCTCAAGAACTGAAGCCTTAAAAAGTGTGCAAGTCATCGCCATTACTGTCATCTTCCCACCAAGGTTGTCCATTTCTCCACCATATCCTCTCCGTCATCAACTCGTATCCCGAGAAACTACGAAAGTTTGATGTTATATATAATTTCTAATGCACAGTTTTCCCTACGGCGTGTCGTTACTCATTTATGAACTGCAGTCCAGATGATATTGTGTTGATAGCAGACACAGGATAAAAACTACAGGGCCTCCTAGATAAGATAATAAAGTGAGTAGAAAGAATAAGTCATCAACTGTAAGTCTACAGAATGTATGGTTGTCTGCAAACGAAAAAAAAAAAAGATGTGCATTTCGAAAAAGAGATGTGAAAATTAAACAACCAAATCTTATATATCTGGGAATGGTTTAACAGAGAATGGAAAAGTTGGCAGCGAAATAATGCATACAAAAGCTCAGTTCTAAGAGACCGGAAAGTTTCATTAAAAACAAATAAAAGTACTGAATCTATACCGTTATATGTCTGTTAATGCTGGACACTCTCCTCAGGGACGAAGAGAAACTGGGGGTACCAGTAATTTAGTTCTGGAGAAGGATATCGAGAAAATTATGAATGTGTTGCGTAAGCAACAAAGAAATCTTAAGGAAAATAGAAAGTAAAAAGACACATGCTCAAAATGTGAAAAAGACGACTGTAATTTAATAGATACATACTGAGGTCGGAGGGCTTGGAGAACTTTGCACTCACAAGACATATTGAAGGCAAAAGAAACAGGGCAAGTCATAGCGTCACATGCCTAACGAGTTTGTATAAATGGAAGCTTGACAAAAGGACAAAAGTTGATAAGAATTACGGACAAGGTGATGTGGAGTGCCATGATTGCCCACGCCCTAAATAAGAAGACTCGGAAAATAGATTAGTTGCAAGGTCAAATTTTATAGATGAAATGGCTAGCTCAGTCAGACAATCTGCGGCCCGTGGGTCACATACGGTCCATGGGCCACATACGGCCCTCTTTGGCCTTTCTGAATGGGACGCTTAGTTTCATAAGCAAAATAACCTTTCTTAAAATTCTATTTTGTTTCATTCTTACTTGTTCTCTCGCACACTCTCTCATGCATAACCATATACATAAACAATGATTAAGTACAATGTCTCAGTATTTTAAACCATTGGCAATTTTCACTACGGGAGATCATACGTGTAAACATCTTTTGCTTTTGAAACAGGTTTCCCTGTGATTCTAAAGAAGTTGTTCATAAGAATTTTTTTCTCTAAAGTAGGACTGTTTTCATTTTAAAATGAATTAATTAGAAATAAATCCCAGGCAGCGAGATGGTTTGGTTGGCATGCCGTAAACCAATGGGTTAGTAAATGCCGACAACATTTTTCCTGGTAATATTTTGTTTTGTCAATTTCTGGTAATATTTCTTTTACTACAAAATGTATAGCTAGTAATATTATTGTTTTAAAAATGTATTGCTGGTAATATTTTTTTTTTTAATATATTTCTGGTAATAGGTTTTTTACCATGAAAAATTTATTTCTGGTAATAATGTTTTACAAATTATTTCTGGTATTAAAACCATTTTACACTTTCATAAGGCTTTTTACCTCAGTTTCGGGGTTAACTATTTGCCCATAATTGGGGCACTAACAGGTACTGCCACCCCGGGTCAGGATGGACCTGGGAACACAAACAATTAAGAGGTGGTTCCACGCTCTTCAAAACCTCCTGATCAGAAGCCTTGCTGGTCTTCTATAGTGAAAACAATTGAGATACCTACTACGAAAAATTACCTTGTACCTTTTTAGTAGTGTCTTCCATCTAGTGGTGATCCATAAATCATGTGACCCACTGCTCGTTATCTATAGTTATACCATTGGAATAGATAAAGTGCTGAGTATTGATGACTGACGATCCGTTTAGGTAGAACCGTGGTAGGTTTGTCTGGTTCTCTAGGTCTAAGTATATATGTATGTATGTATGTATGTATGTATGTATGCATGTATGTATGTATGTGTGTCATTAAATAATTTAGACAAGTTTTGTCTACTTATTCTTAATAGGACCCTCTCAAATTTATAGACAAGTTTCTTAGTATTCTTATTAAAGGAAGAAAGAAAATTACCATGTTGAGGCTTATTCATCTGAAAATTAATTGGTTTTTTTTTACTTGTGAGGTGACAAATGCTAAACTTATGTACTGTACGATTTTTAAATTTTATGATGTAAACATAGACGTGTTGTAACGTCAAGGGGGATAACTAAGTTATTGTAATATCTAACTAATTTTTAATAATTATAATGGTTCAAACCCAGATATTTCATATCTATCTACTGTAAATATTATATAAAGTACATCCAGCAACATTGCTATTATTCCCTGGTCCAATCTGACCCGGAGTAGTAGTAGTAGCAATTAAGGAACGCATCTATGGGCAAATAGTTAACCCCCCACCAAAAAAACAAAAACAGTATGAATGTATATAAATACATTTTTATAGTAAATATATCAGCTATACAATTTTATGTAAAAAGAAAAAAAATAGCAACAATTCTTATTCATATACTTTAAAAGCAACATGAACCGGAATACAATTTATCTGAAGCCATAAAATAGCGTCCAAAATATATTTAGCTGAAGCCATGAAATAGCGTCCAAAATATATTTAGCTGAAGCCATAAAATAGCGTTCAAAATATATTTAGCTGAAGCCATAAAATAGCGTTCAAAATATATTTAGCTGAAGCCATAAAATAGCGTTCAAAATATATTTTGCTGAAGCCATAAAATAGCGTTCAAAATATATTTAGCTGAAGCCATAAAATAGCGTTCAAAATATATATTTAGCTGAAGCCATAAAATAGCGTTCAAAATATATTTAGCTGAAGCCATAAAATAGCGTTCAAAATATATATTTAGCTGAAGCCATAAAATAGCGTCCAAAATATATTTAGCTGAAGCCATAAAATAGCGTTCAAAATATATTTAGCAAGCCATAAACTAGCGTCCAAAATATATTTAGCTGAAGCCATAAAATAGCGTTCAAAATATATTTAGCAAGCCATAAACTAGCGTCCAAAATATATTTAGCTGAAGCCATAAAATAGCGTCCAAAATATATTTAGCTGAAGCTATAAAATAGCGTTCAAAATATATTTAGCTGAAGCCATAAAATAGCGTCCAAAATATATTTAGCTGAAGCTATAAAATAGCGTTCAAAATATATTTAGCTGAAGCCATAAAATAGCGTCCAAAATATATTTAGCTGAAGCTATAAAATAGCGTTCAAAATATATTTAGCTGAAGCCATAAAATAGCGTCCAAAATATATTTAGCTGAAGCCATAAAATAGCGTTCAAAATATATTTAGCTGAAGCCATAAAATAGCGTCCAAAATATATTTAGCTGAAGCTATAAAATAGCGTTCAAAATATATTTAGCTGAAGCCATAAAATAGCGTCCAAAATATATTTATCTGAAGCCATAAAATAGCGTCCAAAATATATTTAGCTGAAGCCATAAAATAGTGTTCAAAATATATTTAGCTGAAGCCATAAAATAGCGTTCAAAATATATTTAGCTGAAGCCATAAAATAGCGTTCAAAATATATTTAGCTGAAGCCATAAAATAGCGTCCAAAATATATTTAGCTGAAGCCATAAAATAGCGTCCAAAATATATTTAGCTGAAGCCATAAAATAGCGTCCAAAATATATTTAGCTGAAGCCATAAACTAGCGTCCAAAATATATTTAGCTGAAGCCATAAAATAGCGTTCAAAATATATTTAGCTGAAGCCATAAAATAGCGTTCAAAATATATTTAGCTGAAGCCATAAAATAGCGTTCAAAATATATTTAGCTGAAGCCATAAAATAGCGTCCAAAATATATTTAGCTGAAGCCATAAAATAGCGTCCAAAATATATTTAGCTGAAGCCATAAACTAGCGTCCAAAATATATTTAGCTGAAGCCATAAAATAGCGTTCAAAATATATTTAGCTGAAGCCATAAAATAGCGTTCAAAATATATTTAGCTGAAGCCATAAAATAGCGTCCAAAATATATTTAGCTGAAGCCATAAAATAGCGTCCAAAATATATTTAGCTGAAGCCATAAAATAGCGTCCAAAATATATTTAGCTGAAGCCATAAAATAGCGTCCAAAATATATTTAGCTGAAGCCATCAAATAGCGTCCAAAATATATTTAGCTGAAGCTATAAAATAGCGTTCAATATATATTTAGCTGAAGCCATAAAATTGTTCAAATTATTTATATTTCGCTGTTATTCTAGTGATTTCTGGGACTAGGTGTTGACTTCAATGTCCAGGTTTATATTTATGTGTACATACGCTCTGTCTTTGAAATTGAGCATTTTAACCCATAAATATAGTATATCCTGAAACTATTTTTTATTATCTTACACACACACACAGACACGCACACACTCATTTATATATATATATATATATATATATATATATATATATATATATATATACCAAGTATAGAATTGGTATATACGGAATAAATTCCAATAACCAACAATTATTATTCTTAAAAGAGTTCTCAATACAGAGGTTAGATTTAGATTTCTAAATGGGTAATTTTTTACTTTTAATTTTAATTTCAAATTTTATCATATAATTTAATACTTATTAGTTAGGACATATTCTAATTTACTAGAACCCCAACTTTAAAACATTTAATATTTATGATAACCTGGATTCGTTCAAATTTTTTGAATTCTCATATACTTGTATTTTGATTGGTCATTCTAGCTTATGTAACAGCGTTTACCCCTAGCGAAGGATCGTTAATTAATTTGAAACTTTTAAAACCATTTATTCTACATTCAACAATCATCACTTGATAAAACACCGGAGGTGTTGAAACAAATTTCCTATTTTTGTAGTGATTTTATAACATATATATATATATATATATGAGATAACGAAATTTTTTTTTCGTGTGCCTTGTTTCGTCATTAAAGTCGTAAAGAACGAAAACGCATTACAGAGGCGTTGATATGTCGCTAAAAAAATCTGCTACGGAGACGCACACGTGTGTGTGTGTGTCTGTGTGTCTATGTCAGGCTTTATACCGTTTTAGAACAACAACAAAAAACAACTTTGATTGGTATGAGATGAAGATTTCCAATAATTGATTTATTGATTTCATCTTAATACGGATTAGTTTTCATATTGTTCTTTTTTTTATAGATTTTCATTCCACTTTTAGTTTCAAAATTAATTATTGCATGACATATTGAAAATAAAAAAAAACAACCAGACTGTTCATGAATTATTTCAAGAATCTGTGAATTTTTAATTAATATTTGTTCCGAACGTGCAGAAAATTAGACACTGAAATATCAGATAAGATAACAAAAAGCTAGATTCACAATTGCAGTTTCTCACTCGATGGACGTCCTGGGCACGACGTTAAACTGCATCCAACAGCAAGGCCTCTGATCAGGAGGTTTTGAGGAAGCATGGAACCACCTCTTAATTGCTGGTGTTCCCAGGTCCACCCTGACCCGTTGGGGTCCCAGCTATGGGAAAATAGTGAACTTCCAGGTCTTTTCCAGCACATTGAAACAATGATGTTGCCAACTACACTTTTTTGAAACAATGATGTTGCCAGCTATACGTTTTTGAAACAATGATGTTGCCAGTTTTTGAAACAATGATGTTGCCAGTTTTTGAAAAAATGATGTTGCCAGCTATACATTTTTGATATACTTAGTAAATACTGGATCTGGCATTAAATAACCCATAATGGTTGATATGCCATAAAACTCCAAACAACTAACATCACTCGATGGAGTTCCAAGTGTCAATACATGTTTGAGATCAGCCCACGACGCTAATATTTCGTTCATGAATCTACAGTGCTGTTCGATAAAAAGTGACTCACCTGATTTTTTTTCACTTAAAAATTTTTTCGCTTATTGTTTTTGGGGTCAAACTAATTTTTAATCTTACTAATATAAAGAACCCTTCCTGACCACCTAGTAAAAAAGTTATAAATGAGATTTAGGGGAAAACAAAAAAAGTGACTCACTTATTTCCTGCAACTAGTAATCAATAGAAACATAACCGAACAGCTTTAAATAAAGAATAATAGAGGTATAATTTATCTATAATAGTTAATAGAGTTCGAAATATTTAATAATCTATGCGTCCTCCTTTATTTTGAATAACCTTTTCAACCCTTTTTGGCGTTGACTTGATTAGGTTCTGGCAAATCTCATCTTCAAGCATTGAATTCCATTCGGATATGAAATTCACAATCAAATCCTCTTTATTGCTCAACTGCTTTCTCGAGAGCCTGTACTTTATAATGCTCCATAAGTTTTCTATGGGGTTGAGGTCAGGAGATTGGAGCGGCCATGTCATAACACTCACCTGCTTCTCATCAAAGTATTCCTTCATCAATTTTGATTTGTGACAGGGAGCATTATCTTACATAAAATGAGCTTGGTGGGGTCGATTTGCATCCTTTCAGCAGAAGGGAGCAGACAAGACTCTAAAATTCTCTTGTACGGCTCGCTCCTGAGGGTCTTTTCAATGGGTTTTAAGAAACCAGTTCCATGAAAAGAAAAGCATCCCCCAGAGCATTCTACTGAACAGATGCTTGACAGTACTTACTGCTAAATTCAAAGACCTTTCAAAGCTTCTTCTTCGGATTTTAGATCGCTTATCCTTTGAATTTAGCTCAACTTTCGTTTCATCGGTGAAGAGAACATTTAGTAAAAAAAACAAAAAAAATCAGAGGGTCACTTTTATCGAACAAGCACTGTATTCTTATATATAAAAGGTAGCTGAAAAATACCTGCAACTTATTTTCATGAAGCAACATATATTTAGATCTCTAAAGTGGTATAATTTCTTTACTAATTTCTGTTTTAATATCAGAATTGCTATATCAGAATAACACAATGTCTGTGACTGCACGGCAGTGCTCTTTTAACATCCCGTGAAGAATTCTGGCAGTTTGTGCAGAGATGGAGTCGCTCTGTTGGTGTAACTTGTGCGTCAGTAAATGCTAAACCATCATTCCTCGCCGATGAGTTCGAGATCAAATTGGAAGCATATGTGAAAAAGTTCCAGGAAATGTTCAAAAATATACCAAGATGCCTGCAAAGACTAGTGTACAAAGCTAGTGTCTATGTAGAATTTTAACAATTTATTATACTGCTACCATCATACAGTTCAAATATGTATCACGAAAATATATAAACTTTTTAAACAGGTTTATATCTATATCTATATATATATATATATATATATATATATATATTGTGTGTGTGTATTTAGGCAGCACTTTTTCATTCATACATGTTTCATTAAATAATATAGACAAATGTTGTCTATATATTTTATGTAAATTCTTTTCATGTCGTCTGATGTATCAATATTGTGATTTTCTTTCTTCGTTTAATGATAATGTTATTAAGCTTATCAGATGATATGAAAAGTATTTACATAAAGTAAATAGACAACACTTGTCTATATTATTTAATGAAACGTATGAATATATATATATATATATATATATATATATATATATATATATTGTGTGTGTGTATTTAGGCAGCACTTTTTCATTCATACATGTTTCATTAAATAATATAGACAAATGTCTATATATTTTATGTAAATTCTTTTCATGTCGTCTGATGTATCAATATTGTGATTTTCTTTCTTCGTTTAATGATAATGTTATTAAGCTTATCAGATGATATGAAAAGTATTTACATAAAGTAAATAGACAACACTTGTCTATATTATTTAATGAAACGTATGAATGTATATATATATATATATATATATATTGTGTGTGTGTATTTAGGCAGCATTTTTTCATTCATACATGTTTCATTAAATAATATAGACAAATGTTGTCTATATATTTTATGTAAATTCATGTCGTCTGATGTATCAATATTGTGATTTTCTTTCTTCGTTTAATGATAATGTTATTAAGCTTATCAGATGATATGAAAAGTATTTACATAAAGTAAATAGACAACACTTGTCTATATTATTTAATGAAACGTATGAATATATATATATATATATATATATATATATATATATATATATATATATATATATATTGTGTGTGTGTATTTAGGCAGCACTTTTTCATTCATACATGTTTCATTAAATAATATAGACAAATGTTGTCTATATATTTTATGTAAATTCTTTTCATGTCGTCTGATGTATCAATATTGTGATTTTCTTTCTTCGTTTAATGATAATGTTATTAAGCTTATCAGATGATATGAAAAGTATTTACATAAAGTAAATAGACAACACTTGTCTATATTATTTAATGAAACGTATGAATATATATATATATATATATATATATATATATATATATATATATATATATATAAATGTATATATGTGTCTGTGTGTATGTGTGGGTGTTTGTGTATGTGTGTCATATTTATTATAGGAGATTCAAACAAAACCCCTCGTTATTTATGATCGCCTGAAGAGGCACAACTTAGCGCCGAAACACGAAAGCGATTGCGCAGCAAACTTTAACATATTTTTGTTTTAATTTCCTGTTATAAATTCTACTCGTGATTAGGTCTATTTTAAGAGTAAATGCTACGGACATAGGAATTATGCTCCATTTGTTTTTATCTTATACCTGGATATATATATATATATATATATATATATATATATATATATATATATGTGTGTGTGTGTGTGTGTGTGTGTGTGTGTGTGTGTGTGTGTGTGTGTTAGATCAGACGATTCAGCAGCTTTTCATATTAAATTTTTGCATTTTTATACGTGCATTGAGCACTTTTTAATACTAGTTTCCTGGTCTAATTCAACTCTTGCCATTAACTTTAGTATTATTATTATTATTATT
>OZ038513.1:51798240-51818240 GCA_964036315.1 Acanthosepion esculentum | reverse complement strand
ACACACACACACACACACACACACACATATATATATATATATATATATGTATATATATATGAATATGTAAATATAATAGTGAACATATATATATGTATATGTAAATATAAATGTGAACATAGGTGGCCTGACGAATGCATCTAGCATGAAACAGACTGTCGCCTCTAAGTTTTGACTTCTGTGTTCACTTTTATATTTACACACGCTCTATCTTTGATATTGAGCACTTTATCCCATAAATATAGCACATCTTAAGACTATTTCTTCATATATGTATATGTATATACATTATGAAATGGACTAAGACCGACAATTATTTTTTAAGAGAATTTTTATGTTTATACCATATTTTTATAGATACAAATATTTAAGTAAATGCTCTGTTTATAATAAACAGTATTAACAACATTTACCGGCCTGATAATGTATAACGTCATTTGTTTACATTTGGATACGCATTGAGCAGATATGTATGAATGAGAGAAAATCATGGAGAATTGTGTTTAAAAACAGAAAAATCGATATTGCTAACTGAACGCTACTCTGTGGCCCAATCGGTTAAGGCACATCAGGCTATATGGCGGTTCCGTATAGAATACAGGTTCGATTCCTGTCGGAGAACGCATATTTTCTATGAAAATTTCTCGGACCTTCAAGCTGGTAAATGTTGTTTAATACTGTTTATTATAAACAGAGCATTTACTTAAATAATTGTATCTATAAAAAGAACGTATAAATATATATATATGCACTTTCATCATATATTCAGTTTTTATTACAATTCTAATAACTGGTGTTTAAAACAACAAACATTGCTGAGGATGGAAGGTAGTCAAAATAATAGCGGTGTCAATGAAAAAACCGTCCTTTTAACACAAATGTCTAAGTTTGTCAAAGTCAGAAGTGCATATTACAAGATGAGCATATGTAGTTTAGAAAACTGGAGACTTAAATAGGTTAAGATCATAATGATCGGGGAAGAAACATTTCCGGTGTCTGTTCCTTGAGATAACAGTTCTGAAGTACTTCTCGATGGAAGTATGAAGGGAATGAAGATGATTCCACCTTGTGTATATAGCTTGGCGTATTCTAGCTGTACTGTTGGAACTAAGGGAAGTAGCAGTGTCAGGACATCTGCCATGAAAATAGAGAGAGGAACGAGATGTTACCGACTTTGTGTCTGTTGAAGAAGTGTTGTAAAATGTAAAATTATTCATCACCACAAGGCCGTGTAAAGAATTTTGAGCTTCGTCAAGGTTGAAAAGTGGGTGTTGTGCAGCTCTTACCCAGTTATGCAGTTGCAAAAGCACGTTAGATAGTTTAGCCGCTGTTTCGCTGACATCCTTGCCTTCAACATGTATTGCTTTGAAGCTCAGTACAGACAGCAGGTTCGTTGACAGGGTGCAGTTTCTTCTGAAGAAAGGCTTCTGGCTTAAAATAAATACCCTTCGGTCATATCGTTACCCACGAGTGAAAAATAAAACAATCACAAATGATGGAAATCATGATGTTATTTCTTGATATTCCAATTCAATAAAATGTTGCTGAAAAATTAATTTCTTGAAAAGATGCATTTTTGCTTTTGCGTCCAGACTTTTGGGACAAGCTGTAACTAAGCACTATTCTCTTTGTTTCTTATGGTTTTCCTATCTCTTAAAACTTTGTTTCTTAAAACTTTGTTTCTTAAAACTTTGTCTCTTAAAACTTTGTTTCTTAAAATATTGTTTAACTTTTCAAAGGCATCTTTCGCTGTTCCAACGCATCTTGTGGCTTTGTTCTATAGCTTCATTTTCACCCCTGGTTTGGTTTGGCTTTGTTTGTTTTACGGCATATCAACACCTCAATGGGTTATTTAATGCCGACAAGATTCTTATTGCTGGTATTTCTTTTTTTCTTTTTTTTCTTTTTGCTTTAAGAATCTATTACGAGGAGAGAGAGAATAGATAGCAATTGACGCTGATGATCACCGGTCGCATCTGGCCTGGTCATTCTGCTCAGTGTTTAGAGATTTTTGATAAAATACAAAGAAGAGTCAGCAACAGCAATAACGGTCCTAACCTGTCATCAGATAAAATCACGAAAATCTACATAGATTTTGGGTTTCGCCTTATTTATAGATCGCCTTATACGTGGAGATATACTGTATATATATATATATATATATATATATATATATATATATATATATATATATATATATATATGAAATGGACAAAATCTGACAATTATTTTTTAAGACATTTTTTTATGTTCATACGTTATTTTTATAGAGACAAATATTTAAGTAAATGCTCTGTTTATAATAAACCGTATTAACAACATTTACCGGCCAGAATGTCCGATAAATCTTCGCAGAAAGTATGTCGGAGGACGCATATTTTCTGTGAAAATGTCTCGGATACTCAGGCCGGCAATTGTTGTTAATACTGTTTATTATAAACAAAGCATTTACTTAATTATTTGTATCTATAAAAAAGAACGTATAAACATAAAGTATATATAGTTATCCACAGACAGACTGCATCACATCTCATCAGTGTGGCTAGACGTCCAAATGTTTCAAGCCGGGATCGAAATCCGACTAATTCGGCAACAGTCGGAGATTTTCCCCCTAAGCCATCGACAATTTTTATGTATTTACTCCGTGAATAAACACGCCAATGCCTGAGAGCGCTCAATTCAGGGAAGAACTTGTAATATTAGTAGTAATAGTTATTGTAAACAAATTCAAACTTATCTTCCCAGAGTGCACAACCAAATTTAATTTTTTGGGGTGCGTATTTCCTTACTAGGATCCTCTCGTAATTACGGACAAGTTTCTTAATATCGTTATTAAACGAAGAAAGAAAATTACCATGTTGATGCATATTCATTTTATTCCGAGTACTTTCGACAGGAGCACAAGGACAAAAAAATTTTGTGCTGATCTGAAAATTGAATTTTTTACGTGTGAAATGAAAAATAATAAGGTTATGTACTGTACAATTTTAAATTTTATCATGTAGGCTCACATGCAAATGTCAAGGGAGGTAACTAAGTTATTGTAATGTCAAAATATTTTTTAAAAAGAAAAAAATATTTAGACATTGCCGTTTGCACGCGTGCCTACATGATAAAATTTAAAATTGTACAGTGCAAAACCCACGATTTTAAGACGTCGAGACAATCCATGAGAACGCGACGAGTCAGCTGATCGCTATTCCCCATAAAGGAGATGCAGAAATACTTCCATCAATGGAAAAGGTGCTCAATATAGTATGTAGATTACTAGTACGTAGATTAAGAAACGGACTTCTTCGAAGGAGATTAAATGCTGAATTGATATGTGTTGTAGTTTTCTTTTTGTAGCACCAGTCCCGATAAGGAGACTACTTCGAAGTAGATTAAATGCTGAATTGATATGTGTTGTAGTTTTCTTTTTATGGCACCAGTCCCGATAAGGAGACTACTTCGAAGTAGATTAAATGCTGAATTGATATGTGTTGTACTTTTCTTTTTATAGCACCAGTCCCGATAAGGGGACTACTTCGAAGTAGATTAAATGCTGAAATGATATGTGTTGTAGTTTTCTTTTTATGGCACCAGTCCCGATAAGCGGACTACTTCGAAGTAGATTAAATGCTGAATTGATATGTGTTGTAGTTTTCTTTTTATGGCACCAGTCCCGATAAAGAGACTACTTCGAAGTAGATTAAATGCTGAAATGATATGTGTTGTAGTTTTCTTTTTATGGCACCAGTCCCGATAAGCGGACTACTTCGAAGTAGATTAAATGCTGAAATGATATGTGTTGTAGTTTTCTTTTTATGGCATCAGTCCCTATAAGGGGACTACTTCGAAGGAGATTAAATGCTGAATTAATATGTGTTGTAGTTTTCTTTTTATAGCACCAGTCCCGATAAGCGGACTACTTCGAAGTAGAATAAATGCTGAATTGATATGTGTTGTAGTTTTCTTTTTATGGCATCAGTCCCTATAAGGGGGCTACTTCGAAGGAGATTAAATGCTGAATTAATATGTGTTGTAGTTTTCTTTTTATAGCACCAGTCCCGATAAGGGGACTACTTCGAAGGAGATTAAATGCTGAATTGATATGTGTTGTAGTGTTCGTTTTATTACCCCAGTATCGGTACCTTTTCATCAGACATCGTATATATATATATATATATATATATATATATATATATATATATATATATATATATATATATATATGTCTGTGTCTTTGTCTCTATGTGTGTGCGTCCATACGCATATGTGTAGCATTTTTAGCCTCATCTACCAATTTCTTGTGTTGCAATTTACCTTGGAGCCCGTGATTTGCGCCATTATTTCCTCTCGCTGCGTATTATCCACTTGCTTAACTAATTCTCCAGGAATTCACATCGCTTTTTATCAGTTCCAACTTTAAAAAAATATCTTTTTTCTCTGACATGTCCGTGAAATATTATTTCCCTTAAGCTCCGCTCCCCGCACGACCAACCCGCAACCACTATTCATTTCTTTTCTAAAACCTTGCATTTACCTTTAACTTCTTATCTGAAAAGTGATTTTTTCCAGCTGTTCTGTCGTTTCATCTCCGGTCGATTTGTTTCTGTTTTATTTTGTTTATCTTTCGATTTCATTTATTTTCTTTCGTTTATTTCTTTTCTTTTCTCTTAAAATACTTTTCTTCTTTTTGTAGCACGTTAAATTTCTAATTCTTTATCTTTTGATCAGTCATCGTTAATGTTCTTTCTTTCTTTCTTTTTAATACTTCTTCCTTTTCGCTTGTTCGTCTTTCTTTCTTTCTTTCTTAATATCCCATCCTTTTCCTTCTTTCTTTCTTTCTTTCTTTCTTTCTTTCTTTCTTTCTTTCTTAATACTTCCTCATTTTCTTTCTTTCTTTCTTTTTTAATACCCGACTTTTCTTTCTTTCTTTCTTTCTTTCTTTCTTAATATCTGCTTCTTTTGTTTATGTTTGTTTTTTGTGTATTTCTTTCTTTCTTTCTTCATACCAAATCCATTTCTTTCTTTCTTTCTTTCTTTTTCTCTCAATTCCTCTCATTCTTTCTTTCTTTCTTTCTTTTTAATACTTCCTCCTTTTCGTTTGTTTGTTCGTTCATCTTTCTTTCTTTATTAATATCCCATCCTTTTCTTTCTTTCATTCTTTCTTTCTTTCTTTCTTTCTTTCTTAATACTTCCTCCGTTTCTTTCTTTCTTTCTTTTTTTCTTAATACTCCACTTTTCTTTCTTTCTTTCTTTCTCTCTTAATAACTGCATCTTTTGTTTATATGTTTGTTTTTGTGCATTTCTTTCTTTCTTCATACCAAATCTATTTCTTTCTTTCTTTCTTTCTTTCTTTCTTTTTCTCTCAATTCCTCTCATTCTTTCTTTCTTTCTTTCTTTCTTTCTTTCCAGTGATTCTCTCATTTTCGCTTTCTCCAGTTACCACATTTTGTTTCTATGCCATTTTGTTTTTTTATATAATATTATTTTCTTTTTCTTTCTTTTCTTTGGCGCATCAAATTATTTTACTCTCTACTTCTCCCTCTTTCTCTCTCTCTCCTTCTTTCTGTAGTTTTTTCTTCCTTTTGTTTCATGTTCTTTTCTGTCTTCTCTCATCATTCTATGCTTCCTACTTTCTCTCTTTCTTTTTCACCATCTTTTTACTTAATTTCTATAATCTTTCTTTCTTCAGTACTTTTTATTCTTTCATCTATTCTATAAACGTTTTCTTTTTCTTCATCATTCTAAATTAGACACACATAAGGCAAGTTGAAGTGACAGAATCCCAGCCATCGTCCTTAAGAAATATGCTCCCGAGCTGGCTCGGGTCCTCTCCAAACTCTATAGCTATCGCCTCACTGCTTCCTGTTTTCCAGCTTGTTGGAAGTCCTCCTCTGCAGTTTATGTTTTAAGAACTATCGCCCTGTGGCTGTAGATAGCTCAAAGGCGTTTGACAGTTCTATGTAACCTTCGTTATTACAGGACGATTGTTTGATTTAATCCAAACGTTCCTATCAAATCGTGAAATAAAGATCGTTCTGAACGAGTTTGCTTCCAGATACTTTCACACGAACGCAGATGTCCCCGGGGCTCTATCCTGGGTCCTACGGTGTTTCTGGCCTTTATCAATGATCTTTCTGATGTCCACAATTCCCAAGTAGGCAGTTATGCAGATGTTGAGATGTTGAGTGTTTCCACGTGAGTATATGGTAATAACGAACAAACACAGTCGTAGGGAAAAATACTGGTATATTCAGAGAGGTATTTACATCAGAGAGATTAGTAGTAGAATGAACGTAGGTTAGTAGTAACAATAAGTAATAGTAATAAAGTCCAACGGTATCTTCCGGTCGAGAAACGGAAGTGTAACTGATCACTACAGAAGTCTCACTCTGCACTGCACTACACTTCTACACTACTCACTGTTCTATTTATAATAATAGGATCAGTCTATTGTGGTTGTGAAGGTGGGTGCGCCCCAACAGCAGATGACACTACCATTTACACTGTGACCCGTCTTAATAGCAAATCTGTCAGAGCTGACAAAGTTAACCTGGCCGCTGCCCTTAAAAAGGACCTCCAGTCACTGGTTAACTGGGGCAGGAAATGGCTTGTAAATTTGAATGCCTCCGAAACTAAACAGCTCTCATTTAACCCCCAAAGGGAAACTTCCCTGTCTGCCATCGGCATGGCTGATGCTCGATCCATGGAGAGCGTTTTACTACGCCTTCTTGGCCTCACGTTTTCAACTGACTTGAAATGAAATAACTGAATTGAATCAATAGCTGAATCTACTGTAAGGAAAGTTGGTTCACTGTGTAGTGACAAAAGTTTTTTTTTTTGCAACAGAGTCCATCTTTCACATTTACAAATCTACCTTTCGGCCGAGCATTGAACACTGCTTCCATATCTGGTTTGGTACTCCTGCTATTCATCTCAAGTTTATTGACATTGTTGTCTTGAACCCCAATCATCTTTTATACTTTCCTCAATCCTCCTTATACCCAGACATTTTTTCACTTTCACTCTCTGTAACATACTAGTGACATTCCCGCCTTGCTTGATGTGAAATGAATAAAAAAAAATAGGGAAATAAAAATAAAATTAATATTTAAATTATTTTGGATTGGGCGGAATTTATGTGTTTTAAATAACATTAGGTTATGGATTGGACAGTTTTCTTTTAAATTTTTAGTATTTTTGGGATCATAAATCTTGGCTTTGGAAAGTAGTTCTTTCAGGAAATGCGATATATATATATATATATATATATATATATATATATATATATATATTGCTTTTACCCTGTCAAACCCACCTTGCCTTATTCAATGTCGATATATATATATATATTAATGCATGTTTCATTAAATAATATAGACAAGTTTTGTCTATTTATTTTAAGTAAGTTCCTTTCATATTGTCTGATAAGCTTAATCACATTATCGTTGAAAGACGAAAGGAAAACACCATATTGATACATGTTTAAATCCATTCTAAGCTTCTGGCTTACATAAGCCATTATCAAGGATGACAATTTTAATATATCAAACAACACACGGACGAAACAACAATGATAGTCCTCCCTTGTTGCATGAAGAGTTTCAAAGTAACGACAAACTCGTATATACAAGACGCGGAGCGAAAATCGCGTCGTAGCTCGTGACGTCGCGCATGACCACGCCAGAGTGAGAAAACAAGAAGTATTAAGTATGGGAAGCCATTGGTATAAACCAATAGCTTCTGTTATAAATTATAGGCATTTAAGAATATTTGTGGAGATTTCATAGTTTATTTTGTTCAAGTTAGGTTTCAACTGTTTTATGTATATAGCTTCAAGAATTTAAAATTTTTGTTTATTGTTTTCATGTATGGTTGTGTTGTCAACAAAGATTTTCCGGGAATGTGTACGCGAGCAGGCATGTTGTTTTATATATATATATATATATATATATATATATATATATATATATAAACTAAAAATTTCTTAAAGCTATCTATATTAAAAATTGAAACCAACCCTTAATAAAATGAATTATGAATATAGCACAGATGTTTTAAAATGTTTACAGTAGATAGCTTAAAATATCTTGGTTTTAACTAATAGTTTTTTTAAAGTAATATGGACATTTCAAAACTTAGTTACCTCCCCTGACGTTTATATCGTAAAATTTAAATCATACAGTACATAACCTTAGCTTTTTTCACTTCACAGTTAAAAAAATTTCAGATGATCACAATAATTTTGTCTTAGAAAAAAACAGCAACATCCTGATGATAGCATTGTGCTAATGTCGAAAGTACACGGAATGAATAAATAAGCATCAACATGGTATTTTAGCTCTTCCTTTAACAAGGATATTATGAAGCATGTTAATATTATTAATTGTCTAAAGTATTCAATGAAACATGTCTTAATATATATATATATATATATATATATATATATATATATATATATATATATATATATATATATATATACCGTACAACAAAGACGTAAAAACAAACGTTGGGAAAATATTCATTAAACTCATACACAAACACTTCTCACCATCAAGAACTCTCCACAAGAATATTAATCAGATATTCGGTAAAAGTCAGCTGCACCTGCACCGAGAACATAACCCAAATAGTAAAAAGATACAAAAGCAAAAATGATTAACAAACCACCTGTAGAAATCAAACCCACCTGTAATTGTAGATCAACTAATTATTTGCTTTCAAAAAATGTAATATACCAAGCCATTGTAAAATGAGCAGATAACGAAAACAATATATAGGAGTAACTGAAGGACTCTGGAAACAGAAACTACACACATAAATGACCATTTACAAATTGTAAATTGGCGAAAAACACAACCATTTCTAAACATATATGGAAAATTAAACAAAAAAACAAAATTACACCAACAATATCATGGAAATAAGTAAAACAAAATTAACCTACAATAAATACAAAATCTGTAAATTCTGTCCAGAGGAGAAAATACCGATAATGATCTTCACAGACCAATACACACTACTAAATAAAAGATCAGAAGTTATTCAGGCACGGAAGCAGATTTTCCCCACGTTACTGAAATACATAAGTCTAAAAACGAAGATCTTGTAAAATATCATGATTAAAAATACTAATATAGGTACTATATACAACGTAGATATTGTAACATACTTCAGACAAAGAAAATACTTTAAATTTAACAAATAAGACAACCAACAGCGAAAAAATAAGTAAAACTATATTACATATAACTAAACAAATTAAGTAAATAATAAACTAATTAACAAACTATGTATGCACATATGCGCACAAGTAAATATAATAATAATAAACATCAAATAATAAAGTGACCACCAATAAAATATGAGTAAAATTTAACATTATAAAATAGTTACAAATAACTTCATTCGGATTCATAAGTAGTTCTACTTATCAGTCTGTAGAATAATTTGATATAAAGCCTTTATAGTATAGCCTACCCAATAACCGCTAAGATAATATAGTTGTCCACGCTGGTCAAAATGGACCATTGAGCAGAATATATAAATCCTAAATACGACCCAGATGGCCAGAAGTTTGCGTTTATGCATGAAACACTGTTGGCGCTCAATGTTCAACTCAGTGTACACATTTGCACATAAATAGCATAGACTTTAAATTAGTATATATTAAATCTATATCTTTATCATATATATAAATATATATATATTTCTTCATATATATATATATATATATATATATATATATATATATATATATATATACGAGGGTCATTCAATAAATAAGTAGAATTTTTCGGTATAAGAACTTCTAATACAGATAGAAGCTTACTCTTTTTTATTTTTTTTGTTTTACTTCTTTTTCACATGGATTTAATTTCTTTTGAAGATTAAAAAAATACTTTCAGAGTTTTGGCGATTAACAAAGATGGCTGACCAAGAAGCATGCTCCAGGATTGAACAGTGGTCAGTTATCAAGATTTTGGTTGCTGAAGGGTGCAAACTAGTTGAAATTCATAGAATGTCAACTGTGTATGGTGCCACATGTTTCAGCCAAAAAATGTCTACAAGTGGGCTAAATTGTTTAAAGAAGGACGGAGCAGTGTTCAGGATGTAGACAGACCTGGGAGGCCTACAGAAGTGAGGTCTCCTGTGGTGATCTAATCAGTCAATGACCTCATTCAGTCTGACAGAAGGGTGACAGTGGATGACATTGCAAGGACTTTGAGCTTATCTGTTGGGGCAAACGCAGGGGTCATCAGTCAGAAGGAGTCATCTTGCATCATGACAACACAAGGCCTCACACAGCAGCCCAAACGGTGCAGACCATCAACGAGCTGGGCTGGGAACTGCTTCCTCATCCCCCTTACAGCCCAGACCTTTCACCTTCAGACTTTCACCTGTTTGGTCCCTTGAAAGCGTTCACGAGAGGCACGAAGTTTAAAAGTGACGATGAAGTCAAAAGTGTTGTGAGCGACTGGCTGAGACATCAGTCGAAAGATTTTTACGCTGAGGGAATACGGAAGCTTGTGCACAGATGGGAAAAGTGTGTGACAGTGGTGGGAGACTACGTTGAAAAATTTTAAAAAAGTAAGCTTCTATCTGTATTAGAAGTCCTTATACCGAAAAATTCACCTTATTTATTGAATGACCCTCGTATATCTGAAGAAATATACTCTTAAGGTGTGCTATATTTATGGGATAAAGCGCTCAATATCAGAGATAGATTCCTTTGAGAATAACCTCTTATTTAATGAAACATTTACCGTTTCTCGAATTAATGACGTCAGTATTATGACTTCAGGCTGTCGGCTTTACTGGCACGCCCTTTCTTGCATACATAATGAATAGTGACATCTCGCTGTCGCGTTCGAGCGACTCACGTTTTTCTCATACAGTCGGCTGAAGATGTTTTGTTGTCTGTGACCCTCCAGGCAACGAGAAGTGTCTATTTCGATCCGAACTAGTGGAAATAACCAAAATCTCTTTACCGTTTACAGCATTCTTGAATGAACCGCTGTCAGAAATTTAATTTATTTTCCTTTTCTTTCTTGCTTTTTTTTTTTATTTATTTTCATTTTTTTTTTTTTTTTTAGCGAGGGCCATTAGTTATTTCTTTATCAACACTGTCCTCTGTCGACTTCTATTGTCAACCTTGACATTTTCCTTTTTTTGTTCGATACAAAAACAAATCGTCATGAGAATAAAATAAATAACCATCCTATCGACCAAATACTGAAGGTTCAAACTGATTTAGCCAAAACTTTTCGGTGTTTAGCAGGGTTATGTTTCACTAAATTGGGGCGTCATTAGTTATTAGATATTTTAGACTTAGAAACGGAATAATTTGTTAGAAACATTATTTCAGTACTTGCAAAATCCATAGTATGTGGGCAGGCGTGTAGTTATTACCAACATGAAAAGTGGAATCTGTTTTCTTTGGTATGACGTGTTATTATGTATTCTAGACTTAGTAACAGAAACACTGACTGGAAAAACATTTTAATACTTGTAAAATCCATAACATCTGTCCGAAAAGAGGAATGGTACTTATTTCGAACGAGTTCCTTGCATCTACTTTCTCACAAATAATCGCGGAAAAGGTATAAATCAGTGTCTTCTCTCCTCAAATTAAGCTAAAATAAATAGAAGAGGAGGTGTATCTTTGTAGCCTTGGTTGGCAGCTAAACTAGGTGAAAAATAACATTGAATTCAAAAACAATTTGTGAGTAAGATTAGCAAACTTACGCCGCATAAAGCTTGTCAGGGAAACCACAATGGTAAGACCTAACCTGTTGAGGCTATCACCCTATACTCTCGAGGGTAGTGATCCGGTATTAAGCGTGTGAAAGAACATTCATAATCATAGCAATTACAAGAATGTTTTAAGAGTAACCAGTGTCCGGGAAAGCACTTCAAAAGTTGATTTTATAGGTAGGTAGATCTATCTTGCTTACAAATTTCATCTTTTATTTGTCTTTATACAGCATGAAGCTAACCTATTTAATACTTGTTTTATAAAACCTCAGCATAACGCAAAGTTTAGTGGATGATACCAAAACACTATACAGAACTCATTGAAAAGAAAATACGCAGCATACCAAAAGCGATTATTTTACAAAATAAACCTGCAATACATAAAATATTTCACCAAGGAAGTTAGTATCTGAAGTTTGTATATAATATTTAATACGTGTTCCAAAACAAGCCAAAAAAAAATCTCTATCTATAAAAGGCAGCATGTGTGTGTGTGTGTGTGTGTGTGTGTGTGTGTGTGTGTGTGTGTAACGAATGCACGGCCACACTTTTCGACGGATTTGCACCAAAATTTACAGGCACATGCTCCAAGTTAGTAAGAAGACCAAGACCGACTTTGCATTTCCCAACTCCCATCGATAGTGGAAATACTCGATTTTTTCATGCTTCTACGGCAGTTTTCATGTAGTTTGCGGCCATTTTCTACTGGCCAGAGTGAGACCCTATAGCTGGCTGCCACGAATAGGCAGGAAGATTCTATTGGTCAGCGTGAGAACCAACAGCTGACTGACACGAATGTTAACTAGCATGCAAAAAAAAAATCGATAGCTGCATTCGTCACAAGTGGGAAAAATTTAAATCTGCATGGCACTTTACTTCAATTGGCTCATTCGCTTGCTTAAACTCAACGTTGATTTTGGGTGTGAAAAAGTATTTGTTGTTAACATTCTTTTTCCAACGGTTTTTCCAGTTCGCAGTGTGAGATAGGCAAGAAGTAAGGCATGTAGCAACATCAGCACGGCAAAGGGCACTCCTTTAAAGGCAAGGAAGGGCAAAAATATTTTAAGTCAAGTGATAGCGATTGCTCTGTGAGTCGTACGATTTTTTAATCAAGCACGGGCAACGCCGAGCCATACTTTTAGTAATAGATAAATAATATATATATATATTACCTACATTTAACAATTGTACATGACGTCACTTTGGAGTAATTTGAATTCCAAAAATAAAAAAACAGCAAGATGTAACCAACAAAATCTTGTCTATCACACAGACAAGAAGCTGTTTTAGGTAATGACTGAGACGGTCCAGAGTGCTTCAATATTTAAATATTTGTCGTCTACTGTAACGAGAGTGCGTCATTCCATTTATCACAAAAAATTAATACTGGTAAAAACTGAATTTAATTCAAAACACGGCGAGATTGCAAAAAAAAAACTAAAAAAGAAAATGCATTAAAATAGGGATTGAAAATATAAATGCAAATGTAACTCGACTGTTCCTTTATCTTAACAATAGGGTATAAATACAGTAGAATCCCTGACAACCTAACTAAGAAGGCTCTCCGGATATGAGGAATTGGTTACAAAGTCCGGATATGAGGTATTCCGGATATGAGGAATTGGTTACAAAGTCCGGATATGAGTGATTCCGGATATGAGTGATTCCGGATATGAGGAATTGGTTACAAAGTCCGGATATGAGGGATTCCGGATATGAGGTATTCCGGATATGAGGAATTGGTTACAAAATCCGGATATGAGTGATTCCGGATATGAGGGATTCCGGATATTAGGAATTTGTTACAAAGTCCGGATATGAGGGTTTATATTTAGATTTAAATAAATGAACTGAAAACAGGTTTAACATTTATTTTCAGTGTTTTATAGTAAACAAAATAAGCTAATGGTGAATGACATATAACAGAATTGATTGGAAGGAAAAAGAAATAAATTATGTAATGTTAATGAAAATTCATTAAATTAAGTATGATACGTGTGCAAAACAAATAATGTAACGAGGTTTTTTAATCGCTGTTGGATGATGATTCTTTTTCTTCTAATGTCATTCTCAAATTTTTCCCCATTTTGTTTTGATTTTGTTCTTGAGATTTTTTAAACGAAATTCACTTTTTTTTAACTCTGCGTGCGCTATTTCAGTCATCATAGCTGAATGCTGGTTTCTTTCCATAAAACTGACAAAAGCTTTTTCAATTTCAGTCCAGGTTTCATCACAATCATGCATCTCGTCACTATCTTTTTGCCGATGTGTCTCGTTGTCATCCTTTCCTCTTATTCTCATCATCTCCTACACCGATACAAACCATTAGGATGAAATAAGCATAAGCAACTATCAAAGTAAATTTCCTGAAGAACAGAAATTTCATTATCAGTTATATATCACCCCAGTAGTTTAAAAATCATGTCCGGATATGCGGGATTCCGTATATGAGGCTCTCCGGATATGAGGGATTCCGGATATGAGGGATTCCGGATATTGGGGATTCTACTGTATTAATATATTACGTACATAGGGTCCATCGCTAAAGATGCAGGTAAAATGATCGGCTCCCTGCAACGCTACTAACAACTCATGCTATCCTCTACCTTTATAAGGCCCAAATAAGGACGAAAATGGAGGACTGTTGCCATATTTGATTGGGGGCTAGCAAACCCTCACTTTCCAGTCTCCGAGTCCTTGTTTGAGAAGAATTATTTTCCACCCACCATACTCTATGTCAAAAGCGGGATGTGGGGAGCCTCTATCTGCGCTATCGATTCTTCCATGGAAAGTATCCGGACGAAGTACACTCCTTAGTTCCGGTTAAGACTCGCCATGCCACTTACATAGCATCAAATCACCTACATCCCCTCCGTATTCCGTCAGCAAGAAGTAAGTTGCGATCAAACAGCTTCTTCCCGCGAACCAATGCACTATGCAACAGGTTCCCAAGATGTTAGTCCGATCGCTACAATCTTATCCTGTTCACGTCTAGATTTAAGATTTATCTTCCCCTCCTATCCATATAAACAACAATTTAATCTAACCTTCTAATTCAATTGGCCCCTGGGCCTTGTACATCGTGAACCTTTCTGTAAATAAGAAAATAATTACAACGGTCAGTTTTTAATTTATGCCTGAGAAGTTCCAAATGCATGAAACTCGGTGAGGAACAAATATATAATTATTAGTACAACTGCAGATGTCACCGCGCTACATATATACATATACATATATATATATATATATATATATATATATATATATATAAATATATATATATATATATATATATATATATATATATATATATATATATATATATGTATATATATGATTATTATTATTATTATTATTATTTTAATTTAGATATTAAAAGAAATATATGTTGAAATCGCTACACAATAGCTTTTGTGTTTTGGTACTACGTTGTGCCTCTTCAGGCAAACAGTATATTAAGACAAAGAGTATTCATTGTATATATATATATATATATATATATATATATATATATATATATATATATATATATACAAAACACACACACACACACATAAGTTAATTCTATAAACAACAGCCACCTGCACTAATGCAAAGCTCTTCAGTAAATTTGAATGGAGCACTTTGGCTGATTGGCATTTGTTTACATTTGTAAAAACAATACGCTAGATTTAGTTGTGTAACTCTACCGAGTGAAGATAGCTCTGGCTGACACCAAATTAGTTGTGTTTCAATCCTGGCTTGAGGCATTCGGAAGTCTAGTCGCACTGAGGAGCTATGATACAGCGAAACAGTACTGTCCGTGAATGACATATATATATATATATATATATATATATATATATATATATATATATATATAAAAGTAAAAACAGACCACTTTAAGGTTCCATGTAATAAATTATTTCACCACAGCCCTTTTAAAGGACCGCGGCTCATCAGATTTTACTTCCAAAGTTTACATGGAACCTTAAAGTGGTCTGTTTTTATCTTTATTTAAATTTTAGCTCTGATTTATATTGAGCTCTCTGGATTTTATCCTACTTGGGTCTACCCATATGGATTACCTAGTTTTTCGTAAACTAAATATATATATATATATATATATATATAAAAGTGAACATAGAAGTCTACAATTAGAGGCCACCTGACGATTGTGTCTAGCATGAAACAGACGGTCGCCTCTAATTGTGGACTTCTATGTTCACTTTTATATTTACACATGCTCTATCACCTCTAATAGTCTTACGGTGTGCTATATTTATGGGATAAATCCCATAAATATAGCACACCGTAAGATTTTATTTATTCATATATATATATATATATATATATATATATATATATATATATATATATATATATATGTATATAAAGAAGAGAGGTATCGCAAACTTTTTGGTTGTAATGTGGATTTTAAAAAAAAATATTATTCTTTATTTTTCATAGTTTTACAACACGCGTTTCTGGTCTCACGACCGTCTTCAGGTAAAGCGTAGACATTTCCACATATTATTAAAAATAATAAATTTTTTCCTTTATGATTTTCAATGTTAAATATTCTCGATATGAGACGTTCTCTGTTTTTGTGTTGGTCATTCGAATGTCTATTTCTATGACGTCGTATCATGTGAGAGATCGAAATATGAACAACAGAACCATATATCTAGATGTCTGCTATTCCGCGACCGTTATCGTCGCATAGCAATGTTCTATGCCAGCCTAACAGAATATCATATTTGATGGTGAATATCTTTGTTTGAAATGTCCATATAACCACTCCAAAGATGACTCATGGGAGCCGATAGCATAGGTCAAGGAACAGCATAATAAAATATATCCAAATGTTGGACAATTTTGTGTTTATTTCGCCCGAAATTAAAGCAAATATACGGAGTTGAGAACAACTCATGATCAAACATAATAGATATTCATTGTCTATTATATTTAACAATATATGTTTAAATAATTATCTGCTGCCCCAATAAACTAAATATATATAGATATATATCAAACATGTATTGTTATATAACAAGGACAAGATCTGTTTATCATTTTTTTTAGTTTTGTGTTATCGGTAAATTTGCCAAAATTCATATGAAATTTTATTTTATATCATTTATATCTGAGATTATCTTCAGGGGGGTTAATATGTCTGTGTATGTGTATACGTATTTCTGTAAATTTAAAACATTTTTACTGTTTGTTTTACTGCCCTTTTTATCGTTTTATATCAATTTCAAGGGTTTTGTTTTCGTGCACGGGAGGCAACTCTGGTTGAAACTGAAAGTACTTGGAAAAATAAAAATTATTTGAAAGAAAATTTTGGTACTTTTCTTAATCAATGTTCTCCGGCTACCAAGACATTGATTCGTGAACTCGAAAGAATTAAAACAAAATTAAATAGACGTAGTATGTCTAAATTATTTAACCAAACCTATTTGAATGAAAATAGGCTGCCTAAACACACACACACACACACACACACACACACACACACATATATATATATATATATATATATATATATATATATATATATATATAATTGTTTATTTAAAAATTATAACATCAATATGTTATAAAATCACTACAAAAATAGCCATTTTGTTTCAACACCTCCGGTGTCTTATCAAGTGATGATGTTGAATGTAGAAAGAAAAGTTTCAAATTAATTAACGATCCTTCGCAAGGGGAAAACGCTGTTATATAAGCAGGAATGACCAATCAAAATACAAGTATACGAGAATTGAAAAAACTTGACAACGAAGTAAGGTTATAATAGCTATTAAAAACTTTAAAGTTGGGGTTATACTAAAATAGAATTTATTCTAACCAATAAGTATTAAATTATATGATAAAATTTGATATTAAAATTAAAGGTAAAAAAATACCAATTTTAAAATCTAAATTTAATCTCTATTAAGTTTAAAATTATAAAATTACATATGTTATTCAATTTATTTTTTCATTGAAATTACGTTAAGCATCTATTCTAACGTAATTTCAATGAAAAAATACATTTTTAAAATACATTTTTAAATAAACAATTATATCTGCTCTACTCTGTATTGAACACGCTTTTAAGAATAGTAATTGTTGGTTATTGGAATTTATTCCGTATACACCAATCCTATACTTATATATATATATATATATATATATATATATATTGAAACGCATAATCATTCCTTCTAATTTTAACAATCTTCGTTTCTAAATTGTCAATAATCTTCCGCAAACCGGTATGCAACCAGATTTGTGTCAAGTTATTCGCAATTCTGTTTCTATTTAGCCTCAAGAACATCACAAATACTGAGACGAAATTTTTACTCTGTATTCTTATCATTGACAACTGAACCGATCTGAGGACGACATAATTCCATTATGGCGCCGAAAATGTATAACAAAATTAGGGACTCTTACATTTCTGTTTCTCTGTAAAGACAAAACAGTGCTTCGCTAGCCTAACAAATGGAACTAAATTGACAGGGAGAATTGATGGCTATAGTAGGAGTTGGGAAAGAGTTAGTGGGGCATAAACACTAACAACCAAGACCAGAGCAAGCACTGGAGAAGCAAGAGATATATTAGAAATACTCAGACTGGTAATTTAGCCGACTATTCAATACAATTGATTAAAAATCACATACCTAAAACTGCAGCAACACGAACATGTTTTACTAGACAGACACAAGATACAACTAATACGAATTATGATACACTAAGCAGAGTATAGGAAACCCTAGATGTATTGAGGAGACATATTTTTATTAAATATAATTCTAAATCTGGTAAATAACGCTAACAGTGACAAACAAAAAATATATAATAATAAAGTATATATATACATATATATATATATATATATATATATATATATATATATATATATATATTGGTATATATATATATATATATATATATATATATATATATATTGGTATATATATATATATATATATATATTGGTATATATATATATATATATATATATATATATATTGGTATACTTATATATATATATATATATATATATATATATATATATATATATATTTAAGAAATCAGTTACTGTGTTGGCTTCCTTTTGTACAGAAGAGCGGAGAGACTGGTGAGCCGGAAGTTCCTCGTGATTGGATTATAAAAACCTGAATAGTCACAGTGGGTCAGGTAAACCTTATAATATTACAATAGTTGTAGCTCACGTATCGCACACAATCGATATCCGATATATATATATATATATATATATATATATATATATATATATATATACATGAATCATTCGTACAAAAAACAGATTAGTGAAGTTAATGATATAAATGGCGAGAATACATCTTCGCAAACAAATTTATTAAAATTACATTAACCCACGAACCTCAAGATGAATGTTATGATCCCTGTTTTTAATAAATTCGGGCTGTATAATGTCTATTTTTGCTCGTACTTTTATCTGTTCATACAGACATCATCAGCCATAGAAATTGATTTCTAATTTTGTTGTTTTTTTATTTTTATTTTTTTATAGTACATCCAGGTAATAACGGGATACGAAAGATTAGACGTGAATCTAAATATATTTTTTTATAGAAATGTGTTATTGTTAACAGTAAGAAATTTTGGAGCGTTCGGTCGCAACACTAAGGTTGAATGTTTTGAAAATTTAAGAGAGTGCGTTTTTTTACTAATATGGTAATTGGAGAATTCTTTTGTTGTAGTAGTTTTTTTCAGTCGATGTGGCATGAACTAAATTGATCAATACATAGAGCAATGTCGAAGCTATTATCCCGAAAGTTGCACGTCGGATCAGTTCTTTTTAAATCAAATATGTTATGCAGTTCAATTTATATTACATGAATCATTCATACAAATATATATATATATATGTCCGTTGCTTTGTTGGGTTCCTTTGGTATAGAAGAGCGAAGAGGCTAGTGATCCGGAAGTTCCTCGAGATTGGATTATAAAAAACAGAATAATCATAGAGGCTTAGATAAACCATAATTATTGCAATAGTTGTAGCTGACGCGAGGCACACAATCGATATATATATATATATATATATATATATATTGGACCTGAATAGTCACAGTGGGTAACGTAAACCTTAGCTATTACAATAGCTGTAACTGACGCATCGCTCACAATCGATATCCGATCAGTATCGACTGGGTCATCGTGGAAAAGGTTTACGATGTAAGACCCGAGCTCCCTAATGATACACGTCTAAAAACATCGCCGATCTCGTG
>OZ038513.1:51760740-51793240 GCA_964036315.1 Acanthosepion esculentum | reverse complement strand
TTACGACTACGATGTTCTAGCTGGTAGGCAAAGCTTCAGTAATAATAGTAAAACACTTCACTGTTGAACAATAGTCAACTGGCAAGTCATTCAACAGCAACTGTAAATTCGCCGTAACGTTAGTAATGATGGGGAAAATAAGGATACTTGTTGTTAAAACCACAACAAGGAACATGATGTTGGTATTATAATGAAAGAATCACTGGATATTGATAGTGGTATAGGTAATATTAGCCGTTCATTTATAAGGAAACATTTGGCAATAATTGACGGAGAAGTTAGTGCCGAAATTTATGAAACTATATTCTTAAAAGAGTCTTTCAGGAAAATACGTTCCCCAAGTCCACTAACTTTTAACGCTCTTTGCACGATTGATGGCGGTTTCCTTCCTAACCTTTTGTTCGATGTAGTGTGGAATGTCAACATCTTGATTATGTCATTATTTTCACTTCGAGTTACAAATGTTATCCATTTCAGTTGTTGCTGCTGTTGAAAGTCCTCAATGATGTGATTTATGTTGTTTGGTACAGTTCTTTGTGAACCTGTAGCGCTTGTTGAGGGGTTATTGAGGAGGGATGGTTTTCGCTGAGGCCTATGCGTTCGAAGTCATTTTAACCATTCTTCTGAGAAAGCGGTTGTATACAGTTTTTCATTTTTGATATTTCTGAGAGAGCTTGGCTCCATGCATGGCATCCATATCAAAGTATCGATCTGACGAGACTATTTAAGAACATGACATGAGTTTTTTTATGCTAATTTTTTTGTTCTGTGGCAATTGGCGGTGTTGTGTGAAACTACATATATAATTTATGTTCAATTTCCTTATCTTCTATACTAGATTTGTTATAACTGATCCCTAGACCGAGTATTTGAAGTGTTTAGTATTTACTAATCCCCCATCCTGAATTTTTATGACAGCTTCAGGGTAGCTTCCATCACTAATTTCATTCCAATTCCAGATCATAATTTCTCTTTTTGAATGGTATTGTAATATTTGGTAGAGGATTTTGATTATTTTTTAGGTTCTGATCTGGCATCTCGTCTACAGTCACTTTCTCACAGACGTGATGTGGCTTCCCTCTGTCCTTTCTACAAATATTTTCATGGCAACTGCTCTGACGAGCTACTTTCACTGGGACCCCAACTCCATTAATTTAAGCACGCTACTAGGTTGGCATCTTGGTCCCACCCTTTCACCGTCGTCCAGTTAAATATAGCTCGTCTCTTCTACTCCAGCAGCTTCTTATCTCGCACTTCCCAGCAGTGGAACTCCCTTCCTCTTACTTGCTTCTCTGATAGCTAATATTCAATAGTTCAAATGCCTTGATCCTGATCCCCGTTCTTCTCTATATCCTTTCTTCAAACACTCCTCTTTACTCCTGCTCTCACTCTCTGTAACCCCTTGTGTGCTAGTGGCACTCCCGGCTTGCTTGGGGTGAAATGCTTAAAAAAAAAACTGCAAATGACAATAACACTTAAAATTATTCACTGTTGCGAATAATGATGATGATGACGACGACAATGACAGATGTGCGATTCATTTAAAAGCCACAACTTGATTTTTCAAGAGCCGACATTCTATGGCCTATGCAATAAAGCTTAATTCTTAAGAGGACACTATAAAGAATTTAAGTGCCAGATATAAAAGAAAAAGTTCTCAGATCGACCAAAGAACCTTTTAGGCATTTGATCATTTTTAGTGCATTTTCGTAATGGCGGATACAAGTATTCTGTTAATGTAGAAGTGTTGGTTCCACTCTATTGGAAATGGATATTAAAAACATCGCCCTCCCCAAATATATAGACAAATTGTACAGGTGTATGCTGGGATTTTTCTCCCTGACTAATTAAAATAAACCCTTTCTCGGTCTCATCCATTACATTTTTGTTTTTAAGTCTTTTTAAGTCGCTACAATCACGTGACTTGAATGCGTGAACAGCATTCTTGCTTTGTGAACTTTTTACCTTATTACTGTTGTTTTGCTTAGTTTGGTCTTGCATACATATTTTTTGCTTAGTATTATTTTATCCTGGTACTGTTCTTCCATTTCCTATTTTTTATTGATAACGTTTTTTTTTCTTCTTTTTTTTTTGTTTGTTTGTTTTTTGGGTTTTTTTTTTTTTTTTTTTTTTGCTAATTACACTTAATCATAGCCAATTACGCCACAAGAGGTATTAATTTAATCAAAGTTGCAGAAATTATTCGCAGTATTCAGGGAGAAGAAGGATAAAATATATGATCGTTATTCGTTAAACTAGTTTAAGTGTTTTAAGCATGTCGAACTGGCTCTTAAAACAAATCCTAGATATTGACGCCCATCAGCTTGTCCAAATACAAATCTTTAAAGCAAAAAAAAAAAAAAACAAGTAGAGACCTCTACCGTCAACACCTGGAAACATTTAGAAGAAAAAGAGTAATTGAAAATACGATATGTAGGACATTATATAAAATTGTTTGGAACTTGTTCGATAAAAATCGAATGAAAATATTTTTTCAAAAAAATTCCGCGACCAGAAAAAATACTAACGAAGCACGTCCATCGCAACATCTCTGACTGAGCAGTATCAAGTGGGATCTGCAAATTCTCAACGTTGTAGCGTTGGATAAAATAGTAAAAATACAACAAAGAAAAAACGAAAGGGTGCAAGCAAACCTTTCCCCCCCTTTTTCCTCTATTTTTAACGACAGGGTACTGTGGTGAAAAGACGGGTCTTGTTTCTGCTCCGGGGAAGCTCAACTAAACCATATGGCGCATCAGCGCGCGCGCTCACTTTTGGTGGCTTTTTATAATTTGACTGTTTAATAAAATACTCCCTCTGTTCCGAAAATACATGTGGAATATAATAATTCTTAGTCGAATTGTTTGCCGTTTACATTAACAGGTTAGCATTGATGTTCCTCAAGTATTTATATTAGCTTATTCAGGTTGAATAATTTGAAGCGCAAATTATATCACTTTTTCACCACATTTTAAAATTGTTTTTTTTTTTTTTTCAGACCACCCGCTGGCAAGAGATTATGATGGGAGAAGAGAAGCCAATTGGCAGAAATGCTAAACGAAATTGCAAGAAGCACGAATTGACAAATAATGGACGTAGTGCTGTGTTGCAAGCACTGCTGGAAAGATTCACTGATCGTGTCCTGAAGCGTAGTGCAATAAAACAGGTTGCAGATGAATTAAACGTAGCTGCAGAACGTCTGGGTTTGCAAATTGAATTAGTTTGCCAGCCTCCAAATAGTCCTGATCTCAATGTCCTTGATTTGGGTTATTTTAATGCAATTCAATCAATTCAGCACCTGCAAGCTCCAAATAATGTTGACCAGCTCATTGAAGCAGTGGAAGAATAAACAATAAACTTCAGAAGTCGAAGCGTAACAATACTTTTCTAAGTTTGCAGTTAGCAATGGAACAAGTTATTTTAGTTGACGGCGATAACAACTATAAACTCCGGCACATGTCTAAAGAGAAGCTTGAAAGAGAAGGAAAACTTGAAGTATCCATTTCTATTTCTGACGAGTTGCAACAAAAACTGCTTTTGTTAAAGTAAACCTTCCCCAGTTATTTTTGTTATTAATTTAACTATTTATGTATATCCGTTTCGATATATTTCACACTTATTTATATGACAATTAACTAATATTACTCATTTACTGTTGAGTATGGGAATAAATGATATTTTTTGTTCTTTTTGGTATTTTTTTATCTACTGGAACAATTATTTTGGAACAAGATGAACAATTTTTTCGTACAACTATTGTGGAACGGAGGGAGTAAAAAATATTAAAAAAATAACAAACTGGAATAGCAACTCAAACCCGACTGCCCACTAAAAATAACGATTATAATAAGAAGAATTAAAGTCAATAAAATACTTTCACATATATATATATATATATATATATATATATATATATATATATATATATATATATATATATATATATATCAAATATGTGGTGCAGTTCAATTTATATTAGAATGAATCATTTATACAAAAATTAGGTCAGTAAAGTTAATGATATAAAATGGCGAAATCACTTCGCAAACAAATTTTAAAGTTTCATTAACCTACGAACCTCTCGATGAATGCTATGATCCTTCTTTTTAATAATTATGAGCTGTATAAGGTCTTTTTTTATATGCAAGTACTTTCAACTGTACATTCAGTCATCCTCAGGTATGGAACGGGAGAGATCAATGTAGACTACAGAGAATAATAATAATAACAATAATAATAATAATAATAATAATAATAAAGAAAATCTTAAAGATTCATTACGGTTATAATTTATTTCGTGAATATCTATATATTCCTCCTTTCAGACCGAGATTTCGGTTTGAAAAGAGGATTATATAGATATATAATATATATCTATTATTATTATTATTATTATTATTATTTATATATATATATATATATATATATATATATATATATATAAGATAATCCTAAGGAGCCAGGCAAACCTACCTAGGTTTCACCTAAACGGATCTTCAGGGTATGGCAGGCTGAAAAGGAAAGATTTTGGAACATCATTTATTGTTAAAATAACCATGACCACGTGACGAAAAAAATTAATAAAAGAAGCCAAATAACGGGGGGGTATATACTTTACTGAACAACAAAATAACAAAAAAAAAACGATTGTTTTCCCATTTTTCTCGCGTACCGATTTGTTCTACTGCAAGTTGAGCTATCCGAGGTTTTTCCAAACGAGTACCACCATTTATATATATATATATATATATATATATATATATATATATATATATATATATAAATAGATAGATAGATAGATAGATGAGAGTATCACTGTGAAGTATGCTGTATTTTTGTTGGGTGCTGGGGATAGGTGACAGGCGGAAAACACAAGGGCGGTCCTAGGCGGCACACATTCTGCTCCAGGCGGCACACACTCTGCCACGGGTGCCACACATTCTGTACTCAAGCTACACCATTCGTTCTAACTCAATGTTAGAAAACCTCACATCATAAGTGAACACGAGGAGATAGTATGAAATCTATTGGTAGACTGACGCAGTGGCCGTAGAACCAATCAGAACTGCATGTGAATTGCTGTTGAACACATACAACAGGAAAAATTTCTGACATTATATCTTCTACGTACTTCTTTCTTTTTCTTTCTTTATGGTGTGGGGACGTGTAACGGTAAGAGCGGGGAGAAAAAACACTCCCATCGAAGTCTAAATAATAGAAGCAGAGGAAATAAAATCGTTTTGAAAGAATGAAAGCTAATGAGTTCGTATTGTTGTGAGTTCCACTTTTGCAATAATCAAGGAAAGGAGGACGAAAAAAACAAACCAAACTCTATCAGAGTCGGCTACGCAACGAATACAATATAGATACGCAAATTGATTGAATTGAACCAAGAAGTAAAATAGCTGATTAGAGTGGTAGGTTTCAGTTGTATCGATATTTGGATATTAAGTAATCAATAAAACATTTTGAGCTAAGTTTAGCGTTAATTGTGCCGTGACAAGTTTACAGTATACTAAGACAGACAGTAGACATTATTGACATCCATAACTTTAACATATAGATCAGTGTTTCTCAAACTATCTGATATGACGGACTGCCATTTTGTTTTCTAAATTTCTCACGTACTTGTAATATTTCCTGGTAATATTAAATTATACGATATATATATATATATATATATATATATATATATATATATATATATATATATATATATATATATATATAATGAATATAATAAAAGTTGACTATTTTTTATCTCCCATTTATTTTGAAAAAAAAAAAAAGAATTCAATATCAAAACATATAAAAAGTAATTAAAAAAATAAGCAGTTTATTAATACAAAATCAAACATTATATAACCTTAATCTTTACAAATGATTCCTTGGCATGGCCTGGACACTGACCGCCTATCGGTAGCTGATGGTTCGTGTACCGGCACCGGTCCGCGGACCACCACTTTGAGAAGAACTGATGTAGATGACACAATGTTCATAGCATTTATTACAGTAACTAAAAAAAAAATGTAGTAAAAGAAAGCCAGAAGAAAAGACTAAACATCAATTGGATGAAGGCAGAATGCATGACTGTCAGCAAAGATCGCTGTCCAAGATAGGAGCTGCGAATTGGAGAAACCAAAATCACGCAAATATCAAAATGTATGTATCTCAATCAGTTATGTGCCATGCTTAGGCGATCATGTGTCTTTTGACACATGATTGACGAGGCGGATTTTTTTCCCGCAGTAGGTTGACATTTCTTTCTGCGGTAGACCAGTTGCCACCCAAGGCTATAGAACCCGATCTGTCCTGTTATTTACCAATAGCACGTAAGCGAATGTAATGGATTCGACTGGAATTCGAACTCGGCTCTCCGATTCCTCAATCCGATCAAATTAACAAACCACTCCCGCCAAAATAACCGTTACAAAATAACCGTTACAATAGACTTCTCACAATTCAATAGACTACCCACAATGCATCACTGACCCGTATATATAGTCAAGAAAAACTCAACCTTATGATTGCATTTAGCATGAAACAGTCTGTCGCCTCTGAGTGTTGACTTGTATGTTCCCTTATATATAAAACACTTCCTAGGAAGTGTTTTAGCAAGGCGGAAAATATGAAACCAAAATCCGAAAAGCCTATTAGAATAGTGAAAGGTACCTTCAAAAACTAAGAAAAGTATTAACAAACATGGAAATTTCGTTAGAAACAAAGAAAAGAGAGCTGAATTGCTATATAATATCGGTAGTCGTATATGGCAGCCATTGCTGGACATTATCCTCGCAGAGAAGAAGAAACTTGAAGAAACAGAAATTTGGTTCTACAGAAGGATACTTAGTATACCATGGACTGCACATGTGCGTAACGAGAATTTTTTTAAGGAAAATAGAAAGTAAAAGGACATTTATATTTAGAATAAGAAAAAGACATTTAATATTTCTACGGCACACAATGAAGAAAGAGTGTTTGGAGAATTTGCAACTCACTTGACGTATTGAAGGTAAGAGGCGCAGTGAAAAACAGCTAATAATCTTCATGGCGGACTTGTGTAAATGTTTGGAAGATCAGTAACTATGAGGAATAAACAAAATGACAAACCACATTAAGAGCTAAATAACATAGGAAGTTGTGGAGAGCCGTGATCGCTGATGTCCATGTCACATAGTAATAGACAATCATCCATATTACGATTTAGTAGAACATACACACACACACACACACACACACACACACGCGCACGCACACAAACACACACACATATATGAACAAATAAAGTTTAACGTATGCTATATTTATGGGATTGAGAGCTCAGTTTCATCGATAGAGCGTATATAAATATAAACAAATTTTACTACGTTACTTAAAAACCGAAAACTGATAAGAAGAAATAAAATAAAAATAAATAAGCAAAAACAAGTAAAATAAATTAATCCAAATAAATAAATAAATAAATAATAAATTAACAAACCACTCCCGCCAAAATAACCGTTACAATAGATTACCCACATTGCACCACTGACTCATATAGTGATTTTCCAAGCGTAGATTGAATGTGGCACAAGGCCGAAAGTAAGGGGCCACCCAGTGAGGATCGAACTGACTACCCATTTGTAATTGTTCTAGCGAGACAAGCTTGCTAATCATTACACCACCTCGATGTGCCATAATGATTTTCCAAGCGTAGCTCAGATGTGGCGCGAGGCCGAAAGTATGGGGCCATTACATTACACCACCTCGAGGTGCCCCCACTGACCTATATACAGTAGGTTGACATTTCTTTCTGCGGTAGACCAGTTGCCACCCAAGGCTATAGAACCCGATCTGTCCTGTTATTTACCAATAGCACGTAAGTGAATGTAATGGATTCGACTGGAATTCGAACTCGGCTCTCCGATTCCTCAATGCGATCAAATTAACAAACCACTCCCGCCAAAATAACCGTTACAAAATAACCGTTACAATAGACTTCTCACAATGCAATAGACTACCCACAATGCACCACTGACCCGTATATATAGTCAAGAAAAACACAACCTGATGATTGCGTTTAGCATGAAACAGTCCATCGCCTCTGAGTGTTGACTTCTATGTTCACTTATATATATATATATATATATATATATATATATATATATATATATGTGTGTGTGTGTGTGTGTGTGTGTGTGTGTGTGTGTGTGTGTGTGTGTGTGGAGAGAGAGATAGATAGATAGAGAGAGAGAGACAGACAGACAGACAGACAGACAGAGAGAGAAAGAAAGATAATAAATTATAAAGAATAAAAAGGATTTATATTTAATCCGAGATTTTTATTAATTCAAACTTTATTTTTAGTGGTCACCCCAATTTGAAACAGGGGCCTTGTTTATTTATTTATTTTAAACACTGTGTAGTAGATCTATAAACCTGAGCCCTTGGGGAATCTTAAAATAAAATATGTGGATTTTCCCGGCAGGGTTCAAACCTGCACTCTCATTTGTAGGAGAATCCACCGTATGATACAGCATGCTTTAGACTACTCGCTCACACAGAGAGCGCAAACAAAGTAATTTCTAAAGAACTAATGGATTTATATTTTATCCGACATTTTTATTACTTCAAACATTATTATTTAGTGCATACCCGTATTTTTATTTTTAAACATTGTTTATTACATCTATCGGCCTGCGCACCCGAGAAATTCCAGTAAAGAAAATGTTCTTTACGGCAGGGATCGAACCTATGTCCCTGTTTGTTGGAGAAACCACCGTTTGATCCGGTGTGGTTTACATCACTCGGCCACAGTGAGCGAGCAACCCAGCAGGGATATATTTTCCCTTTTAAGGAAAGCTATTTCCTTTGTTTAGAATGTATCTCTTTGCCCAATCTCATATCCGAAACGTAAACAAAGCAGTTACTAAAGAATTAATGGATGTATTTTTAATTCGACATTTCTATTACTTCAAATTTTTATTACTGTACGCACTTAAAGGCAGCTTTTGATCCAGCGTGCCTTACATCGATCGGCCACAGAGAGAGAGAGAGTGCAACCCAGCAAGTTACATAGCTGGTTATATTTACACATACATTCATACACTCACATACATTAATAATATACACACATACCTACACACGCATATAAGCATGCATTTACTAACACTCTTTGGGTCCTGTCACTGGATCTAATTAATGCCTTTAAGCCTCAAGGACACATGGCACAGTGGATAAAGACGTTAGTTAGATCCAATGACAGGACTCAAAGAGTGTGAGTTCAATACCTGGTTAAGGCAGTGGAGAACTTGGAGAGGGGGATAAGTAGGAGTTAACTGATAACTGACATCCATTAAACATGGCACGTGGAACTAGAACAGTCTACCCCAGTGAGCGAAATAAAGGGTTCAGTTCGACATTCCAACCACCTGAAGAATGTCGGAGCGTACAACGGCCGAAACGTTGTGATAAACATGGCAACAAAGATGAGGGCAATAGTTCGAATAATGTAAATAATGTACATAATATCTTATCTCATAAATATAGACAGAGCATACATTTAGTCACATACATTGAGATGCATATGGAAGCACATTACATGACATTTGAAATATAATCTTTACCGCTCAAGCGTTTGCAATTATAGGGTTTGTTTTACAAACATGCAAATTAATATGATCTAAGAGTTCCACCATTTCTAACCTTCCCGGATAAAAGACCGCGTGTTACACACATTGTAGCGAAGCACTCTCATTTCCTTCGTATACCATTGATGAGATGTAAGTTCCACTCGAACAGCTTCTCCCCGCGATGATGTGTCCCCGGTCACTACAATCTTAACCAGTTCAGGTGTATGATTAAAAGTTATCGTCCCACATATACGACAATACTGTGTCTTTTACACAGTAACTCTCTACCTAGAATGGCACGCGGGCTTTGTACAGGGCGAATTACATTGAATATATATATATATATATATATATATATATATATATATATATATATATATCTTTATATATAAATATAGGTAACTATACTCGTATCGAAAAACCTTCGAACTCTTGATTTAACAACAGCCAAATCAATCACGAAGGAAAAGAAGGTTTTAAAAAAAGAAAGAGCCAGGAACATGAAAGTCTGTCGAAAATAATCGCACAGATACAGGTTCAAGGCCCAAAGAAAAAACCCCGATACGAGTAAACAACTAACTAAAGAGCTCAATACAAGCGTAGAGCAAACCTAGTCAAACCTAATGAGCCAGACACACCTACCAAGGTTTCACTTAGGCAGATCGTCAGGGTCGACTGGCTAAAGAGGCAACAGAAAACGGCGTATATATAGAGACGACCACCAAGACAACACCACGTGGCCAAGTAAGAGAAAAAAAAAAAAAAAAAAAAAAAAAAAAAAAAGAAGAAAGAAAGCGACAACGGGGGGGGGGTATAGATTTATTCAACTAACTAAAAGGAGAGGGGATAATTAAAAAAAAAAAAAAAAAAAAAAAAAAAAAAAAAAAAAAACCCAAAACACAAACAATAATGATAACGCTACAATCGGGAGAGAGAAACTTATTTCAGTAACCAAGCATTTCTGTGTCTACATTTGTTAAGAATCTCGGTTTTGGAATTTAGTAGATCATCAGGTGTATTATATAAAGCTATAGCTAATTTTTCCTCGGTGCATAGCTTACAGAACTTATGGCCCGCTTTATACTTAGTGCATCTTTTTAATATTTCCCATTTCAGGATGGGGTCCTTGCTACCTTGTCTGATTTGCCATATATAGCTAGATAATGTAGTGCTATGTTTAGTTTTTTCATTTTTAAAACTACTCATATGATTATAATATCTTTTTTTAAAGGTATCCTGAGTGGCTCCTATATACACTTTAGGGTTTATGTCGTCTATATCCTTGTAAATTTTCGCCTGATAGACCACGCATTCTTGTTGACATTTACCCTGTAGGGGACATGCATTTTTATTCCTACAATTGCAACTGGGGAAACTAATGCGTGGATTGTCCCTAGACTTTTTCTTATTATGTCCACTAATTAAAGTCTCTACATTAGGCATGCAGCAGTAACTAAGTTTTACATTGTTTTTGTTAAATATCTTATGCAACTTAGTTTTCTTGGGGAAATTCTGCTCTAATAGGTTAAAAAATATTTTACCAATTCTCGTTCTTACGGCTAAGTTAAATGGTGGGTTAAACCACAAAATATTTCTATGCCTGTTATTGCGTTTGTTCTGAGTTCCAGTGTTATTATCTATGTTAATGTATTCCAATTTTTGTTTGTGTCCACACTTATGTAGGGCTTCCTCATAAACTATTTTATTAGCATCGAAAATGCGTTTATCCGATGAATTAGTTGAAAGCCTATAGCTAATATTTTTAGGAATATGTCTTATAATATGTGCTGGGTGGTTGGATTTTATATTTAAATATTGGGGGTCCTGATTCTCTTTCATATACGGGGATATAGAACCATTTTGTAAGTTTAACGTAATGTCTAAATAGTTGGTGACTTTCAAATTAGTTTCAATTTCGAGATTAAATCCGTATCTTTTAAAAAACCAGTGTAGTTTTTTACGGATGGTATCGCATTTTTGGGGGTTACTTTTATCTACTATTATGAGTCCGTCGTCGCGGTACAACCCATGGTTATTAAAATCTATGTAATCATTAAGTTTATAGAGCAGCAGGCACCCTACTAATTCGCACACCTCTGCTCCGTCATATGCACCCATGGGGTTGTCAAAACTATTTACGTCTTCTTTTTTTATCCATAGTGCATTATTATGGAATAGTAGAGTTTTTCGGCAGTGTCTAACCAGATCTATCTTATCGTGCGAGATTTGAATGTATTCTTTAGCTAGACTGAGGGCTTTGCTAAGGGTGTTTTCTGAAATTGACGGGTAATATTCCTTAATGTCGTACCTAATGAATGAACAATTCGTATTTTTGTTGTAATTTTCAAACCACCTAATACAATCATTAGTCGACTGCCATTGATTTATGTTAAGGAAAGTCCTTAACGATTTACATATTTCTTGTAATATTACCTTACTTATCTTACCTAACTCTGTCTTAGTGGGGTTTATAAGTCTATATTCAGGGTTACTATGAAAATTATACTTATGGTCTTTTACGGTGATAAAACAAGTCTTCAAGCTCATTTTCTCGACCCGATTACCTAGTTCAAATTTATTGGCTAAAGTGCTAGCTTCTTTGTTAATTTTAGTCTCTATGTCAGCTGGAGCTTTTTTATAATGTTTTATTACCTCTTTATGCAGTGTTCTTTTGTATTTGTTAGGACTCATTTTATACAGAAATCTAGATTTATCGGCTTTTACATAGATGTTTTTACTTTCCTTTATCTGTTTTATGTCTTTATTAATTTGTTGCTGCATGTAGCTATTCATAGTTTTCCTATATTTTAGTTTTTTAACTATACCGATTAGTTCTGATTCAAATTTATCGAGTTCCTTAACATGCGGGGGGTGGGCATTAGTTTTAAATCCGTAGTTCTCCATCGTCTTGCTATTATCTAAATTGTTGTTTAGGCAAAAATACGCTCTCCATCTCATGTTTGTAATAAACCTTTCTATTTTTCTTAATAAACATAATTCGTATAAGTGACGGTCAGGTATTGGTATGTTCTTAAGTGAATATCCCATATCTACACGTTCCATATTAGTTGATTTAAAAAGTGCTCTATAGGATGACCTAGAGCTTTATAAATATAGGTAACTATACTCGTATCGAAAAACCTTCGAACTCTTGATTTAACAACAGCCAAATCAATCACGAAGGAAAAGAAGGTTTTAAAAAAAGAAAGAGCCAGGAACATGAAAGTCTGTCGAAAATAATCGCACAGATACAGGTTCAAGGCCCAAAGAAAAAACCCCGATACGAGTAAACAACTAACTAAAGAGCTCAATACAAGCGTAGAGCAAACCTAGTCAAACCTAATGAGCCAGACACACCTACCAAGGTTTCACTTAGGCAGATCGTCAGGGTCGACTGGCTAAAGAGGCAACAGAAAACGGCGTATATATAGAGACGACCACCAAGACAACACCACGTGACCAAGTAAGAGAAAAAAAAAAAAAAAAAAAAAAAAAAAAAAGAAGAAAGAAAGCGACAACGGGGGGGGGGTATAGATTTATTCAACTAACTAAAAGGAGAGGGGATAATTAAAAAAAAAAAAAAAAAAAAAAAAAAAAAAAAAAAAAAACCCAAAACACAAACAATAATGATAACGCTACAATCGGGAGAGAGAAACTTATTTCAGTAACCAAGCATTTCTGTGTCTACATTTGTTAAGAATCTCGGTTTTGGAATTTAGTAGATCATCAGGTGTATTATATAAAGCTATAGCTAATTTTTCCTCGGTGCATAGCTTACAGAACTTATGGCCCGCTTTATACTTAGTGCATCTTTTTAATATTTCCCATTTCAGGATGGGGTCCTTGCTACCTTGTCTGATTTGCCATATATATATCTTTATATATATATATATATATGTGTGTGTGTGTGTGTGTATTTAGGCAGTAAATTCTCATTTAGACATGTCTGATTGAATAAATTAGATATTATGTGTCATCCTTTAACATCAATACATGGAAGGTTATTCGTGAGTATGAACGGATTTTATCAAAAATTAGCAAATATAATGTCTATACTTTATTCAATCAAAAGTCTCTCTCTCTCTCCATATATATATATATATATATATGTATATATATATATATATATATTATAAATTAATAGATTTAAAATATGGTTTCACCGCTACACAGTGATGACCATGTTTCAGAAATGGAAGCTAAAGCCCCTGAATTTAATTTTGTTATTAAACCAAAGACATTAGTTCCATTTCCTCATCAAGCGAAGTTTGGAGTAACTTACTTTTTAAAATTTACGGTTGTTAACGGCACAGGAAAGATTCATAGTTTGAGGGTTTCCAAGGTTACCGATAAATCCATTCATCTAGACAAGGGGTGGTAGAGGGTTCAATTTTTAATTTTCGTTGTCTCAGTTAATAGTTACATTTGAAAGCGGGGTTATGTTTAAGGATGGGTAGGGATGTATCTTTTAACAAATTCTGACATCCGCTAAATTCATGTCATCTGGGTTTATTTCTAACGGCAAAAATTCTTATGGTATTATTTCTATTTGTATATTTAAAGATTTTGAGGGACTGTTTAGGTTAGAATATGTTTTATCCACCTTTCTAAAAAGTTATTTTTAATATTTAATATACTATACTCCTAGTTAAAAACCAAGTAAATGTATTAGGATTACTTACAGTATTTAAAATTATTTATTCTTATCGAGTATAAGTAAATATTATTTTATTTTATTTTATTTTATGTAAACTTTATGACAATGACGGCAAAGGTGGTTAAATTATTTCACTAATTCAATAAACTTAGTATTATAAATGTATATATGTATGTATAAAGGACATTTAATGTTCAATATTATATTCTAACTTATTAATTTCACATGACTTTCGGTGTTCACTTGGATTCTTTCCAGTGTTTGAATTGCTTTGAGAGAGGTGTTATGGTTAGAGTACGTTTTATTTAATTACAATTTTAAAAGATATTTAGGTTAGAATCTGTTTTATTTAATTTCAATTTTAAAACATTTTTAAAAATTCTACTTTCAAATTTAACTTTTTAATTTTAATCGGCTATATTTCTTTATAAACCAAGTAAATGTAATATAATTATCTACATTATTTAAAATTATTTATACCCATCAAATATGAGTATGTATAATAATCAGGTAATTTTTTTTTTTTTTTATAGATTATTTAAAGATTATTTAAAGAAAACTTTTGGCAATGACGACAAAAAATAGCTGGTGAGCAATGGGTAAAAAATTCATATGACCACTTTGACATCACAATGGGATCACTAGACTCAGCTGAGTCTTCTGATCTTATTGGTCTTTTTATTTTATACAACCTAACAGCGCATCGTGATATTGATTCAACTGACATTGGTCTATACAGGGACGATGGTCTCATGGTTATTAGGAATTCTACTAACTTCAGAATAGACAAAATTAGAAAGGCATTATATAAAGAATTTAAAAGCATGGGTTTAAAAATTACCGTTAGCACTAAAATTAAAAAAGTTAACTTCCTTGATATAACATTAGATTTAAAGAACAATACATACACACCTTATAAAAAACTCAATACGAATCCTGTATATATACACCCTAAATCAAATCACCCCTCATCTATAATTAAACATATACCTTTATCTATCCGAAAAAGAATTAGTACAAATTCAGCAAATGACAAGATTTTCGACGAACATATTAATTTCTATAATAAAGCTCTAAAAGATAGTGGCTACAAAAACCTAAAACTAACTTATATTAAAAATGAAAACGGTAAACATAGGAAAAACAGAAGCAGGAAAATAATTTGGTATACACCCCCATACAACCAAATGGTAAAAAACAAATTGGGACAAAAATTCCTTGAATTAATACTCAAGCATTTTCCCGGTGGAAGTAAACTTAGTACCATTTTCAATAGAAATACACTAAAATTAAGTTATAGCTGTACTGATAACCTAGAAAAGATAATTAAGAAACATAATACTAATATCTTAAATAAACACTTATACCAGAACCAAAAAATTGTAGACAAGGGAAAAATACAAACAACAACTAATGAGGGTGAACAAAAATTATGTAATTGTAGAAACCCTCAAAACTGTCCTTTACAAAATAAATGTTGCATAGAATCAGTAGTATACCAATGTAATATATCTTCTGTTGAAAACCCTGAAAACATAAAAATTTATATAGGTTGCACTAGCCATGAGTTCAAAAAGAGGTTCTACCAACATCAATCCTCGTTTAGGATAAATAAGTATAAAAGTCAAACATCTCTTTCGAAGTACTTTTGGCACCTAAAAGAATCCAATAAAACACCTACAGTGAAATGGAAGTTAATAAGAAGAGCTAGAATATGTAGGTCATTAAATGACCCATGTCCTTTATGCATACATGAGAAACTATATATTACTAAGTTTATAAAAAATAAAAATTTACTGAATCAGAGAAATGAAATAGCTATTTTTTGTCGTCATTGCCAAAAGTTTTCTTTAAATAATCTTTAAATAATCTATAAAAAAAAAAAAAAAAAAAAATTACCTGATTATTATACATACTCATATTTGATGGGTATAAATAATTTTAAATAATGTAGATAATTATATTACATTTACTTGGTTTATAAAGAAATATAGCCGATTAAAATTAAAAAGTTAAATTTGAAAGTAGAATTTTTAAAAATGTTTTAAAATTGAAATTAAATAAAACAGATTCTAACCTAAATATCTTTTAAAATTGTAATTAAATAAAACGTACTCTAACCATAACACCTCTCTCAAAGCAATTCAAACACTGGAAAGAATCCAAGTGAACACCGAAAGTCATGTGAAATTAATAAGTTAGAATATAATATTGAACATTAAATGTCCTTTATACATACATATATACATTTATAATACTAAGTTTATTGAATTAGTGAAATAATTTAACCACCTTTGCCGTCATTGTCATAAAGTTTACATAAAATAAAATAAAATAAAATAATATTTACTTATACTCGATAAGAATAAATAATTTTAAATACTGTAAGTAATCCTAATACATTTACTTGGTTTTTAACTAGGAGTATAGTATATTAAATATTAAAAATAACTTTTTAGAAAGGTGGATAAAACATATTCTAACCTAAACAGTCCCTCAAAATCTTTAAATATACAAATAGAAATAATACCATAAGAATTTTTGCCGTTAGAAATAAACCCAGATGACATGAATTTAGCGGATGTCAGAATTTGTTAAAAGATACATCCCTACCCATCCTTAAACATAACCCCGCTTTCAAATGTAACTATTAAGTGAGACAACGAAAATTAAAAATTGAACCCTCTACCACCCCTTGTCTAGATGAATGGATTTATCGGTAACCTTGGAAACCCTCAAACTATGAATCTTTCCTGTGCCGTTAACAACCGTAAATTTTAAAAAGTTACTCCAAACTTCGCTTGATGAGGAAATGGAACTAATGTCTTTGGTTTAATAACAAAATTAAATTCAGGGGCTTTAGCTTCCATTTCTGAAACATGGTCATCACTGTGTAGCGGTAAAACCATATTTTAAATCTATTAATTTATAATATTAATGCTCTGTAAATTTAAATTTACATAGAGCACTATTGTGTAAAAATAAAAATATCTATAAGAACACCGGATTTTATATCTTACTGTTCTTTCCTTTTTATTTATATATACATATATATATATATATATATATATATATATATATATATATATATATATATATATATATATATAAACAAAAATCTGTAAAAACACACATCAGCATCTATTATTACCTGATAGAAATAACTTTTTAGACCATTTTCATTCTTCGGACTGATGTCCTCATATTTATTGTCATATTCACGACGTTACGGCGGTTGTACGCTACGGCTTTCTTCAGGTGCTATACCTTTGAATTTTGAACGGAATCCTTTATTTCCTCCACCGGGGTAGATTGTTTCCTAGTTCCACGTGTCATGTTTATATATCTACCCAAGTGAACTAAATAAATGTTTCGGTTAGAAATGCCAACTCTAATTTCCAATTCTACTTTCTTTGTACTTGAATATATATATATATATGTATATATATATATATATATATATATATATATATATATATATATATATATATATATGTATATATATGTGTGTGTGTGTGTGTGTGTGTGTGTGTGTGTGTTTAACAATAAAAATATTAAAAAATTAAAATTTTCAGACACACTGGGTTGTTATTTTTTGTTTTATTATTTCAATTATGTCTCGATTAGTTACGGTCAGAATGGCTATCATTAGTTGAACACACACACACACACACACACACACATATATATATATATATATATATATATATATATATATATATATATATATCATAACTGAACTGATTATAATATTTATGCTCTGTAAATTTACATTGAGCACTGGTTTGTAAAAATAAAATAAAATAATTATCAATAAGAACACCGGATTATATATCTAACTTCTTTTCTTTATATATATATATATATATATATATATATATATATATATATATATATATATATATAACACTTAACACACCCATCCCATTCACAGTAACCAATAAAACTGTCAAAATGACTAAGGATGGAATTCTGAGACTCAGGAATCTCCAAGCCTCTATCGTAAAAACAACTTGAAAGCAGACGTTTACCTAATACAAGGACTGGCCAAAATTAACGTTAAAAAACAAATGAAAGCCACCGATAAAGTTCACTTTCTTCACAGGCAGTCATTCTCTCCTATATTTCACTGCTAATAACAAACAGGGATTTTTCTCGTGGCTACAAACAATACCTAACCAGTGAACAAATGAATAAAGCAATTTACACACCTAGAGAAGACCCCCTAATGTATAAATTTTAAGATAAATCCAGACGCATCCCTCTAGTAACCACTTTCAACACCACTCTTTCTCCACTATCTCAGATAATCAAAAGTCGCTGGGAAATAATACATCTCAAACCAGATCTAAAATCTTTGTTTTGAGGAACCCGGCTTTCTTATACATTGTATACCTAAGAACCTTAAGGAAACTATAGGTAGTAACCAAATGTCAGTTGATAAGATAACCAGTATTAAACCATGAATAAAAACAACAGGATTTTCCCAACCATGTAACAGCAAAAGGAGCCGATGTTGTAACCACATTAGACATTAGACATACCAATTCGTTCATCAGTCATTAAATCTACTTTCAAAATATACCACAACTTTAAGTGTGCAAGTTATAACATAATTTACATATCGGAATGCACACTATCCCAGAAAGAATATGTGGGTAAATCTTAATAGCCTTTTCACTACAGAATTAATAATTTTCGGAATCGGATCAAGTCGCCTCCCCACAAAAGACCATTTCCGCCTGGAAAAACGGTATTTTAAATGCCATGAAAAATTCAAAATAATTGACAAAATAGAAACAGACAGAAAGATAACCTTGGAAAAATCCTAGAGGAACATGAAGACAAATGATTTGCGCCTCAAAACACTTTGTCCAGATTAACTTAACCACAAACAACACAGATAGAATTAATATATAATCCCATAAATCAAGCCTTACCCACATTTCTCACTCACACAAGACAGACATGCTTGCAGAGGTGTTGAGGTTTCACACATACACACAACCACACAAATATATACACATACAGACATTATCACACACACTCCCCCAAAACTAAAAAATAACAATGATGCATCAAACTTATTTCGCTAGAAATTGTTTTGTTCTTAACTCGTGAGTAATGATTTATCCGAAGGGTAATTTTTAAGCTACAAGAAACTGCACCCTGTCAACGAACCTGGTGTCTGGTCTGAGCTGCACCGCACCAAAGGGAGATAGATAGATAGATAGATAGATAGATAGATAGATAGATAGATAGATAGATATAGTAGGCCGATGAGAAAAAATCCAATTTGCTATGATAATAATAATAATAATAATGTGAGAACATCAATAATTCCAGTTGTAGTTGGAGCCCTCGATTTGATTGAAAAAGATTCCAATAGAGTCATTGAGAGGATCCCTTGTAGCGCAAATCTTAAAGAAATTCAAAAAATTGTACACACAAGTACAGCTCACACATTATGAAAAGCTTTATCTATGCAAAATATGTGTGATCTTATTTGTTTTGTTTATGTTTATGTTTCTTTCAAAACATTCTCAATGGAAAATATCATGATGCCATTTCTGACCCTAGGTCTCTGGTTGGGACCCGGAAAGAAATGAGTATAAACCAGAAACTAAAGGAAACAAAACAACAACAACAACAACAATAATAATAATAATAATCATTATTATTATTATTATTATTATTATTATTATTATTATTATTATTATTATTATTTTCTTTGATATCTGGCGTTTACACATTTCTTTAGGGGTCCCGCACGGAGACATAAGGTTAGAAATGGCATCATGACACTTTCCACTTCAAAGAAAAAATAATAATAATAATTACATAGATAAAGCCCTTCGTAAAGTGTGGGCTGTACTTGTCAGAACAATTTTTTGTATCTCTTTGAGGCATGGACTTCCAGGGATCCCTTCAATTATTATTATTATTATTATTATTATTATTATTATTATTATTATTATTAACCTTAAAGAAATACAAAAAATTGTTCTCACGTGTATAGTCCACATCTTACGTAGGGTTTTATCTATGTAAAATATGTTTGCCGCTTCTTTTTTTTTTTAATTGGTCAGTGGAATGTGTCATGATGCCATTTCTGACCTTAGGTCTCTGGGCGGGACCCGGAAAGAAATATGTACACAACAGAAATCAAAGGAAATAATAATAATTATAATAATAATAATAATAATAATAATAATAATAATAATAATAATAATAATAATAACATGACAGAGTGGGCCAATATCTGCACTGGGAAATTTGCAACTCCTATGGGAAGGAAACTGAAAGAAACTGGTACGAACACCACCCTGACCCGGTTACGGAAATAGGACCTGTTACAATTCTATGGGACTACACAATACACACTGACAGAACAATCAAAGCCAACCGCCCAGACATTGTTATTAAAGACCACAAACAAAATAAGTGCCTCCTTGCAGACTGCAATGTATCTTTGAAGATATTCGAAAAACTGTCAAAATACAAGGACCTTGAAATAGAAATTTAAAAAATGTGGCACATGGCAACATCAGCAATCCCTGTTGTAGTTGGAGCCCTTGGACTGGTTGGAAAAGATTCCAGTAGGCTGATTGAAGGGATCCCTGGAAGTCCATGCCTCAAAGAGATACAAAAAATTGTTCTGACAAGTACAGCCCACACTTTACGAAGGGCTTTATCTATGTAATTATTTTTTTTTTCTTTGCAGTGGAAAGTGTCATGATGCCATTTCTAACCTTAGGTCCCTGGGCGGGACCCGGAAAGAAATGTGTAAACGCCAGATATCAAAGGAAATAAAAAAACAAAACAACAACAACAACAACAATAATTATATTTGTTGTATATCATTAGGCCAATCGACAAAATAGACACATGATGAAAAAATGTAAAAGATCGGAATTTTCGGACAGGTCTCAGTTTTTTTTTGTTGTTTTTTTTTTTCGGACAGTTCTGTATCTTTCTTCGGACAGGTCAGTGTCTTTTTATAAAATGAAGTTGAGCTGATTTTTGTTTTGAAAGTTGTGTTGCACATTTGCAGATTTTTCTTCTTTTTTTTTTTTTGTAAAGACGATATCCCTTATTTGACAGTTGACCCTTCATTATAAGATGCATCAATATTTATGAGTTACTCTATATTGTTTTAACCTGACAAAGGAGTGTAAGGTCACTAGTTTTTTTGTTTGTTTCTTTATCTTTTTTTCTCATACGATTTCACAACCTCTCCCTAACGAGACGATAACGACTTTAGTTTGGTGTGTGTTGTTTCAGTATTTATTAATGCGTCTGCGTGCGTGCGTGCGTGCGTATTAATGTCCGTATCTGCGAGACGGATTTATTTTTCTGATTAAATCACGTACTTTATCGGTGAGTTGCCTCTTATTTCAGCCAGGATTAAGGTAGTGGGGATTTCATAGTCGCTTTTTGCGGAATGATATTCGCTTAGGATACGTACATTTCTATTTAAACCCAGAATGAGGGAATATTTTAAAAATGAATTTTAATAGCGATTTTTGAGGATTTCGTTGGTATCGTTTCGAAGACGAAAAAGTACGCATCTGACGTTATCAATACTATGATCCGGTTGGTTGAAATGTAGAGTTAGCCTGAAAGTTTTCTTGTTCTTATTAATACGAAGACAGAATTCCATACTAGTTCGCCTATATAATTCCCTATGCTACATTTATTGATAAAATATAATTTGAACTGGCACACATCAACGGAGGTGGTAGGATTACTATTTGCGTCTCGCACGGGGTAAAATACTATCGCTGATAATGTAATATCTCTACAAACATGGCATCAATGTTTATTACATATTACGTTGCCTTGATCAATTTCTGGTTTGCATTGTCTAAACAAGTGTTTCTCTGCCTTTTCTTCCTTGAGGTCCATTTTTGGTGTCAAAAATATTTCAAACCCACTTAAGCACAGATAGAAATTCTAACTAAGAGGAAATATATTTTATTTATAAAAAGCAAAATATAGTATAATATAGTATAAATCCTGACTAATGATTAGTCTGCTCCAGGCGTCTATCTATCAAAGCTTGTGAAATAAATGGAAGATAAGTTAAATGAACACGAAGTCTTCCCAGCACCTCACAATAAAACCAAATGTTTCAAATCAATTTGAAAATATAAATTGTCATAAGAAGAAAACATCGAAAATTTTATTTAAATAATTTATTAATTATTTGCCTATAAAAATCAAGAAAAGCAGTTTGTGTTTTCATAATTTTACGTCGACCATATTGTGTCTACTGAGTTTTTACAAGTACGCATTTTACTGTTGGTCATTTTGCTATAAAATAGGTATTTTTGACCATTTTGCTATAAAATAGATATTGTTAGTAATTTTATTATAAAATACTTATTTGGGTCATTTTGGTATAAAATAAGTATTGGCCATTTTGCTATAAAATAGATATTAGCCATTTTACTATAAAATAGGTATTGTTGGCCATTTTGTTATAAAATAGGTATTGTTTGTCATTATCTATACAATAGGTATTGTTGGCCATTTTGTTATAGAAGAGGTATTTTTGGTCATTTTGATATTAAATAGATACTGTTGGTCACTTTGCAATAAAATAGGTATTGTTGGTCATTTTGCTATAAAAAAGGTATTTGGTCATTTTACTATAAAATATGTATTTTGGTTATTTTGATATAAAATAGGTATTGGCCATTCTGCTATAAAATAGGTATTGTTGGCCATTTTGTTATAAAAGAGGTATTTTTGGTCATTTTTCTAATAAATACATATTGTTGGTCATTTTCCTACTAATAGGTATTGCTGGTCATTTCGCTATAAAATAGGTATTGTTTGTCATTTTGCTATAAAAGAGGTATTTTTGGTAATTTTGCTATAAAAGGTATTTTTGGTTATTTTGCTATAAAATAGGTATTGTTTGTTATTTTGCTATAAAATAGTTATTGTTAGTCATTTTATTAAATATTGTTGGTTGTTTTTTATATAAAAAATGTATTGCTGGCATTTCTATTATAAAAATGTATTTTTACACTTTCATAGTTTTTGTCTAGAGGTTCCTTATTTTATCATAGCTGGGATCCTAGCAAAAGCTACGAACCCGGATGAAGGTGGAGCTGGGAACAACAACAATTAAGAGATTGTTCCAGGCCCCTCAAAATCTCTAATTTCCCGATCAGGGATCTTTTCTGTCAGGTGTTGTTTATCATTATACTCGGACGGACGAACGTTAGGAAGTAAAACACCATCAATACAAGAAAGAGTGATAACAGTTGGCAAAATTGAGAGAACTATTTTCCTTAAAGTGAATTGACTGTTCTGTCCATGAATGCCGAATGTTTCCTTATAAGGAAACGACTGATAGTGTATCCTTAATATAAACATTTCATTTGAACCGCCTTGAAACTTTTTTGCAATTTAAGACTTTTTCTAATTAGAGTTTCTTTCTTTTTCTTTTTTTATCTGTATCTTTTAATTTGTCGCCTGCTCTCTTTTTTTAATTTGAGTCTCACCATCTTTCTTTTTTTTAATGTGAGTCTCATTGTCCTCTTTTTTCAATTTGAGTCTATTTCTCTTTCTTTTTATAATTAGTTCCCTTCTCTCTCTTTTTAAATTAGTCTTTTTTCTCTCTCTTTTTTAATTTAAGTCTCCTTCTCTCTCTCTTTTAATTAGTCTCTTTCTCTCTCTTCTTTAGGTTGAGCGTACGTATCTGTCTTTTTTCATTTGTCTCCTGCTCACTTTTTTTAATTTGAGTTTCCTCTTTCCTTTTTAATTTGCATGTATGCCAAATGAAGAATTGTTGCCGTCTTCATTGCATTTTTAGCGACGCCCCAGGGTTGGGAACCGATGTCAATAATGAAATTACAACATTGAACCATTTTCAGGCTATCTTTTTGAGAAAATCTGTTCGATGATGAAGAGACCCGTAAATCTCTTCATCATCGCCAGAGTTTTATGGACTTGAAGGCGCAATGAAAATCAGCGTGATTTAACATGTGGCTTCACGTTTCTGATCTGACCCGTCTGCTCAGCCCCATCGGTGCTTCTTCATTACCCACAGAACCAACGCATGGTTTATAGTACAAATATATATTTGCCATTTAAACTTGACTTAAAACTTGCAAAGTTGCAACAGTCACAGAATTACGTGTGTGATTCTTACATTGAGAATTTATCATAGAATTCTAGATGAGACATCGTGAGATAATACTCTGGGTGTTAGTTTCCGACAATTATTCATCATTAACTTCATAAAATAAAAGTAGATAAAATATTTCTGTGTGTACGTATCACACACGTGCAGCAAAAGATAATCAGTTTTCAAAGTGAAACCACAAGGAGAATAATCTATAAGAGGTGAAAAAGAAACCGTTTTTTTTCGATGCAGTTTCTGATGTAGCGTTAGGACTGAATTTGCTAATTGCCTCGTTCTGACCATTTTTTTTTTCAAATGAACAAAGCCCGCTTCATCCATATACGTAGTTGGCTCACCGGGATTTATAGATGGAAAAACTCCCATCATGACTGGAATGAGTGATAATATTGAGAAGCCTATTTTTTAGAAAAATTGTTTTAATGGAAATATTTTATAAATTTCAACCGAAGGTAGCACTTTCTGATCGACCACTGATTTCCAAACGTTTCCTTATAGGAAAACGTCTTTTATTATCATTACCATTTGTTTCCATTTTCCTTTAGATTTACTCACTTCTCACATGTGAAGTTCATAGTTATATCTGTATTCTTCGATACAATCACCTTCCAGTTTGTTTATTCTCCTTTATTTCTTTCATTATTTATTATACTTTCTAAATGTTTTATCTGAACATTATTTACATCATTCGCACTATTGTCCTCATCTTTTTCGCCATATTTATTACAAAGTTTCGTCCATTGTACGCTCCGGCCTTCTTCAGGTGATTGGAATGTCGAACTGAACCCTTTATTTCGCTCACTGGGGTAGACTGTTCTAGTTTCACGTGCCATGTTTAATGGATGTCATTGATCAGTTATCTCCTGTTAATTTCCCTCTTCAAGTTATCCACTGCCTTAACCGGGTATTGAACTCACACTCTTTGGGTCCTGTCACTGGATCTAACCAACGCCTTTATCCACTGTGCCATGTGTCCTCAAGAACACATGGAACAGTGGATAAAGGCGTTGGTTAGACGTTGGTTTTCTGAAATAAATTTGATTTAGGTTTTATCAAGCGTTAAACCCAAAATGAGGTTAATATATCTATAATTGCTTTCAGTCATTTCACCCCAAGCAAGACAAGGAAGCCACTAAGACACAAGGAGTTACTGAGTGTTAAAGAATTCGAATAAAAGAGGAGGAATCAAGAAGACAGTAGATAAAGTTTGACATTGCATTTAAATTTTTGAAGATCAAAGTTGGGTGGATAAGCAAGAAGCCGGAAGTGACATTCCAGAGGGGATTTTTAATTTTATTTTATTGATTAGTTTTCCACGGTTTATTAAAACAATTGCCGGTTATTTTAAAACCAGAAAATAGTTTTAAATGGTAAGAATTTTTGCTTTTTGATATAATAATGATTTTAGGAATACACCTCTTACTAGTTAAACCCTTCCTGGTGATAAAAGAAGTGGATTCATGCCTTTCTCAAGGGTATTTTCGAATAAGTGCATATAACAAATCCAACTGAAATTGTAACTCGGCCCTCCGATTTACAATTTCTAGCTATTATCTATTACACCAGCCGCACATCGAAGCTTACAGCATCTGGTATTCCCAAACAATCACTCATCGAGGCAATGCTCAACTTTGCTTAACTTCAATCATCGTACGGGAATCGGTATTTCAACGTGATATGGCCAAAAGCTTACACAGGCGAGAAGTGCGAGGATAGAAAATGCAAACTTTTGGCACCATCTAGCCATTTCAAGTATAAAATGATGAGACTTTGACGCCAATCTAGTACTGCGCTTAAATTCATAAAGTCTTGATACCATAGAGCAATCTGAAAATTAACATGTATAATGTAAATTTATTGTTATTAATCCCTTACCCCGCGTAGACGTGTACATCCGAAAGTGTCTCTTTTCGGACACGGACGAATATACACGTCCAAAACATAACGTTAAAAACACCTAGAGATGTGTTTATACGTCGTGTTGAGTCTTTTTATGCCGTTTCGGAGCTTGAAATGAGTCCAATTGTCAACTCATACATCTGGTAGCAGTGTTAGTCAAGGTGCTTCAGTTTCTTAGTTACTATATTAAAAACAAAAAGGTTCTTCTGAAAATGAAACGTTTTTTCCCAAAATAATTGGCGAGGAAGGGGTTAACGTTGCGATAGATATGCATTGGCAACCAATAAGAAAGCAAATCACATTGCTAGGTAATTGATCACAGATTGTTCACAAAATAAGACTTTTTTTATCCCGTGACTTGTAGGATCGTTGGGGGCACAATAGATACGATTTTTCTTAGGCAAAGATAGCCTAACGGAGTCCAACAATTTCCACGCCTGTTTTGAATTCAGAGTTTTTTCTTCTCCTAGACTGGTTACCGCCCGAGGTTATACAATACAGTCTGTCCTGCTATTTACCTATATAGCTGGGAAGAGAAGAAGAGGATTCATATCTTTTCCATTAGCATGTAAGTGAATGTAATGTATCCGACTGGAATTCGAACTCGGTTCTCCGGTTTCTCAATGCCGAGCCGCTATCCATAATCCCACCATGCCTCCAACATAATACTATAAGAGGTAAAAAATAATTATCTAAATTGTTTATGCTTTCACATGAACTATAGGTTTTCCATTACGTAAGGGAGATTACGTCGAAGCGAATCGAGTTCCTCTTCACTAGGCATCTTATTCCCGGGCGTAATCTTTAAACATTATATACAACTCGTTAATACATACGTAAGCCGCGCCCTCGAACCCGCATTGGCGTAAAGAATATCTACACATATTTCTTTAGAAACCCGTGCTACAACAAAAGATCTTGTGAAGTCGAGGTCAGGAAAGATGCAGAAACTTTCTATTCTCTTAAGAAAACGATTCTTTTGTCCTTGTCATTATGATTATGATTCACTGTTGAATGCGCAGACCGGGAAAGAAAGGACGTTGACTGAGCAGTAACAAAGCTGCGCATCGTTAAAAAAAAACAAAAAAAAACAAAGATGGCGTATCGGATGCCCAAGATGTGATAACCTTGAATGACTAAAGAAGATTGCAATTTATTTGTTTATTTATTGCTATCGAAATGTCAGCTTCCGTTTACTTTATTTCCGAAAGAGAACAAAAATAAACCTTTTGTCGCATATTTAGATCGGCGTGAAAAAAATTCTTAATTATATCTTGCTGCGCGTTTGGAATAAACTTATTTTTCTTTTGACACCGAATTAATAAGCGTTCAGTTAAAATTAGAATCGTACGCATTCAAATGTTAATCCTTACTCATTAACTCAGTCAATTCAACGCTGTTGACTACTGTCATTATTTGAGTAGACAGGTTTAATTTATTTGATGCAAAGTCAGAGCAACGGGGTCCATACTGAAGAACAAACCAAAGACAACTGTAAATATATCTGCGGGACGATATTCCTGGCCATTTATGCTACGGTAGACGCTTAAGAACAATTATTTACTAAATGTAGCTTAAACCGTCACAATTATTGTTTTCAAATATTTCTTTCTCAAATACAATCTCCTTTCAGAAGGTAGTCGAAGATAACTCTCCATAGAGTCATTTTCTTTATTATCTGTGAATTCCCATGGTTTCTTGGAGAAATATAGTGAAGCGGTATCCCGTTGGTTGCTAGACAGTTTTGAATGAATTTAGAGCTGTATTACTCCTTTCAGGACGTAGGCAGTTGGCACTGTCCACAGGTTCCTTTTACTTTGTTATGTGTTAATTACCACGTCTTCTTGGGAAAGATAGTGAAATGGTTTCCCGATGGCTGCTCGAGAGTTTTCAATTCGGAGCTGTTTCTCTCTTCAGAATATAGGCAATTAGGATTATTTAAGGATTCCTTTTTCGTTATTATCTGTGAATTAGCATGACTTCTTGGGAAAGATAGTGAAGTGACTTGCCGATGGCTGTTCGTTAGTTTTGAATTCAGAGCTGTCTCTATTGAAGTCATAGATAGTTAGAACTCTCCATAGATTCCTTTTACTTTGTTATCGGTGAATTGTCATACCTTCTTGGAAAAGATATTGAAGTAGCTGGCTGTTCTATTATTTTTAATTCAGAGTTGTCTTTCTCCTTCCAGGACGTAGACGATTAGTACTCTCCACACGTTCTTTTTTCTTTATTATCTGTGAACATCCATGCCTTCTTAGGAAACACAGAAATTACTTTTGCTTTTTCTACGACGTTTATTTCATAGCTGTTGTCGTCGCGTCTGGATATAGGCGGAAAAGACATTCCATAGATTCCTTTTCTTTATTATCTGTGAAGTTTAATAGCTTCATGTGAAAGACATTCGAGGGGTTCCCGCTGTCTTATCCATGTTTCTGAATTCAGAGCCGTCCTTCTCTTACACTGCCTGACAACCAAGGCTATAGAACCAATTTTATTCTGCTCTCTAATCCATATCTTGTTGGCGTAGTGAAATAGATTCACGCCTTCGAAGTGAACGCTGCAAACGAGACTGGAATTTGAACTCTTCCTACCAATTCCGATTTCTATACTCATCACATGTTTTTCATGAGTTACCTAAATTCCTCGTATAAAGGAACGTCTATTCTGATTTGGATTAAATATTTCTGTGTCGGGGAGTGGACAAACGTGAATCCTTGTGTAATGAAATAAATTTTGGCTGTCTTCCTTTACAAAGGTCTCTTTTTCCCACTTTTTCTTTAGCTTCTCTCCCCTCTTTTCTCTCTCCTCTTTCTCCCCCTCATCATACTTTCTTTCATTCTCGCTATATGTACCGTACATTTCTCAGATACGCTCCGCGAGCTCTTTATATGATGTAGTTACAAATTTCTTGGGATGCTAAAAGCTGATGTTCGAAGGGTCGCCGATTCATAACAAATTCCATTAATTAAACGAATATACCGTTCTATCTTAGAATTGATTAACTATATCTTACTGGAACTCACTGATGTTTTTATAACACTATGTAGTCTACTTTGAGCAATAAGAATGTATAATGACTCTCCAAGCTTAACAGAAGAATCGTAATAAAATCTGTCATAAAAAAATGACATGTTCACCATTAATTAATCACAACTGAGGATCGACAGCTCATGAAGGATTGAGATTAAGTTCAAATATATACATATATATTTTTCCAGGATCATTTTCCAAGTTATTTAAGAAGATCTTCGCCCACTCTAACCTTTTAATGTTCTGTCCTGGTGTAACAAGGTGTTTCATTTTCAAATCTTTTTTCATTGCTCTTTGGACTGTCATCGCTGAAATTCCTCTCTCACGTGCCAAACATCTTATGCATTGAGTTGGATCTTTTCTAATTGATCTCTTTAGCTCTAAGTTGAAATGATGATCCCTCTTCCTGTTGCGACCTCCTGATCCAGTTTTCCTCTTTATTCTTCCCTCCTTTTTCAAATTTATTTACCCTTCTCTTGATGGTTCTTGAATGGACTTTGTAGATGGAAGCCAGGTTATGAATGTTGGTACCATTACTGAAGGCCTGAATGATCTTTTTCCTCTCACCATTGCTCATTTGGGAAGACAACGGGGTTGACACAAAACGACTTAAACCTGTTCTCTTTCTAGCTGAATAACTCAAAGGTGTTTTTCAGTGATTCTTACGACTAATGGTGCCAAGATGTTTTATCTAAAAACCTGGAAAAAAGAAATTCAATTAGTTTTGTGTTTTTTTAGATGTTAAACATTTTGTCTGATGGGGAAACATATATGTATTCGTTGGAATTCGCTGTAAGATACTCATTAGTGATGTTGAAGTCCTTGACAGGTGTAAGAGCATTGAAATCATCACCCGACATTATAATCTTAGGTGATATGGTCATGAGTTGAGAATGGAAGATCAGTTACTTTCGAAACAGCTTTTCTATGAGGGGGTTGTCTGAGGGGCAGCGTCCAAAGCACAAACCTAAAATATGGTTCAAAGATTATCTGAAGCAACCACTGACAAACGCAAAAATTGCACATGAGGACTTCGAGAGTTCTGCTGTGGATCGTGGGAGCTGGAGGAGTTTCTTGAATGCAGGTGTAAGTGCGCATTTTTTTTCTACAAATATTTTCATGCCAGCTGCACTGACGAACTGTTTTCACTGGCGCCTCAACTGCAGGAGTTTCAGTGCACTACTAGGTTAGCATCTCGGTCCCACCTTTTTACTGTCGAAACAGTTAAATGTAACCGCCTCTTCTACTCCAACAGCTTCTTATCTCGCACTTCCCGACAGTGGGACTCCCTTCCACTTACTTGCTTCCCTGGTAACTATAATCTTCAAAAATTTAAATCTAATGTCAATCGACATCTTCTGATGACTTGACACTGAACCCCCAATTTTTTTTTACTCCCACTCACTGTAACCCCTTACGTGCTAGTGGCATTCCGCCTTGCTTGGGGTGAAATGCTTAATATACATACATATATATATATATATATATATATATATATATATATATATATATATTAAGTATTTCACCCCAAACAAAGCGGGAGTGATACATGCACACACACACACACACACACACACACACATATATATATATATATATATATATATATATATATACATCATGAATGAAAATAGATCTTTCTGCATCGAGCTGTTTGACAATTGCCTTTGGTTAGAATTTCTGAGATGAAAAGTTGCCATTACTTACTCACTGTAACCACTTGCGTGCTAATGGCACCTCCGTCTTGTTTGAGGTCAAATGCTTAATATATATATATATATATATATATATATATATATATATATATATATAATACATCATGAAAATAGATCTTTCTGCATTAAACTTTTGACAATTCCTTTTGGTTAGAGATGAGAAGTTGTCATTACTTAGATAATTTACAGTCAGACTAATGTAATTATCTTTGTTGTGGCTGTTGTGCTCTAGAGCCTTCTTCAGGTATTTCTCGATCCGGGAAATAATACCCTTAGTATCTCTCACTATTCTTCTTCTACTAACCATTTTCACAATATCGTTTTGCTAGGTTCATGCCTTCTCATCTTGCTTTCAGTATGTCTTATGTATATCAGATAAACCAAACCGACTTTACTTATTAAGACTCCCAGAGAGCTCAGCTGTATCTTTCTTATCCTAAGCAAAAATGTTCTTTTTGCTCGCTATTACCTTAAAACTTCCACATTAATCTCATTTTCCGTCTATGGTATTCATAACTTTCTTCTGTAACACCACATATCTATCAGCTCAACTCTTGATCCGCGAGAAAATTGTCAAGTATTAATTGTAATTTAGGTAGATTGATATCACATAACTCTCTACTTTTGTGTTTGCTTACCAAAAATATTCCTGTTTCTTAATATTTCATTTAGACTTTGGAATTCATCTTTCGCTATTCCAATGCATTTTATGATTTGTCTGCAACACTTTTCTTCTTTATAACAATTCCCAAATATTTAGGTTTGTCCAAAATGGATGCAGTACGTTTTCTCATACATTAGTATTATAGGAAAATTTATCGATATGACATTCACACGGAATAACGACCTGAGTTCTGCACTGCTTGTTGATGGAGATAATGCTACGCATCAATAATAAATGAATGATTATTTTTTGTCTCGATAAACCTTTAAACGGCTCACTAATCAATATTAAATGCTATGCTACAGTTGATTAGAACATCACACAGGCATATGCGCCAGCACACCCACAGGGATAGATAATGAGGGAAAAAAAACTGATATAAACAGACAGATAATTATGAATAGAGATAGATAGATAGATAGATAGATAGATAGATAGATAGATAGATAGATAGATAGATAGATAGATAGGATTAGATTGGGAAAGACAGTAAGGCAGATACCTAGCTAGGAAATGACTGAGATAGATAGATAGATAGATAGATAGATAGATAGATAGATAGATAGATAGATAGATAGATAGATTTGAAAAGGCTTACATAGATAGATAGATTTAGAAAGGCTTTCATAGATAGATAGATAGATAGATGTTAACAGACAGAGAGATACTGACAGACATATATATAGATATAAAGCAATAGATAATGAATAGACTGAGAAATATATATATATATATATATATATATATATATATATATTCGAGGTA
>OZ038513.1:51705740-51755740 GCA_964036315.1 Acanthosepion esculentum | reverse complement strand
TGACTATCGTTGTCCACCTTGAAGGAAGAACAGGAGAAACTGGTAGATAGAGACCAGAGTGTTTATATTGATAACGGTTCAGAAATTGAAATGAATGTGAGATCACCTGGTATACGATGACGGGCTGAAATGTTCATGGGTTGTGACTAAGAAGGAGAGATACTAAATCTTGCATGCATTAATTTCAACTCTTATTAATAACTCCGTTCTTTCTTTCCAAGTCCGTGGGTGGGCCGAAAAGTGCATGGGCTGACTATAAAGGAGTAATGCCAGAGCTGTGAAATCTTGCATGCATTAATTTCAACTCTTATTAATAATTCCATTCTTTCTTTCAGCCCACACTCGATCTTGAGTGTGGGCTGAAAAGTTCATGGGCTGAATATAAAGGAGTGATGCCAGAGCTGTGAAATCTTGCATGCATTAATTTCAAATCTTCATAATAATACGAGTTAGTTTATTTCCAGGTAAACAGATATCTGACTGTTCAAAGAAGACTTCAAATGTAACAAGTACTGATTTTTCTTGAAAATGGCCAATATTTCCATGCATCAAAACACACATATATATATCTTTTATATGACGTGTTGCTTCAGAACATAGGCAAGCATGGCCCTTCATATCATCCTGTCCCATGTAGCTCTGTGTGTTTTTATTTCTCCCAGACTCTTTTCTGTCATCCATTTTCTCAAGCCTATTAAGTATGTCACGCGTTGCTTTCCCCTGTCCTTCTCTACATTTATCAGTCCTGTGAGTATCAGATTTTATAAACCCTCTTTCCTCATTACGGGTCCTAGAAATTTCAGTTGCCTCTTCCTGATTTACGTATAAATTTCCTTTTTATTTCCATTCTTTCCAAAACCACGTCGTTGTTCACATGTTCGGTCTATGGTCTCCTTATCATCTTTCTGTAGAACCACTTTTCTGTTGCTTCGGGTTTCTTGTTCATCTTTGAGGAATAATTCGCTGCCATAAAGGAGGAAAGATATCCCGTAACAGTTCAGACCAATTTTCTTTGTTCCTAACGAAATTTTCCTGTCTCTTAATAATCTGCTTAGCTTTTGGAATATAACTTTAGCCATCCCAATACGTCTTCGCATCTCAGTGTCCCACTTTCCGTCTTCTGTTAGAAGATTTTTCAAATATTTAAATTATCAAATACGAGGGTCATTCAATAAATAAGTTGAATTTTTCGGTATAAGGACTTCTAATACAGATAGAAGCTTACTCTTTTTTATTTTTTATTTTTTTTTGTTTTACTTCTTTTTCACATGGATTTAATTTCTTTTGCAGATTAAAAAAAACTTTGAGAGTTTTGGCGATTAACAAAGATGGCCGACCAAGAAGCATGCTCCAGGATTGAACAGCGGTCAGTTATCAAGTTTTTGGTTGGTGAAGGGTGCAAACCAGTTGAAATTCATAGGAGAATGTCAACTGCATATGGTGCCACATGTTTCAGACAAAAAATGTCTACAAGTGGGCTAAATTGTTTAAAGAAGGACAGAGCCGTGTTGAGGATGAAGACAGGCCTGGGAGGCCTACAGAAGTGAGGTCTCCTGAGGTGATCGAATCAGTCAATGACCTCATTCAGTCTGACAGAAGGGTGACAGTGGATGACATTGCAAGGACTTTGAGCTTATCTGTTGGGGCAAACGCAGGGGTCATCAGTCAGAAGGAGTCATCTTGCATCATGACAACGCAAGGTCTCACACAGTAGCCCAAACGGTGCAGACTATCAACGAGCTGGCCTGGGAACTGCTCCCTCATCCCCCTTACAGCCCTACCTTGCCCCTTCAGACTTTACCTGTTTGGTCCCTTGAAAGCGTTCACGAGAGGCACGACGTTTAAAAGTGACGATGAAGTCAAAAGTGTTGTGAGCGACTGGCTGAGACATCAGTCCAAAGATTTTTACGCTGAGGGAATACGGAAGCTTGTGCACAGATGGGAAAATGTGTGACAGTGCTGGGCGACTACGTTGAAAAATTAAAAAAAAAATAAGCTTCTATCTGTATTAGAAGTCCTTATACCGAAAAATTCACCTTATTTATTGAATGACCCCTGTATTTAAATTTCTGTGCCTGTTTAATTTTAGTATCGTCGACCTGTAATTTGCATTTTGGACCCATCTTTATGCTGATGACCATTCTGTCTCCTTGTAGTTTATGCCTAATCCTTTCTTCTCTCTTGCCTTTGCAACCTTCTGTATCTACTATCAGCACTGTCATCTGCATATCTTATATTGTTAAGAATGTGGACACTAATGCTGAATCATGGTAGGATTTCTAGTACTCTCAGAATTTCCTATTGAAATCTTTAGGATGAAAAATAAATTCGAACGAAGGATTCCTGTACGTCTTAGGGAGGGCCATACTTCCGTAAGTCATAGGGAGTGCCATACTTCCGTGTGTTTTAGGGAAGCCATAGTTCATCGAATCTCGTGTTCTGGCGCTACAGAAACAGAATACCTGCACAAAAATAACAGTAAGCAAATCACTTGAGGACTATCTACAGCTGCAAAAACTAAAATGGATAGTACATGCATTCGAAGAAAAAATAATGGCACAATCAGGATGTTGACGTTCCACACAACTTCGACAAAATGTTAAGAAGAAAACTTCTAGCCTTATTGGACAAATCTATACCAGTAAATGAATCTCAGAAACCAATTTTCCTTTTGGCAAATTACAGAATAAAAACAAAGAACTGTACCAAATAAGAGAAACCACATCACTTGAGGACTACCAACAGGAGCAACAAATTAAATGGATAGTAACTGTAACTAGAAGAGAAAATAATGGCATAATCAAGAAGCTGACATTCCACACGACTTCGAAAAAAATGCTAGGAAGGCAACCTTTAACTTTTTTAGAGACTGCGATAGCACTAACTGAACCTGAGAAACCAATTTTCCTGGAGAAACAGAAAGATTTCATAAATTTCAACTAACAATAGCACTGACTGCTCGGTCAATGAAAACCGAATGTTTTCATATAAGGAAAAGGCTAATATTGCAATCCAGTCAATTAAGTGCCATACGTGATACCCGCTTGGGCGGTCAAGTCACTTTTCGATTCATGACTGTATAGGCAGAATATATTCCTGCAGCAGGTTGCCGTTTTTTCCTGCGTTAGACTGGTTTCCACCCATGGCTATAGATCCTATAGATGATACTTTATATTCTTTCATTTCTGTTGTAACCTAGAAAAGGTTACTGAATGAGGAATAACCAAAATGGAGGTTTAAAATGGAATGGTAATCTTTATAAAATCAACAAAATACAATACTCGCCAGTGGCATGAAGTAGGTAAATCACTGGTAGTGGTGGACTACTTAGCATATTACTCCCACTTACAATAGTGTCCAACGTATTTATGAGGATTGGGACATACCCATTAGTGTTCATATGTACGGTATATAACACAGTAAAATCACATTCTAATGCATTTTCATAGTAAAATCACTTTCCAATGCATTTTCCTAATAAAATTCATTTCCAATGCATTTTCATAGTAAAATCACATTCTAATGCATTTTCATAGTAAAATCACTTTCCAATGCATTTTCCTAATAAAATTCATTTCCAATGCATTTTCATAGTAAAATCACATTCTAATGCATTTTCATAGTAAAATCACTTTCCAATGCATTTTCCTAATAAAATTCATTTCCAATGCATTTTCATAGTAAAATCACATTCTAATGCATTTTCATAGTAAAATCACTTTCCAATGCATTGTCATAATAAAATCACATTCTAATGCATTTTCATAGTAAAATCACTTTCCAATGCATTGTCATAGTAAAATCACATTCTAATGCATTTCATAGTAAAATCACATTCTAATGCATTGTCATAGTAAAATCACATTCTAATGCATTTCATAGTAAAATCACTTTCCAATGCATTGTCATAGTAAAATCACATTCTAATGCATTTTCATAGTAAAATCACTTTCCAATGCATTGTCATAGTAAAATCACATTCTAATGCATTTTCATAATAAAATCACTTTCCAATGCATTTTCATAGTAAAATCACATTCCGATACCTTTTCATAGTAAACTTACATTCCAATGCCTTTTCGTGGTGTTGTAAGCTAAAAAGGGTTACTGAATGAGAAATAACCAAAATGGAGGTTGGGAATGAAATGGTAATCTTTATAACATCAGCAAAATACAATACTCGCCAGCGGCGTGAAGTAGGTAAACCACTGCTAGTGGTGGACTACTTAGACAGCATATTACCCCCCACTTACAATAGTGTCTAACGTATTTATGAGGATTGGGACATACCAATTAGTGTTCATAAGTACGGTATATAACAATTTCATTAAAAACCACTATTTCCACAGGTGTCCTCGCTGCTCTCCCTAACCCAGCTAAGAATGGCTGCAATAGTCTGTCCTGCTATTCAACCCATAACTGCATGAAGAAGGGATGCATTCATGCCTTATTCGCGAGAAGGCAAGGTACCCAACTGAATTTCGAACTGAGCTCTCCAAATTCTAATTCAGAACAGACCGTTATCATACGAAGCATTAAATACCTGAAATATTATTTCCTCATAGTTAAACTGATTAAATATAAGTTTTCGCGCGCATAATCAAGCGTGCGAAATTAAAATCGCAAATGGTTATTAACATAGTTGGATGTTCCTATTATGCATCGATCTATAACTTGCGCAATCGGCAATTACCAAATGTGTATCAAAGATTCATTAATATTTGAAGACCGGGGCGCCTGTTTCATGCTTCGACAGCGCTGTTACGCAACAGTATTTTGCCGCTCGTATCAGCTGAGCGCTCACCTATTAAATAATTCACGCTCACAAGCGCGTCACATGTTAAAAGTTTTGTTCAGGAACCGACCAGCTTCGCACTCAGATCTCGTTTGCTAGTGAGCTTTCATTTCGAGTGATAATATTGACGAAATCTAGAATTTTAGAAATGATGCTAAGTCTCATAAAATTGGCACATATTGCAAAACTTTCTCTTTCTTATAACAACTTAATAATGTATTATCGGAATCATGGCAAAACCTAAGTATTAATTTGACTATTTCCCCTTTTGGGGAAAATTCCTCACAATTGTAATGACGTACGTATCATTCTAAATAAACGTTCCTTAAATATATCATAACAGGTGAAAAGATTTATTTAGAAAAATTAAAAACTAAGTGCACAAACAGGAGGCACCGATACGTTGTTATTTCAATAATATTTTTGTCTTTTGAATGACCTCCACTTTTGAAAATTATAATATAGTAAATACTAATATGGGTATAAATTGTTACCCCGGGGCTAATATTACTTGACTTGAAAGGTTAATAGTTTGCAATTCTACTTTTTCTGCAGAACAATGTTTGCATTTATGGGATGCTTAAAATTAAGTTATAGTACTGGAAAATGATAGATGATCTTATGTCATTCTGGTATTGGTATTTTATTATCTGTCTATATTTCTGAGATGAGGTCTTATGTACATTATTTACATATTTATTACAACGTTTCGGTCGTTGTACGCTCCTCAAGGACGCATGGCAGAGTGGATAAAGGTGTTAGTTAGATCCAGTGACAGGACCAAATAGTGTGAGTTCAATACCCAGTTAAGGCAGTTGAGAACTTTCAGAGGGAAAATTAACAGGAGATAACTGATAACTGACATCCATTAAACATGGCACGTGAAACTAGAACAGTCTACACCAGTGAGCGAAATAAAGGCTTCAGTTCGACATTTCAACTACCTGAAGAAGGCCGTAGCGTACAAGGGCCGAAACGTTGTAATAAATATGGCGACAAAGATGTGGACAATAGTCCAAATAATGTAAATAATGGTATTTTATTGTTTGATCTGAAAATCTGCAGTTTGATAATTTACTCTCTATCATTGAATTTTCATCTGGATTTCATTAAGAAAATAAAGTAAAGCAGGGAATTTTCTCAGGAATTCTGAAAACCTTTCCATTATATTTCTGTTATTTTATTATTGCATTTGATCTAAGTAATATTGTATAATTTGAGTCATAATAATTGTTACTATAACTTGTATTGCAAATACAAATTAAAATGTGTAATTAATAATAAAATTGATAATATTGTTATCTCATTTTGAACTGCTTTTAAAAGGAACCCAACAGGTTTATGGTCTATTTCTAAGTAAACGTTCCTTAAATATATCATAACTGGTGATGAAAAGTGGGTTGAATACAACAATGTTCCTTGCAAAAACGGTGAATTGACAGGGATACATTTCAACAACGAATCCCAAAAGATGAGCTCCATGGAAGAAAGGTAAGAATGCGCCTGTGGTTAGATCGTCTCGGTATTATTCCTTCAGACTTCTTAAGACACCATGAAACATTAAATGTACATTTATACATCCATCAATTGCAACGTGTCCATGAAAGTTTGACCGAAAAGAACGCTCTGTGCCCATCAATATGAATTGACAAGACAAGGATATAGCAAGGATAACAAAGGAAAAACTTGGCACTCGGTCGGCCTGTTCTACTCTAGATGCTATATTCACCTGTTTTTGCATCAAGTTTCGATCGCTGAGAAAAGATTTTATTAGGAAAACTTTCTTTAAGAAAACCATATTCAAGAGTCTGTCAAAAACTTACGCGTTAAAACCTGTTGAATTTTATTAAAAATATATTGAAGCGCTGTATGATACGTGGCAACAATTTTTTAAAAAAATCCATTTCATCTAAAGCAAGGCGATTAAGACGTAAGGGATTACTGGAAGCGAAAAAGAAAGATAATATTTTAGAAGGAACCGGAAATCCAATCCAAAACAGGAAACAAATTTCTACTCCTGTTCAAAATAATGGGGAGGAATGAGAATCGGATTATTATAAGCGAACCGATCCACTTTTCTTGTGAAGTTATTGCAAATGGGAATACATAATTAATTTTAATGTTATAGTGCCGTATTTTTTAAGAATAAAGTGGATAGACTAAAGACAGAATTTTTTATGACTTAGATTAATATTAGCATAGTCTTCACGTAGCCGATCTCAGCATCGTGTTTCGTTCAGAGACCATGTCAGGAAATATATATCGTTACTTAAAACATTGGAGGAATGAAGGCAGTGGTCACAAACATTGATAATTAATTAGGTTATATGCATTTATTCTGCCAAGTCAGATATTTTTTTAGGTTGATAACTGGAGCTGATTATGTCCAAACAGTTTAAAAGCTGTCTGAAGCTTACAGAGTAATGACTGGAAAGAGCCTTCTGGGTAAAAGACGCACTCATTTTATCATGATCTATAAGATTCTCTCCAATAGGATACACCCACAGACACGTCGCATACAGATATCAAAATATTAGGTTGATGAGATTCGAACCCGCGTCTCGTATCCAATGGGACATAGTAGTTTGCCACACGTGAAATGACGTTTTTTTATTTGATTGGTTGTTGACCCGGGCGTCTAACGAAGTATCCTTCTTAATATATAAAAAATATTGACTTATTCCTGACTGTTTTCTTTCCAGATAATTTTTCTTTGAATATATTGTTACTGAAAAACTCAATGAAAATGATTACAATGAAACAATATCAAGTAATCTTACTGTATGAGTATAAACTCAGCCATTCTGCCCCTGAAGCATTTCGAAATATCAAGGCGGCCTTTGGTAATTGTTGAAACCAGATCTCTACAGAGATGGTTTCAGAAGTTTTGTTTGGGAGATTATAGTCTTGAAAACAAACCAAGGGGAAGACCACGATCGATTATCAGACGTAATCAATTGAATGCTTTGGTTGATTAAAATTAGAGAACCACATTCCGAAAACTTGCACCAGAACTCGAAACATCTCGCACAACTGTTTCTCACCAGTTGAGAGCAATTGGAAAAGTAAAGAAACTGGATAGATTTGTTCCACATCAACTGAATGAGGTGTGTTCTCTGTTGCTTTCCCGACTGGGAAAGATCAATCTTTGCATCGAATCAATTACATGGAATTAGAAATGGATACTCTTTGACAACAGTGAAAGAGTATGCCACAGTGATTAGGAGCAAACAATACCCGAAACCTTCAATGCAGACTAAAAGTGGTTACTGTATGGTGGTCTTTCAAATGGATTATTCATTTTTGTTTCAAGGCAAAAACGATAACAGCAATATCTTCCTGTGAAGAAATTGAGTGTATGCACGAAAGATTGAAAAAGAAACACCCTAGACTTGTGAATAGGGATAGCCCAATTTTTCTGCACAATAACGCACGGCAGTACGCTTCTCAGTCAACTGTCCAAAAGCTGCATAGCCTGAATTATGAAATTCTGCCTCATGCTCCATATTCACCTGATGCCTCTCCTACTGATTATCAATTATTTAAGTATTTAGATCTTTTCATACGCAATAAAATGTTCTCCAATAAGAAAGAAGCAATCGAAGTATTTGAAGTGTATATCACATCAAATGGTGAGATATTTTTAAAGATGGGATCAAGTATTTAGAGGTACGTTAGAGAACAGTCATTCATTAATATGGTGCCTATTTCAACAAAATAAATTAGTTATTTAACATTTCAGAAGCGTTTTATTCATTTCCTATATAGTGCGTCATTTCATGCGTGACAACCTAATAAATTATTTATTTAACATTTCAGAAGTGCTTTATTCATTTCCTATATAGTGCGTCATTTCATGCGTGACAACCTGATAAATTAGTTATTTAACATTTCAGAAGCGTTTTATTTATTTCCTATAAAGTGCGTCATTTCACGTGTGACAACCTAATAAATTAGTTATTTAATATTTCAGAAGCGTTTTATTCATTTCCTATATAGTGCGTCATTTCATGCGTGACAACCTAATAAATTAGTTATTTAACATTTCAGATGCGTTTTATTCATTTCCTATATAGTGCGTCATTTCACGCGTGACAACCTAATAAATTATTTATTTAACATTTCAGAAGTGTTTTATTCATTTCCTATATAGTGCGTCATTTCATGCGTGACGACCTGATAAATTAGTTATTTAACATTTCAGAAGCGTTTTATTCATTTCCTATAAAGTGCGTCATTTCACGTGTGACAACCTAATAAATTAGTTATTTAACATTTCAGATGCGTTTTATTCATTTCCTATATAGTGCGTCATTTCACGCGTGACAACCTAATAAATTAGTTATTTAATATTTCAGAAGCGTTTTATTCATTTCCTATATAGTGCGTCATTTCACGCGTGACAACCTAATAAATTAGTTATTTAATATTTCAGAAGCGTTTTATTCATTTCCTATATAGTGCGTCATTTCATGCGTGACAACCTAATAAATTAGTTATTTAACATTTCAGAAGCGTTTTATTCATTTCCTATAAAGTGCTTCATTCTATGTGAGACAGTATAATATCATGTTTTATACAATCTTTCACTTACGAGGTGGACTCATGACATACTTTTCCAATTCCTCGACATCATGTTAATGCGCCCCCATAATGATATACATAGTGCGACAAAAGTACCTGTCACATAATGGTAAGTGACAGGTAAATGAAGATACTATTGACACTAATGTATTACCATTATGAAGCTCGAGGTATTTCTGGGAGGTACGTGGGAGGTATTTCTGTCACACCTTGTACTACTACAGGTCTTTCAAAATCCAGAAGTAAAAACGACCTCATATAATTTTACTGCAATCACAACAAGATAAAATTCGCAATAATCATAATTCCTATCCGTGGAAGAAAGTTTTCTCTTAATCATTTCATCCAAAGAAAAGCAATAAAGCCACTATAAAATACTATTAAGTAGAGTGATGTGGACCCGAAGTAGGGGCCACGGAAGGAAAACACGAAATACGGGTTAGAGGTAAGAAAGATATATTAAACAGAAAAGTTACAAAGAATAGTGTAAGCAGAGCTTACTATCCAGTGGTGTCTGATATTGGTATCGTACGCGGCTGCGCATTACTGGTGCTACTCCCATGATACTACCATTCACATAATAATATAGTACTGGGAGAGTCCATGATGTAGGAAAGTATCGGTCTCACAATAGAGATATAATAATAAAGGAACACGAATTAAGATGACAAAGGATAACGATTGGCATTACATTTAAATTTTTGAATTGAAGGCCAAATTTGACTGGAAAGCTGGAAGTCGGAGTTTCACAAGCGAAAAATGCGATAGAAGAAACTGCCAGCATAGAACTTACGGTTACACCTAGCCATTTCAACTATGGAAATGATGAGACCATGCCACCAATCTAGCACTGCGCTTATTTCATAGTCTAGATGGCATAAAACTTCTCAGCCTCCTCCAATTATTGATTCATTTACTGTATAATGCTAAACGCAAAGCCTACAAAATGCACAGAAAAAGAAATTTAAAAAACCCACAGATAATAATAACCCGAAAAAAAAACTGACAAAAGTTGGCGCATAATTCTATTCAACAACTCTGTAAAAGCCACCATCGAAAATGTATCTAATCTGGATCTAAAATCTATCGATACAGCGTCTGAAAAAATAAAATATATAGTCAGCCCCAAACGGGATATAGACAACAATAAAACAGAGACAGTAGTATAAAAAATAAATTGCCCAAAATGCCTATACGTATACATCGGTGAAACCGCAAGAAATCTCAAAAAAGACAATATGATCATCGCAGGGATCTACTGCATAAGAACACTTTAGACATGCTGGCAGTTCACCGTAAGACAATTCCGACTTATAAATTCCAGTCTGATTAGAAGAGAAAATAATTCCCTAAGAAGAAAATGCATTGAAAGGGCAGTGATCTCAAAATTCTCTACGGTCAACCTCAGAACTGCCTTATATACAATATCACCGATAATTCCTAAAGAATTTGTAGCGCAATGCAGTATACGAACTATTAGAGGACAAAAACGGAGATATATTCGGAGTAAGCTAATTTCAGATCCAGTAGACGTTAAAGATTTCAATACGGAAGAAAAGAAAAAAAATATTCTAGCATCTGATAAAGTTGTTTCATACCTCCAACTCACTATCTTTAGTCATGGCTTCATCTCCCAGATACAGCTGCTATAAAGAGGCGAAACGCGTAGTCTGGATGGCTTTTCTATTTTTTCTTTTCTCATTATCTTCACATTTTATACAAAAAGGTCGGTTTTTATCTATACTTTTTAAATTGAGAAGCAACAGCAGATAAATCGATTGCATTGACATGTGATATTATCAAAATAAAATCAGAGCCTAAAATGGGATTCTATTTAAAGATCGTTTGCACAATGCCCATTATGTCGTTGAGGGAGTAATGTAGATGTAATAGAACAAAACTGATTGGTATAACTCATGATGACTCTTTTTAATGACGTTGGGGCGTTTTCAATTTTAAAATCTAGATTACCGATCCTAGAATTGAGATTGTAAACTGTATCTCATAATGAGACCGATTTTTTTTTGCAAAAAGACCAAAACAATATGCTATCAATATATCTTCTACGTGCCATGCCTCTTCCGGATGCCTCAGTTATCTCCCTTTAACTCAACTCTCCAACTTATCCGCTGGGCCATGTGTCCTTGAGCCATCGTTTTATTTATCAATACTTTTTAACATGTGCACAATTCCGAAGGAAAAAGCATCCAATTCTTTACATTGCCAATATCTCTTATCCAGAAATTCGCATGAATATGCAAATACATTTTTGTACACACCTCGTTAATTATGCATAAGACGCGTCTTAATCGCCAGGAAGATCGTGCGCATTCTCCCACTTTCAGACAAATTTAGGCCTAGCGGTTTTCGGAATGAAAAAAGAAGTTACTATGATATACTGACTGATTAGGACTGGTGTTTGCATCTTGATTGTTATAATCACAAAGGTTCGGCCCTGGAGTAATTCGGCTTAATAATAATAATAATAATAATAATAATAATAATAATAATAATAATAATAATAATAATAAGAAGAAGAAGAAGAAGAAGAGACCAATGCTTGTTAACTAGGAATTATCAAGCACATATACTAAAATACTGTGTTAACCCAAGATGCAGATTCTGTGACAAATATCCAGAAACCATTGATCATCTTATATCAGGTTGCACGATATTGGCACCCACTGAATATAAAACCCGGCATGACAGAGTGGGCCAATATCTGCACTGGAAAATTTGCAACTCCTATGGGAAGGAAACTGGAAGAAATTGGTACGAACACCACCCTGACCCGGTTACGGAGATAGGACCTGTTACAATTCTATGGGACTACACAATACACACTGACAAAACAATCAAAGCCAACCGCCCAGACATTGTTATTAAAGACCACAAACAAAATAAGTGCCTCCTTATTGATATGGCAATCCCTGCAGACTGCAATGTATCTTTGAAGATATTCGAAAAACTGTCAAAATACAAGGACCTTGAAATAGAAATCACAAAAATGTGGCACATGGGAACATCAACAATTCCTGTTGTAGTTGGAGCCCTAGGACTGGTTGGAAAAGATTCCAGTAGGCTGATTGAAGGGATCCCTGGAAGTCCATGCCTCAAAGAGATACAAAAAATTGTTCTGACAAGTACAGCCCACACTTTACGAAGGGCTTTATCTATGTAATTATTTTTTTTATTTTTTTGCAGTGGAAAGTGTCATGACGCCATTTCTAACCTTAGGTCCCTGGGTGGGACCCGGAAAAAAATGTGTAAACGCCAGATATCAAAGGAAATAAAAATAATAATAATAATAATAAATTCTCATATATAATGACAGAACTCAAAGAATGGCATCATCCTAACTGATACTCGGACATTTGGCCGACGGACATTTCGCCTGACGGACATTTAACCGAATGGACATTTGGCCGAAAATGTAATGGCGTACTTATATATATGTCACACTCTTTATCGTAATGTTCGTCATATATTTATATTTATTTACTGTATAAATATATATTTCGTTTTTGTTTTTGGGGTTTTTTTGGAGGGGGTGACAAGATGTTTAAAAAATCTATTCTCTATATATTATATTTTACTTGAAATATTACTGTAAGATGATAAGTATTTTGAGAAAAAGCACATTTTTCTACTGCAAATATTCACAACCGAACCCAAAGGAGGCACTGTGTAGTAATGGATAGCGGCAATTTGAAATCGGAGAGCCGAGTTCGAATTCCAGTCGAATCTGTTACATTCACTTATGTGCTAATACCCTTGGGAAAAGTATGAATCCTTTTCTTCTCTCCCCAGCTATGGGTAAATAGCAGGACAGACTGGGTTCTATAGCCTTGGATGGCAACTGGTCTACCCCAGAAAGAAATGGCAACTTGCTGCGGGAAAAAAATCTGCCTCTTCAGTCATGTATCGAAAGATACATGATCGCCTAAGCGTGTATCACGCATGGCACATAACTGACTGACTACAGCAAAAATCTTAAGCTTTTACGATATGAAAGATCTTTCAATTTCACTTTTAATGATCATTATCTTAAAGGGATGATATCGCTTTTATCTTACTCTTAAAAACGAATTTAAATAATTAGGTGCTACGTTTTATCCAAATACATTGAAATATTTTTTAAAATACTAATTTCAATAAACAAATATTGAAAAAAAGAAAACATTTTAAACTTTAAATTTAGATTTAGTAATTTAATCACTTGAAATGCAGTGGTAATTATTAGTCCTATTCTATCTTATAATACTGCTAAATAAAATACTTAAAGTATTGCTTGTTAATATTTTTACTTGTACTTTTTCAGTGAAATGTCCATTCGGCCAAATATCCGTGCGCCAAATGTCTCTCGGCCAAATGTCCGTCGGCCAAATGTCCGTCGGCCAAATATCCTGTCACGATCCTAACTAACCGTCCTATAAATATATCATAACAGCTGATGAAATATGGGTTCAACACAAAAACAATGGATTTACAAGGAGAAATATTCATGACCGATCACAAAATACTCATATCAGATGTTGGGAATGAAGCTTCTTTAAATTGAACCAATCCAAGAAGTATTCTTGTAATTTTTTTTTATTACGATTCATTTTAACAGTTCCACGACTGTCGACGAGAGTAAAGTCAGTTGATTTTGTGTGTATATATTACGCCCGTTTTACTTGTCAATATTTTTCAACATGTGCACAATTCTGAAGGAAAAAATTGCAAGTCTTTATATTGCCAATGTGTCGTACCCAGAAATTCACATAAATATGCAAATATAATTTTATGCACATCTCGTTTAATATGCATAACACGAGTTAAGGAAAATCTTACGCATTCTTCCATTATCAGATGAGTTGGGGCTTAACAGTTTCAGAATTTTAAAAATTAGTTAATATAATAAATTGATTGGTTTGAACTGGATTCTGCATCTTGTTTGTTATAGTCACAAAGTTTCAACCCTGGATCAATTCGGCTTAACATAGGGACATCAACAATCGCAGTTGTAGTTGGAGCCCTAGGATAGGTTGGAAAAGATTCCAGTAGACTAATTGAAGGGTTTCCTCAAAGCCCATGCCTTAAAGAAATACAAAAAAAATGTTCTCACAAGTACAGCTCACACTTTATGAAGGGCTTTATCTATGTAAAATCATTTTTTTTGTCAGTGGAACGTGTCATGATGCCATTTCTAACCTTAGGTCTCTGGGTGAGACCCGGATAGAAATGTTTACACGCCAGAAATCAAAGGAAATAAAAACAATAATAATAATTTATATTATAAAAAGAATATTTTCTGATTATACGTCTTTCACCAAGAACAACTTATCATTCAGAAACATTGGGTAAACTTTTGGTTCCAAAGAGACCACTCCTATTGGAATAAAACTGATGGATTACGAATACGATTACGTTAAGTCAGGAGCAATTTTCATTTTGGGTAACATATTATAATGTCAAATTTATCATCCTAATTAACTGACCATTAAATATATAATAACAGGCAATGAAAAATGGTTTGCATACAACAATGTTCAACACAAAAGGCAGTGGATTAACAAGGAGAAGTATTCATAACAGACAAAATGTCTGTTGGCCAAATGTCCGTCTGCAAAATATCAGTTGGCCAAATGTCCGTCGGTCTAATGTCTGTCGGCCAAATGTTCGTCGGCCAAATATCCGTCGACCAAAGTCCGTCGACCAAATATCTTGTCACGATCCTAACTAACCGTCCTTTAAATATATCATAACAGGTGATGAAAAATGGGTTGGATACAACAATGTCCAACACAGAAGGCAGTGGATTGACAAATAGAACTATTCATAACAGACCAAATGTCTGTTGGACAAATGTCTGTCGGCCAAATGTCCGTCGACCAAATATCTGTTGGTCAAATGTCTGTCGGCCAAACGCCCATCCGGCAAATGTCTGTTGGTCAAATATCCGTCGGCCAAATGTCCGTCGGCCAAATGTCCGTCTGCCAAATGACTCTTGGTCAAATGTCCGTAGACCAAATGTCCGTCTGCCAAATGTTTGTTGGCCAAACGTCCGTCGGCCAAATGTCTGTTGGTCAAATGTCTGTCGGCCAAATGTCCGTCGGCCAAATGTCCGTCGGCCAAATGTCTGTTGGTCAAATGTCCGTAGACCAAATGTCCGTCGGCCAAATGTTTGTTGGCCAAACGTCCGTCGGCCAAATATCCGGTTACGATCCTAACTAACCGTCCTTTAAATATATCATAAGAGGTGATGAAAAATAGGTTGCATACAACAATGTTCAACACAAAAGGCAGTGGATTGACAAGGAGAACTATTCATAACAGACCAAATGTTTGTTGGCCAAATGTCCGTCGACCAAATATCTGTTGGTCAAAAGTCCGTCGGCCAAAAGTCCGTCGGCCAAATGTTTGTTGGTCAAATGTCCGTCGGCCAAATGTCTGTTGGTCAAATGTCTGTCGGCCAAATGTCCGTCGGCCAAATGTCCGTCGGCCAAATGTCTGTTGGTCAAATGTCCGGTCACGATCCTCACTAACCGTCCCTTAAATATATCATAACAGGTGATGAAATATGGGTTCAACACAAAAATAGTGGATCGACAAGCCATAGCCAATCACAAAATACTCATATCAGATGTTGTCGGTGATGATTCTTTCAATTGGACCAGACCAAGAAATATTCTTGTTTTCTAACCCGATTCTTTTTGGTAGTTCCACGATTCTCGACGTAAGTGAAGTCGGTTGATTTTGTAGATAGATTACACGTATTTTTTTTTATCAATATTTTTCAAGATATGCACAATTCTGAAGGAAAAAAAATATGCAACTCTTTTCATTGCCAATATGTCACCCATAAAAGTTCACATAAATATGCAAATACATTTGTGTACTCACCTAGCTTGCTTTGCATGACTCGAGCGAAAATCAACAGGAAAATCCAAGAAAACAACTTGCGCATTCTCCCACAATCAAATATGTTGACGTCTAGTAGATACGGACATGCCACATCACGTTGAAACACCGATCCTCGTACGATCACCGTAGTTAAGCAACGTCGAGCTTCGATGGGTGACCGTTTCGGAATACCAGGTCATATAAGCCTGGGTGTGCGGATGGTGTAACGAATAATGCCATGGAATTGTGAATCAGAGATTCGAGTTCTAATTTCCGATTCGAGTTCATTATATTCACTTAAGGTGCAAATACCCTTCGGAAAGGTAGGAATCTATATCTCTCCCCTTCCCAGGTATGGGGCTGTTTAATAAGACAGGTACCACTAAATCATTATTATCTCTAAAAGAAAATTCTTACAATCTAAAAATATTTTTAAAATTTTCAAATAACACGCAAAGGGTTGATAAGCCGTAAAAAATCAACCAATCACTCAATCAAGGATATTGGTTGTTAAGGTCACAAAGTTTCGAACCTCGAGCCATTCAACTTAATAATAATAATAATAATAATAATAATAATAATAATAATAATAATAATAACTCAGATATTCAAGTCACTGCGTCGTATGTTTTTCTCATCCGAGTCCATCTTGTCCGTTTACAAATGTATCATTCGCCCGTGTATTGAATACTGCTGCCATATCTGGTCTGGTGCTCCTGCTATTTATCACAAACTTCTTGACAAAATTCAAACAAGGATCTGTAATGTAATCGATCCTAACTAGTCATCTCGATATCAGTCTCCCCGACGTCACGTAGCTTCCCTCTGTTTTTTTCTACAAATATTTTCATGGCTACTGCTCTGACAAGCTTTGTTTCCTTGATGTCTCGACTGCATGAATTTAAGCGTGCTACTTGATTGGCATTTAGGTCCCACACATTTACTGTTGAATTAGCTAAATGCAACCACCACTTTTACTCCAACATTTTCTTTTCTCGTACCTCCCGCCTGTGAAACTCTCTTCCGCTTATATGCTTCTCTGATAACTACAATCTTCAGAAATTAAATGCAACGTCAATCACCATTTTCTATATACCGGAAACCCGTTCATCTGTTGTCCTTTCCCCAATCCTCCATTTGTTCTCAATTTTCTCTTCTCTCACTTTCATTCCCCGCAACCCTGTGTACTAGTGGCATGCCCGTCTTACTTGGGGTGAAATGATTTTAAAAAATTGAAAACCTAGTCTTCATCTGCTGCTTGAACAGCCAGCATTGGGATTTGCGTCCGGATGGGGAAGGGATAGTTAAAAATTCAAATTTTAAAGTAACTGAAAAAAAATTAGTGATTTTAAATCTTTTTAATTTATATTGAGATTAAAGTAACACAAAAATTTTTGAATTTTTTTTCTTTTTTTTAAATCAGTTTAAAATATCATCAAAACTTTGTGAATTGAGGAAATCAATTTTATTTCTTCAAAATGCCAAGGAATTGGAGTTAAAGTGAGCGGTTTCGTGGCGTGAAGTTTTTAAGTTTCGTAGAGTCTGTGAATTGAAGAACTCAGTTTTGAATTGAAATTTTGGCACAAATCGGTCTTTGGTCCGAAATTGGATTATAGCCCGAATCAGAGTTAAAGTGATGTTTTGAAGGGAACTGAGTTGAGGAATTCAAAGTTATTTCTTCAAACTTACCATCGTTGTTTTCTAAGCTGGACCAGCGTTTCCTATAATTGTTGGGTGTAGGCCCAATTAATCCTAAACAGGAGCGAGCTTCAAACATCAGAGGGAGTGCCGTTATGAAGTTAGTAATTGAATCAAATATAATTGAATTTTATCTTTCGAAGAATAAATTTGTTAAACACAAACGGAAATTATTTAAGACTCAAATTCATCGATTTTCTCGAGTGATGCAAAGTCCGGAAAGTACTCAGCCATTTCGTAAAGAAAGATATGCCCATAATTCTATCTCAAAATCAATCCAGGGAATTCTAGTTCAATTATCGATCTGTTTTGTCGATGTTTAGCAATTATATTTTATTGATTTTTATAGAAATTTAAATAATCACCCCAAATCCACGGATTAAGCTCTTATTTTTTTTGTTAAATCCATATAATACTTATTTGTTCTTAACTCGTTCAAATTTGATTTTTTCCATCACTCGTCGCTGTCTCCGTCTGCGGCAGATTGCGAACTGACATGACATATTCCCTGACATTTATTATGACCTTGAGGAAGCTTAAGGACACTTGGCACAGTGGATAAAGGCGTTGGTTAGATCCAGTGATAGGAGCCAAAGATTTGTCAGGTCAAAACCTGGTTAAGGCAGTGGAGAACTTGGAGAGCTAAAACAACAGGAGATAACTGATAACTGACATCCATTAGACATGGCACGTGGAACTAGAACAGTCTATACCGGCGAGCGAAATAAAGGATTCAGTTCGACATTCCAACCATCTGAAGAAGGCCGAATCGTACAACGGTCGAAAAGTTGTAATAAATATGGCAACAAAGATGAGGACAATAGTCCGAATAATGTAAATAGTGTACATAATACCTCATCTCAGAAATATAGACAGGTACTGAAAGGCCGAAACGTTGTGATAAATATGGCAACAAAGATGAGGACAATAGTCCGAATAATGTAAATAGTGTACATAATACCTCATCTCAGAAATATATACAGATACTGAAAGGCCGAAACGTTGCAATAAATATGACGACAAAGATGAGGACAATAGTCCGAATAATGTAAATAGTGTACATAATACCTCATCTCAGAAATATAGACAGATACTGAAAGGCCGAAACGTTGTGATAAATATGGCAACAAAGATGAGGACAATAGTCCGAATAATGTAAATAGTGTACATAATACCTCATCTCAGAAATATATACAGATACTGAAAGGCCGAAACGTTGCAATAAATATGACGACAAAGATGAGGACAATAGTCCGAATAATGTAAATAGTGTACATAATACCTCATCTCAGAAATATAGACAGATACTGAAAGGCCGAAACGTTGTGATAAATATGGAAACAAAGATGAGGACAATAGTCCGAATAATGTAAATAGTGTACATAATACCTCATCTCAGAAATATAGACAGATACTGAAAGGCCGAAACGTTGTGATAAATATGGAAACAAAGATGAGGACAATAGTCCGAATAATGTAAATAGTGTACATAATACCTCATCTCAGAAATATAGACAGATACTGAAAGGCCGAAACGTTGTGATAAATATGGCAACAAAGATGAGGACAATAGTCCGAATAATGTAAATAGTGTAAATAATACCTCATCTCAGAAATATAGACAGATACTTAGGGTATTCTATTTAAATTTAGTTCGATTATCGATGTGTTTTATCGATGTTTAACAATTATGTTTTATTTATTGCTGTAGAAGTTTAAATAATCCCCCCAAATCCACGGATTAAGCTCTTATTTTTTTGTTAAATCAATATAATACTTACTTGTTCTTAACTCTTTCAAATTAATTTTATTTTTTCCATCACTCGTCGCTGTCTCCGTCTGAGACAGATTGCGAACTGACATGATATATTTCCTGCCATTTATTATGACCGTGAGGAAGCTTAAAGACATGTCACAGTGAATAAAGGCGTTGGTTAGATTCAGTGACAGGATCCAAAGAGTTGTGAGTTCAATACCTGGTTAAGGAAGTTGAGAACTTGGAGAGCTGAATCAACAGGAGATAACTGACATCCATTACGGTTGCATCAACCATTTTAACTTTCTAGCTATTTCGACTAATTTTGAATATCTGGGTCACAAGCTATAAGGGCAAAGAGTTTGCCACTCATTAGTTAGAAGCCAATGAATTATGTTATCCCATCAGCACTGTCTTGGTTTTTCTCTGTTTCTTTCTCCAGGTACCGTTACCCCCCAGAAAACAAGTTAATGAGCCCTACACTAGCAGTTTTGATGTGTTCATATAGTTTCAAAGATTGTTTCAAAGATAATTTCGGATTGTATCGAAGATTGTACGCAAAGTGGTTACATTTCTAAGAGTGGCTATTTTCACTTTATCAATTTATAATGTGTGGTGATCAAACGATTCTGGAATATCTGAAATTTTCACAAGATTTAAACTACATAAAGAAACTAGAAGAATGTCTATATGTTCACATTCCACAGTACTTCAAACAAACGGTTCGAAAGGAAGCTACGCTAAATGGAGCTGCTCGGCCCGAAGGGCAGAATCAAAGCGTAGTATCTGTTCGCAGATCGCTCGCTTGGTCGGCCTTCTGGTTGAGAGCTTCACTCGATACTTGCCTGGTGTAGGGATTCGACCCTGCGCTGGAGCCGGTCCAAGCTAGATACCCATAGCTACGACTAGCTTGGACCAGCTATGACAAGCCAAGACTAGCTATGACTATCTTATACCAGCTCTGACCAGCTTGGACAAGCTATGAACAGCCTAGACCAGCGGCCCGGGTGAAAACACTCGGGTCCCCACGTTAAAAACCGGTCTTGTATCACAACCTGACTCAGTGGTGTGTCAAGTAAATACCAGGAAGCTACGCTAAATGATGGAAAGAGCAATAACAGTTACTGGACTTGATAAACGAGTTTTCCTTGAAAAAATTATTAAGAGAAATATTTTTATATCAAAGTAGCACTGGCTGCTCGGTTAATGAATGCCTCACTGGGTGCTCCATACTTTCGACCTTATGCCACATCTAAGCTCCTGTTGGAAAATCATTATGATAAAACGGTTTATATTACTGTTTCTTTTTATTTACATTGATACACGTGTTAATTTTCGCATAGTTTTATGTTTTACAAAACTCGCCCATCAAGGCTTATTTGGTGTTTGCCTGCCATTTATTCGTTGTTCATCCCTTTGCCCTTATAGCTTGTGACCCAGATATTCAAAATTATAGTTAGAAAGCTAAAATAGTTGAAATATCCAGATGCAACCGTAAGTTCTATTCTAATAGTTCCATTTCTCGCAGTTCTCGCCTGTGGAACTCTCACACGGCTTCTTGCTTCCCAATAACCTATAAAAAAAATTACGTGCAATATCAATCTCCATCTTCTGTTTTCCTGAAACTTGTTATTTTATTGTTCTTTCTTCTCACTAATCCCTTTCTCATTTCTCTTTCACCCTCAGTAACCTCCTTTCATATATGGCAACGAATACTGGACAATCTCCTCATGGATGAAGAAGAGATTTGAAGCAACAGAAATGCTGTTCTTCAGAAGTATGCTGAGAATGCCATGGGCTGAACATGTGAGCAACGACGAAGTTTTAGACAAAATGGAAACCAAAATGACGCTTCTACTTAACATCATGAAAAAATCCGTTGAGATTTTTCGCAGACATAATGAGGTAAATGGGCTTGGAAAATTTAATACTCACATGGCAAGAAAAACATAGGAAAACAACGTGGTGGGCTTGAGTGAATGGATGACAGAGGAGAGTTTTGGGGAAAGATAGCAAAAAGACAAAATTTATTAAAAGATAGAAAGGACAGGAAATTGTGGAGAGCTATGATCGCTAACGTTCTCTAGGGACACGGCATGTAGAAGGAAAAGACCGTCTTGCATGCGGCGAAATGAATAAAAAATAAGCAATTTTATGAATTTTTGCTCCATTGATTTGGATCGTAAATTGTGATTGCGTTTGGTCTGTCGTTATTGAAGCAGGCCTCTTGAGGGTTAGGGTTCAAAGTCGATTTATTTTGCGTTATGGGAAAATTGGTTCAAAAATATTTAGACCTCATTTTATTTGATTTATTTGATTTAGATACTTTTAAAATTGATTTGAATTTAACTAATTCTATTTGATAAAATGAAACAGTTTCTGCTAAATACTTAATTTATCGTTTTTTGATCAAAGGCAGAATATCTAAGTCACTTTGAGACTGGAATTTTATAAGTCTTTTGGGAACGGTTTCTTTATTAGTTGGAAATTCCTCTCCGAATAGTCCATTAGTTATTTTTAAGCCAAGTCAAAACAACAGGCACTGACAAATCATTTGAAAAGTATACCTTGTTATTCATGATGACGGTAATCTTTGAGTATAGAATCCAGAGGTTGGCAGTGAATATTTCGAAGACAGTAGGAAAGCGTAGTTCAGGTTAGCAGTGGATATCTCGTTTCAGTAGCAGAGCGTAGTTCTTTCTTCTGTTCTGGTCATCTTTGGTTCTGACAGGTTCGCATTGGACATTCGGAGAGAGTAACCAAAATGGCCGCCGTTATATGACGGATTGAATATTTTACGCCTTCTGATTGGTTAACCTTCATTTGGGGGAACTATAAAGTGAGTCCAGTCATTTTAGTTTGCACACTAGTACATATGACAGTACACAAAAATTGTAACATACCTACAGTAGTAACGAGTGAAGATTTTGATATAGACGACCGGTAAACATTTGCGATGACCAACTGAGGACTTGTCGCATATCTACTCCGCTTCAAACGTGCTTTCATTAAGGTTCACCACAAGGGATTAATACTCTTGTATCAGGTCGGGAAAATACATTTCTGAATTCGATGGTGGCTTTATTCCTGATTGCACATTGATTTGATTTTTATTTCATATGTATAAAGACTAAAAACTCAAAAACATATATAGTTTGTTTGATAGTAAAAAAACAAATCCTCCATTTCTTTCATCTTTAAATAAATTCCAACGTCATCTGCTTATAATCCTGAGATGAGGTATTGTAATTATTTACATTGTTCGGACCGTCGTCCACATCTTTATTGCCATGTTCACGACATTTCGGCCGTTGTACGGTCCGGCATTCTTCAGGTGGTTCGAATTTGCAGTCATGGCCGTCCGACGTATCCCGTTGCTGTAAGTTAAATCTGTCTCTTTATCACCTCTCTTAGCCATTGTTTTCTAGCGTATTCACATAGATTCCTCTAGTAGTTATGTTATATTCGCTGTGTTATCCTGGTTCTCTTTCGTTCAACGAGTTATGTGAGTGCTAAATTCCCCGTGTCCGTTTTTCTTATTATATATACCACGAATTTCACTTGTCACTGACTGGTTGCCAGTATCATTTTAACATTAGTTACTATTTTACTCAAAGCTTCCACGTTGTTCACATGTTCTGTCCATGTTATTTACAAGAGTTTGCGATAGAACACCATTTCCGTCTTTTCAACTGACTTCTTCATCTGTCAGCATTCACTGCCTTTTAGGCGATTACATATTACGTAGCAGAGGAGGAGTCTTGTTCATAATATCAATACAGCGTGAAATCGACCTCTGACTTTTTACAGAGTTATCTGGACCTACTTGCAATGTGTAAGAAGCCATCTTTTTTTTTCGTTTTTTTAAAAAAACATATTCTAAAGAAAGAATTAACATTATTAATTAAAGAAAGAATTAAGTTAATAAAAGTATATATCAGTTTATTCTTCATTTTAAGATAGATAATTATTATCCTCTAATACCTGTACATGTGATTCCGAAATAAATCCCCACAAAAATGCTAAAAAGTGAAGAAAAAGTGTTTAAAAAATATTATATATGCAGATATCAATGATGTAAAAACATTATGAAACTTGAAATTTGTAAACAAAATCTAGTTCCAGATTTCTCTTGTAAAAAGTCATGGATCGATATTACAGTGTATTGATAATATGAAGAGTCACCAAGTTAGAGACGCCAAGTGAGAGTCACCAAGTAGTAGTCACAGAATGAGTGAATGTGTGAGTCGGGACACCAGTGAGAGAAAGTACTCTCCAGTCCACATTTACCTTTGTACTACGTTTCCGAGAAGATACTATTTAACCTATATCCGAGTCCGTGTTATCTTTCTATGGTTTTACACCATAACAACTGGCGACGAAGAATATTCGAACCACAAAGAGAAACATCTACCTAAAAACAAAGGTCACGCCATAACTCTAAAGAGGTCTAAAGATCCCAGTGTGTTAACCTCAAGTCTGGCGAACCAAAGAGAAATTTTCACGAAAGAAAGCTACACATAAAACTGTTGTATGTTAATATACAACTGATAAAAAAAAACCGGACACCAACCGAATAACAGGCAACGTAAACACGAAGAAAGGCACAGATGCGGACGTCGGATATATTTAGGAAGAAGGGAAAAGTATAAAAGAAATATTATCTCAATCCATTTAAAACCAACAACAACTTGAAAATACTTACTACTGAAAAATTTTAAGTAAGATTTTTTCTCCCCCCTCGTTGCTATAATCTAAAGCATTGCATTGTTCTTCGCTTCTCTTGACCACACAGGGAAAAAAGGAAGGAAGAAAGAATATATATATATATATATATATATATATATATATATATATATATATATATATATATATATATATATATATATATATATATATATATATATTACACTGTATTGATAATATGAACAGGACTTTCCTTAGAAATCGATTAAAAAATCATTATGTTCGATTAGTCTGAGGAATGTTTGTTTGAATTGATTGATGCATTTTCTAAGTCTTCTCAAACTTTTGCAGGTTATTTAAATATAGAAAGTATTTATTATAATTGGTTTTGGTTTCTTGGAGAGATAATAATTGTTTAGTTATACGAGTTTTACTAATTAACCCATAGACAGGTTAGGTATTTATACGAACATAAACAGGACTTAGAACTCGGTTCACTGATTAACAACTCCCAGTCATTATCATTACACCATCCACATACCCAACCTTACAGCATCTGATAATCCGCAGCGGTCACCCATCTATGTATTGACCAGGCTCGACGTTGCTTAACTTCGGTGTTCATGCGGGAACCAGTGTTTCAATGTAATGCGGCTGTGAGAACTTTATGCTACCCGCACATCCATGCTCATAGAAACTGGCATTACCAAGAGGTCACCCTTCTAGTTACTTACCAGGCTCGACTTTGGTTACCGTCGATGATCGAGCCGGTGTTTCAACGTGATGTGGTCGTGAGGTCGCTGAAGATTGTTGCTCAAGAACGTTCTGATGAATACTAATGTATAAAAATTGCTCCCCAAAGAGGATAAGTTTTTTTTTAAACATCTGACAAGTTTATTTACGTAGTTCACAAAATGAGTGGATGGAATAGTAGTGCTAATCGACAATGATTACTCACCGAAAAAAAAATCCCTATTTTTTTATGATTGGAACAGTATATTTATGTAGTGCTGAGGAATTTATCTATGCTATGATGCCTAATCAATCCCAGGAAAGATTTTGTATTCCTATCTTGCAACTGTGGCTATTGAAAATAAACAATGAAATAGAAAAGAAAGCTATTAATCAATATTCTTGTTGCTATGCACCAGATCAGGTTGAAACCAACAATTGGTAATACAACGGGAATCTACAAAGAAAAGTGACATTGAAATAAACTAAGTGCTTTATTGTTTGGCTTGAGCAATCAACCAACTGTCGTTGTATTATGCAAGATTACATATGAAATGGTTGAAAATAAAATCGGTCAGTATTTAATAATGCTTTTCTCTTTTTTGCTCGACGGAGTCAAATCTAGTTTTGAGCAAAGGCGTTCTTTTTCTTCTTGTTCTTCTTGTTCTTGTTCTTGTTCTTGTTGTTGTTGTTCTTCTTCTTCTTCTTCTTCTTCCTCTTCTTCTACCTTTTATGGATGATGTCCCTCATCCCATTAACGGTCATGGCTTTCCACGATTTCCTGTTCTTTGTATCACTTAGTATTGTGGGGACCTACCTACAAATGGACTCTTTCACACCTATATAATATGGCTACCAACTCTGAGTAAGGTCAGTCACCCCGTGACTGGAACAATTGTTTAAACTGTTCTTTGCTGTCGAACTCTCTGTCTTGGCTTTGAGGGACTCTGACGGGCTCGGTAAGCCCACATTAAGCCGGCCTTGTGCCACATTCGACTCGTGTGGGGCGGGTTGCTAAATATCCAGTCACCAAGTGAGGGTCACCGAGTAGTAGCCATAGAGTGAGTGAATGAATGAGTCAGGACACCAGTGAGAGAAAGTACTCTCCAGCCCAGATTTACATTTGTACTACGTTTCCGAGAAGATACTATTGAAACTATATCCGAGTCCGTGTTATCTTTCTATGGTTTTACACCATAACACTTAGTAAATTGCGCCTTTTTGCTATCCCGCCTAAACCATGTTCTTCCATCAAGTTGCACAAGCTCATTAGGCAGGCTATGCGTTGGTTTCTTCTGTCCCTCTTACTTTCAGTATGCCCTGTTAGTGTCACATTTGCGAGGCCATCTTTTCTCGTTATATACCCCAGAAATTTCAACTGTCACTTTCTGATGTTAAGCATTAATATCTTTTTGTTTTCACTCTCTCTAAAACTTTTGTCTTTGCTTACATATTCAGTCAATGACATTCTCATCATCTTCTTGTAGAACCACACTTCTGATGCTGCAAGTCTCTTCTTCATCTGTGAGGAGAATGTTCAGCAGTCAACGCCATATACGAGGACTGATATTACCTAACAGTTCAGTAATCTTTTCTTTGTTTCATCTTTTCTTTAATAAGATTTATATTCAGGCTGGCAGAAGAAAAGTAAATATCCTGCTTAATATATAAACGGAGCATTTACTTAAATATGGGTTGCCTTTAAAAATAACTTTTAAGTAATAAAATCTGTTGGTTTTTATTTGTTTGGTATGTTTTGTTTTACGGTATATCAACCTCAATGCCGAAAAATATTCATTGCTGGTAATATTTTTTTTCAACAATGTATTGCTGGTAATACTTTCTTTTTTCAAAAATATATTGCTGGTAATATGTTTTCAAAAATTTATCCCTGGTAATATTGTTTCAAAAATGTATTGCTGGTAATATTTAAAAAAATGTATTCCTGGTAATATTTTTTTTTAAAATGTATTGCTGGTAATAATTTTTTTAAAATGTATTGCTGGTAATATTGTTACAATAATGTATTGCTGGTAATATTGTTACAAAAATGTATTACTGGTAATATTTTTAAAAAAATGTAATACTGGTAATATTGTTACAAAAATGTATTGCTGGTAATATTGTTACAAAAATGTATTACTGGTAATATTTTTTTAAAAATGTATTGCTGGTAATATTGTTACAATAATGTATTGCTGGTAATATTGTTACAAAAATGTATTACTGGTAATATTTTTTTAGAAATGTATTGCTGGTAATATTGTTACAAAAATGTATTGCTGGTAATATTGTTACAAAAATGTATTACTGGTAATATTTTTTTAGAAATGTATTGCTGGTAATATTGTTACAAAAATGTATTTCTGGTAATATTGTTACAAAAATGTATTACTGGTAATATTTTTTTAGAAATGTATTGCTGGTAATATTGTTACAAAAATGTATTGCTGGTAACATTGTTACAAAAATGTATTACTGGTAATATTTTTTTAGAAATGTATTGCTGGTAATATTGTTACAAAAATGTATTGCTGGTAATATTGTTACAAAAATGTATTACTGGTAATATTTTTTCAAAAATTTATTACTGGTAATATTGTTACAAAAATGTATTACTGATAATAATTTTTTCCTTCAAAGATTTATTGTTGGTGATAATTTTTTACAAAAAGTATTTATGGTATTAAAACCTATTTTTACACGTCACAGTGTTTGACCCCAGTTTGGATGTTAACTATTTGTCCATAGCTGGGACCCTAACAGGTGCTACCACCCCGGGTCAGGATGGACCTGGGAACACAACCAATTAAGAGGTGGGTCCACGCTCTTCAAAACCTCTTTGTCACAGTCCTTGCTGTCGGACGTAGTCTATCGTCAAAAAGAAAATATGTCGAATTAATAAATAAAATATCCATAATTTGTTTAGAAATTGCTTTGCTTACGTTATGAAACTGAGCAGATATATATTTGGAGAATTTGCGAAAGATTTGCATTTAAAGGCACTTTTCAAGTTTGCTTGATCATCGACGCACTTCGTGCTCGGGAGGTTTAACTCTTTTGGCTTAACCACCGCTTTACCGTTGTCAGAGAAAAATGACGTAACGCCCAGCTACCGGTTGAACGGTGGGTAAACACTTGTAACTATTTTCATATCTACCGTGAACAATTGCATAATTATATGCGAATTTTGACTTAAAATTGTTCAGGAACGCAGTGCTCAAAGGGTTTTGTTACCTTCCGAATCGTTACAAACCGTTAGAATACCGAATTATTAGCTTTAGGCCGTCCTGTGCTGTTGGACACATTGGGCAACAAGATCTCTCCAGTGTCTTTGATCAGATTTGATCATGCCAATTATTTGTGAATTTTGACTCAGGAACTCAGACAGAATGCTTAAAATTGTTCAAGAATGCAGTGCTCAAAGGGTTAAGTTAGCTGCCGAATCGTTGCAAACGGTTAGAATATCGAATTATTAGCTTTAGGCCATCCTGTGCTGTTGAGCACATTCGGAATGAAAATGGCGTTTCGAAAGAACCGGCGTTGCTTTCAAAATAGCAATAAATCATATGCTCAGTGTCTCCCTCAGTCGAGAGAGACAATTGTCTACGGTTCTTTGGCTGACGAGATACTTAAGCCCTATCGTCCTAAACATCGACAAAATGCACGGAACACATGAAAAAATCCATTTGTTGGAATAACTGATCCTGTCATCTGAGAAATGACGGCTTTCCGACAGAAGTCGTCAAAATAATAATAAAACAAAGTAAATGAAACCACAAAAATTATTAAGTTTTCTATTCTTTAACGAAAATATCGTTAAGTAGGATATGTTACAAGATAATAATTAAACAGATAGATATCTGCCAAATGCAATTCACTTATCATATAACATCGGTTTAAAATAGCTATATATCCATCTCATTTGCTTTTTTACTTTTTTTGAGCATCGTTTGTTTATATCCGTATATCGTTATACCGTAGCAAGAAAGAATAAAATACATTCGGCTGACAAAAACTTGAACCGTCCAGCTAGACAAGAAAATCTGGCTCAAAATTTTATACATCAAGTTGTAAAAAATTTGGGAACTTACAATTCCCCAAATCCTAGCTGTATAGGTTCATTGAACTTGCCATAATCTATTTTGAACTTATATTTTGGCAAATGGATCCGAAAATTCTTAATTGGTGCATAGTTTAAGAGTTCTATGACTCATCGCTGAGATTAGTGGAAACCAGAAAAAGACATATGTATTATCAATTTAGACAGAACTTACCTTGCTTCCAGAGTTTAACCTGAAAACTTTTTTTTTTTTACTTCTAACAAGTATCTTATTTCAAACTTTCGATATAGTGACGAAGATAACATCAGTTACCCAGATACTGTGGCTGGTCGGAAGGGGCTCAGTGTATCGCCGATTTTAATAACCTCTACCATACCTATTTATCACCCGATTGATGTTTTTCAAGGGCAGGAAGACCTTTTGGGCTTTGTTTGATGTTTTCCTATTCTTGCTGACTAGGAAGGAGACCCGATAGAATTTCATGCTTCAAGGTCCCAAAAATGTTGGTCTGCCACTGTTCTTTGCAATGTATATTTCGTTTATGGATTTCAAATGCAGGAACTGACAGCAGGCAGGACTCGGAAGAAGAATTACGGCATTAGAGATGAAATGCCACAGGAAGTTCTTACAAATCTCATACCCGGAACAAGAAACAATCGAAGAGACCCATATGAAGACAGACTAAAAATGAGGGAAAGAACTTTCATTTTCCAACGTTATGCAGACCATCCGATTGGTGGGACTGGGAGCAGCAGCAAATCAGAGATGGTTCCAAGCTCGTCAAAAGCACCAAGCTCTTAAGAGGGAACAACAGCAAATAAGACGTGGTTCCAAGCTCGTCAAAACCTTCAATCTCTAGATCGGGAACAACAGCAGATAAGAGGAGGTTCCAAGTTCGTCAAAATCTCCAATCTTTTGATCGGGAACAACAGCAGATAAGAGGAGGTTGCAAGTTCGTCAAAACCTCCAATCTCTTGATCGGAGACAATAGCAAATAAGAGGTGGTACCAAGCTCGTCAAAACATCCAATCTCTTGATCGGGAACAACAGCAAATAAGAGATGGTTCCAAGCTTGTCAAAACCTTCAATCTCTTGATCGGAAGCATTGCTGCCGGATGTAGTTTTTAAAATGATAATCAGATATATAAGCACATACGATACATTAAAAAGAAACTAAGTTATTTTTTTAATTGAATCACATAAGCAAAGCAGTAAAACCACCAAAGGTTTACTTGGTGTGGAAGAATTAAAATAACAGAAAAATTACTAAGAAGTGCGAACAATTGAAGAGAAATCAAAAAGACAGTAGATAACTATTGACATTGCATTTGAATTTTTGAAGATTAAAGTTTACTGAAAGCATGGAACGGGAAGAGAGTTCCACAAGTGGGAACTGCAAGAAAAGAAACTGTTAGCATAGAACTTAAGCTTATATCTTATCGATTCAACTGTAAATTGTTGAGACCTTGTCACTCCAGTACATCACTTAAATTCATAAAGTCTAAGCACCATAAAATCAAAGTCCATCAGCACAATTACCATGAAAGTATTTATAGAAAAGGCAGAGAAGCTATACTATTTACATTGTTCGGACTATCGTCCTCATCTTTGTTGCCATATTTATCACAACGTTTCGACAGTTTGTACGCTCCCGCCTTCCTCAGGTAGTTGGAATGTCGAACTGAACCCTTTATTTCGCTCGCTGGAGTAGACTTTTCTAGTTCCACGTTCCATGTCTAATGAATGTCAGTTATCAGTTATCTTCTGTTAATTCCCCTCTCCAAGTTCTCCACCGCCTTAACCAGGTATTGAACTCACACTCTCTGGGTCCTGCCACTGAATCTAACTAACGCCTTTATTTGTGAGTGTGGATTTAATACCTGGTCCAGGCGGTGGAGAACTTGGAGAGGGAAATTAACAGGAGATAACTGATAATTTACATTCATTAGTCATGGCACGTGGAACTAGAACAGTTTACCCAAACGAGCGAAATAAAGAGTTCAGTTTGACATTCCAACCACCTGAAGAAGGTAGGAGCGTACAACGGCCAAAACTTTGTGATAAATATGGCAACAAAGATGAGGACGATATTCCGTATAATGTAAATAGTGTACATAATACCTCATCGCAGAAATATAGACAGATACTACTGAGAAGGTATATTACGGTGCGGGGAAAGTGACTGAATTCGAGAAGCTAGGTCTGGGCGAATGATATTACTGATTTTCTGGGATTATATCAAGAATCTCTAAATATATCGCAGGACCACCAGGCCATATTTCATCTAGGTAATTTCCAACTGTATATTGCTGAGACCTTTTCGCCAGATTATTATTGCGTTTAAATTCATAGATTCTAGTCACCATAGCTAAGCGCTCAGTTAATGAGAACAAAAAGAACACCCTAGTGAATTGCAAAAGGGATTTCTTAAGAAATGGTTTTAGGTTGGTACCGATCCTTGCTTAGATTTGCGATGCATTTCAAAGAGCCCCTTGTCTTTCTCAGTATGGTAGCATATGCGATCGAAAAAAAGCCGGTTAGAAATCACTCTACTCTAGGCGGTTAAATCCTGAGCGTAGACCTTGGAATATGAATAATAATAAGAATCGATTCGGCTTTTAGTTTTTGGTCTAAATCCGCAAAAATAAGAAAAATATTTCCACGTCGTCATAAAGATTACGATTTTTTAATTAGTATGGAAAGTAGTGGATTTTTTTTCCACTGATGAATTTCTTTCAAGATTACGGCAGCTGCTATATGAGGTTTTTTTTTTCCAAGACTCCTTTCTTTCCAAGACTTATCTGTCCTCTGTTGACCCCATGAATTTAGTTTATTAACAATATATGAAGTTATGGGAGAATAGGATATATAAATTTCTATGAATAAAGACAAAAGGAAAACTTATCTTAGCCGACGGGTTTCGTCCACTAAGAGACTTTATCATAGCAAATGCAAGGATTTTATTTTGTTACAAGCATTTATATACAAGAACACAAATGTTATTGCTTTTAACTGAATGTATGGATTCTTTATGTATGTATCTAGAGTTATAGGAATGTTTTATTTTATAAACTCGATCAGCATATTGTGTACGTGTTCATAGCTGAAATTATTGAGTGTTGGCTTCCATTGAAAGTTAAAAATAAAATAAAATCATTCTTGATAACCGCTCGGACAGAGAAAACATTCGGACAATTTATACATAATTTATGTCCAGAAAAGAAACATGTATATGAACACAAGAAAATTCACTAAAAAACTTAACCACAGTAACATGTTAGATTTTTTTAACAAAACATGCATAAAGGAATATACATAAAAATTATATATATCAGAGTCTTTTTCTCTATGGATTTTGTTAACTTGTGAGGCGCATTGTTTATCCCTGATATATATATATATATATATATATATATATATATATATATACGAAGGTCATTCAATAAATGAGTTGAATTTTTCGGTAGAAGGACTTCTAATACAGATAGAAGCTTACCCTTTATTTATTTATTATTGTTTTACTTCTTTTTCACATGGATTTAATTTCTTTTGCAGATTAAAAAAAAAACTTTGAGAGTTTTGGCGATTAACAAAGATGGCCGACCAAGAAGCATGCTCCAGGATTGAACAGCGGTCAGTTATCAAGTTTTTGGTTGCTGAAGGGTGCAAACCAGTTGAAATTCATAGGAGAATGTCAACTGTGTATGGTGCCACATGTTTCAGCTAAAAAATGTCTACAAGTGAGTTAAATTGTTTAAAGAAGGACGGAACAGTATTGAGGGTGAAGACAGGCCTGGGAGGCCTACAGAAATGAGGTCTCCTGAGGTGATCGAATCAGTCAATGACCTCATTCAGTCTGACAGAAGGGTGACAGTGGATGACATTGCAAGGACTTTGAGCTTATCTGTTGGGACAAATGCAGGGGTCATCAGTCAGAAGGGATCATCTTGCATCATGACAACGCAAGGCCTCACACAGCAGCCCAAACGGTGCAGACCATCAACGAGCTGGGCTGGGAACTGCTCCCTCATCCCCCTTACAGCCCAGACCTTGTCCCTTCAGACTTTCACCTGTTTGGTCCCTTGAAAGCGTTCACGAGAGGCACGAAGTTTAAAAGTGACGATGAAGTCAAAAGTGTTGTGAACGACTGACTGAGACATCAGTTCAAAGATTTTTACGCTGAGAGAATACGGAACCTTGTGCACAGATGGGAAAATTGTGTAACAGTGCTGGGAGACTACGTTGAAAAATTTTTTAAAAAAGTAAGCTTCTATCTGTAATAGAAACCCTTATACCGAAAAATTCACCTTATTTATTGAATGACCCTCGTATATATATATATATATATATATATATATATATATATATATATATATATGTATCTATCTATCTATCTATATATATATATATATATATGTATCTATCTATCTCTCTCTCTCTCTCTCTATATATATATATATATATATGTAGCTATCAAAATGGAAAATGGTAGTATATATATGGCCCTCGCATCTCAAGTAGCGGTTGTTAGATAATTGGTCGGGCCATTCGCTAGTGAGTTTGTTTTTTACTATGATTTCCATTATCTTTATTTCAGTCTTGTGTCAGGAGCAGTCTCTATTTTTTATATATAGATAAGTGCGTGTGTGTGATTGTATGTGCGCGCACGTGTCTGTGAGCGCGTGTGTGTATGCACGGTAGAACCTCATCTGTAATAGTGTTTCCAAGTAAGTCTTCATCACATGATGACTTGAGATAAAGCACAATATCGAGGCTGCAGCTTTATTAACGCTAACCAACCCGAGGCGTAAAAGCATCGTCTCACAGTTCCACTACAGTCCAACGCCTATAGAGAGTGATGCAGACGTAATGACGAAATTAGTAATATTAGAAAGTAACAAACATTATTATAGAATTGTTAACTGGATTTTTCTCTTCATTTCAGACAAACCTTCGGGGTTATGCAAAGAAGTGAGCTGTTCTGCAAAGAATGAAAAGGGTATTAAACGCACTGAAGCAAATGGTCAGGATTTAGAGCCAATCCTGTAAAGAATTTTCTGTTTTTCAGTTCAGTTTTATGAAATATTATTTCCTTTATAAGTGGACTGAGGATTGTATATGGAGAGATAAATATTTGAATATATTCATGATAGAAATTATAACCGAAATGGATTTTAGCGATTGTCTTTACTAATTATTATTATTATTATTATTATTATTATTATTATTATTATTAATATATATATACATATATACATATATATATATATATATATATATATATATATATATATATTAAGACATTTTTATGTTTATACATTCTTTTTATAGATACAAATATTTAAGTAAATAAACAGTATTAGTAATATTTACCGGCCTGAATATCCGAGAAATTTTCATAGAAAATATTCGTCCTCCGACAGGAATCGAACCTGTATCCTATATGGAACTGTCACATAGTCTGACGTGCCTTAACCGTTTCGGCCACAGGGGAGCGTTCGGTTAGCAAGGTCGAATTTACTACCTTTAGATTTGCTAATCGAACGCTCCTCTGTGGCCGAAACGGTTAAGGCACGTCAGGCTATATGACTATTCCGTATAGGATACAGGTTCGATTCCTGTCGGAGGGCGAATATTTTCTATGAAAATTTCTCATACATTCAGACCGGTAAATGTTATTTAATACTGTTTATTATAAACAGAGCATTTACTTAAATACTTGTATCTATAAAAAGAATGTTAAACATAAAAATGTCTTTAAATAATTGTCGGACTTTGTCCATTTAATAATGTGAGACGTCATATATATATATATATATATATATATATATATATATATATATATGTATGTATATATATATATATATAAAAACATAAAAAACAATTGTCGGACTTTTTCCATTTCATAATGTGTGACGTCATATATATATATATATATATATATATACATAAAAAACAATTGTCGGACTTTGTCCATTTCATAATGTGTGACGTCATTTGTTTACATTTGGATACGCATCGAGCAGATATGAATGTGCGAGAGAAAACCATGGAGAATTGTAGTTTAAAAACAGTAAAATCGACCTTGCTAGCCGAACCGCCCCTCTGTGACTCAATCGGTAAAGCACGTCAGGCTATATGACGGTTCCGTATAGGATACAGTTTGGATTCCTGTCGGAGGACGCATATTTTCTATGACAATTTCTCGGACATTCAGGCCGCTAAATGCCGTTAATACTGTTTATTATAAACATATCATTTACTTAAAATCCTTGAACATAGACTCAAAACGTTTGTATCTATCTTCAGAAACTTGAATATAGTCCATCATAATACTTCCCCTATCCCTTGTGTCTCTCAATAAGCTTCGTCCTTCTGCCACCCCCGCAACCTACCCTCTGTTATCCACTTGCTTAATCTCGCCAGGTATGTCATGCGTTGTTTTCCCTTCTATCTCTTTCCCTCTATTCAACTTGTGAGTATCAGATTTTCAAGGCCCTCCTTTCTCGTTACGTGTTCCATAAATTTCATCTGCCTCTTCCTGATTTTAAGTATAAGCTTTCTCCCTGTTTGCAACCTCTCCAAAACCTCATCGTTGCTCACATGTTCAGTCCATGGTATCCTTAGCATCCTTCTGTAGATCCATACCTCCTGTCAACCACTTGCTTAATCCCGCTAGTAATGTCACGCGTTGCCTTCCCTTGTCTGTCTTTCCCTCTATTCAACCTGTGAGTATCAGATTCTCCAAGCCCCCTTTCTCATTACGTGTCTCAGAAGTTTCATCTACCTCTTCCTGATGTTAAGTGTAAGCTTTCTTCCTGCTTGAATCCTTACCAAAACCTCGTCGTTGCTCACATGCTCGGTGTATGATATCGTTAGAAATTAAACATAGAATAGGCTGTGCCAGAGGTAGTTTCACCCAATAATGTGAATTGCTACGAAAACCAAACATCAATCTGAAAACTCAACTTATGTTCTTAAATAGCCTTGTCAGGTCAAGACTTTCATGTGGATGACACTAAACTAATTCAGAAACATCTAAAATGTCAGCTGTATACAACCGCTTTCCTAAGATCAATGGTTAGAAATAGCTTTGGGCGAGTAAAACGTGAGAGTCTTGGCAAGAATCATCCTTGCTTTTTGCACTGAAGTAACAGCCCTACATGCTAGCCACCAGTCTGCCACTGGGCGGCATGCCACTAGCGTTTACCGCCGGTGGCCCGCTGTCGGACCGTCAGCGTGTTGGTCTCGGTAATGTTACCACCGGTGGCCCTGGCGCCTTGCGTGTAGGAAGAATCACAAAGAAAGATGTCTACCAAATAACAAACCTGAAAACTCGAGCCATGGCTTAAATAGCCCCGTCCGATCATCGCTCCCATACTGATGTCTTGTATGGCGCCATACCTGTTCTGAAATATTTGAGATTTGAGGACTTTTTAACAGCAGCAACAACCAAGATGGGGAGCCCATGTAACCGGCATAATCAAGTTGTGACATTCTATACTACCTCAAATAAATGTTTAGGTAGGAAGCACACATCAATACTGGAAAGAGCTATAATAGCTAGTGGACTTGAAAAAATATTTCCTTGACAAATTATTTTAAGAGATTTTTTTTTTAGAAATTTTAACCGAAAGCAGTACTGGCTACTCGGTCAATAAATACCAAAAGTTTCCTTATAAGGAAACGGCTAATATCCCCATTACCATTAGTGCGACGTAAACGCAGCAGACTAGACCGGAACTTGAATACAGCACACCGGTTCCATTTCTGCACCTCATAGCCGTTATACTGCTCGCGTATCGGAAAGAAGCGAATATTAAGAAGAAAACATTGGAGAATAAGAAATTCCAGATCGATTAAAAGTAAATATCTCACCTTTTTTTTTCGTGCAAACTGTCGTTTATTCCAACGTTTTCGCGAAATACGCCAAATAACAATGTTTATTCGTCATTTTATTCGACTTTCATTCTGCTATAGAGTCGTGTATCCGGCTTCAGATTCATTTCTTGCTGTCCGCCAAAGCTTCAATTTGTTTAAGCCAGCTTTTAAGTATTTGGACAGTCCTGGTATCCAATCATCATTCTGTGTACCCAGCCTGCCTTGCCAGTGAATGTAACACTCAAGGGCGATCGTTTCATCTAGACTTCGGTGATATTATACTGCAAAGAAAGATAATAAACATGGCCGCCGCCGATGATTTAGCTGATACGTCTCATGATAGCAGCCTCGATTTCATTTACAAGTCCGGCGACGATGCAAAGAAGCCATTTCTACGAAATAGTACAATGCCAATAATGATAATGCCATTAGCGATTATAATTGAAAATATCCGATACAGAAACGCGGACTTTGGGAAATTAAATATTTCATGCTGATAGAAATACAAGTGTTGTTTATTAGAAATCTTTAACTCTGTCAGTATAATAGCATCGTAGATTGTCTGTATGAATTTCTGGCATGAGGGGTGTTTTTTAATCAATTCCCCGCAAGCAAGACGATAATGCCATTTCACTCTCAGTACTCCCTGCTGAGAGTGAAAGAGAATCAAAAAACTTTAGAAGGAATCGGATACCTAGTCATAAACAGGAAAAAAGGAATAGACCGCTACTCCTGTTTAAAAGATCGGGGAGGATTGTGGACCGAACATTAGGCGAATCTATCTACTACAATCGAGGGGGAAATATTCCTAGCTGGGATAAGAATGATATTAAAGAGAAAGTCGGTATCCTCTGTCAAGTGTTATGTGAAATTGGGCTCAAGATATACGTTTCCAAAAATGGAATGGAATCAGTGATGGCACCGAAAGTGAAGCCAACATAGATATTTGGGATCTGGAATTAGTAAATACTGAACACTTTAGATACCTAAGTTTATGGATCAGATGTAACGCATAGTATATAAGTGATCAGGATTTTCCATAAATCCCTTTGTCTGTTATCTGTGAATTCTCATACCTTCTTAGGAAGGATAGTGAAGTCGGTTCCCGTTGGTCGCTCGACAGATTTGAATTGAGTGCTATTTTTCTCTCGTCACGTTTTAAGCAGTTAAGACTCTCCAAATATTGTGTCGTGGTTTCCGCGTTAGCTGCTCGACAGCTTTGAATTATGAGCAGTTTCTTACTTTTCAGAGGGTAGGCGACTATGGATCCTTTCAGATTCCTTGGGAAAGATAATGAAGTGGTTTCCGTTGCATGTTACAGACCTGTGAATTCATAACTGACGGTCTCCTTTCACGATATTAAGGACAATTCCTCTCAACGGTTTCTACTTCTTCATCTATGTGCTGGGTCCCTTCAGGGGGTTGACGATGATCGCTCTCCTCAAGTGTTGCTCAATAAATGTCTTTATTTATCTATCTTAAAACTTATTTAATCATATATCTACAGAGAAGTTCGTTGGTTATGCACTGTTGTCCTATGTCCCTCTTGTCTTCAATCTGCTCTGTGTGTATCATATTTTCCAAGCCGTCTTTCCTCATTTTCTAGAAATTTCAACTGTCTTTTGCTGATATTAATTGTTGTATACCTCCTTCTTCTGGGGAGGTCTTGGCCACTGCGCCAAATCAGCAAAATATTGTATACTCTTCCTTGGTGGAAGGGTCTTGAGGCGATCACAATAAAGATGTCTTCCTCTCTTTCTTCTCTCGCTTTTCTTTCTTCTCTCGGTCGGGTGATCTAACCAGTTGGTTTGTTCAAATATAAAATGAGAACTTCAACGAAAGGCATTTTTAAACCTATTTATTTTATTAGACACGTCGACGTGTACATTTTTAACTAGTCAGTGGAGTCGCTTTATCGACCCCATTGTGAAGGAAGTTACCCGAGACATGAAATAACAACGTGTATGACGTGTAAAAACTTAACTCCTTGAAATCACTTTCTATCTCTAACATTCCAATCAAAATCCACATCCCTATTTTGTCTACCATCTGATTTTAAGGTCAGCCTCAGACGGTTGAGCCAAATACACTGCCACTAAAAAAAAAATAATAGTCTGAAACTATTATTCAACATAAGTAAATATGTCCTTTTTGTTTCCATATTCTCTAAAACCCAAATGTTGTTCACATGTTTAGTGCACGGTATTCTCAGCATCCTTCTGTAGAACGATATTTCTCTTACTTCAAGTCTCTTCTTCATCTGTGAGATGATTTTACAGCATTCACTACCATATAGGAGGACTGATATTACATAATATTTCAGTACACTTTTCTTGGTTTCTAACTATATTTTCATATTTCTTAATACTTTGCTTAGCTTTTGAAAGCCATTTTTGATATCCCCAATACGCCTTCGGATTTTTGTGTTGTCTGTTGAAACACTTCCAAGTTATTGAAATTGTTGTACTTGTTTTTATTTCGGTATCTTCAATTGGTAATTAGATTTCTTTATCATCTGTGATTTTCTATCCATTCTGGATAAAGATAGTGCAATTTTTCCATTTTGACACCGTTTTGAAACTTCTAGGTTTTCCATCCGCTGGCATGTGAACCTAGTTGCCCTTAAATATGTTTGAAATGCGATGCCCTTTTAGGAAATAAACGATCGTGGCTCCTTGGAGATAATACGCTTAAATCATGTCTGGATTATCTTCACATCTTAAACTGGTTGACATCCTAGGCTCGAGTGACCGGCTGAGCAGTGAGTTCGATCTTAACTAGGTGTTCAATCTAAATGAGAGCCCTAAATAATTTAACAACGGTTAACATAAAATCAACCGACCTAAACTACGCACTTGTTATGGCTTGAATGTTTTCAAACCTCGTATCGAGTAAAGTATTCGTCAGTATACTAAGAAAACATTAAATAAGCATTACTAATAAAAAAAAACAAAAAACAGTGAGGTATCCCGAGTCATGGAGAACAGAACGAGATCCTCCCTGAAGGTTATCCAGATTGAAAGACATCTGAAGAAGGCCGAATGGCTCATCGTCTGAAACGCTGTGATAATAACTGCCAAAACTATTCCGAGTGTAAATAATGTATTCTTTTGAACAGGAGTAGAGGTTTATCCATTGTTTTCTGTTTAGGATTGGGTTTCTAGTTCCTTCGATCGCTATACTCTATGCTACTTCTAATGTGTCCGTCTTAACCTTGAAATTTGGTTAAGATCCACTCAGCAGAGCTACAGTAGAAACCACAGACCGGCTCTTTGGCTATCCACACTCATGTATAAGCCTGTTTGGTTAAGTTCCACTCAGCAGAGCTACAGTAGAAACCACAGACCGGCTCTTTGGCTGTTGAAGAAACACAAATGTACCGGAGTTGGATTCTCTCGCCGCCCTAGCAGACGGCTGCATGGAAACAAAGAGCGGGTTATTAAAGATCTAAACAAAGCGCCTATCCACACTCATGTATAAGCCTGTTTGGTTAAGATCCACTCAGCAGAGCTGCATTTGAAACCACAGATCGGCTCTTTGGCTGTTGAAGAAACACAAATATACCGGAGGTGGATTCTCTAGCCGCCCTAGCAGACGGCTGCATGGAAACAAAGAGCGGGTCATTATCATCACGCCATATCATTCCTTGCTTCTGGAACCATGTAACTAAATATAACCTATCAGATATTACGAAAGAAATAAAATTAAAAAAGAAGTCAATAAGAAATTTGTGGCGTATGTTTTTTTCGATTCCACGATATTTTATTTTATTTTTTAGAATTATTGCTTTTTTCTGCATTCATTTCGAATTGAAAATTATGAGACACATGAAAAATTTCATATGTCATGCAACCACCTGTTGAATTCACACTGGGATATATTTACGGAATTAAACATAATGTGACATCCAGAACTCGGTTTAGAAAAGTATAAATCCAGTTTTCCTGGAAGGAATGGTTAAAGAACTTTTAAATATTTGAACATCAATTTGGCCGATTATTTAGAACGTTAGAATTTTGGTTTTGAATCTTGACAAGGTCAAAGCGGGGATTTATAGATCTCTTTTTCTCTTACCATTGTTCACCCAATGATATACTCAAGAGCCACTCAAGGTAGAGTAACATTAAACAAGGCTGTTGTAAGGACACGCACGAAGAGATAAACATGAAGATAAATAGGAGAGATATAGTTTGGTATGCCGTAAAATCTACAAAGAAGCCAAAATATTCGTTCCTTCCAACCATCTCTGCCAGACATCGTTGTCGACAGGTCCTCCAGATGGCATCCAAGTTGATCAATGTAGGTGTGATGGGGTCTTCCAACCAATCTTTTGCCGAGCAATGGGTTCCATGGCAGAGTGTCAATCACAAGTTCTGACTTACTTTTCCAGGAGTGGCCACCTAGCCGAAGCATTCTCCCTCTTAGCGAAACTGAGATAAGAGAAAGATGTCCACACAGGCGTTTCTTTGTTGGATATTTCTTCCAGCTGATATTCAATGCAATACGTAACATCCTTGTGTATGTTCCGTCAAGTGATACTTCTTGGTGCTTCGTCAGTGTGTGAGCCGTAGAGCAAGACAGATTCTACTGTGGCCTTAAAGAAGTCCCTCTTAAAGATTGTCAGAGAGGGAGGACTTCCCGACAGATAGATAGACGTACTTCATATTTAATGGGTACACACATCTGAGGAGACATTATGATTAATTTATGCCTATCAGCTTATATACCGAAAGTCTTATTAAATAAACTGAGTTCATAGGTATTAATCGAAGTTCAATTCCCTTTTTAATCTGAGATATATAGCAACGGAAACAACTGCTCGTCTGAAGTTATTATGCAATTCAAATAAACCTCAATAACTGCACCAATATTTGTCAAATTTAAACGTGTCCATTTCTACCTTTATTAAAATACTTAATTCAATTTTATGACATTTTAATGCTTAGTTTTTTTGGGTTTTTTTTAGATATATGGAAAATGAACCTAGTGTATGCAGATTGAACTAATATTAGCTTAAGATCCCTGAAATCTAATTCCTCCCGGGTAAGACGTTAAACTACGTCTAGCAGCAAGGCCTCTGATCAGGAGGTTTTGAGGAGCGCGGAACCACCTCTTAATTGCTGGTGTTCCCAGGTCCAACCTGACCCAGGGTGGTAGCACCTGTTAGGCTCCCAGCTATGGGAAATAGTTGACTATTACCAGCAATACATTTTTGAACAAAATTATTACCAGCAATACAATTTTGAAGGAAATATATTACCAGAAACAAATTTTTGACAAAACAAAATATTACCAGCAATAAAAAATTTTGTCGGCATTAAATAACCCATTGAGGTTGATATGCCGTTAAACAAAATAAACCAAACAACCCTAAACCAAAGAATACATATTCTATTCATACGAATCTATCCTAAAAATTTTGTCGGTATTTAATAACCCATTGAGGTTAAACAAAATAAACCAAACCAAACCTGAAATCTAATAAAAACTATTTTTCTTTTTTTCCATACTATATGTTGAAACATGGGTAAAAGGAAGGGTCTAACAACTGCTGAAAAACAGAAAATGTCAAAGTTATTGACGAATTGAAGATATGAAAGGATCTTTACAGAGATAATCGAACGATAAAGAAGACTGTTGAAAATATAAGTTGGGAATTCGAAGCAAAGGAAAAGGCTTTAAGAACTTGCTTACTCGAGATGAGCGAGTCATAGCGAAACAATCACTTTTGCCCAGCGGTCAGATCTTTGAAAAGGCTGGAACTGAGTGAGTCAAGAAAGAAAAAAGGTGTAGAATACTTTGTATATTGAGATATGTAAAAAAAAAATAACTCCTAGGCCACCTCCTCTCACTAAAGCGAATATTTTAAAGCGTCAAAATTGGTCTAAGAAATGCATGAAAATTGAATTTTCTAAAATAATTTTCATGGACGAATCTCGAGGGATATGGACCTGATGGATGGTACAAAGGGTGATTTTTTTCCAATTTAGACGTACCTGTAGCTAAAAGAACGCAACCATGAAGCGGTAGTGTTATGATATGTGCTGGAATTATCTATCAAAGTCGATGAAGCATTTAAACAGAACAGTGCAAACTATTGCAGTTTTATAAACAAGATTTCTTTGCATGGTACAAATCTCAGTCTCGCGGTTTCAAAATGCGTATTTATGCACGATAATTGCTCGTTCTCAGGTACCTAAGTTTACCCGAGATCTATTTGAGCATACAAGATTTATGGAGAAAATATAATAGGATGACCACCATCAAGTTCTGATCTGATCTGAATCCGATTGGAAATATATGGTCAATTGTTAGGACGAAATTATATGGAGGTAGAAAACAATATGACAACAAAGCAGACCTATGGGAAGCCGTTAAAACTACCATGTCGGAAATTGAACAGATTGTAAAAGATATTAAGAAAGTCAATGGATAATAGATTACTGGCTGTTATAAAGAAGACTAACTATATTAAAATGTAAAGGATTCAAAGACTTATCATATGTTGTTATTTGTTCTATTAAGGGAGTTAAGCAATTTTTGATGATTTTGTTACCTTTTTATTGAAGTAAAATGTGATTGTTTTGGTTTTCCCTAATAACTTCGGGCGGCAGTTTTTTTAGAATACCTCATAACTCCAATACAACATTGATACTACCTAAAGTTTTAACTCGGGATTTGTTTTGATATCTAAATTATTTTCACACCAAATTTGAATTATTAAACTTATATGATTTGCTTAATAACATCCGACAGGGTGCATTATATATATATATATATATATATATATATGTAATTTATTAAAAAATTATAACATGAACATGTTATATATAACATCACTAAATCACTACAAAAATAGCCATTTTGTTCCAACACTTCTGGTATCTTCTTAAGTGAATTCAACACCATCACTTGGAAGATACCAGATGTGTTGGAGCAAAATGGCGGCTATTTTTGTAGTGTTGTTATAACATTTTTATGTTTATTATTTTTGAATAAGTAATATTTGCTCTACTCTGTATTGAGCACTCTTTTAAGAATAGCGTTTTTGGTTATTGGAATTTTATTACGCTTACACCAATCCTATACTTTGGTATATATATATATATATATATATATATATATATATATATATATATATATATATATATATACATATATTTAGTTTACGAAAAACTAGGTAATCCGTATGGGTATACCCAATGAGGATAAAATCCAGAGAGCTCAATGTAAATCAGAGCTAATAATTTAAATAAAAACAAATTACTTTAAGGTTCCATATAATAAATTATTTCACCACAGCCCTTTTAAAGGACAGTGGATCATCAGATTTATTTCCAAATGTTGAAATGAAAAAATGAAAATAAATTTACACTGTGAAAAAATGAAAATAAATTTACACAGTGTAAATTTATTTTCATTTTTCATTTCGACATTTGGGAAATAAATCTGATGATGCACTGTCCTTTAAAAGGGCTGTGGTGAAATAATTTATTATATGGAACCTTAAAGTAATCTGTTTTTATTTAAATATATATATATATATATATATATATATATATATAATCTGTTTTTATTTAAATATATATATATATATATATATATCAAGCTTGACGATTGCGTCTAGCATGAAACGTTGACTCCAATATTCAATTTCATATATATATATATATATATATATATATATTTGTAGTCATCCACATACAACCCTGTTTCGATGTACCACAGCTCGTCAATGTGTCTAGACATCCTATTGCTTCAGGCCGGGATCGAAACCCGACCCATTTGGCATCAATCAGATATACTAATTAAGCAATCGGTGCACGTCAGCGGGAAATTTTAACGTATTATATACGGATGTATACAAACGCCTGCAGCCAGAAGGCTCAATTCATTAATGAAGAGATTCTTTTTTGACATATATATTTTATTTATATCTGAACTGTTCCATGCAAAATTCAGCACCAAACAACGCAATACAGGTTGGCATGTCGTAAAATCCACGAGTCAATCAACATATTTTAATGCGTGTTTGGAGGGATTTCAAAAACATTTAGAATTCGTTTTTTTAAAGAAATTTACTGGAATATCTTTACTGAAAATTAGAGTTATAATTAGATATAAAATCATTTTTTTCTAAATTTAGCAACTTGTTTATTACGCACACGTGATCTAATCCAGCGAAAGCTAAGTTAAAACATTGGAAACTCATCTTAAAAGAAATGCACCTTGTGGAATAGCAATTAAGAGGGGTAATACAGGGTGACCCCAAAAAACCGGAAACTTTTTAACAATCCATTAAAACCAAGAGTGATGGAAGAAAAATATTTAATTCATAGTAATTGAAACCTTAAAACATGCCATTTAAGAAACAATGATGGAATTTTCTTTTTTTTTTAAATTACGTCCTGTAGATGGCGTCCTCCTGTACGAATGCATTCTTGAAATCTGCTCTTGAGATTCCTCATTGACTGCTGCAACATCTCAGCTGGGATACTGTGAATTTCATTCTCGTTACTAAAATGGCGAAATGTTTACGTGCTCAAGGTCACTGTCTCGCAGTGTTGCCACTTGCTCATGTCTGGCAATACGCACTTCAAAAATTCCCGGGTTTTCTTTGGGTGGGGGGTCACCCTGTATATTCAAAATGTACGAAATGTGATTGCCAGAATCTAATGAATGCATTTGGTTAGATATTCAAATATACACTTGAGGAATATTCTGATGGGAATCCCCCCAGAATAATGAATCTGTAGGACAATTTGGGCAAAATTCCATTTTGAGGTGTTTCGCCAATGAACAGTCGTTATCAGAAAAATTGTTTGATTCACGTCAAGTAGTTGAACGCGTGATTTTTTTTTTTTTTACTGTATCGTTAATGGGTGAACTACGGTAGAAAGGAATATACTCAGTTTTTATCCTCCACCTTATGGGCATTATCCTATCGATGATATAACAACCCCTTATTTCACAGACGAAAAGGAATAGTTGGAAAAAGAGAGAGAGTTTTATACCGCTAAGTCATACAAAAAATTATATTACCTTGCCCCACACTGAGATATTATAAGACGGACCGGATTCAACTTCTATGTCACTAGCGAGGGCATATTCCTTTCAAACAGGAAACTCTCTGCGTAGTAGTAATCGTAGTACAGTTCGCCGTGTCCTGAATAGCAAGGTATAGCTATTCCTTATGTTCGCCGTTGTTCTCTATTTATACTTGTCTATCTAATTTACTACAATATTAAAATAAGAAACGGTTCGACGCCGGGATCTGGTTACAGTCTGTCTTGTAAACCTGGTGGTACTGGAGATGGTGTAGTGACTAATGTGTCCTCATTCGACCATGTAGCATCTATAATAGCTGGCTTCGGTCTGCCCAAACTAATATCTTGGTTTGTATATCCCTACATTTTTATAGAAATTGGATGTTATGTAATTTTAACCCATTTTTATTTATTTACTTATATATTCATTTATTTTATTGTTTATGTATTCCATATTGTTTCAGAGTTGATTTCGAAGGAATATATTGCAAAGTTATTTCCTTCAAAATGGGGTTTTTCTATAACATTCTCCCCTACTTGATTTGAGAAAGAAATATTAAATTAAATGAATAATACAACAGTGGCAGTATACCGGAAGAACTAAGAAGATTTATTTTAACAACACTATCTACGAAACCAAGTGCAAACTAAAGTGAATTCCATCGGACAATCAACCTAATGAGACATAGAATAAAACTTATCATCCGAATGCTGGTAAATAGAGCAGAATCAGATCGGAAATAGGACAAGAACAGTGCGGGTTCGTTGAAGACAGTGAGAAAAGGAATGTGATATTTATGCTCAGAATGATATCAGAAGAAGCAATGGAAAAGGATGTATACCTATGTTTTATAGATTATGCAAAAGTGTTTGATAACTAGACCTCAAATATTTCAATTCCTGAAAGAATTATTACTTTTCCAAGCCACCATACATGAGTATAAAAATATTTACAAATTAAACGAAAGCTGTAAAATCCATAGCCTCGTCTTCTTTAAAATATATAACGCATAAATTAATCCCAAATATAAATAATTCAAATACGAATTTGTATTAAAAAAAATCAAGAACATCAAATACTGGCTTTCGTTTATTAGACATTGGATTGTGTCCCTTTGTGTCCTCCATAATTTGATGAAGATTTATGAGCTTTCTGAAATTTAAAAATTATGCAAAACCAATAACATTTTTGCTCTTGCATAGCATATAAATACTTGTTACAAAATAAAATCCTTGCATTTGCCTTGATAAAGTCCCCCAGGGGACGAAACGCCTCGGCTAAGATAAGTTTTCCTTCTGTCTTTATTCATATTCTCCTTTTACAGATATCAATCAGTTGTGTGCCATGCGTGATACAACCTTAGACGATCATGTATCTTTCGATACATCACTGACGAGGCAGATTTCTTCCCGCAGTAGGTTGTCATTTCTTTCTGCGGTAGACCAGTTGCCATCCAAGGCTATAGAACCCGGTCTGTCCTGCTATTTACTTATTTATCTGGAGGAAAAGAAGAGGATTTATACCTTTCCCAATGGTATTAGCACGTAATTGAATGTAATGGACTCGACTGGAATTCGAACTCGACTCTCCGATTACTAATCTGAGCCGCTATCCATTAGTCCACCCTTATGCTCCATCTCATTTTTTTTATACATAAATATATGTAATAATATAGGTATTGATGTTTAATCAGACCGAAAATAGGACAAGAAGAGTGCGGGTTCGTTAAATACACTGTAATAAGGAAAACAATATTTATGCTCAGAATGATATGAGAAAGAGCAATACAAATGAAAAAGGATATATATATATATCTGTTTTCTAACAAGACCTTACAAAGAACTGCTGGAACTGTGATGTATTCCTCACATATTTGGGAAGGGTATTAGAGCAATCCAAAACCACCCGCATACAGATGAAAAATGAATTCAGTAAATATACGAAAAATGAAAGAGATGTAGTACAAGGATGGAATAAACATGTAAGCAACGGCGGTGTTTTAGAGAAAATTGGAATTAAAAAGACACTTATACTTAACATCAGAAAGATACAGTTGAAATATCTAGGCTATACAATAAGTAAAGAGGGCTTGGAAAATTTGACACTCACAAAACATATTGTAGGCAAAAGAGGAAAATAGCCCATAACCTAGCGTACTATATTGTATAAAGAATGGCAGGACAGGGTTTAAGAGAGTTAACAAAAAGACAAAATTTACTAAGGAAAGGAAGTTGTGGAAAGCCATGATCGCCAACGTTCTGCAGACAAGGTACACAGAAGAAATTAAATAATTTTTATCTCGTTTGTTTAAAGTATATTTTATGAAACCAGAATGCTATTTATCTTATATATTATTTTATTTCTCACTGAAGTTTGACACCTCCCCCATATATATTTATAGCTGTAGATTAAATAAAGGGTTCACTTCGGAATTTCTTTTAGATTACTCACCAAGATATATAATTGAAGGCCGAAGGACAGTGCAGCCGAAATATTTTCATAACAACAACGAAGATATTCCGAAAGGAAATAGTATAAATGAGATAAACTCCTTATCCCTTAAGTTCAAACAGAATTTTTGAGTATATATATATATATATATATATATATATATATATATATATATATATATATGAAAGGTTAGTTTGTAAACGATGAATATTATTGCTGCTAATGCAAGACTCTTCGATAAAACGAATGGAGTTCTCCCAGACACTGGCGTGTTTATCTAAAAAAAAATAAATAAATATGTTTAAATTCAGCTTTCTTCATCTATGCCGTGCGCTTATGGCTTAGCGGTAGATTCTCCGACTAATGCTAAATCAGTCTGGTTGCGATCCCGGCTTGAGGCAATCGAATGTCTAGTCATACTGATGAGCTGTGAAACAGCGAAACATTCTGTCTGTGGATGACTATATATATATATATATAAATTCTCATCTAAAGACATATATATATATATATATATATGTGTGTGTGTGTGTGTGTGTGTGTGTGTGTGTGTGTGTGTGTGTGTGTTTATATGAAAAAATGGAAATTATCAGGTTGTTTGATAGGAATTATTTATTGAATCAAAAATCCGAATTAACGGTAAATTGTAAACACATTCTACTTTACATTTCAGTTAAACTTTGGAATTTGACAATGTTTTTAGATTTTGGTTGAAATGTGCTGCGCCATATGTTGCCTATGTTTATATTTGCACGGTTAACTTGGGTTTAATTTAGTTCTGTGTTGATCTCCTGGTAGTATTATTAACATCTTATACGGATGTATTGGTAGTTAGTTAGTATTTCTGATGTTTTAGAATGATTGGTGGATATTATTAACACAGTATATATATATATGTTATTTATTTCACGGTTGCATATTATTTACCTATTAATTCTATATATTTAGATTATTTACTAGTTTCTTAAAGTGGCCTCTTATTTATCACCTACAAAAAATGATATAGGAAATCCACAAAGCTTATAACTAGTTGGGTATTCGGTTAAATTACCACTCTGCCCCCTTACCGCATTTATTTCTTATGAAAGTTAACTGTCTAGCATGTGTACATGTACTGCAAGCATCTGTATCAGTCTTTAAGTTAATACCTGGCTGCTATTAGATGTCAAACCTTGGTCATGACACATTTCTAAGATAATAATTTCTTCTCTTTTTTTTCTTTTTCTCTTAGTTTGAATTTAATGTAGGTCATATTCGAATCGTTGATCAGGATAAGGCCCCAAGCCTTATATATATATTTTTTTTCCAAAAATGAGTATGTATTTTGCTTTTGAAACCTAATTAATCGTTCAATCACCAGTAATTTACAATCGCCTGAGGAGACGCATTGTTATGTGTTGAAACACGACTGCAATTG
>OZ038513.1:51665740-51700740 GCA_964036315.1 Acanthosepion esculentum | reverse complement strand
AGTCGATCTGCCGAAAAGTGCAAGTTTTCTTTAGTAAGATTTTTCGAATATTCAGGCCGGTAGACGAAAATAAATAAATATACTGTTTCGTAAATAAATGGAGCGTCTACTCAAATACGAGTATCCACTAAAATAACATTTAAAGTGATAAAAATCTGTCGAATTCTCCAGAAATTTAAACTGTCTCTTTCTAAAGTTAAGTCTAAGTTTCCCCGCTCACTAAAACTTTCTCTTTGCTCACATACTCAGACCATTATATTCTCAGTATTTAGTTTGGGTCAAAAAAGTTCTTCTTCTTCTTCTTCTTCTTCTTCTTCTTCTTCTTCTTCTTCTTCTTCTTCTTCTTCTTCTTCTCCTCCTCCTCCTCCTTCTTCTTATTCTCCTCCTTCTTCTTCTACTTCTTCTACTCCTCCTTCTCCTCCTTATTCTTATTCTCCTCCTCCTCCTCCTTATTCTTATTCTCCTCCTCCTGCTTATTCTTCTTCTCCTCCTCCTCCTTATTCTTCTTCTTCTTCTCCTCTTCCTTCTTCTTCTTCTTCTTCTTCTCCTCCTCCTCCTTCTTATTATCCTCCTCCTTCTCCTTCTCCTTCTCCTCCTCCTCCTCCTTCTTCTACTTCTTCTCCTCCTCCTTCTTTTCTTCTTCTTCTCCTCCTCCTTCTTCTTCTTCTTCTTCTTCTACGCTTTATGGATGATGTCCCTCATCCCATTGACGGTCATGGTTTTCCACAATTTCTTGTTCTTTGTAGCACTTAGTAAATTGCGCCTTTTTGCTAACCCGTCTAAACCATGTTCTTCCATCAAGTTGCACAAGCTCATCAGGCAGGCTATGCGTTGGTTTCTTCTGTTCCTCTTGCTTTCAGTATACCCTGTGAGTGTCACATTTGCGATGCCATCTTTTCTCGTTATATAACCCAGAAATTTCAACTGTCACTTTCTGATGTTAAGCATTAATATCCTTTTTGTTTTCACTGTCTCTAAAACTTTTGTCTTTGCTTACATATTCATTCAATGACATTCTCATCATCTTCCTGTAGAACCACATTTCTGTTGCTTCAAGTCTCTTCTTTATCTTTGAGGAGATTGTCCAGTAGTCACTACGTACCAATTCAGTACTCTTTTCTCTGTTCCTTTGTTTCATATTTTCTTTAATAAGATTTTTCGAATATTCAGGCTGGCTGGTAGACGAAAATAAATAAATATACTGTTTTGTAAATAAACGAAGCGTCTACTCAAATACGAGTATCCAATAAAATTACGTTTAAAGTGATAAAAATCTGTCGGATTAATAAAAAAAAATCTATTAGATAATTGCTTTGTTTACGTTTGGATACGAAACTGGGTAGATATTAGGAATTTCGAGGAGTCTTTGACGAGAGGAATTTCAATTGAAGGCAGTATACAACCTTGCCTGATCGGCTAAGTTCTTTGTAACTCAGTCGGTCCAGAGCATGACGAATCTAACGATTGTTGCCTCTACATATAAAAATAAATAAATATACTGTTTAATAAAGAAACGAAACTTATACTCAAATAAGAGTTGACATTAAAATAACGTTGAAAGTGATAATATATATATATATATATATATATATATATATATATGGAAAGCGAATATACACATATATACACGCATGCTGACAAAAAACACACGAAACTGGACATAGATCTAAGAACACAGAGGGGGCATTAAAAGATAAGAATGCCGATAAATACTTCACCATTTCTTGGACGAATCTTAATTGTTTTATAACCCTTCACGCAGAACTTTTTACTACCAGTTCAAGAAAGACATTTGGGTCACTAAGACACAAAAAAGAGAATGTCTCATATCGAGAATATTTAACATAGAAAAACAAAGAAAAAATTTAATTATTGCCTGGTGACCATCGCGAGACCGGAAACACGTGTAGCAAAATTATGGAAAATAAAGCATAATATTTTTAAAAAATACACATTGCAGCCAAAAACGTTTTTAATATGCACAATATTCTCTCGTTGGAACTACTATAACCTCTACCTTTATATATATATATATATATATATATATATATATATATATATATATATATATATATATATATATATATGTATATATAAATAAAAAGAAAGAACAGTAAGATATAAAATCCGGTGTTCTTATAGATATTTTTATTTTTACACAATAGTGCTCAATGTAAATTTACAGAGCATTAATATTTTATATTAATTGATTTAAAATATGGTTTTATCGCTACACAGTGATAACCATGTTTCGAAAATGGAAGCCAAAGCCTTTGAATTCAATTTTGTTACCAAATCAAAGACATTAGTTCCATTTCCTCGTCAAGCGAATTTTGGAGTAAATTTTTTTATATCTACGGTTTTAAAGGCTCTGCAAAGATTCATAATTGAGGGTTTCCAAGGATGGGTAGGGATGTATTTTTCAACACATTCTGACATCTGCTAAATGTATGTCGTCTGGGGTTTTTTTGTAAAATGTTTTTTTTTTAAACATAAAAATTATATATATAGGTTGCACTAGCCATGAGTTCAAAAAAAAGTTCGACCAACATCAAAGTTCGTTTAGGATAAATAAATATAAAAATCAAACATCTCTCTCGAAGTACTTCTGGCACCTGAAAGAATCCAATAAAACACCTACAGTAAAATGGAAGTTAATAAGAAAAGCTAGAATATGTAGGTCATTAAATGTTCCATGTCCTTTGTGCATACATGAGAAACTATATATTACTAAGTTTATAAAAAATAAAAATTTACTGAATCAGAGAAATGCTATTTTGTGCCGTCATTGTCAAAAATTTTATTTAAATAATATTTTAAAAAAAAAAATGACCTGATAATATGCATACTCATATTTGATGTGAATAAATAATTTTAAATAATTTTAAATACTGTAAGTAATTCTATTACATTTACTTGTTTTATAAAAAAAAGTATAGCCGATTAAATTTAAAAGTTAAATTTAAAAGTTAAATTTAAAAGTAGAATTTTAAAAAAATTGGTTTTAAAATTGTAATTAAATAAAACGGATTCTAACTTAAACATCTTAAAATTATAATTAAATAAAACGTACTCTGAACTTAACACTTCTCTCAAAGCAATTCAAACACTTAAAAGAATCCAATAGAACACCTAAAGTTAAATGAAATTAATATAAGTTAGAATATATAGGACATTAAATGACCCATGTCATACATGGGAAAATTTATATTACTAAATTTATAAAAATAAAAGTTTACTGAATTAGTGAAATAATTTAGCTATCTTTGCCGTCATTGTCATAAAGTTTACATAAAAAAAGATAAAAAATAATAATAATAATAATAATAATAATAATAATAATAATAATAATAATCTGGTAATATACATACTTATACTCGATAAGAAAATATAATTTTACATACTGTAAGTAATTCTAATACATTTGCTTGGTTTTAAAAAGGAATATAGTATATTAAATATTAAAAATTATTTTTTTAGAAATGTAGTTAAAAAATATTCAAAATAAAAAATCTTTAAGTATACAAATAGAAAAAATACCATAAAAATCTTTGCCATTAAAAATATAAAAAAAAAAATTTACAAAAAAAACCCAGACGACATACATTTAGCAGATGTCAGAATGTGTTGAAAAATACATCCCTACCCATCCCTAAACATAACCCCGCTTTCGAATGTAACTATTAACTGACACAATGAAAATTAAAAAATTGAACACACTACCACCCCTTGTCAAGATGAATGGATTTCTCGGTATCCTTGGAAACCCTCAATTATGAATCTTTGCCGTGCCTTTAAAACCGTAGATATAAAAAATAAGTTACTCCAAAATTCGCTTGACGAGGAAATGGAACTAATGTCTTTAATTCGGTAACAAAATTGAATTCAAATGCTTTGGCTTCCATTTTCGAAACATGGTTATCACTGTGTAGCGATAAAAAACATATTTTAAATCAATTAATATATATATATATATATATATATATATATATATATATATATATATATAAGTATGTATTATTATAATAAATTACAATTAAAACATTTTACATCGCTACACAAAACTTTCATGTTTCAGTAATAAGATAGCACTTCTTCAGGCGATGGTAGATAACTTGTGATAAAAGAGATTTATTAGGGAAATTTAAAACTAAATCTTCACCTCTTTTCGTAAGTTGAAAATGTGCATACGGTCAGAATTAAACATATTATATGTATGTATATGCATATGTTATGCATATATATATATATATATATATATATATATATATATATATATATATATATATATATATATATATACATATATATATATATATATATATATATAAATATTAAATATAAATATAAAAGTGAACATTGAAGTTAACACTCGGAGGCGACAGGCTGTTTCATGCTAGACTCAATCGTCAGGCCGCTCGACACTGAGTGTTGACTTCAATGTTCACTTTTAAATTTATATTTACATACACTCTATCTCTGATATTGAGCACTTTATCCCATAAATATAGCACACCTTAAAACTATATTTCTTCATAGATACATATGTTATGTATTTGAGCAGCAATCCCTCTTTTACACAAGTTTCGCTTATAAACGACCGACAAGTACCGCGTCAGTCGTTTTACTGTTAAAAGTATCTATGTATTAGATTTATCGGCCCACTGATGACGATTTTAGAATTGCTCTTTTAACTATTTTATGATGCAGTTTTGAATTTTTTTGTTAGAATAAAATTAGTTTTTTCTCTGAATGTTAATAAAAAAGCACAACAGGAAAATTATCAACAAACCACACGAACAAATTAAACCCACGTGCAACTGCAGTTAAAGAACGATTGTCCCTTAAAAGGTAATTGTTCACAAAACAACGTAATATACCAAGCCACGATAAAAATCACCAGATAATGAAGAAAAATATACATAGTAGTAACTGAAGGACCCTGGAAACAAAGAAATTCTGTACACAAAACATCTTTAAATTTAAAAGTTCAGCAACGTTACCTCCCCCTTTCTGCTCACGTGCAGTTACATCAACGGACAACAACATTTTAGTCCGATGAAATCCTAAATAACAAAACACGTCACACAAATGGCTTGTAATAAACTGTAATAACAGATTTTATTTTTTTAATCCAAACATATTTTTATTACGCAATCGTCAAATCACATTGTTGGAGATAAGTTTTTTTTATGTTACTGGTACACCCTTTTGTCAAGAGGCACGCATTAAGGAATGGGTGAGCCGAGTTCGAATTCCAGTCGAATCCACTACACTCACTTACCTGCTAATAAACTTAGGATAAGTATGAATCCGCTTCTTCTAAGAAAGGACAACTCTGAATTCAAAACCTGATCCTCCAGGTTGGGGAAAGGCTGTGCAGTAGGCGAACAACCTACCTAGGCATCTATGCAGACGACACCACTATTTACTCCTGCCTAAATAGCAAATCTGGTATCGTTGACAAAACTAAGCTGGCCGTTGGTCCCGAAAAGGACCTCCAATCGGTTATTAACTGGCTGGTTAACTTTAATGCCTCAAAAACAAAACTGCTCACTTTTACTCACCACAGAGAACCCTCCCTGCCTCCCAATGTGTGATGCTCAAATCCACGAGAGCGCCTCTCTGCGCCTTCTTGGCCTCACACTGTCCATTGACCTGAGATGGAAAAACTACATTGAATCAGTAGCTTCATCTACCGCAAGGAAAGTTGGTACTCTATGTCGCGCCAGAAAGTTTTTCTCGCCCGAGTCTATCCTTCAAATCTATGAATCAAGAATTCGCTCTTCCATGGAATATTGCTGTCATATATGGTCTGGAGCCCCCGCTGTTCGTCTTGGGCCCCTCGACAAAATCCAGAGACGGATATGCAATGGGGTTGGCCTTGATCTGGCATCTCGTTTACAGTCGCTCTCTCAGAGACGTGATGTCGCCTTCCTTTGTCTTTTTTTAACAAATACTTTGACGGTAACTGCTCCGACGAGCTATTTTCGCAAGTTCCTAAACTGCATTAATTTAAACGTGTCACTAGGTCGGCATCTCAGTCCCACCCTTTCATTGTCGAAACGGTTAAATGTAGTCGCCCCTTCTACTCCAATAGCTTCATGTCTCGTACTTTCCGTCGGTAGAACTCCCTTCCTCTTACTTGCTTCCCTGATAGCTATAATCTCCAACTATTCAAATGCAGTGTCAATCGACATTTGAGATGCCTTGACCTACTCCCCGTCTTTTTCTTCATTCTTCCCTCTTTCACGCCTCTTCACTCTTGCTCCTACTTTCTGTAACCCCTTGCGTGCTAGTGGCACTTCCGCCTTGCTTGGGGTAAAAAGTTAGAAAAAAAAAAAAAAAAACGATATCTTGCGGCCCTATATCCTTCAGGGAATCTTAAGTCATAATATATATATATATATTTGTAAATATATGTATATAAATAGCCGAGAAAAAAAACAGCACTCGTGGCCTGACGATTGCGTCTAGCATGAAACAGACTGTCGCCTCTAAGTATATATATATATACATATATATATATATATATTATTTGGGGTGGGTGGGAGATATACTCTAGAAATTTTCGGTTTAATACAGTACGTTTTACTAAATGAAAATGTTATGAATGATTAGGAGATTTATAGGTATTTTAGCGCGAATTTATTTACCACTACGCTATACCATGTTCCGAACTGACGGTGGAAACGTGACATGAGCTGATAACTCATCTTCGTTTACGGCAGGACAGTTTACTTGCATCGTATAAAATCGACATTCTCATGGATCGTTTTGTTGAGTAAAACTGACACATACAGCAAGGCTAACTCAGACATGATAAAAAATAACAATAAATAATAAATAAATAAAGGAAATTATATTAATATCGATAATCAATTACTCTTCCCATCATCCAAAGATGGCCGCCGATCAGATGTGATAGACTAAATCGTTCTTGTTTCCAACAGACAAAGTAATTTTTTTTTCTTTTTTGTTAATCATTTCACCCCACCCCGAGTAAGGCAATAAAGTCACTAAGACGCAAGGTATTACGGAGTGGGAGAGAATATGAGAAAAAATACACACTAGTAAGGGGAGAAAAGAATAAAAGAAAATCCTTATTACTCATTGTTTCTCTAAGGGATAAAATAAGCTGAGAAATGTATAAAAAGCATAGCATGTACACATACACACACACACACACAGAGGCATACATACGAGGGTCAATTGAAAGGCTCATCAAGTAACCAAGATATAAACGTATAAGAATCTAACTGGAGGCTGACCAACTATTGTATTCTGATACACATGTATAACTTTTAGTCTACCAAATGGTACTTAAATTTATATGTTGGTCAGCACATGAACTTTCCAGCCGACCCTAGTATATATATATATATATATATATATATATATATATATATATATATATATATATATATATATATGTGTGTGTGTGTGTGTGTGTGTATATATATATATATATATATATATATATATATATATATATATATATATATATATATATATATATGAAAAAATATAGTCTTAAGGTGTGCTATATTTATGGGATAAAGTGCTCAATATCAGAGAAAGAGCGAGTGTAAATATAAAAGTGAACATAGAAGTCATCACTTAGAGGTGACAGTCTGTTTCATGCTAGATGCAATCGTCAGGCCATGAGTGCTGTTCTCGTGGCCTGACGATTGTATCTAGCATGAAACAGACTGTCACCCAAGCAAGACCCACTGGGATACAAGGAGTTACTGGGTGTGGAAGAGTTCGAAACATTGATAAGAAGCAAGAACAAAAGAAGAGAAATCGTGAAGACAGTAGAAAGCGATTGACATTGCATTTAAATTTTTGAAGATTAAAGTTGACTGGAAAGCATGGAGCCGGAATGGAATTCTACAAGCGAGAAATGTGAGAAAAGAAACTTAGCATAGAATTTACGGTTGCATCTAACCAGCTCAACTGTAAACCGATGCGATCTCGGTACCATAGGGAAGCGCTCATCCGAACAATTACAATGATAGAACGGTCACGAGGGGGCAACCTTACAGCAGTGGAAAAGAGGCTGGACCCGTGACGCCAGAACAAGGCCAATAATATTGCTGAGTTTCTTTGAATTTTATCAAGGCGCTCTAGATAAATAACAGGAGCACTGGACCAAATGTGGCAACAGAATTCTAAGCGTGGGCGAATGATAGACTTATGGATACGTAACATAGATTCTGGAGAGAGCATGACACAGTATATATTAACGCAGAATTCATGAAATTAACAAGATCAAAATAAAACTAAAATAAAAAAAACAACTCAACAACCTGTTCAAAACAAGGCCAAGTGAAAAAAAAAAAAGTAATAAAAACATATAAGAATCATACCTTAAATTAAAAGGACACAAAGTTCTCCAAAACCGAAACAAGGAAATTCGATAACAAAAAAGCCAACTCACTCAGGTCAGGGATAAGAGAGAGAAAAAAAGAAGTATTCAAACGTCACTACATAGCATGATTAAAAGTTTCAATCAATGGCGCGATCTTCAGACGTTTCACGAACCAAATTTTAGAATATGAAACATTAGGAAGAGTATTAGAAATAATTTGGAATATTAGAATATGGAATATTAGAATTATGGAATATTAGAATTGTTAGAACGTATATGAAATATTACAATATTACAATATGGAAACTAGAGTTATGGAATATTAGAATTATTAGAACAAACATGGAATAGTAGAATATTAGAATAAGGAATATTAAATTATGGAATATTGGAATTATTAGAACTAATATTAAATATTAGAATATTAGAATATGAAAATTAGAATTATGGAATATTAGAATTATTAGAACAAACATAGAAATTTTAGAATATCTGAATATTAGAATATGGAATATTAGGATTATGGAATATTGGAATTATTAGAACGAATATGAAATATCAGAATATTAGAATAGGGAGGTTAGAATTATGGAATATTAGAATTATTAGAAGAAATACTGAATATTAGAATAATTGAATATAACTGTTAGACCGAATATGGAATATTAGAACAAGAGAATATGGAAATTAGAATTATGGAATCTTAGAATTATTCGAACTAATATGAAATATTAGAAAATTAGTTTATTAGAATATGGAACATTAGATTATTTGAACGAAAAGGAATATTAAAATATTTGAATATTAGAATATGGAATATTAGAATTATAAAATATTATGGTGAATATTGTGTTTTAATCTAGCAATTAAAGCACTTTCTATAAACTTACGATATGGTAAAGTGTTTTTTCTGTTAATTGGAGCAGCATTTTAAATAAAAATTATAGCAACCCTCATTACGGTGAGAGACTAATAAATTAATAACCAGATACGCACATGGCCTGACGATTGCATTGAAGCATGAAACAGACTGTCCACTCTGGGTGTTGGCTTCAACGTCCTCTTTTATATATACATAAGCTCTATCCCGGAATTATACGCACTATGCCTAAATATAGCATATTTTAAAACTATATTTTATCCTTCCTATCTATCTATCTATCTATCTATCCCAGTCTGTTCATATATATATATATATATATATATATATATATATATATATATATATATATATATATATAGCTTTAACGTTTTCTATGTAAAATTCTAACCAGCATCTGTATTTATCCTTCTACCATCCACCTTTCTATATGCAAGAGTGAATCACTCGATCAAACCATTATTAGTCTGAAGACGTCCTAATCGGAACAACATCGTCCCCTTAAATGTAAAAAAAAAACACCTTACGCCTCAACATCAAATCCCAAATTTAGAGTGTGTTTTGAAATATTTTAGGTGACTAAATAAAAGATGGGCTAATAATGGAACTCGAATTGTTTTCATTATGCCATAAACGAGTCTCTTAATAAAAAGGATCGGAATATTATTTAAATGGCCAATAATTTAGAATTTAAGTAAGAAACTCATAATGTTTTAAGAATTAAGTAACACTTGAGTGTCTGGAGTTATAGGAATGTTTTATTTTCTAAACAAATTCCTATAACTCTAGATACATACATAAAACAATCCTGACAGTCAGTTTAAAGTAAAAATAAAATCATCCCTGATAATGGCTAAAAATATAGCCGAATGTGCTCAGACATACACAATATTCGGACAATTACTGCGTAATTTACATCCATAAAAGGAGAAAATTATATGAACACAAGTAATAAATTAAATAAAAACTTAACTGAAATACCTTGTCAGTCGTTTTTAATGAAACAGGTTTAAAGTATATAGTAACAGCTATAATTTAAATTAATAATAAATATACAATTTTCCCTCAAAGGTAACACAACTCTGAGTTTCAAGCGTACGCAATCGTCAATTTTCAATCAACACCTGATGATTGCACTGCGCGTGAAACTTAGAGTTGCGGTACCAATGAAGGAAAAAAATGCTACAAATATACACAAAATTACATTATTAGTGAAACATAGATCCTGAGCTTCTGAACATTAACACCAATCGCTTGACAACAAAAAAAAACAAAAAACATGAACATCAAATCCCGTTGGAATGTGTTTTAAAATATCTTATTAAGTGAATGGATTTTCATTGACATTCACTGTTTTGTTTTCTTCCTAATATCTTTATTACTAATTAGCAAATTATGTAAAAATTAAGCAACTTTACAAAGTATATAAACAATAAAAAAGAAACGTTTTAAGAATAAAGTGACAATTGCGACGACCTCACTTATCGAATATAAACTGTGCGACGTATCTAGTTTTGCTGCTTCTAACATATACAACAAACCTGGTTGAATATTTTAAGCTTAACGCGAAGCACGGCTTCCTCCATGGCAACGTTGAGGTAAAGGCAAAAAAGAGAAGAGAAATCGAATGGTTATCGACAATCCTTAATGGCGGGGTGTCAGAGAAATTGAAGTAAGAAATGAGAGAAAAAGAAAAGGTATAGGTTAAAACAAATGAAGGAAACGGAACAAGATGGAGGGATAAAAAGGAAACGAGCGGGAAAAGAAGAAAAAAAAAGGCGTCAAAGATAATGAATAAGAAAAATGAGAAAGAAAGGGAAACATTAGAGCAGAAGGCGACAAGAATAAAAAATGCAGACAAGAAGAAGAAGAAGAAGAAGAAGAAGAAGAAGAAGAAGAAGAAGAAGAAGAAGAAGAAGAAGAAGAAGAAGAAGAATCAGGTGAAGAAGAAGAAGAAGAAGAAGAAGAATCAGGGGAATGTGGAGAATAATAATAATCCGGTGATGATGACGAAGAATCAGGTGAAGAAGAAGAAGAAGAAGAAGAAGAAGAAGAAGAAGAAGAAGAAGAAGAAGAAGAAGAAGAAGAAGAATCAGTTGAAGAAGAAGAAGAAGAAGAATAAGAAGAAGAAGAAGAAGAAGAAGAAGAAGAAGAAGAAGAAGAAGAAGAGAGCTAAGACGAAGAAAAAAAAAAGAATATAAACCAAAGATGGTGAAAACCATAGAAGCAAAAAAAAAAAAAACAAGACTCACGAAAGAAATAAAAAAGGAATTTGAAAATAAAAGAGAAACCTAAGAAGGGGAGGTGGATGAGAAGGAGAATAAGAAAAATAAGTATTGAGGAAGGTAAAGATGAAAAGAGAGAGTAATAAAATTAGGAGGTCAACAAAGAGAAAGAGGGTGAAATAAATAAGCTAAGGAGCAAAAGTAGAGAAAAGCTAATAAGAAAAAAAAACCAAAAAACCTAGAAGCAAAACAGGCCCGACTATGAACAAGAAATGAAGAAGAAAGGGAAAAAGGGAAAAGAAGGATACGTGAGAAGAAAAAGGGGAATCAAATATAATGAAAGAAATGTTTAAGATAAGATTATGAATAAAAGGAATAAGTTCAAAGAGAAGAAGAAGAAGAAGAAGAAGAAGAAGAAGAAGAAGAAGAAGAAGAAGAAGAAGAAGAGAGGAATGAAAAATAATGAAGGAAAAAGGTGATTCTGGCTATGAAGAAGACAAAAAGAAAAACGAAAATGAAGCTAAATGAATAAAAGTGATGGCGGCAAAAAGAAGGAAGAAAAGAATCAAAATTAAAGAAAGGAAGAAAGTTATGAACACTACGAATGAATCGAAGCAAATAGAAGAAAAAGAAGAAGAATACTGAGAAGAAGAAGTAGGAGAAAAAGAAGAAAATGATGATAAATATGAAGAAGAAGAAGAAGAAGAAAAAGAAAGAAATTGAAATGAAAGTAAGGAAGAAAGTTACGTGCAATGCGAATGGACCGAAGCAAGAAGAAGAAGAAGAGGAGGAAAAAAAGAAGATGAAGATGAAGAAGAAGAAGAAGAAGAAGAAGGGGATGAAGAAGAAAGGAATCAAAATTAAAGAAGAATGAGATGAAAATTAATAAAATGAATCATAGCAAAGAGAAGAAGAAGAAGAAGAAGAAGAAGAAGAAGAAGAAGAAGAAGAAGAAGAAGAAGAAGAAGAAGAAGAAGAAGAAGAAGCAAATGAGGAGAATAATAATAAACGGATAGATGAAAAAATAGGATTTGATCAAGGAAGAGGAGAAAAAAGAAATTGCCAGACTAAGAGTTTCCCGCGCTTTCTTTGAGCGGTCATTTAATGAGAAATGAATTAAATACCTCAGAGGATTTGGGCTTCCATGACAACAATGATTTCTGTAGGAGTAAACGCCACAAGTGAAGGACATATAAATAAAATAAAAAAAGAAATGAATTATTGTATCACATCAAACGAATGTTTTATAAAATGCTCTTTCGAAAAATCATGGCTTATAATTTATTGCAATGACTCGTACAAGATGGAAGAATGGCGCACATGCAGAAGTACACTGAGGGTGGGGACGTTTATATTTTGGGAAAACTTTCCAATCCTTTCCAGTCAAGATTTTTTCAGCTCACCAAGAATTCAATTTCGCACCTTCTTCCCCAGAATTCAGTAAGGAAACAGTAATTATTATAGTTGTTCAAGTTTTACAGGCTTACGGCCATATCGCTCTGAAACATCGGTTCACGTACCTTGACTTGCAACGTCGAGCTTGGTCATTACCTATATGGGTGACCGCTTGGAAATACGAGGTACTGTAAACTTCGTTATATTCACTTATGCATAACACCGATGTCCATGTTAAACAAGGATTTATATCAAGTACTAAGAATTGCCACTTTACACGCGTATGTAGCAGGAGTTATAAAATTATCTGGTGTCCATGAAATTTTAAAAGATTGATAAGCCTGTTCAAAGTTTCTTGCGTCTCCCAAGACTTCAACACGCGGAAGTAAAAAATGGTTCATTGTTTCAGCAATTGCATGCATTGTGTTAAGTTACATTTTGTGTCTGAAACCAATCCTTAAATATAATAAACCACACACACACACACACACATATATATATATATATATATATATATATATATATATATATATATATATATATATATATATATATATATTAGGATATTACATCGAAAATAAATTCACATCCACACGTAAAAAACTACCACAAAAAGGCCACTTGAAAAACTACCCCGCTGCAAACTACAAAGGGACGTGCCCCAATTAATGCAAACACAGTCCAAAGTAAGAACTAAATTCTAACTCTCTTGTATTCCCCGTTACTACTAAAATGCACGTACACACGTACAGACTCTGTCACTCAAACGATGACCAACAGGCCAAATTCAAGTCATATTTGTTTTTGAAAATAAAAAAGAAACATATAACAACATTTAACTGTTTCTGACATGTGTACATAAATTATATATATTTATTCCTAATTTGCCCTAAAAAGGAAATAAAACACAGTTAAATTCGTAAAATTCAACATAGCTAATGTTGATCGCAACTAATGTCTGTCCCATAATTTTTATTTAACTAAAATTCTTTTTACAATATAATACATATTACTTATAATACACTGCTTCTTGCTGTCAAGTATATATATATATATATTCCATATATCGTATGGACATGGGGCATATATCGTTGGTACAATTCGTATGACGCTTACCTGATAACGTAACTGTCCGGATTTCAATTCTCTGTACTGGATGAGCATTGTTGATGAGTCCCAAATATAGGACGAAACAGCCGTTCAGTGCTTTCTGCATTCTATTGAGGTTTCTTCTAGACTCGATAAATTACTTCTAATCCTCCTAATAATTTCTATCACTTATATATATATATATATATATATATATATATATATATATATATATATATATATATATATATATATATATATACAGGGTGCGAAGGATAAATTATCGACTAAATTACATAAAAATGAAAATAACACTGACATCCAATTTTAACATAGATTTACCAACATTACACCAAAATATCTTAAAACACTAAGGTGTAAATTTATTCAATAAAAAATCACCCTTGGCTACATCCACGGCCTCCACACGATTTCAGAATCTCCTGCAATTTTTCTGGACATTCTCCTTGTTTAAGTTGATGAATGCTGCCATAAATCTTGCTTTCAGTTCATATTTGGTGTTACAGGGAGTTTTGTTGGTATCTCGCTCAACTGCACCCCACGGATAATACTCGAAGTGGTTGGAGTCTGGGGAGTTAGGTAGCCAAATGTAAGGGGTGATGTGGTCGCAAACATGGTCTCACAGCCTTAACTAGTTTTTCCTGCTCGTATGGCATGGCGCAGAGTACTATTGTCAGATATTATAGGTCTTCCAACAACCACCCTCTCGAGCCAGAAGAGTACTACCCCTTAAAGGCACTTGATCACTACAAACACCTTCTCAGATTCAGAACTAAAAACTCTGAAAGATTCATATTGGAGCTTCCCAATTTCTAACTGATCCTATTATACTGTGCAGTCGAAAATTAAAAAAAAAAAAGAAGAAACAACGCGCATGCGCGAAATTAAAAATATGAAATAACGACAATTTACCCATCGCAACCTGTGTATGCATATATATATATATATATATATATATATATATATATATATATATATATATGCATTCTTATTATTATGTCATTCGCAGACAGTACTGTTTCGCTGCATCACAGCTCTTCAGTGCGACTGGAAAACCGAATGCCTCAAGCCAGGATTGAAACCCAACCGATTTGGTGAGAGTCAGATTTTCTACATATATATATAGCATCGAGTACTGGTGATAATAAAGCAGTGTTTGATATATAATGGCAGAGCTATAATTTAAATTAATAATAAATATACAATGTCCCCTGTTCGGTAGCTGAGTGAGTTTCGCGCACAGCGCAATCGTAAGTTTTTAGTCAGCACTTGATGATTTCATTGTTCATGAAACTCAGGGGTGTGCTATATATATATATATATATATATATATATATATATATATATATATATATATATATATATATACAGGGTGTCCATATATATATTAATAAAATTAAATATACTTTTATATATATATAAACTACTCCAAACAAATCACAAAACCACACCTGTTAGAATATGCGAAATAAAATCAAAACAAAAGAACGGACGAAAGTTATAACTGTTATACAAATAAAAATAAAAATAATAAGCAAAACAATTTGACCCAAATAAATAAGCGAACAAGCGATTTCCGGTAAATGGCGGCCATTATAGACTACCAACAATAAGCTATATAAACAAATTTTTACTACGTTAACCAAAAACACCGATCAAAATAAAAGAATAAATAAATAAATATATAAGATAAAAAATAAAAATAAAAATAAAAAAAAAACAAACAAAAAAACAAGCAAAATAATTTGACATAAATAAATAAACAAATAAGCGACTTCCGGTAAAAGTAACCGCCAAAATATACTACCCATAATGCACCACTGACCCTTATATAAACAGCCGAGAAAAATAACAGCACTAGTCGCCTGACGATTGCACTAGCATGAAACAGACTGTCGCCTCTAAGTGCTGACTTCCATGTCCACTTTTATATTTACACACGCTCTATCTCTGATATTGAGCACTTTACCCCATAAATATAGCACACTTTAAGACTATATTTCTGCATATATATATATATATATATATATATATATATATATATATATATATATATATATATATATTACGCAAATCATTCATACGAAAAGCAGATTTATCAGCTTTTCGTATGAATGATTTGCGTAATATAAATTTTCCCGCACCACATAATTGATATATATATATATATATATATATATATATATATATATATATATATATATATGAACCTGCGGAGGGTCGTTTGGGAACCTTGTGGCAAGTAGTGCACCAGGTCTCTGTATTCGGCCCTTCAAAAAGTGTGGATTGTCCTGCACGAAACCTTCACCACTATAATCAAATCTCATGTGCTGTTGTCGAGCTGTCGGTTACCTGAGAACTGATCTGCTTGAGCCTCATACGTCGAATTCGACGGGAGAGTCGTCTATATATAATTATATGTACGTATGTATTGTGTGTGATAAAATATAGTTTCAAGGTGCGCTATGTTTATGGGTAAAGTGTTCAATATCAGACATAGAACGTATGTAAATATAAATATAAAGGTAAGAGTGGACACTGAGTTAAATACCATATGGCGACAGGCTGCTCCATGCTTGAATGATATCTGCAGGCTATAAAAATTGCATCAAAATTCTCAGATCACATTAAGCAAATTAAAAACAGTACATACCTTTTTTGTTCACCATCAATATGGCTGATGCTAACCTCCGGGAGAGCAACTAATTTTCCCTTTTTGGTCTTACGCTTTCTACTGGAAAGTGGAGCAATTATATTGAATTCATTGCTAAGTTTGCTGCTAAGAAAGTTGAATTGTTATTTATTAATCCAACAAGATCAACGCTATTTTTAGTCGACACACATTTCAACGGAGTCGACGCTCCGTTGATTTATTAAACATATCTTTTTGTTTGCATCTGACAGTCTGTTTATCCGAGAAATCTTATTCAAGACAAATATGTGCTCTCCGGTACGATTCTTCCTGCTGTTAATTATAAGTTTCCATTTGTTTCCGTTTGATGGAAAATGTTCGGTCTGTGGTATCTTCAGCATCCTTCTGCAAAACCATATTTCTGTTACTCAAGTCTCTTCTTCATCTGTAAGGAGATTGTCTCTTCTTCATCTGCTATTTAGCAGGATTGGTAATACGTTACAATTTAGTACACTTTTCTTTGTTTCTCACTCTTCGATAACATCCTTAGCGAAATTGGAACTGTTTGGTCATATTAAGAATCTATAGAAAGGCTGACAAAAATGTGTTAAATAGTGTATGGTGCCTGGAAAAGGAAGTAAAAGAAAACCAAAACAGAAATGAAAGCATAACTTAATTGTGTACGCTCCAACGGATGAAAAGCAGACACTCAATTACTTTGCTCAACATAGTAATAAATGGAGATAAAATGGTAAATTAGAAGAAAAAGTGACTAATGAAGAATAATAAATAAGAATCAATAATGCACCCTTGTCCAAATTAAATGAAACAAAACGAATAATTCCGTTATTATTCACTTTTTTCGTATTTTTCCAATGAAACATGACCCAGTGTACATGTTAGCACTTCGTATGTCCATTCCATCAAGTCGTTCCTTGGAGGCTGACCACAGATTCTAAATTGGATTTAAATGTGGACAGTTTCCAGCCCAGTCGATAGTACTTTGATTTGCTCACTGGTAAGGCTTGCCAGTGTGTCCATGCAGCGTTACGATTTTCGTGCGCTTCCTTGGAGTAACGTCCATCGCCGACAATGACTGTAGGACAACTAATCGACAGTCGAGACAATAGTGTCTGGGCGTGATAAAAATCTGATACAATCATGGATGACGCAATATTTTTCAAGGCCAAACAAATTTCATCATGCATCCTGAAAATAGATTCATATTACTGCACACCACTGCAAATGACATAATCTGAGAAAAAATAGAAATCGATTACACCGTGTCACTCCAGTGGGTCTACAACTGACCATATTGTGAAAGAAAGGAAACTAAAGCAGTTGCTTCAATTAATTTGCACAAGGGTGTTGCAGTATATGTTTTTTGAAATGACTGTTTCCCCTGCCAGGGGGAAGGAGTTTCGAATCGTACCGGTGAGCACATATTTTTCTTGAATTGAATTTCTCGAATATCCAGACCGTTAGACGAAAATAATACAAAAAAATATAATGTTTAATAAATCAACAGAGCGGTTACTCAGATATGGGTATCAACTAAAATCGCGTTTAGCTTGACGTATTAATTAATAATAATTCAACTTTCTTAGCAGAAGACTTAGCAATGGATTCAATATAATCGTTCCACTTTCCAGTAGAAAACGTAAGACCAAAAAGGGAAAATTAGTTGCCCTCCAGGCGGATAGCATCAGCCATATTGATGGCGAATAAAAACGGTCGTCTAGGATGATTAATTGTTAACTAAATTTTAATTTCCATATTAATTATTTTTTTATATGTATTGTTTTTAATTTACTTAATGTGATCTGAGAATTTTGATAATTTTCAATAGCAGATACTGGACGCATTTATTGTTGGAAGAACACGTTTAGAATTTAATTTTCTGGTATGACTTGAGTGTGCGTTTGGTGCAATGTGGATCGGAATATGAAATATGAGAGATAAGTTCGTATTCCAGTCGAGTTCGTTACATTCGGTTAATATCATCGGAAAATGTAGGAATCCCTAGCTATGGGTTAAATATCAAGACAGGCTAGGCTATATAGTCGTGGTTGACAACCAGTCTATAAGAAGGACCAGTCAGAATTTAAAACCGTAACAACAAAATCACATATGCGCAGGCCCATGCCGCTAGAAAGCCAAAATGGGTTTCTAAGATGACTAAAATACTGCAATTTCGTTTTGGATGCGTTAACATATACAAGCCGTTGCTTGCACCAGTTAACAATTGATTGGAAGTAATTTTCGTATCTGCTGCCAGGTTTACATTATCGAACTTACTATTAAGGCAGGAGTAAATAGTTGTGGCATACATATTTGGGTACTGCTGATATCGAGAAGGTCTTTGATGAAAAAAGAAACAGCGTAGGATCAAAGACAGAGCCCTGGAGGATATCTGTATTATTGTGAAAGGATCTAAAAGAATGTCTTTTCAACAAGACCTTCGTCTTAAGCAGGATTTAATCAAGTCGTATATTTAGCACGAAACAGCGTAGCCTTCGAGCTTGTGAAGAAGGCCTGCTTGCCAAACCCGGTTAAACACCTTCGTGATATCTAAAGCCACAGATCGAGTCTCGCAGTTCTTATCTAAATATTGACAAAAATATTCTGTAATAATAGTTAATACTTAGAGAATTAAAATCCATGTTGTTTACCTTACCTAGAGAAGTAAAAGCTATATTGTTTACCTGAAAGAAGTACGTGCGAAGTGAGTTGACATATATAGGTATAACTGTCATAAAACTCGTAGTTCACCGAACGGAGAGCTTCCATATTTTGACAGTTCTTAGCCACTAAGTTTTAAGTTTTATTGGCATGTATTTACATAACAGTTACAATCTCATTGTATCTAAGATAACGTTGTTTCGCTTGTTTCGTTTTTGTTTGCTTATAGCCAATAGCAGATAAGTCTGTCCAATAATGAAATCAATGCTGAAAACATTGGCACCCACCACTGAGAACCTTTTCTGCCTGCCACTAGTATTGCTGACGCTAGACCCCAGGAGAACAAAACACTACGCCGTATGGCCTTACGTTTTCCACTGATATGAAGTGAGGCGACTACCTCGAACCAATAGCTGCATCCATCCACCACAAATAAATGTGAGTCACTGTGTTGTGACAGAAATCTTTTCTCGTCAGAATCCATCTTGCACATTTACAAATCTACCATTCGTCTGTACATTGAATACTGTTGCTGTATCTGGACGGGTGCTCTTGCTGTACATCTCAAAGATTCTTGTTAAAATACAAAGAAGGATCTGTAATGTAATCGATCTTGACCAGGCTTCTCGTCACGAGTCAGTTTCACACCGATGTGACATGGCCTTCTTCTGTCATTTCTACAAATATTTTCATTGTATCTACTCTGACAATCTTTTTTCTCTGTCCCCGAATGCACAAATTTAAGTGTTCTACTTGATTGGAATTTAGGTCCCACCCCTTTACTGCTAAAATAGTGAAACGCAACCGCCACTTCTACTCCAAATGATTCTTTTAGTCCACTTCTCCTCTCTAGAACAATCTTCATTTCTTGACAACTAAAATCTTCAAAAATTGAAATGCAGCATCAACTGCCATCTTCTTTATTCTTGAACGCCGTCCATCTTTGTCCTTCCCTCAATCCTCCCTATTCTCGTTTTGGCCTCGCGTTTTCAACTGAGAAATGGAGCGACTACATCGAACCAACAGCTACATCTGTCGCAAGGAATATTGGGTCACTACATCGTGCCATAATTTTTTTCTCGTCAGAATCCATCTTGCACATTTACAAATCTACCATTCATTGAATACTGCTGCGATATCTGCTCTAGTGCTCCTGCTTTACATCTCAAAGATTCTTGACAAAATCCAAAGAAGGGTTTGTAATGCAATCGATCTTGACTAGGCTTATTGACACCAGTCAGGTTCACACCGATGTGACATGGCTTCCCTCTGTCTTTTCTACAAATATTTCCATGATGATTATATCGCTATTCTGTTGTTTCTTGTCACGTAACCCATTGTTTCAATCTTCTTAGCAACAGACCTAACAATGGATTCGGTATAACTGAACCACGTGTCAATAGAAAACGAGAGACCAAGAATGCGTAATGTGTTGCTATCCTAAAGTTTAGCATCAGCCATGATGATGGAAAGCAAAATAGTTCTTCCTGATGTTTAATACCAGAAAAAATTAATAATTTATAAATAAAAGTTAAGCGTTAGAAGTCGACTTTTGAAGGAACCGGGGACAGCATCCTGAAAGGCAACGAGTGTTAAAACTCTCTATCTGTGAATAAAAGACCGATGGGAAGTGTGAACCGGACGGTAGTCAAACCTATCCACACTTTATACATATATATATATATATATATATATATATATATATATATATATATATATATTTAAAAATAGAACACGCTACCACCCCTTGTCTAGATGAATGGATTTCTCGGTATCCTTGGAAACACCCAATTATGAATCTTTGCCGTGCCTTTAAAACTGTAAATTAAAAAAAAAGTTACTCCAAAATTCGCTTGACGAGGAAATGGAACTAATGTCTTTAATTTAATAACAAAATTAAATTCGAAGCTTTTAGCTTCCATTTTTGAAACATGGTTATCACTGTGTAGCGAAAAAACAATATTTTAAACCAATTAATTTATAATATATATATATATATATATATATATATATATATATATATATATATATATATATATATTATAAATTAACTGATTTAAAATATTGTTTTTTTGCTACAATTAATTGATAATATATAGGAGGCACGGTGGAGTAATGGATAACGGCTTGGGTTGAGTCGGATCCATTACATTCAGTTACGTGCTAATACCCTTGGGAAAGGTGTGAATCCTCTTCTTCTCCCTCCAACTATGGGTAAATAGCAGGATAGACTGGGTTCTATAGCCTTGGATGGCAACTGGTCTAGGAGAAGGACAAATTCAAAACCTGCGGAGGGTCGTTTGGGGACCTTGTGGCATTCGTTGCACCAGGTCCCTGTATTCGTCCCTCCCAAAAGTGTGGATGGCCCTGCACAAAGCCTTCACCACTATAATCAAATCCTGTGTGGGTGTCGGGCTTTCAGTTTCTGGGAACTGATCTGTCTGACCCTCATACGTCGAGTTCGACAGGAGAGTCCATCATCATCATATATATATATATATATATATATATATATATATATATATATATATAGGTATACAGCTTAATACCTGTTAATTTGATTATAGAAATGCATTGAATATCTGGAGGAAATTCATCAGTAATGGATAAGTGCAGTAAATACTTTAGATTCAGTTCTGGGTATGACAATAAGTCACACGCCGGCAGCAAGGCCTTTGATCAGGAGGATTTGAGGAGTGTGGAATCACCTCTAGATTGCTGTTATTCTCAGGTCCAACCTAACAAGGCGTGGTAACACCTGTAAGGGTCCCAGCTATGGGCAAATAGTGAACCCACAACAAAAATCAACAGTACATTTTTATAGTAATATGACCAACAATACATTTTTAATAACAAAATGGTAATCAATACAACACTAAAAAAAGTATAAGTACATTTTATATTAAGATTACCAGCAATACATTTTTTATTGAAAAAATACTAACAATACGTTTTTATAGTGAAATTACCAGCAATACTTTAAAAGAATACGATCAATACATTTTATGACATAGAAACTATCGTAATTCCCTATGTATAATACGCCTTCATCCATAATACGCACTCCAAAATTTGTGCTGAAAGTCTGTGAAAATATTTCTACCAATGCATAATACACACCCCTTTTTTGGTAATCAACCCCTATAAATTGTACCTCTCCAATTTCATTACGGTCAGCTTTTCCTACTCTTATTTAAAAAATGGTTTTAAACATAGAATATTATTCTAATTTAGTTTTATGATAATTCTTATTTTATCTTAGATTTGTAAGTATTTGTTAGGTACAGATGATTGTATTTGAAATCATTTTGGGGTTGCAATCACCGAATGTTAGTGTCCAATTGTGGTATAGTTTTGATGAGTAGTCATTTCGCATCGGAAATCGACCATGAAACGGCAATTTTTTAAAGATATTTTGTAGCTGTGCATAATGCGCACCCCTAATTTCGCTTATTATATTTTAGATAAAAATACGTATTATACATGGGGAATTAAGTTATATGTCTAATAAACAACCGACGCGCAGGGTTGTCCACCAAAATCAAATTCACGCGAATGGCCTTGTCAAAATCAGTTTGAGTCAGAGGCAACTCCCCCAACGCTTGTACCAGGGAAGAGAGATGGAATAAGAAGAGAGGGTGACGATCTCAATGTGCGGATGAAAGCGGGTGCCGACATGACAAAAGAAAAAGTAAAATTATAAAATAAATAACTGTAGTTGAAAGCATAAAATCATATGCAAAATATTTAGATTTCGGCATTAAATAACTCATAGAGGTGTTGATATGCCGCTAAACAAAATCAACCAACCAAACCAATCAAAATATTTAGATTTCGGCATTAAATAACCCATAGAGGTGTTGATATACCGCTAAACAAAATCAACCAACCAAACCAATCAAAATATTTAGATTTCGGCATTAAACAACCAAAATCGAAATCTCATCAACTGCAAATCTTGTATTCGATGTGTTATTTCGTTTTGAGGTGTTTTGTTGTAAAACAATTTTTCGTTTAACGAAGAAATTTTGTCCAGATACTTGGATAATTGGATACGACGACAAATTATTTTCCAAGATGATGGACGGTTCTGTTGGACACTGATTTTATTAGGAATGACAGGTTGTTTGTGACAATGGAGAAGATTCGTCAGAAATTCCATTATCAGCTTCAGCAAAACAAGTTTCCTAACCTCGGTGCCAATGATCGCTCCCCGGTTCCTGGTTAAAGTCAAGACTTTGACTCGTACTCGATGGACAAATGGCGCACATATAGAGTTCACTGAGGGTGGGGACGTTTATATTTTGGGGAAAATTTTTTAAAACCTCTTCACTTCCGAATTTTTTCAAACCACCAATTTTTCTCATTTTCTTCGCTAGACGTCGATAAAAAACGATAATTATTATAGTTGGTTTAAGATTTCCTCGATTACGGCCATAGCACGTTGAAACATACGTTCAACGGATTTAAGCAACGTCGATCCTGGGTGACCACTTGGAAATACGAGTTGGTGTCAGCTTGGATTTGCGGGTGGTGTAATTGATAATGGCTTGGAATTGTTAATCGGAGAGCAGAGCTCCAATTCCAGTTGGGTTCGTTATATTCACTTAAGCGCAAATACCGTTGTGAAAGGTATGAATTCACCTCTTCTCCTCGAGCTATGGATTAATTAGTAAAATTTGTTTCGCAAAATCATTATTATCTATAAAAAAAACACAAACTAAATGACTGACAATTTTTCTTTTCCATTTTGTCATCAATTTTCCTAACATTATTCTTTTAACCAAAACCCGGAACAAACTGGTACTACCATACTTAACCAGTTAGATTAGTCTTAATTCCACACGCGAAATCACTGACACTACATTTTAATAAAACAAATAAACGGTATTCTAGCCTCGTAAGATGTTGAAAGCTTATTCACTCATGTTGCAGTCAAAGAAAGTATAGATATAGTCTTATAGAAAGTACACAATCACTCTTGTTCCCACTTCACAAAATTCGACAAACAAATTTTCTATGCTGAGGGAGACAACTACCTTTTTATGGCCACCATGAGCAACATCTATAGTCAAACTCATGGCGTAGAAATGGGCTCGCCATTTTAACCGACTTTAACCAATTTCTAGATGAAAGTGTAGAAAAAGATTTCAATAATTCCACCAAGCCACGCCCATATGCGTCCGTTATATCGACATCTTTATACTAGCAAAAACCTATACGAAATAAAAAAACAATTAAAGACAGTTTTCAGAACACACGTTAGCCGCAGTTTTGAGTATAATGCTCAACACTTTTTCGAAAATTAAAAAAATATGCAATAAAAATGTAAACAGACAGAACCTTTCCTTGTACATATATATGTATTCGACGTATGAGTGTCAAGCAGCTCAATACCTAGGAACCGACAGTCAGATACCAGTACATGTGATTCGATTATAGTGATGAAGGATTTACACAGAAACGTCCACACTTTTTGAAGGGCTGAATACAGAGACCTGGTACACTACGTGGCACAAGATCCCCAAACGACCCTTTACAGGTTTTGAAATCAGAGTTTTCTCGCTCCTAGACCAGTTTCAAACCATGGCTATAGAACAAAGTCTGTCCTGCTATTTACCCATAACTGGGGGGAGAAAAAAGGATTCATACCTTCCGCAAGCGTATTAGCATGTAAGTGAATGTAATGGATTCGACTGGAATCCGAACACGAGTCTACGATTCCTCAATCGGAGCCGCTATCCATCACTCTACCGTATATCTAAGAGAATAACAAATTACTCCACCGTGCCTCCCTATATATATATATATATATATATATATATATATATATATATATATATATATATATATATATATATATATATATATATGAGTGTGTGAGTGTGTGTGTGTGTGTGGAATGTGTGTGTATATATATATATATATATATATATATATATATATGCAATTTTTCTATATATATTATTTATATATTATATATGCGCTCAATATCAGTGATAGAGCATATTTAATCTGATTTACATATGCGCAATCGCCAAAAACAAGCAAATAACCGGCTTTAAAATAATGATAAAACAGCCTTAAAAAATTAAAAATAATAGCAATTTTTACCTATCATATTCTTACACGGACCCCATCAAACGTGCGTGCAATAAAACATTATTCACCGAACAAAAATATAAATGAAAATGTGGACAGCGCAACAAACAAGAAATATTCTCTCCTCAATCCAACATTGAATACAGCGACCAAATCCGTACGCATGTGCGCTACAATACATATATGCGCATATATGCCCAGTCCCACACTGTTCACATATGTTTATGTTTCTGTGAGCTCCGTCAATGAATGTGCATGCGTGTATGTATGTTTGCGTAAGTATGCGTGGCGTCCCGACGACAATTTTTCTTCCCACGTCCATAAAAACACCGATATACGCAATCATATATAAATCCAAAATTTAAAAATTAATCAGTTTGTCTGACGATCGCAAATAGCGTGAAACCCAGGATGAAAAACTCACATCAATCCAACTATATATATATTCATGTTTCATTAAAAAATAGAAAAAGCCAACCAACACTTAACAATATTAACTACGAATAAGGCCACAACGTGCTAACCGTGTTCGGAAAATAAAACATCTCTATAACACTAAAAACATAGACATAACGTACACACTGAATTAAACCGAAAAATAAAATCATCCTTGATAATGGCTAAAAGTATAGCCAAAAGCATTCGGAATTATAGGACAGTTTCTACACACTCTGTGTCCAAAAAAGAAAGCACCTGTTCAAACACAGGAAAAATTAAATAAAACGCTTAATCGTAGTACCTTGTCTGTCATTTTTAATGAAACATGTATAAATGAAGGATTGTTGCCTAAATACACAATATATATACATATATATATAATGCACATTTCATTAAAAACGACTGACAAGGTGCTTTTATTTAGTTTTTTATATAATTTCTCGTGCGATCTAATAAAGTTTTTCTTTTCAGAGGATAAATTATATAAAAAACTGTCCGGATGTTCTTTTTATCCGAGCGCTTTCGGTTATACATTTAGCCATTTTCAAGGATTATATTTCAACTGTTAGAATTAGAAATAGTTTGTTATATGTATGTTTTATAAAGTGATTCATTTTTTTGTTTCAAAACACGGTCAAGATATTATTAGATCGCACGAGAAATTATATAAAAAAAACTAAATAAAAGCACCTTGTCAGTCGTTTTTAATGAAATGTGCATGAAAGAAGGATTGCTGCCTAAATACACATATATATATATAAGTATATCTATATATGTGTTTGTGTGTGTGTGTGTGTGTTCCATAAAGAAAAAAGTACATTAAGGCACACATTTTCTGAAGCAATGAACCATTTTTTATTTCCGCGTCATGAAGTCTTGGAAGAGACAAGAAACTTTGAACCTCCGGGCAGATCAGCAGGCTTATCAATCTTTTCAAATTTCACGAACACCTGATTTAACACTTGTTGAACAACTCCTGCTATATACGCGTGTGTAGTGGCTATGGTTAATAAATATAAATCCCTGTTTACCATAAAAAGGGTTGATAAGTCGTACAAAAACTGTACCAGTTAATCAAAGTAGTGATTAATTGCTGCAAATATTGACAAACATCGTCATTAAATTGTGACACTATACACGGGACAACCACATAGAAGAGGAAGGTGTGAGTTTATCAGGGCCTAAAGTGTTTCACATTACTGCTCACCCAGTACAAAGCACGCGAGCCATTCCTTCAACTGAATGTGACTGGACGAGGTCGCTGTAAGGCTGTTTAGTTTACTTTTTCCTTCCGCTTGTGTTGTTAGGTGTCGCGGGGAGACACAGTCGTCTGTCAGTGGCGATATCCCGTGGTCTCTGAGAGTGTCCGCCACTGAGTCGCTCCAGCGTCTTCTTGGTCTGCCTCTCGCTCTCCAGCCAGAGTACCTGAAGGTGTATGCTCGTAGGGCTGGTTGGTTGATAGGCGTCAGAATCAGGTGTCCAAACGACTTGCTCTTCTGTCGTTCGATGTGTTGTATGATTGGTATTGCTCCGACCATATCTCTTATTGCCTCATTCCTGATCTTGTCTCGCCGGGTCTTGTTCACTGCTTTCCTCAGGCATCTCATCTCACAAGTGATCAGTTTCCTCTTAAGGGTTTTTGTTAGGGGCAATGTCTGGTACTGGTATGTCAGCGTTGGTAAGGAAAATGGTGTTGATGAGATTTGCCTTGGTGCTCATGGAGATGCTTAGATGTTTTAGAAGAGGAACAAGTTGGTAACTGACTGTGTTGGCTTTCTGACATCTGGTCTCGATTTCACTGTCTAGTTTGCCGTTTTCAGTAGATATGCTGCCCAGATATTTGAATCCACTGGTATACTTTAGCTGGGTCCCATTAATGTTAATGTCCAGTTTTCCTGGTCTCTTGGTGACGGTCATGACCTCGGTCTTACTGACACTGATCTTCCTGTTCATCCTAAATAACTTCATAATATGAATTTCTTACTTCACAGCATTAGCTGTAATGCTCTATAGTATGAAATCCATATTATGAGGATATAAAGGATAGACAAGAGTTGACTCTAAACTCGCAGAGATTAAGATCGTAGCGATAGGTAAAGCGTCCTCTCGGGAACTGTTTTACAGAGTATCAGATCCCAGAAAGAAGCTGTCGGAGTGGAAATTCTTTCTCCCCAATACGAAAGGAATGAGTAGAATTCGACCCTGTGATACATCGCCTGGACGGTCTTGGAAAAGATATGAATCAACCTCTTCTTCTCCTCCAGCTATGGATTAATTAGTAAGACTTGTATCACGAAATCATTTTTATCTAAAAAAAAAAAAAAATCCATACAATGTAAAAATATTTTCTGGCTTTAAATAACCGCAAAGGGTTAAAAACCGTAAAAAATAAATTAATCAATCAGTTATAAGAGGACTGTTATCTCTTTCTCTGTTTCTCCCGCTCTCTCCTTTTTCTCTCCCTTTCCATGTCTCTTTCCCCCTCTCTTTCTTCTCTCTCCTCTCTCTTTCTACCCTCTCTCTATTTCCCTCCCTCACACTCACATTCTCTCTATCTTCTTCTCTCTCCTCCTCCCTTCTCGCTCTCTTTCTCCCTCTCCCTATCTTTCTCACTCCATCTCTTTTCCCCTCACTCCCTCTCTTTATCCGCTCTCGCATTATCCCCATCTCTCTTTATCACCTCCCTCTGTTTTCTTCGCTCCCTCTTACTCCTCTCTCTCTTTCCCTTCATCTGTCTCTCTTTCTCTCTATCTTTTCCTCTCACTTTCTCTCTCTCTGTCTCCCACTATCTCTCTCTCTTTCCCACTCTCTTTTTCCTTTTTTCTCCCCCTCCCTCTTTCTTACATATCGACTCTCACTCATCCCTTAGTCATGAACCGTAGAACAAGAACAAGAATGTGGAAGATGGACTCAGGCGAGTAAAATCTTTCTGGATCGACAGTGAAGGAAAGCTTTATAGCAATATACATAGCAATCGATTCAATATATTCACCCAACAAGTGGATAACGTCAACCAAAAAAGCTGTAGGATGTTGGTCTCCTGCGGGTTAGCATCAGCCATGCTGATGGCTGGTAGAAAACATTTTTAGTTATGAATGAATGAAAGCAATTTTATTTTGCTTTGGCAATTATTTTGCTCCATCATATTATTGTTGCTTCTAAGATAAAACATTTTTACTTGTTTTACATTATTTACATTATTCGCACTGTTATCCTCATCTTCATTGCCATATTCACAACGTTTAGGCCTCTATATCTCTGAGATGAGGTATTATGATTATTTGCATTATTTACATTATTCGGACTGTTATCCTCATCTTCATTGCCATATTCACAACGTTTCAGCCTCTATTAAGATGAGGTATTATGATAAATTGCATTATTTACATTATTCGAACTGTTATCCTCATCTTTATTGCCATATACACAACGTTTAGGCCACTATATCTCTGAGATTAGGTGTTATGGTTATTTGCATTATTTACATTATTCGGACTGTTATTCTCATCTTCATTGCCATATTCACAACGTTTCAGCCTCTATTAAGATAAGGTATTATGATAAATTGCATTATTTACATTATTGGGACTGTTATCCTCATCTTCATTGCCATATTCACAACGTTTCGGCCTCTATATCTCTGAGATGAGGTATTATGATTATTTGGATTATTTACATTATTCGTCACTGTTATCCTCGTCTTCATTGCCATATTCACAACGTTCCATCGTTGTACGCCCCGGTCTTCTTCAGGTGATTGTAATTAACATCCTCAAAATAATTACATTTGTATAGTGCGACACCCTCCACTTATTCTTTGTGTAAAAAATGGACAAAAAAAGAAAATACGCGAGTATATAAGGGCTCTAAAAAGCAAAAATAATATGGGGGGGGCGGAATTTTTAACAAAACAAGTGAAAATCTGTCTATATCTCTGACATGAGGTATTATGATTATTTACATTATTTACATTATTTGGACTGTTATCCTCATCTTCATTGCTATATTCACAAGGTTTCGGAAGTTGTACGCTCCAACCTTCTTCAGGTGATTGGAAATTCATACACAGATGTTCTCAAGGATAAAGGCGTTGGTGAGATCCAGTGACTAGACCCAAATGTTGAGAGTTCAATACCAGGCTACAGCAGTGTTGAGCCAAAACACTTGGAGAGTTGAGTTAAAGGGAAATAACTGTGACATCCAGAAGAGACATGACATGTGGAACTAGAACAATCTACTCCGGTGGATGAAATAATGGGTTCGATATTCCAATCACCTGAAGAATGCGGGAGTGTACAACGGCCGAAACGTTGTGAATATGGCAATGAAGATGAGGATAACAGTCCGAATAATATATATAATGTAAATAATCATAATACCTCATCTGAGAGATATAGAGGCCGAAACGTTGTGAATATGGCAATGAAGATGGGGATAACAGTCCGAATGATATAAATAATTCAAATAATCATAATACCTCATCTCGGGGATATAGAGGCCGAAACGTTGTGAATATGGCAATGAAGATGAGGATAACAGTTCGAATGATATAAATAATTCAAATAATCATAATACCTCATCTCAGAGATATAGAGGCCGAAACCTTGTGAATATGGCAATGAAGATGAGGATAACAGTCCAAATAATGTAAATAATGTAAATAATCATAATACCTCATCTCAGAGAGATAGACATATATTCACTTGTTTTGTTAATGAGTTTTTGCTTATTATTCGTGCTTGTTAGATAAAACTGTTTCATTTGCTTTGTTAATAATTTTTCTCCCTCATTTTATTTTTACTTTTTACAGATCTTATATACTCGAATATAGTGCGAGTTTTTTTTTTATCACTTTTTACACAAAAATTAGGGCCGGGGGGGTCGCACTATACAAAGGTAATTATTTTGAGGATGTTAAAAATTATTCATTTTTGGAGACTGGTTAATTAATTCTTTATTTATATAAAGTACCTGCTGATTTTAATTGGCATACATAGTGGCTGATATCTTGCTACTCATGTAGCGACAAAAGGGAAAAAATAACTTAGGCTACGTCGGAGGTTGGCCCAGGGTAAAGGTGCATAAACCAAAAAATACTATGGTCTCTTAATCATCGACCGGATATTTTAGAAAAAGTGGTTTTTATCACCATTTCGGGGTAGCTTTGAATTAAAAAAAAGAATGAAGTCCATGTATTTGTCTTAAAAAATATCCAGGATTAAGCACAGTATTGCAATATTTGACTACATTAGACCTACGAGTATTGCTCAGATTTGGAGTTGTATTATAGACGAGCTATAGAAAAAAATCAGTGGTCGTCCTATATATGAAGTAAGGTTATACACGTGTATACAAAGTCTGTCTGAAAAGTAACCGGACTGGGTGTGTTGTGTGCCCTGTGGGCTAAAGAGTGACAACAGGATTGGGTTGTCATCTAACATGATATATTGGGATTATATATCTGTAATCTTAGCTTTCTGCGATCATTGCATTTTTTTTTCAAATGTGAGAGATGTGGCAAAACAAATCATGGCTGCTTTCTCATGACAATGCACCTGCTCACAACGCCCTGAGCATCCAGCAGTTCCTGCTCCATAAGAACATTGCTGAACTGGAACGACATCCTTATTCGTCTGATCTTGGTCCGTGTGACGTTTTTTCTTTTATCCAAACTCAAGGGGATATTCAAGAGGACCCATTTTGAGGACATGGAGGCCATCAAAAGGGCCGTAATGATGGAGAAACCATGAAGAATCCTTCTAGCAGTGCATAGAAGCGTGGCAGAGAAGGATGGAAAAGTTCATTAGATTCGAGAGGAACTACCATTCACATTACTTTTCAGATGGGCCTCATATAGTGGGAGTACAAAATTAATTGAGTAACTACACAAAAATAGAAAGGGGTATGAGACAAGGATGTGTGTATGTGTGTCTAAAAAGTAACGGGACTGGGCGTGTTGCGTGAGCTATGGACGAAAGAGAGATAAGCGGATTGTGTTATCATCTATCACGATATATTGGGATTATATATCTGTAATCTTAGATTTCTGAAACTATTATATTTTTTTCACATGCTTTTGAGGGTGGACAAATTGTGACTGCTTCACCACGACAATGCTCTTGTTCGCGACGCCCTGGGCATCCGACAGCCCTTGGCCGATAAGAACATCGCCGTACTGGAAAAACCTCCCTATTCAGCTGATCTTGCTCCGAATGACTTTTATCTTTTCCCCAACCACAAGGGGATCATCAAGGGGGTCCGCTTTTAAGACGCGGGGGTCATCAAGAGGTCCGTAACGACAGAGATGAACGGCATCCAAGAAGAATCCTTCTGAAATGTGACCGAGAAATGAGGAGAGTGCATTAGACTCGTGACGGGTTCCTCTGAAGGGGAAACCATGGAGTTTGTTGTTTGGAACTGAAATAGATTGTTGCTGACACCAGTCCCGTTACTTTGGAGACAAAATACGCCTATTAATAAAAAAACGATTTGAATCCATCTTCAGAACACATGGCAAGCTAATATATACAAAAATTAGGAATATACAGTGTAACCCGGATATAAGAGAGTTTTCGGGGCCGGAGAAGAGGTCTCTTATATCCGGGTTTCTCTTATATCCGGGCTTGGTCTATTTTGTTTTATTAACACAGGCTGTAATTTGGGACCAGAGAAAATCTATCTTATATCCGGGTTTATCTTATATCCGGGTCTCTTATATCCGGGTTACACTGTATATCTTTGAAATACTGTTTGCAGACTAATCCTTCTCGAATATAATATAATTTTCCATCTCTGTCACGTTTCTATGCAGTGCTAGACGGATTCTTCTTGGATTCCCTTCAGCTTCGTCGTCACGACCCCCTTAATGGAATCCACACCTTGAAAACGGGTCCCGTAAATTAAAATTTTACTAGTTAAAACAGATACACTAATAAATTTTGTCTAGTAACATTTTGCTAATATTTTTATTAAGCGTATACACCCGTATTATTTTATTACAACTTTTACTTAATCTTGTGTGAATTTTCGTTATATATATAAAAAAAAAATTATTCTGTTTTCAGATCACGATATGGCAAGATAATATATGGATAAGTTAGGAATATATATCTTTGGAAAAAAGTGATTGACTTAGGACCACAAGAAAGAAGAAACATGCATATTTGGGTAAAATAATGTATAAGTCAAATATAAAAAAGTATAATTGAAGAAGCGGTTGACGTAACAGAAGATTGTTTGATATTTATCGATAATTGAGTGTTTATTAAAAGGTCAAATGAACATCAATTAGGCACCAATTAAATTTGCTGATCAGTCTCCAGTATCGATTAGCGTGGGTGTCACAGATTTATTCTTGAAGCTTAGAACTTTGACGTTAGATCAAAACGCAATTAAGTACATCATGAAAGATTTTAGAAGATAACAAATTTAGTCATTATTTAAGATGAGTCTATTAACTTGAGCAATAAGTTGTTTTTGTTTTTGAAAATCAGTTTTAATAACGAATGTATAATATTAACAGTTCTGTAAATAAATCATAACATGTTTTGAAAAATTGTTTCCTGAAGAAAATATTTCACGCAATAGGCAGTTGATCGGTAGAGATGAATTTCCACAACCAAGCTCTGTTGACGAAAGCTAATATTATACGTTTTGGTGGTACTGTCGGGTCATTCTTAAGTTAAAGTTCTTAAAACTAAATAAAGGGTTAAATACACATTTTAACGTGTTAAGAAAAGTAAAGAGGAAGAGAGAAGGGGTACTTACGGACGGGTTGCTTCTCGGGGAAATTGGTTCTCGGGCGAATTGTGCCGGCTAAACAGGAAGCAAGTGACCTATTGATATTTATGGTCTTGGTAAGGAGGATTGTGGGAAGCGTTAGCCTCCTTATCAAAATCGTCCTCCGTACTCTTCTTACGGTTTCTACCGGCCGACGCGTGACTGGTTAATTGTTGTGCTAAAAAAAAATTACATTTTTTTCTTTACACTGTTACTGCTCTCTTCTTTACGCTGTTACTGCTCTCTTCTGGGTTCCCCCTATTTTTTTTCTGCGTCGAAGGTTATTTTTTTTTCGACATATTGCAAAAGGAACTCCTACAGGAAATTGCCTTTTTTTGTTACCGACATTTTTTTTCTCCACAGAATGTCGGTAAATGTTTCGCCGAAAAGCGTCTTGAGATTGTCAACCGGACAAATATTTTTTCTCATCTATGACAGCGCAAGGACGCATACATACAAGAATAAAACAGCAAATAAATTTTGCCATTCCATGGGCTCTACCTCAATCTCCACATTCAACCTTATTTTGCACCAAACGATTGTTACGGTTATTGATCTCTGCTAAAGGCTTTGAAATGAAAATAAACCATTATTTACATTATTCGGACTATTGTCCTCATCTATATTGCCATATTTATCACAATGTTTCGGCCATTGTACGCTCCGGCCTTCTTCAGGTGGTTGGAATGTCGAACTGAACGCTTTATTTCGCTCACTGAGGTAGACTGTTCTAGTTCCACGTGCATGTTTAATGGATGTCAGTTATCAGTTATCTCCAGATTCTCCACTGCCTTAACCGTGTATTGAACTCACATTCTTTGGATCCTGTCACTGGATATAACTAACTGTGCCATGTGTCCTTGTGCTGAAACGTTGTGATAAATATGGCAACAAAGATGAGGACAATAGTCCGAATAATGTAAATAGTGTACATAATACCTCATCTCAGAAATATAGACAGATACTGAAAGTCCGAAACGTTGTAATAAATATGGCGACAAAGATGAGGACAATAGTCCGAATAATGTAAATAGTGTACATAATACCTCATCTCAGAAATATAGACAGATACTGAAAGGCTGAAACGTTGTGATAAATATGGCAACAAAGATGAGGACAATAGTCCGAATAGTGCAAATAGTGTACATAATGCCTCATCTCGGAAATATAGACAGATACTGAAAAATCCATCTAATAAAAAACAGATTCAAGAGGTGATGGAAAGCTTTTTCAGTTTAAAACGTTCGGAATTTTACTGAAAACTTATCAAATCGCTGTCTGACAAGAAGTACTTGCAAATAATGGTGAATATAGAATTGGATCTAACGTTATTGTATTTATCTTTAAGAAAATAAAATTGATAAACACAAATAGAAATTAAGA
>OZ038513.1:51655740-51660740 GCA_964036315.1 Acanthosepion esculentum | reverse complement strand
AACAAAGGGAAAGAAAGAATGAAAGAAAGTGAACTGGATAAATAGCGAATGATAATAAATAAATAAATAAAGAGCAGGGCGTAGTTGCCGAAGTAGAAAGAAGGAAACTAACAAACGAATAAAATGAAAGAAAGAATACGAAAGAAAGCAGAGAAAAAGATAATAGAAAGTATTATGCGTGTGTGTAGGTGAAAGAAAGAAAGAAAGAAAAAAGAAAGAAAGAAATGAAAAGGGACAATGGAAAAAAGTAAATTGAAACAAAAAGGAAAATAGAAAATCGGTAGCCACATAGGCAGCCAGGCAAAAAGAAATAAGTCAATATATAAAAAATAACTAAAAACGGTCGTGTCAATTAGGACACAAGAAAGAAAGAAAGAACGAAAGCAAGGACTCTATATAAAAAATCTAAAAACGTCGTGTTATTTATGACAAGTGAATGAAAGAGAAATCGATATAAAAACTAAAAAACTTGGGTCAATTAGGAAGAAAGAAACAACAAAAATGAAATAAAATCTAGTAAAGAAATCTTCATGCAGAAAACTCTAAAAATACTTGTAAAGGCTGATGACTTTTTAGTTAATTACTAGTTAAATATACACCATTAACTGGAGAAAAAATACGTGTATCATACCGGAATAACAAAAACAAAAATCTCATCAGACAATAAAACAAGATGGAAGAAAAAGAATCCTCAAAAAAAAAGACTATAAAAAAAAGAATCCTAAAAAAGACTCAGAAAAGACTCAAAAAGGAATCCTCAAAAAAGACTCAAAAAAAGACTAAAAAAAGACTAAAAAAAGGTTAAAAAACAGACTCAAAAAAGATTTTAAAAAGACTAAAAAAAGACAAAAAAGACTATAAAAATACTAAAAAAGGTTAAAAAACAGACTAAAAAAAGATTTTAAAAATACTCAAAAAATACTCAAAAAAGACTATAAAAAAGACTAAAAAAAGGTTAAAAAACAGACTCAAAAAAAGACTAAAAAAAGATTTAAAAAAGACTCAAAAAAGACTATAAAAAAGACTAAAAAAAGGTTAAAAAACAGACTAAAAAAAGATTTTAAAAAGACTCAAAAAAGACTAAAAAAGACTAAAAAAAGACTAAAAAAAGACTCGAAAAAAGACTAAAAAAAACAAAGGAAAATCGGAGTGGAGATGGGAGTTATTAAATGGGATTAAAACTGAATGATTAAAGGAAAGGTAGCTGGTTTGTTTTTTACGGCTTATCAACCGTTTGTAGGTTATTTAAATCCAAAACATATTTTGGATTGTAAGAAGAGTTTTTTTTTCCGAATGATTAATGCATTTTTAAGTGAGAATAACAATGATTTTTCCACATGCAAGTCTTGCTACATACTCTATAAACGAACAAAGGGTTCATAACTCTCCCAAAGGTATTTGTGCGTAAGTGAACACAACGAAACCAAATTGGTATTCGAACACGGTTCTCCGATTTCTCATTCCAAGCCACAATCCCATTACACCGCCCACAAATATACGCTTGAAAGAAAGAATTATGGCAGAAACGGAGCTTAAACAAGAAGGCATGACGGGAAACTGTAAGTGGATGGAAAATGTGGAATATGAGAAGGAATTTCATGAAGAATAAGAGTGAGAGAGAAAAGATGATCAGAATGGGAAGTAAAACGACAGAAGTGCGCAGAGCATATAAAAGAAGAAAAAAGCGAAGGAAAAACGAATAAAAAGAGGGGAAAGAAAATATGAAGAAAAAGTGAGTTAAAAGAAAGAAAAACAACGTGTGAATAGAGGCTAATGAAAAAATGAAGAAAAATGAGATGAAAGAAAATCGTGAATGAAAAAGGGAAGAAAAAGAGGTGAAAGAAAATATGAAGAAAAAGGGAGTTAAAAGAAAGAAAAACAACGTGTGAATAGAGGCTAATGAAAAAATGAAGAAAAATGAGATGAAAGAAAATCGTTAATGAAAAAGGGAAGAAAAGAGGTGAAAAAAAGCATGAAGAAAAGGGGAGTTAAAAGAAAGAAATACAACGTGTGAATAGAGGCTAATGAAAAAATGAAGAAAAATGAGATGAAAGAAAATCGTGAATGAAAAAGGGAAGAAAAAGAGGTGAAAGAAAATATGAAAAAAAGGGGAGTTAAAAGAAAGAAATACAACGTGTGAATAGAGGCTAATGAAAAAATGAAGAAAATGAGATGAAAGAAAATCGTGAATGAAAAAGGGAAGAAAAAGAGGTGAAAGAAAATATGAAGAAAAGGGGAGTTAAAAGAAAGAAATACAACGTGTGAATAGAGGCTAATGAAAAAATGAAGAAAATGAGATGAAAGAAAATTGTGAATGAAAAAGGGAAGAAAAAGAGGTGAAAGAAAATATGAAGAAAAAGGGAGTTAAAAGAAAGAAATACAACGTGTGAATAGAGGCTAATGAAAAAATGAAGAAAATGAGATGAAAGAAAATCGTGAATGAAAAAGGGAAGAAAAAGAGGTGAAAAAAAGCACGAAGAAAAGGGGAGTTAAAAGAAAGAAATACAACGTGTGAATAGAGGCTAATGAAAAAATGAAGAAAATGAGATGAAAGAAAATCGTGAATGAAAAAGGGAAGAAAAAGAGGTGAAAGAAAATATGAAGAAAAGGGGAGTTAAAAGAAAGAAATACAACGTGTGAATAGAGGCTAATGAAAAAATGAAGAAAAATGAGATGAAAGAAAATCGTGAATGAAAAAGGGAAGAAAAAGAGGTGAAAGAAAATATCAAGAAAAAGGGAGTTAAAAGAAAGAAATACAACGTGTGAATAGAGGCTAATGAAAAAATGAAGAAAATGAGATGAAAGAAAATCGTGAATGAAAAAGGGAAGAAAAAGAGGTGAAAAAAAGCATGAAGAAAAAGGCAGTTAAAAGAAAGAAATACAACGTGTGAATAGAGGCTAATGAAAAAATGAAGAAAATGAGATGAAAGAAAATCGTGATTGAAAAAGGGAAGAAAAAGAGGTGAAATAAAGCATGAAGAAAAGGGGAGTTAAAAGAAAGAAAAACAACGTGTGAATAGAGGCTAATGAAAAAATGAAGAAAAATGAGATGAAAGAAAATCGTGAATGAAAAAGGGAAGAAAAAGAGGTGAAAGAAAATATGAAGAAAAAGGGAGTTAAAAGAAAGAAAAACAACGCGTGAATAGAGGCTAATGAAAAAATGAAGAAAAATGAGATGAAAGAAAATCGTGAATGAAAAAGGGAAGAAAAGAGGTGAAAAAAAGCATGAAGAAAAAGGCAGTTAAAAGAAAGAAATACAACGTGTGAATAGAGGCTAATGAAAAAATGAAGAAAATGAGATGAAAGAAAATCGTGAATGAAAAAGGGAAGAAAAAGAGGCGAAAGAAAATATGAAGAAAAGGGGAGTTAAAAGAAAGAAATACAACGTGTAAATAGAGGCTAATGAAAAAATGAAGAAAATGAGATGAAAGAAAATCGTGAATGAAAAAGGGAAGAAAAAGAGGTGAAAGAAAATATGAAGAAAAAGGCAGTTAAAAGAAAGAAATACAACGTGTGAATAGAGCCTAATGAAAAAAAGAAGTAAAATGTGGTGAATGCAGAAAAGAAGAAAAGTTGAAAGAAAAAGTACAAAACAGACATGAAAAGACAAAAAAGAAGCGAATAGGAAAAGCAGAAAAAAGGTGAAAAATAAGTGAGAGAAAAAAAAGGTGTAAGAACAAAAGGAAGAAAATAGCGGTCAAAGAAAATAAAGTTAGGAAAAAAGAGATGAAAAAAGAAGAAGGTGAAAGTAAAAAAGTAGAAAAAAGATTGAATGAAAAGAGAAAAAAGTGTAAAATAAAAAGATCAAAGATATGAAAGAAAAACATGAAAACGTGAAAGGAAAATGAAGAAAATAAAGTTGTGAGAAAAAACAGGTAAGAAGTAAAAAAAAGGTGAACGAAAAACGAAAAAAAGAGATGAAAGAAAATATGAAGAAAATGAAGTTGAAAGAAAAACGACGTGTGAATAGTGGTGAATGAACAAAAGAGAAGAAAAATGAGGGGAATGAAAAAAGTTGAAAAAAAGGTGAAGATAGACATGAAAAGAAAAAAAAGAGGTGAAAAGAAAAAAGAAGAAAAAAGGTGAAAAAAAGTGGGAGAAAAATGAGGTGAAAGAACAAAAGAAAGAAAATATAGGTGAAAGAAAATAGAAGAACAAGAGATGAAAAAAAAGAAGGTGAAAATAAAAAAGAAGAAAAAAGAGTGAAAGAGAAAAAAGAAAAAATGTAAAACGAAAAGAAAAAGACATGAAAGAAAAAAACAGAAAAATTGAAAGAGAAAATACAGGTGGGAGAAAAAAATAACATAAAGGTAAAGGAAAAAAAGCTGAAAGAAAAAAAGAAGAAGTTGAAAGAAAAAGTAATAAAAAAGAGGTGAAAGAAAAAAGAAAAAAAAGGTGAAAGCAAAAGAGAAAGAAAGTCAGTAAATAAATGTCATGGTTGAAACGATTTCTTCCTCTGTGCGTCTGGAACATCGTAAAATCGATTCCATTTTCATAGGATCGATTTAGTTCTCTGAGGAAGCAAAAAAGCAGTAACATTGATGACGTAACAAGTAGAAAGTGTTTCGTTTTTATTTCAGAGCTACTTGGCTTCCTTTTACATGTTTTATTCTTGATTCTAGTTCGTCAAATGAGACTTCGGTGTAAAAATATCAAAGCGCATTGACTGGTGTTCGTCAGACAGACAATTTTAAACATCGCGATTTCTTTCAACGTAGAGTAAACACAAGCACGATTTTAAAAATTAAATTTATGTTCATATAACAACGCAGAATATGTAAGAATGATAGTCGGCTAAATCTTGATATAAATGTTCACGAAAATATTATATTAATGTAAAAACTACTGTAAAAGACGCCTAAATTTGACAGACATGCGCAAGAGAATGCAAGTGTAAATAAGACATCCACGTCACACCTATTTGAAAGGGAATTAAGCGATGACATTCCTCGAAATCGAGTCGCAGCCATCACACACACACATATATATATGTGTGTGTG
>OZ038513.1:51628240-51650740 GCA_964036315.1 Acanthosepion esculentum | reverse complement strand
CCAATCAAACCAATCAAAATATTTAGATTTCGGCATTAAATAACCCATAGAGGTTGATATGCCGCTCAACAAAATCAACCAATCAAACCAATCAAAATATTTAGATTTCGGCATTAAATAACCCATAGAGGTTGATATGCCGCTCAACAAAATCAACCAATCAAACCAATCAAAATATTTAGATTTCGGCATTAAATAACCCAAAGAGGTTGGTATGCCGCTAAACAAAATCAACCGACCAAACCAATCATAATATTTAGATTTCGGCATTTGTGACACTATGTGTTGGATATATGCGCACGCGTGTGTGTGTGTGCGCCCGCACATTTGTGTGTGTGTATATATACACACCCCACATCTGTGTGTGCGTGCGCGCGCACACATATGTGCGAGAAGATTAGTTAGATTTGACCTGGGCATCAAACTTCAAGACCAAATGATTAGATTAGGAATCTAGATAAAAACATATGTCGAAAAGGGTAGATAAGTGTTAAGTACTTGTCAAAATACGACGATAGGAAAAAGACCGGCTCTGGTCAAAACTTAAAAGGGTTTGAATTTAATGTCCCTGAATCGGAGTCAGCTAGGCTAAGAAATTTTTTTATGTCCACTTTCTTCAAAGAGAGAAATGGTCATGAAAAAGTTATGGGTTTATTCGTGGGTGTCCCTTGTCCGGAAATGATGAAAGAGGATTCTCCATATATACGGCAGTGCTTTGGGCCACGAGTAGTTAGACTTAGTTTAGGTTCGAGGAAGGTTGATTTAGGCCGGAGCACGTAACATCGAAGAGCGACCCATTAGCAGCCGGACATTGTTAGTTAAGATATATATTTTTTTTGTCTGCCCGGAGTTGGTCGTCCACAAAAAGGTCACACAACTTCCCTCCTCTTTTCGTCCTACCCAAGTTTGTAGTTGGGTTTTTCTTTTGCCTGTGAGCCTACCTCTCGCTCGATCCACCGCACAGAAATTCTACGACGTGGGGTCTATATCTTTGTGCAACGAGTTGCAGAGGTGGGTAGTCTCACACATTAAATAACCCATAGAGGTTGATATGCCGCTAAACCAAATCAACCGACCAAACCAATCAAAATATTTAGATTTCAGCATTAAATAACCCATAGAGGTTGATATGCCGCTAAACAAAATCAACCAATCAAACCATTCAAAATATTTAGATTTCGGCATTAAATAACCCATAGAGGTTGATATGCCGCTAAACCAAATCAACCAATCAAACCAATCAAAATATTTAAATTTCGGCATTAAATAACCCATAGATGTTGATATGCCGCTAAACCAAATCAACCAATCAAACCAATCAAAATATTTAGATTTCGGCATTAAATAACCCATAGAGATTGATATGCCGCAAAAAAAAATCAACCAACCATCCAATAAAAATATTTAGATTTCGGCATTAAATAACCCATAGAGGTTGATATGCCGCTGAACAAAATCAACCGACCAAACCAATCAAAATATTTAGATTTCGGCACTAAATAACCCATAGAGGTTGATATACCGCTAAACAAAATCAACCAACCAACCCAATCAAAATATTTAGATTTCGGCATTAAATAACCCAAAGAGGTTGATATGCCGTTAAACAAAATCAACCGACCAAACCAATCAAAATATTTAGATTTCGGCATTAAATAACCCATAGAGGTTGATATGCCGCTAAACCAAATCAACCAACCAAACCAATCAAAATATTTAGATTTCGGCATTAAATAACCCATAGAGGTTGATATACCGCTAAACAAAATCAACCAACCTATCAAATCGAGCATAACCTTTAGCAATTATCTAATATTTATATACTACAAGAAAATCACTGTTCATTTTTTTACATTAAGAAAGTTACTTATATTTGATAAAGGAACACGCATAAAAAGTACAATCATTTTGTTTATTCGAGTCGTAATTTCTGTTTTGGCATCGTGAGACGAATTATAATGATTATACATGGATTTATCCAGATATTCAGATTGATACGAAAGATTCCAGGCAAATTTGTTCTTTTTTTTGCATGATACATAGCGTTCTTCGCCGTAAATGTACTTCTGAGTCTGTAAAGCTATACTTAAACAATGAAACTACATCGATAAATGGTTCTGTTTGGTTTTATAAGACAGATACAATGAATGCCTGAGATTGAAGATGTATTATAAGGCAGGAAAACATTCTTATCTCGCACCAAAATCTTAACTGAGATATTTTTGTCACTTATTTTTATTGTTTTATATTGTATCTCAGTTGCAAATAAGATTCTCTCTTCAACGACACTTAAAAGTGTTTTTGTGTTTATTTTGTGGCTCCAGACGATATTATGGCTGGCGTGTTTTTGTTTGTCGCATAAAAGCTAGCGAATCGTTAAAGTGTAAGAAAATTAGTAAACCTACTTAGCATAATGTTTAAGAAAACATCCCATGAAAAAGTACTGGAAGCATATGTTGCACAAGAACGTGCGCTAGGCATTTAAAAGCAAAACAAAAAATACACTTTTACGACGTTTATAGTTTTCATTACATTTCTCTCGTTTATTATTGCAACGCCATGATTGTTGACCTACACTCGTTAGGCAAGCAAGGCAGCTATGTATAAAAGCCAGCTATTGGAAAAATAGCTGGATAGACTGTATCGTATAGCCTTGGGCGGCATCCTGTATAGTAGAAGGAAACTCTAAATTCGAACCGGATTGCAGTATCCTTTTTCTTTTCTTTTTTTTTAAAGCTTTTCACCCCAAGCAAGGCTGGAGGCCACTAGCACGCAAGGGGTTACAGAAGGTTTGGAGGAAGAGCAGATAGGAGTTGGTAAAGGAGAGGATGTGGAGAAAGATAGTGGATCGATCAAGGCAAGGGGGTTACAGAAGATTTGGAGCGAGAGCAGATAGGAATGAAAGGTGAAAGGATGTGGAGAAGGGAAGTGGATAGATCAAGGCAACTGGAGATGTCAATTGACGTTACACTTAAATAGTTGGAGATTGTATTTGTCAGGGAAACAGGAATAAGGAAGGGAGTTCCACAGGCGAGATGTGCGAGACATGAAGCTATTGGAGTAGAAGAGACGTCTACATCTAACAGTTTCAACGGTGAAGGGGTGGAAACGGGATGCCTGCCTCGTAGGACATTTAAATTCATGAGGCCTAGGAACCAGCGAAAGCAGCTCCTCGGTGCAATTACCGTGAAAGTCTGAAATTTCGTAGAGATGCCGTTGGGGGCAGCTTAAATTCTCACTGAAACTCTTACTATGTGTTTGCCCATCAGAATGAATACAACTTCTGTTTCGCTTGGCCAGCGTATGTTCGGATGCGCCGGGTTTGTTTCACGGATCCGTCTAAACCTACCGGGTGAATGACGCAACTGGTACAGGTACACGTACAAGCAGAACAACCGAGAAATAAAGAAAAAGGTTTTCAAATAGAAAACGTAAAAATGAAACAATGAAATAAATACTAGAACATATTTTTTTTTCAAAGATATCGAAGTTTAGAATAAAATTATTACTATCATTCGTCCAAGTTAATTACATCTGGATTTCAAATAGAAACTTCATGTTACATGACAATTATCGTAACCCATTGTAGTCCTAATGATACGGCATTTACTGCATCTATAGCAGACAGCAGTAGTGGGGTGTCTAGTGTAAGATAGCCTGAAAGCCATCCTCTTCAGGCTTGTTTTAAATTCAGTTTTAGTTCTCCTAGACTGTTTATACTTTAAAACAAGAGAGACCAGTTTGTAATGTTATTTAAGCCATAGTTGGGGAATAATGGTTTCATGTCTTTTTCAAGGGCATTAGTGAAAGAAATCGAAAAAACAGACAAACCAGGACAATTATTCATATTTGGATAAAAATTTAGTCAGAACATCTCTATTCAAAACACCATTGTATTAGATATTAAAGAAATTTTCTCCCACCCATTAATTAAAACTGTGATTACTGAAGGACAGAACGTTTGAATTGAATATTTAATAAAAAGTGTGGTTTGAATAAGGTTGTCCAAGTTTTTCTCAAAAAAAAATAATTCTTGTGGCCCGGCTATTTGAAATAAAAGAGTTTTGAGACAAAGCCTCATCTCCAAAATTCGAAAATAAACCATTTCACATTGACTACTACTCCGAAAACATCATAATCCTTCATAAAAATCTAGTAACGTAATTCCTGACCAAGGGGAAAATTTGACTGTTTATTGAACAAGTTGCCGACGTGTCTACTATGACCCGTTTTAATTCACAGAAGCAAATCTTTACACGATTTACAAATTTTTAAGAGCTACAAGGGATAGGAAGATGGGGAGGGTTATGATCGCCTATATCTGAAGGGTCACGGCATACAAAAGAAGAATGTTGTCTCTACTACTACTACAAGGATAGAAAATTAATTAGGAAGAAAACTAATAAAAATACTCATGAGAATGAAAAGGCTTCATTCGGACAATTTATGCGTTGCACCCTCCTCGGACCAGATCAGGTGAATAACAAACTTCGTATATTGACACGTGGCCGAGATGTTTGAACGTTTGCCTTCCGACCATGCGACCCGGGTTCGAATCTCACCATGGTCGAATTGTCAGGAAGGTGTCTTTTTGATATTATCGGCCTCTCCGGGCCGATCCCAGCGTGCGGACCTTTTGGAATGTGTCTGAAAACAATACCACAGGCTGATCCAAGCCTTTTAAGCTAAATTATTTGCTAGCATGAAGTCATTGTGACCGAGGGTGTGAGTGTGCTGGCCTTATTCAGATAATTCGCTCTCTCCCAGAAATTATAAGTAAAACCCGCTCAGCATAGTTGCAATATCAACCACAAGTGGGCTCTCTTGAACAAACATAAATGTGCCTGAGCAGAGTTCTGAAACAGGGTTTAGCTAGCCGCCTTAGTAGACAGGCATCCACGGATACAAGCGGCAAGCCATAAGAGTCTATCCGCCTAGCCTATAAGGAATTCTGAGCTGAATCCTTTATTTAGTCAACAGGCTAGACCTCGTTTCACCGCCCATGTCTAACGGTATCTCGTTTAGTTCTTAGTTTTAGTTCTGCACAGTTATTGTTTCCAATGAGTTCATGTTCACGGGTCCAGGGGTTAAACACAGAATAATTATATCACCAAATTCACGAAGCAGCGCTTTCATCAACTAGGTCTGTGGAGTACTTAGAGAAACCTATCTTTCCTGCTGATTCTTGTCTTGCTTAAGTGCACTTACCGAAACAATTCTCTTTTGTTAAATCTGCTGTTGAAGATATACTGTCATTTGCCTTTCTTGTAAATAGTACAGAAAAAATATTATTATATGTACAAATGATTTAATAAGATTACAATATTACAAATCAAAGCTCTCAAGAAAATTATATTTCGGTATTAAATGACCCATAAGATGTTGATATGCCGTTAAACAAATCAAACCAAAGGACCTAAGAAAATTAAATTTCGGCATTAAATAACCCATAAGCTGTTGATATGCCGTTAAACAATCAAATCAAATCAAAGCTCCCAAGAAAATTAAATTTCGGCATTAAATGACCCATAAGGTGTTGATATGCCGTAGGGCAATCAAATCAAGTCAAAGCTCTCAAGAAAATTTAAGTTCGGCATTAAATGACCCATAAGATGTTGATATACCATTAAATAAACAAAACAAATCAAAGCTCCCAAGAAAATTAAATTTCGGCATTAAATGACCCATAAGGTGTTGATATGCCGTAGGGCAATCAAATCAAGTCAAAGCTCTCAAGAAAATTTAAGTTCGGCATTAAATGACCCATAAGATGTTGATATACCGTTAAATAAACAAAACAAATCAAACTCCCAAGAAAATTAAATTTCGGCATTAAATGACCCATAAGGTGCTGATATGCCGTTAAACAATCAAATCAAATTAAAGTTCCCAAGAAAATTATATTTCAGAATTAAATGAACCATAAGGAATAGATATGCCGTTATAAAAAACAAATTAAACCAAAGCACCAAAGAAAATTATATTTCGTTATTAAATGACCCATATGCTATTAAATAAAATCACTGTAGACAGATTACTGCTGCTTAGATTAAATGTAAATGTTTTTTTATACCATAAAAATGCATGGTAAACCAGAAAGATGCGTACTGTCAGTAGAGATGAATTCTTATCAGAATTTCACATGTATTATAGCTTATATTGAAATGAACATCCTCTACCAAATCTTCCAAGAAATTCAAATCAAAATAAACCTTTCCAAAAGATCTGGAATTAGGATGAAAACATTGACGACACTTACCCTGAATCCATAATCAAAATTCTGGATGTGGATTTCATAAATACTAAGTCCTTCAAATATATACGTGTATAGACCAGTTATAATTAATTTAGTAAATTAGATGAGAAACTGAAGATAGAATAAGCTGCGTAAAGAGTAGTTTCGCACAACACAGGACGTTTCTACAGAACTAAAACATTAAGCTGAAAGCTCGAGTAATATTCTTAAATAGCCTTGTCTGATCGATACTTTCATATGGATGTCATGCATAACGTCAAATTAGTACCAAAATATCATAACAGTCATTAGTATCAAAACGCTTTCTCAGATTAATGATTAAAAATGGCTTCGAGCTAATGTGTATTCATTTATTTCAATAAAACCTTCACAGAAATCATTTCAGTTCAAAGAAAAAGATCATTTAGAATTATTAAACTGATTTAATGCAGATTCTATAACTTCAGTCTAATTATCATTAATTCAATTCCAAAAAAAAATAATTTGAATTATAGCAAATCAATATTAATATTTCAGTCGTGTACCATACCGTATTTTCCTTGTTATTTGAAAAAATATTTTAAAAGATATGGCCGAGAAAATAACTTTTTGGAGATGGCTTTTGTGAGCAAGATTCTATATTGAAGAAAAGCAATTCCGTGGAGCTGTTGTGCAAAAATCTAAAATTGAATTATTCTTCTGCAAATTCAGAACGAGGACGATTATGGGTCTCCCCTATTTCTCTTAATCCCTGTTCTGCCAACCATTTACACAGACTCGTTAAACTCCGCTTTCCTCTGTCCTCTGATTTCAGTATGTCCTGTGAGTGTCAAATTTTCTAAGTCCTCTTTCGTCATTTTGTGCCCTAGAAATTTCATCTGTATTTTTCTGATGCTAATTTTAAGTGTTTTTTGTTTCCATTTTCTCTAAAACTTCGTCGTTGCTCACACGTTCAATACATGGTATTCTCAGCATCCTTCTGTAGAACCATATTTCTAAGTCCACAAGTCTTTTCTGCATCTTTGAGGATGTTATCTAGTATTCAGTACCCTATAAGAGAATTGTTAAGTACCCTTTTCTTTGTTTCTAACGATATTTTCCTGTTTCTTAATACTTTGCTTAGGTTTTTAATAGGCGTCTATCGCTATCCCAATGTGCCCTCGGATTTCGGTGTCGCGTGTTCTTTTCCTCTGTTAAAACACTTCCTAAATAGTTAAACGCGTGTACTTGTTTGATATTGGTAAATTCCAATTTATAATAAACAGGAATAAGGGTGATTCAAATTTTTTTTTTAAATTCCGAAGCTGAAGAAAGCCGTGTTCCTGGCACCCCGAACAAGTATATATTGTCAAAAGCTATTCGGTCCGGTTTTAGTTTAGTTTGTTTTACGGCATATCAAATTTAATGGGTTTTTTTTTAAAATCATTTCACCCCAAACAAGGCTGAAGTGCCACTAGGGTTACAGAGAATGGGAGCAAGAGTAAAGAGACATGATTTGAGAAAAGGATTTAGAGAAGGACGGGGAATTAGATCAAGGGATCGGAAGATGTCGATTGACATTACATTTGAATATTTCAACACTATAACTGTCAGGGCAGCAAGTACGAGGAAGGGAGTCTCACAGACGGGAAGTGCGACACATGAAACTATTGGAGTAGAAGAAACGGCTAGATTTAACTGTTTCAACAGTGAAAGGGTGGCACTGAGATGCCAACCTAGTAACATGCTTAAATTCATACAGTTTGGGATCCGCCGACAATAGCTCGTCGGAGCAGTTATCGTGAAAGTATTTGCAGAAAAAAAAACAGAAGGAAGCAATGGCACGTCTATGAGAAAGTGACTGTAGACGAGATGCCAGACTAGCACCAACTACATTTGCATATCCGTCTCTGGATTTTGTCGAGGACCTTGAGACGAACAGCGGGGGCTCCAGACCCTATATGGCAGCAGTATTCCATGCAAAGGCGAATGGTTGATTTATAGATTAGAAGTATGGACTCAGACGAGAAAAACATTCTAGCGCAACACAGTAAACCAACTTTCCTTTCGGTAGATGAAGCTATTCATTCCTTGTATTTTGTTCCATCTCAGGTCAGGGGACAGTGTGAGACCAAGTAGTCCCAGAGAGATACTCTCGTGGAGTTGAGCATTAAACATTCTAATGTGAGGTAAATGGGGTGGGTAAATGAGATCACTTTTGTTCTAAGACATTAAATGTCCACAAGGGATTTATTGCCGGTAATATTTTTTCAAAAAGTATTTTTGGTAAAATTTTATAAATAATTTATAGCTATAATATTTTTTTGTCAAAAATGTACTGCTCGTGATATTTTTTTCCAAACATTTATTGCTGGTAATTTTTTTTTTTCAAAAATGTATTGCTCGTAATATTTTTTTTTCAAAGATCTATTACTGGTAATATTTTTTTTTTTTGGTAATCTATTGCTGATCCTTCTTCTTAATAATAACATAAAGATTTTGACGATAAAACTTTGGAGCATGTTTTCATCACGGTATGCTGATTTTTTACCGATTTATTTGAGGTGCCTGTTATGAATAATCAAGAGTGGTCTCTACTTGCTTTGTTACTCTCCTCTTTGAGAAAGCTATTTCTGTTTACTGGAACTATAAAAAGTCACTATACGCGAACCTTGTATTCTTAGTTGAATAAAACTTTTTTTAAAGCCTACACCTGCGCACTTTTGTCATTACACGTTACTTTTCTTCTGTACGTTTAAATAATCTTGATTCGAAAATGACTTCTTTTTGCGCAGGTAAAAATATGCTAACGACATTTTCTGATTTTTTGTTCTACTTCATCTGATCCCACATCTGGAATCGATTTACATCTAAATAAAATGGAGAATGAAATTACTAGTGAGTCAGCCAAAATGAGCTGACTCATTTTATAGTTCACCAATAGAAGAGTTAACCAATCAGAAGGCTCAAAATATTCAATCAGACGTGTATAAAGGCGGCCAGAGTAGTTCTATTTTTTCATTTCACCAGGCAAAAAATCCACTAAGACGCAAGGGGTTACTGAGAGTGAGAGAATGATTAAGTATTGGCATCAATAAAAGAACAGGAGTTAAAAAGACATAATATAACGAAAGATATTGAATTTAAATTATTGAAGATCAATAATGACTGGAAAGCAAGGTGTGTGGTTATAAAGAAGGATGCGAAAAGGAAATAATGGTAGGAAATACTGTGTTTGGACAGTGGGTATGTATGATAATATTAGCTCATTCTACAGACGGGTGATGAGAATATCATGGACGATCATGTTGGCATCGAGGAAGTTCCAGGAAAAATGAGAACAAAAATGACACACGTGCGTAGAATCCCAGATACTTTAAATTCTCGTAACGACTAACGAGGAAAGAAGGCCTGGAGAATCACAGAATAACAGGCCATATTGAATACAAGAGAAACGCGAGAGAAACAGCGAGTTTTTATGAATCGATGGTGTTGGAGTTTTGGGGTATCTTGGTGTACTAGTGAGCCAGCCAAAATGAGCTGACTCATTTTATAGTTCACCAATAGAAGAGTTAACCAATCAGAAGTTTCAAAATATTCAAATATGACGTGTATAAAGGCGGCCATGTTTTTTTCCGAAATATTCACTGCCAGCCTTTGATATCGAAGACTGAAGAATTACGGAACAGCTGCTGGTGGTATTGGCGATATAGTCAGATTCAGTAGAGTGTCTGACTCGTGAGCGTTAATCTTTAACGTTGTTTCATTGAACAGATTACGTACTGCGCTGGATTCTATATTCGTAGACTATGGTGAACATGGCCAACAGATAGCAGAACAGAAGAGAGCGAATGATGGTAAAGGGACATTATTCAGGGTTGTCAGAAATAGGAACAGACCAATATGGACGCTGCTGATTGGAAACATCAAAATCAAGCATTTACGAACATTTAAATACCTTCGAAGTTTTTTTACAGAGGAACGAAACCGTGACACCAAAAACCGAAGGCGAAATTGAATCGCGTAAGAAGCCTTCCAAAATTTAAGCAGATAATAAAGAAAAAGTAAAATTTCGTTAGAAACAAAGAAATAAGTACAGAACTTGTTTAATATCAGTCCTCTTATATGGCAGTGAATCTCTTCCCAAATTAAGAAGAGGTTTGGGGCAACACAGATGTTTTGCGGAAGCATTCTGAAAATCATATGGACAGAGCATCTGAACAAAGCGGATGCTTCAATGATAATAGAAACCAAAAAAAAAAGAGGACAATCGGAAAGAGGAAATTGAAACCTCATGGTCACACGATGGAGAAGGAATGATTGGAGAATTTGGCACTCTCAAAACATATTGAAAGCAAGAGAGACCAACAATCAACAGATAATGTACCAAATGAGCCTGCGTAAACGGATAGAAGAACTGGGTGACGGAGGTATACTGAAACGAGAAGCATATAAAGGACTAGACTACCCGTGACCCGTTGGGGTCAATGACGGTTCAGGTTATAAAACATTGATGTTCATTTCAACATTCCTTTGAAATGAAAGATACTTTTATTATGATTCAGTTAAATTCGTTTGTGTCATCATTGATGGGATTTACTGTTATGGGATCTTACCTGTAACAACAATGAACACTTTCTGACACTATAAAGACTGCGTCTCTCAAGAGAGAAGATAGAACGGAAGTGGAACGAGTCGAGACAATAGTCGTTCACGCTAAACGAGACTGACAGTCATACTAACACCTTCAACTTCTTGTATTATTATTATTCTGTTTAATATATCTTTGTTATTCCAACTCTTGTGTTCGTGTTGTTCTTCCTTGGTCCTAACCTTGGACCATAACAGACGTGCGAGAATATTGGACCATAACAAATGTGCGAGGATATTGGACCATAATAGATGTGCGAGGATATTGGACCATAACAGAGGTTCGAGGATATTGAACCATAACAGATGTGCGAGGATATTGGACCATAACAAAGGTGCGAGGATATTGGACCATAACAGATGTGCGAGGATATTGGACCATAACAGAGGTGCAAGGATATTGGACCATAACAAAGGTGCGAGGATATTGGACCATAACAAAGGTGCGAGCATATTGGACCATAACAGATGTGCGAGGATATTGGACCATAACAAAGGTGCGAGGATATTGGACCATAACAAAGGTGCGAGGATATTGGACCATAACAAAGGTGCGAGCATATTGGACCATAACAGATGCGCGAGGATATTGGACCATAACATTTACAAATTCATGTTTAACGTTTTACTTATTGTTTACCACATTTACTAGTAATAAAACTTCGGGAATAAACTTGAACTTTAAATCAGATTAACTCCAAAAACTTTTAATATGGCAAAAAATATTTTTAAAATCATTTACTTGAAAATATCTTTTTAAATATGCCAAAATATTTTTTTTAATATTTTAAATAGTACACTATTTACATTATTCGGACTATTGTCCTCAACTTTGTCGCCATATTTATTACAACGTTTCGGCCGTTGTACGCTGCGGCCTTCTTCAGGTGGTTGAAATGTCGAACTGAAACCATTTATTTCGCTCATTGGGGTAGACAGTTCTAGTTCCATGTGCCATGTCTAATGGATGTCAATTATCAGTTATCACCAGTTAATTCCCCTCTACAAGTTCTCCACCGCCTTTACCAGGTATTGAACTCACACTCTTTGGGTCCTGTCACTGGATCTAACTAACGCCTTTATCCACTGTTCCACTGTTTTATTGTTGAACTATCTAGATGCAACCGCCGCTTCTACCCTAACACATTATTTTCTTGCACTTCCAAACTGCGGAACTCCCTTCCGATTTCTTGCTTCCCTTATAACGACAATCTTCAAATGTTTAATCGCCATCTTCTGTCTTCTTGAAAGCTGTTATTTTTTTGTCCTTTCCTCAATTCTCCCCACAAAACATTTCGCATTCTCCTTCACTCCCTGTAGCCCGAACCCACCCCTGCATTTTAGTGGTATTATTACCTTGCTTGGGGCGAAACGATTATAAAAGTGTATAGTAGTGCAAACGTTCATTAAATTGTGTATGTGTATACTCAGATGGAATGTATGTGCCTTAGAATGTTTAAACACATTAAATGGAGATATTCTGAAAAGCTAAAAATTATATTACAGAACTCTCAGAAGAACTTTCAAAATATGAAAAAGAAATCATTGCATAATGTATTGTTCTGTGGATATATGAGGATGTGCTTGAAAATTCCAGCAGTATGGGCTCATAATATGTGGCATCGATAAATCATCCCTGGGGGCATGAGAAATACGCATAAGTGAATTCTTTTGCATTTCAGCAAAACATGATTCACCTAGTAACTGAGAAAGATAATTTTAAGTTTTGGTATGGTTCTTAGAGTACGAATAACAATTGGAATTGTCTGAGTTTTGAGATGCCACATGTTCGGATTTTCAAATTCTACATCTTTGTGTTTAGTTTTAATTTTATTATTAATATTTATTATTAATATTATTAATATTTTCATCAACAGGGATTGTTACCTTTGCCGTATTTTACAACAGAATATATGCTTATTCGCTCTTATAGTTGTGGTGTTCCCACAATATTTTTCCCCGTGTTAGGTTGTACTAAGCACATAATGCCCAGAGAATATATTGGCACACTCCCACTACACACACGACTAAATGATTGATCCGTTTTCTACGGCTTATCAACTCTTTGTAGGGATTTTAAAGCACGAACATTTTTGTGGGGATTTTAAAGCACGAACATTTTTTTTTAATTGTAAGATTATTTTGAGAGATGATAATGTTTTAGTAATACAAGTTTAATTAATTAACCCATAGCTGGGAGAGAAGACGAGGATTCATACGTTTCCCAAGGCTGTTTGCGTGTAACTAAATATATACGAACCTAGCTGTAATTCGAACTCGGCCCTTTGATTAACAATTCCGAGCCACGACCTATTACACGACCAGCACCTGCAATTCTCCAGCGGTCACTCATGTAGGTAGTGAACTGGCTCGACATTGCTTAACTTCAGCGATCGTACCGAAACGTGCGTTTCAGAGGCGACAGGCTGTTTCATGCTAGGCGCAACCCTCAGGCATGAAACAGTCGCCTCTGAGTGTTGACTTCAATATTCACTTTTATTTTTACATACGCTCTATCTCTGATATTGATTGAGCACTTTATCCCATAAATATAGCCCACCTTAAAACTATATTTCTTCATATATATATATATATATAAATATATATATATATATATATATATATTACGGTGACATCACATTGAGACATATATATATATATATATATATATATATATATATATATATATATATATATATATATATATACACATACACACACACACACATATATATATATATATATAGTTGTTATCTATAAATATGCCAGGAAAAGGAACTCGATGGCTGGAGGCTACGTTCGATTCTCTGCTGAGAGTAAATGGGAAAACAAATTTATTTCCTGTGATTTCATTCCAAATTGCCTGAGTGTGTTTGTGTAGGACTGAGCTTGATTTATTTTCGCTTTTTTTTTTTTTTGCTAAATCTGTGTTGCGATAACGAGGCTCCGTTTCGACAGCTGTCACCATAATATCATTAGCCAAAAATGATGGTTCTTCCAGAAGAACAATTCGTCATAAAAAAAATCTGTAACTTTGCTAAAATATTCTTCTTATCATGGCTCTCCATAATTTCCTGTTGTTTGTAGCATCTAATAAATTTTCTGTTTTAACTATCTTTCCTAATTCCCTGATCCGCCATCCATTCACTCAAGCTCAACAGGGGGGCCATGAGTTGCATTCTTTCGGGAATCGTACCTTAAGTGTGTCCTTAGAGTTTTCAAGAAAAATAATACCTTTTTTTGCAAAATTTGTGTTGCGGTAACCGGGTTCCGTTTCGAAAGATGTCACCAGAACATCATTGGCCAAAAATGGCCGTTCTTCCAGGTGGACATTTCGTCATAAAAATGTTGTGTTTTTACTATATTTCCTAAACCCTGATCTGCCATCCATTCACTCAAGCTCAACAGGTAGGTCACGCGTTGCATTCCTTTGTCTCTCTTACATTCAGTCTATCTTGTGAGTATCAAATTTCCCTAGAATAATAATTACCACAGCTTGATACGGCGGGAAAACGTATTTTATCTTATGCAACAATTTTTTATCTATTTTTTTTTATTTTTGTAATCACAATCCAAATCATCAGACCTATTTGTAGGCCTGGATTCTATCCTCTTGGGAATTTATATATATATATATATATATATATATATATATACATATATATATATATATATATATATATACATATATATATATATATATATATATATATATATATATATATACATACACATATATATATATATATATATATATATATGTATATTGAGCACTAATAATATCAATATATATATATACATATATATATATATATATATATATATATATATATATATATATATATTATGTGGTACGTGATCAATTTATATAACATAAATCATTCATAATCAGCTTCATTAATTGTTATTCGTATGAATGCTTTATGTTATATATATATATATATGCTTTGTATTATTTTTCCTGTTTTCTCTTCTTTTTGTTATTGTTTATTGCAAACCGATTTATTTGAGCATTTCTGTCAATTACATTTAACCATGGCCATATGATCACTTAATCCCTCTACACACATACATTATGAGGATATGAAGGATAGATAACGATAGACCTGAAGAGATTAAGATTGTAGTGTTTGGGAAATAAAATTCTTCTTACGAATGGAATACGGGTCAAATAAGGATGATACAAGCCTTTGGATGTAACAAGGTGGGTATTCACTGTAAAAGTCCGAGTTAGTGGCAATAAGGTTTTACCATGGAAATAGCGACTTTTTCAACATAATATCTTCCATTGTATAAGCACTTAAATCGGCCTTAAATATTAATCAGATAAATCAAATATTATACAGTGATAATATGAGATCAGACTTAATAATCACGTGTCCAGCTACAGACTTCATCATCTGCTTTCTGATTTTTATATCAATCCTTTATTGATCGACATTGAAAATCCTGTTGCCGTAAAATCATCTAAGTTACGCAACGTCAAGCCTGGTCAGTACATCGATTGAATGATCGGTGCTGGAAGCTTGAATGTGCGGATGGTATAATGGTCAACGGCTCAGGATTGTTGATTGCGGAGCTAAATTCCTATTCCCGTTGGGTTCGTTAAATTCACTTAAGCGCAAAAACCCTTGGGCAAAGTATGAACTCACGTCTTCTCCTCTCAGCTATTTGGTTAATTAGTAAGACTTGTATAATTAAATAATTATTATCTAAAAAAAAATATTCTTACATTCAAATAGTATTTTCTGGTTTTAAATAACCTGCAAAGGGATGATAAGCCGTACAAAACAGATCAATTAATCAGCCAATCAATAGAATTTCCGGCAGGAAGTGATTATGATTTATGCGTCAAAGGAAGGAGACTTGTTATTATTACCATTATTTACAGTCATACTAATATCCTTATATTTGTTTTTAAATAGTGAAACACAAACAATCTAGTGCTGTCGATTGAGTAAAGGGTTCAGTTCCAAACTCCCTGAAGATGGGGTTTAAAAATGACTGCTATCATATGACTTATAAAACTGAAAATATTACAGAACTGTTACGTGAAATCACTCCTCCTATATGGTAGTGAATGCAGAACAATCTACTCACAAAATGAAGAAGAGACTTATATGAACAAAAATGTGGTCTTACGGAATGCTGAGAATACAATGGATCGAACATGTGAGTAATGACGAAGTTTTCGAGAAAATAGAATAAAAAAGGAAATATATACTTAACATCAGGAAGAGACAATTGAAATTTCTAGGACACATAATTAGGAAACTAGGCTTGGAAAATCTGATACTCGCAGAGAAGAAGAAGAAGAAGAAGAAGAAGAAGAAGAAGAAGAAGAAGAAGAAGAAGAAGAAGAAGAAGAAGAAGAAGAAGAAGAAGAAGAAGAAGAAGAAGAAGAAGAAGAAGAAGAAGAAGAAGAAGAAGAAGAAGAAGAAGAAGAAGAAGAAGAAGAAGAAGAAGAAGAAGAAGAAGAAGAAGAAGAAGAAGAAGAAGAAGAAGAAGAAGAAGAAGAAGAAGAAGAAGAAGAAGAAGAAGAAGAAGAAGAAGAAGAAGAAGAAGAAGAAGAAGAAGAAGAAGAAGAAGAAGAAGAAGAAGAAGAAGAAGAAGAAGAAGAAGAAGAAGAAGAAGAAGAAGAATTGTTATCAGATGAATAAATAATATCGAAAACAGTTTATTCTCGTACACTAAAAAGCTGAAGAAGCCCAAAGGGAACAGCACTCGAAACGTTCAGCAACAAAGATGAGGGCATTATTTCGGGTTTTAAACCCTGGAACACTAACCATCAATGAAAGTTACACCACTACTAACCATGGCTAAATCATACCCGATTTTGAAAATATCAAAAACAAATATTAAAAATAAATTTTTATTTGAAATATTTTACATGTAGGCACTTCAAACTTTGTAGTTTGAGTTAACATTAAATAGGAACTGAAAAACATTATTTAGATAAGAAAATCAGGTACTGAAAATTGTAATTAAAATAGGAAAATTTGCGCTGGGTACTATATACCCATGGTTAGTGTTCTAGGGTTAATGTTGCACCACTACTAACCATGGGTATATCATACCCGATTTTGAAATTATAAAAAAAAAAATTAAATATAAATCTTTATTTGAAATATTTTACATGCAGGCACTTCAAACTCTGTACTTTGAGTTAACATTAAATAGGAACTGAAAAACATTATTTAGATAAGAAAAGCAGGTACTGAAAATTGTAATTAAAAAAAGGAAAATTTGCGCAGGTTAATATATATGATTAGTTTTCTAGGGTTAATAATGTAAAGAGTCAACTAATTACTCATGTAATTATTTTGTAATATAATTTGTGATCTAGTGCAGTCGTGGAAATATTGTTCATTATTATATTTATAGAGTAAAACTATTTGCCATGTATTTCTATAGTAAATTTAGATCCAATGGTCTAAACTAAAATTATTTGAGATGTTAAGAATCAATTCAGGTGTTACTGGCAGAATAGTATTATTATAGGTATAATAAAAATTTTCAAGTATTATTATATGTATAATGAAAATTTTCAAGTATTATTATAGGTATAATAAAAATTTTCAAGTATTATTATAGGTATAATAAAAATTTTCAAGTATTCTTATAGGTATAATAAAAATTTTCAAGTATCCACTGCGCTCAAAATAAGATTCGAATTCGCAGAAAAAAAAAATCAAATCAACTTTCGTACGGAACAACATACGGAACACAAAGACCGAACTGCGAATAAACATTTAGACTAAATTGTGAAATTCACCGTGAACACTGGCCGGCCGATACACGATATTCCAGTCCTGAGAACAATCAGCCGGTTAGCATATTCACGCTTGCAATAAATGTCAAGATTCAACGCAATGTCTGGATGGAGAGGCTGAGGCGAAATGCATGCAAACACTCCATCGCCATTGCAAATTGGAGAAGAGTTCTCACTTCAAGTCCAATGGATGCCACGTGACAATACGCATAGGAATATCATCATACCCAGCGAGACTCTCATTTAAAACCGCGAAACGAAAACAGATTTGTTGTAGTAGAAACAGCAGCACATGCGATATACAACTTAAGACGATAATAATAGAAAGAGAATTTGCCTGAGCTCGAGCAACATAAATCTAGATGGTGATGATGTGGATAATGCGGCTTCAGTGGCAAGTAGCCTGTAAGGTGTAGTCATTAGCTCCACGCCTGGCTAGTTTGGACTCAAAACTAAATGTTCAGCTAGACCAGTGATTCTCAACCGGCGTGAGGTAGTGTGCTGCGTGATCCATCTTAAATGTGCTGTGAATTATTGTCATGGACAAATATATACCATATATACACCTGTAACGAACGACCTCGCGTATCGTACGATCTCCAAATTTTCACTTACAGAAAGAAAAGTTTTAACCATGAGAAATAAACTACATCCAATTTCAAAATTTAATTACTTAATCCCAACTCAACATTAATAAACAGTATTCGGAACTAGTATAGAGTAGGTCCTCCATTTGCTAGTTTCAGTGCTTGTATTCGATTTTTCATGGATTTGATCAAGTTATCAACAATCGTCTGATCCATATTTTGCCACTCCTTTAGCAATGTTTCTTTAAGGGTTGCCACTGACGTGATTTTCGGTTGCACTCTCTGGAAGTTTTCGGTGAAGGTGCACCCAAACGTGCTCTGTTGGATTCATGTCACGACTTTGGGCTACTCATGGCAGTGACTTGATTCCTTGTGATTCCATCCAGGCCTTTGCTACTTTACCCGCATGACATGGAGCTCCATCTTCTTGATAAAGGTAGACATTCTTGTCGATCGGATTGGTTTCAAATAGTTGGAGTAGTCCTTTCTCTAATATTTGACAGTATTTTGGACCATTGAACCAGACATCAACAAGAATCAGCTCAGATTTCCCTCCAAACCAGACAGGGTCACCACACCATTACGCCAATCCGTCCATGTTTCACGGTTGCTTGCAGACATTCAGTGTTCCAAGTCTCATTCTGATTTCTCCAAACATAAACCTATCTCGAACTCGAATATTGGCAGAATTTACTTTCATCTGAGCAAATTAGAGACTGACAAAATTCATAATCTTTGCTCTCGAATTCTTTCACACAGTCCATACGCCTGTTCCTGTTAACCTCTGAAATCAAGGGCTTCTTTCTTGCAAGTCTTCTTTGATAGCCTAGCTCTTTCAGAGTCTTTCTCGTCGCATATGTCGACATTTCCATGCTGTTGGCGACATCTTTGACGCTCTGACGACGATTTCTGATGACTTCCATCTTCATCGCCCTTTTCGTTCACTCAGACACGATGCTTGGTCTTCCTGAACATTGTTCCACATGATAATGGCCTTATTCATTAAATTTCTTGACAATATTATTAACTGTTAGATTATTAACCTAGAAAAACCTAGCAATTTCTCTATTTGACTTGCCACACTGATGCCATCCTATTATTTGCCCTCGTTGGAATTTTACCAATTTCTTTACTTCCGTGAAATTTCATTGCAAAATATAAGTCAACTATTGTTCATAGATGAGAGTAGCTTGATACTAACACGGTATTGTCTGAAAAAAAAGAAGAGACTTTATTACACAAGCCAAAATTGCTTTAATTAAGGGTGGCGAAAAACTTATCATAGCCCACTGTATAAGAAATTATTTTATCATGTATCTCATGTATCATACGAGTTCCTTTTTTGAGAGACCAAAGTACAATAGACTAACGCCATTTTCTGTATCTCTTTATCCCATCTTCTGGTTAAATAAGTTAAAAAAGTAAAAGAGAATGATAAAAGTATCTTTAGTACCGCTATACTCGTTGTGTAAATGCGTGCAGTCATAAACAAGCGAACGAGAAACAGCTAAACATCTTAGGAAAGTAAACAATGGAAAAGATGCATATTCGCTATGTTTGTATTTTATAATAGGATACTAATATGTGACTATTACATGCATTATTATTGGGTACAGTTAAGTAGAACATCAGTGTTATCAAGATCATGTTTAAAAGGAATTTATAGTTTGGTCGACGGCGAAGCATAGGCGATCATTACATACGCTAATACGGGCTTTATCTATGTATTTTTTTTTGTCAGAGGAAAGTGTCATGATGCCATTTCTGACCATAGGTCTCTGGTTGGGACCCGGAAAGAAATGAGTACACACCAGAAAACAAAGGAAATAATAATAATAATAATAATAATAATAATAATAATAATAATAATAATAATAATGAACCCTGGCAGTTTTATTGAGGCGTTCTATGGTAGCCCATGCTTTAAAGATATGCAAAAAAATGTTCTCACAAGAACATTTTTTATCTTGCGAGTTCCTTTTTTTGAGAGACCACATTGAAACAAACTAACTTCTTTTCCCCTATCTCTTTATCCAATCTTCTAGTTAAATAAGTTAAAAAAGTGAAACAGAATGATAAAGGTATCTTTAGTAACGCTACAATCGTTGCGTGAACGCGTGCAGCCATAAAGAACCGAACAAGAAATAGCTAAATATCTTATAAACGTAAACAATGGAAAAGATGCATATTCGCTATGTTTGTATTTTATAATACGATACTAATATGTGACTATTACATGCATTATTATTGGGTACCGTTAAGTAAAACATCAGTTTTATCAAGATCATGTTTATTTTAAATACAGCTGTACATTTTGACTACAGTAAATGGATTTATAGATTGGTCAACGGGGTAGTCATGGCCAGCAGTACATACGGTAACTTTATATCTCGTGTATTATGCGACCCTCTTAAAATTAGCTTCAAAATTAAGTTTTCAAATGTCGCATGATACGCGAGTATATACAGGATATGTGTGTGAAAATAGTAACGATACAGCGTTAGTATTTTAAAAAATGAATAAGTATTAAACTTTTTACAAATAATTCTTTTCTCTATTCTTCGATTATGTTATTTTTAAATACTTTATTTTAATATTAATTTTTTAAAACGTATTTTTAATTTTTTTTAAAAATTGAATAGAAACATTGAAGTAAAGTAAGTTAATATTTCCGTGTGTTATTTTTTAAATCTATGGTTTTATTTCATAATATTTCAGTGTATACGCTTTAAAAATCTTTCTAAGTGTGTCGTAATATTTTCATTTGCTCCTAGGTGTGCTGTGACTTTAAAAAGTTGAGAATGACCGCAACGTAAGGCGGGTTAGCCAAGTCTGTTCTGCTAAATTACCATATAAGTTTGAGGGGGGAACAAAGATGAATTCAAGCCTTTTCTGAATTGGTGCAAAACGAGCGGAATGTAATTGACATGGGGGTAATTTAAAACGGATAAAGTCTTCTGTTAATCTCAGCAGAAACGCCACAGAAAGCTATGAAAGTATCAAGACTGATTATGGATTAGAACAGAGGTCAGAAACCTACGAAACGCGTGCCACACGTGGCATGCCAAGCAATTTCCAGTGGCACGCAGTCGCAAATGACATCATGAAGTCCGAAACAATAACTACTACAACGCAGAGATATTTAGATTTTTCAAAACAGCTCACTCGTTGGACTCCAATTAATAATAAAAACTTTTTTTAAAAAAACTTTTAAAAACAGTCTATTTCTATTAATGCGGTTTAAATATTGTATATATTACTATATAAAATATATTGTAGAACAGGTAGACTGATCTTGACTTGTATAAAAATACGTATGCTGTTGGCACACTGAATGATTTTAAAACCGTATTTTGGCACATAGTCAGGAAAAGGTTGCCGACCACTGGATTAGAGTTTACAGGATGTGAAGGAAATGAAAAAGATTGTGATGAGGAACACGAAGCTTAAATTTGGAGGGTAAGGTGATGGCGCTACAAGAAGTGCTTTGGAGATGCTACTATGTTGCATTCACTTGGATTTCCTCAATGTTTTGAAATCTTGTTCTTTTCAAGAAGGATTTGATTTCTGAAGCAGAAGTAATTGCAAAGAGTACGAAGCTTAAATTTGGAGGGTAAGGTGATGGCGCTACAAGAAGTGCTTTGGAGATGCTACCATGTTGCATTCACTTGGATTTCCTCAATGTTTTGAAATCTTGTTCTTTTCAAGAAGGATTTGATTTCTGAAGCAGAAGTAATTGCAAAGAGTACGAAGCTTAAATTTGGAGGGTAAGGTGATGGCGCTACAGGAAGTGCTTTGGAGATGCTACCATGTTGCATTCACTTGGATTTCCTCAATGTTTTGAAATCTTGTTCTTTTCAAGTAGGATTTGATTTCTGAAGCAGAAGTAATTGCAAAGAGTACGAAGCTTAAATTTGGAGGGTAAGGTGATGGCGCTACAAGAAGTGCTTTGGAGATGCTACCATGTTGCATTCACTTGGATTTCCTCAATGTTTTGAAATCTTGTTCTTTTCAAGTAGGATTTGATTTCTGAAGCAGAAGTAATTGCAAAGAGTACGAAGCTTAAATTTGGAGGGTAAGGTGATGGCGTCCCAGAAGTGGATGGAGCGCTACAAGAAGTGCTTTGGAAATGTAGGGTTCTAATTTAAAGAAGTTCAGAATTTTCTATTGATTTGAAATAAATATCTTCCATGAAAAAATTCTCAAACCTTCTTCGGTGTGCTTTGTATATTCAGTAATATGACGATCAGGTGCGTTTCTAGTAATGGTAACCTCTT
>OZ038513.1:51573240-51615740 GCA_964036315.1 Acanthosepion esculentum | reverse complement strand
AGATAGATAGAGAGAGAGAGAGAGAGGGGGGATTGGTGAGTAAAGAAAAAAAGAAAAAAAGAAAACAGAATATTAACAAAGAAATGATTTGATTGGATCATGCGTTGGCTTCTCAAACGAAAATTTATGAGGTTTTTTTTTTTTCATGTCTGATGCTGGAACTCAGTTTATTGGTGAGACCTATGCTGCCCAAATATGGAAATGCGAATGCAGTAACATTTTAGATAGTTGTATTGAATCCCGAGAAATAAACGGAAAATAAAAATATATAAAGAAAAATAAAAAGAATTCAAATTAAAATAAGGAATTCGCTTTCTATTACAACCTTATCTTTTTATGTCACTTTCTCTTTTTTTCTTTTTTTTTCAGTAAGGTTCACCTTGTACAAGGCCCGTGGGTGCTGAATTTAGAGGGCTACGTTAAGAGGGGGTTTATATGGATAGGAGGCGAAGATAACGGTTAACACTAGACTTGAACAGGTTAAGATTGTAGTAATCGAGGAAACATCCTCTTGGGAGTCTGTTCCATCGGCCAGTGGTTCGCGGGAAGAAGCTGTTGGAGTGGAACCTCTATACTTCTCTCTCGATACTTCTCTCTCAACTAATGAGAATGCAACCCTCAAATAATAAAGAGGAAGAAAAAGTTAAAACTAGTAGCGACTTCTCTTGAAAATGGACAAAATTTTGCTTCGTTTTTTTATCAACTTCCTGCAAAAAATCGTTTAACCCCAATGAGCATTCACGCTGGCATGGTTGCTACATTAAGGGATGAGGCTCCAGCTTTATCAACAGTGCAAAAGTGGGCAACTGAATTTAGGAGGAAGAAGAAGAGAGAATCTTGGAGATTTGGCCGCCCTTGAACTGCCGCCACCGAAGAAAACCTGGATCGTGTTCACCACATGTTGACGAATGACAGGCGATTGACTATAAATCAAATAGCCAAATGCTATTAGCATATCCTGTGAGAGAGATGAAAATATTCTGCACGGTTGCATGAAAACAACAATTTCCCATATACGAATTCATGCCAACTTGCTGATACAGTTAAAAAAAAACAGGCTATCAAGAGCAAACGCTATAGGAAATCTGACGAAACGAGTTTTGTTTCGTCTGGACAATGCTCTAGCACACAAGTCCTTGGTTTCAATGGTTACTGTGAGGGACTGTCGTGGCCTTGTTAGGGCCAGAAATAAAGACACAAAGAGAGGAATTGAGTTAAACAAATATATTAACAGAAACAATAATACAAACATATACAAACGATAGTATTACAGCAAGAATGTTCGGTTCGACTCTCAGAGCTGACTGGTGGAAACTTCCCTCTCCTAAAAGGCAGTAACTGCTCCTATTTATAGCTGGTAGATTCCATGCGTGCGTGGGAAAATTACCATAGCATGGACTGTGGCTTTGATCTGGTTGTGCTCCCTCTCTATTCTCCTGATATGACTATCAACATTTCCTCACTATGAAAAACACTTGGTTGGGAGCCAGTATCGCGAGTGGGGAGGACTCGTATCTGCTGTTGATGACCCTTTTGACAAACAGGATGAACAAGCATAATTAATCTTACCTGAAAAGAAGAGTTGAAATTAGTTCATGCAAGATTTCACAGTTCTAGCATCGGTCCTTCATAGTAAGAACTATGAAATTTTCCGCCTGAATTCGTATTTGGAAAATTATTAAGTTTTCATTTTCATTTGGTATGAATCAATAGTAAATTCAATCAAAATGGTCGCAATAAATTTAAATATAACAAAACATAGCATTAGAAATGGTTTAGTTTAAACTGACGCTAGGCGTATATGGGTTTACCCATAACTTCCTAGCGTCGAGCAGACCATAAGCTATTTATAGTGAGATCTATTATTATTTCAACTAAGCGAAGCTTAGCAAACACTGACTTACTAAATGTAGGTACAACTGAGCAGAAGGCAAAAAAATGTGGAACAAAATATGTGGAACAGTTTTTCTATCCATCATTAACTTAATATCCTCAGAGAGGCGGCCGTCCCCAGAGCCTCTTCGATTCATCTTAATCGGGAGATCGGCATGCTCAAGAGACATGGAGTCGTTAGGCCACTTCAGGACGGCTTTGTAGTCAGCCCTCCGCAGCTTACAGCTGATTGCATCCACAGGTCGCTCGATCGTGGATGCGATAAATGAATTGAGGTTGTAATCTTTGAATAATACTTCTGGGGTTCAATCGGGGTGAGGTATCCTGCTTTTTCTTTTCTTTTCTTTTTTTTTTTGTTGGAATCATTCACCTTGCTGTCATACAGCGAAAGAATATTTCAGGTATTTAATGCCGTGTATGGTAAGAATTCAGAGAGCCGAGTTTGAATTCCGGTTGGGTTCGTTGTATTCACTTACACTCAAATAGCCATGAATCGTTCTCTTCTCCCTGGGCTGAAAATCAAGAGTCTTGCAACCATTCCTAGCTCGTTTACGGTGAATCGGCAAGAGAATCTGCGCCCGTTCCGGCGGAGTAAGGCGTCGCGCCGTTTCTCAAGATCGTTCACATTGCTGTCATACAAATGACATAATCTTAATTAATACAACAAATGGCGGTAATGGTACAGTAAATAGGTTCAAACCTATAGCTGCAATCATGAATTATATCTGCAATATACACTCCAGATTTATAGCCTTGCGCCATACTAAACTCAGCAAATATCTCCAGGAGAAATAGAAGAGCCTGTAACGAAATACAATAATAAAAACGAAAGTATCATCGAACGGTCTTACAGTTCAGGTTGGCAACCAGTCGACCTCAGAAAGAAACGACAACCTATTGCGGGAAGATCTACCTAGTCAGTTATGAATCGAAAGAGACATGATCACGCAAGCGTGTATCGCGTAAGAAACAAACGCCTGTTTGATCATTGAAGTGGCATATTATATTATTGAGTGCTTAAGGTTAGCATTGCATCTCGTGAGACACATCGAAAAGAGCTATTCCAATCGTTTCGCTATGGTAATATCAGTTAATCGTATGAATTGAAGATGCCACAAATGAAGCCAGTAAAGAAATTTAACTCTCTGGGGTGACAGAAACGGTGACACCCAAATCCGAAGACGTATTAGAATTCCGAAAATTGTCTTGAAAAAGCTGGAAAAAATATTAAGAAAAACTGAAATGTTGCTTAGCTAGCAACGTGAATTACGATTGAAGAAATTGCTAGCATAGAACTTGCGGCTACATCTAGCCATTTCAACTGTAAAATGATGATACTTAATGAGAAATTATGAGACATTGCTTCCAATCTCGTACTGCGCTTAAATTCATAAGGTCTACGTACCATAGAGCAAAAGTCATCAGAACAAATGCCATGAACATACTTATCAGATTAAGAAACTGTTAGCATAGAACTTATGGTTACATCTTGCTATTTCAACTGTAAAATGATGAGACCTAGCTGCCAATCTAGTACTATGCTTAAATTCATAAAGTCTAGGTACCAAAGAGGAAAGTTCATCAGAACAAATGCCATGAACATACTTATCAGATTAAGAAACTGTTAGCATAGAACTTATGGTTACATCTTGCCATTTCAACTGTAAAATGATGAGACCTAGCTGCCAATCTAGTACTGTGCTTAAATTCATAAAGTCTAGGTACCAAAGAGGAAAGTTCATCAGAACAAATGCCATGAACATACTTATCAGATTAAGAAACTGTTAGCATAGAACTTATGGTTACATCTTGCCATTTCAACTGTAAAATGATGAGACCTAGCTGCCAATCTAGTACTATGCTTAAATTCATAAAGTCTAGGTACCAAAGAGGAAAGTTCATCAGAACAAATGCCATGAACATACTTATCAGATTAAGAAACTGTTAGCATAGAACTTATGGTTACATCTTGCCATTTCAACTGTAAAATGATGAGACCTAGCTGCCAATCTAGTACTATGCTTAAATTCATAAAGTCTAGGTACCAAAGAGGAAAGTTCATCAGAACAAATGCCATGAACATACTTATCAGATTAAGAAACTGTTAGCATAGAACTTATGGTTACATCTTGCCATTTCAACTGTAAAATGATGAGACCTAGCTGCCAATCTAGTACTATGCTTAAATTCATAAAGTCTAGGTACCAAAGAGGAAAGTTCATCAGAACAAATGCCATGAACATACTTATCAGATTAAGAAACTGTTAGCATAGAACTTATGGTTACATCTTGCCATTTCAACTGTAAAATGATGAGACCTAGCTGCCAATCTAGTACTATGCTTAAATTCATAAAGTCTAGGTACCAAAGAGGAAAGTTCATCAGAACAAATGCCATGAACATACTTATCAGATTAAGAAACTGTTAGCATAGAACTAATGGTTACATCTTGCCATTTCAACTGTAAAATGATGAGACCTAGCTGCCAATCTAGTACTATGCTTAAATTCATAAAGTCTAGGTACCAAAGAGGAAAGTTCATCAGAACAAATGCCATGAACATACTTATCAGATTAAGAAACTGTTAGCATAGAACTTATGGTTACATCTTGCCATTTCAACTGTAAAATGATGAGACCTAGCTGCCAATCTAGTACTATGCTTAAATTCATAAAGTCTAGGTACCAAAGAGGAAAGTTCATCAGAACAAATGCCATGAACATACTTATCAGATTAAGAAACTGTTAGCATAGAACTTATGGTTACATCTTGCCATTTCAACTGTAAAATGATGAGACCTATCTGCCAATCTAGTACTATGCTTAAATTCATAAAGTCTAGGTACCAAAGAGGAAAGTTCATCAGAACAAATGCCATGAACATACTTATCAGATTAAGAAACTGTTAGCATAGAACTTATGGTTACATCTTGCCATTTCAACTGTAAAATGATGAGACCTAGCTGCCAATCTAGTACTATGCTTAAATTCATAAAGTCTAGGTACCAAAGAGGAAAGTTCATCAGAACAAATGCCATGAACATACTTATCAGATTAAGAAACTGTTAGCATAGAACTTATGGTTACATCTTGCCATTTCAACTGTAAAATGATGAGACCTAGCTGCCAATCTAGTACTATGCTTAAATTCATAAAGTCTAGGTACCAAAGAGGAAAGTTCATCAGAACAAATGCCATGAACATACTTATCAGATTAAGAAACTGTTAGCATAGAACTTATGGTTACATCTTGCCATTTCAACTGTAAAATGATGAGACCTAGCTGCCAATCTAGTACTATGCTTAAATTCATAAAGTCTAGGTACCAAAGAGGAAAGTTCATCAGAACAAATGCCATGAACATACTTATCAGATTAAGAAACTGTTAGCATAGAACTTATGGTTACATCTTGCCATTTCAACTGTAAAATGATGAGACCTAGCTGCCAATCTAGTACTATGCTTAAATTCATAAAGTCTAGGTACCAAAGAGGAAAGTTCATCAGAACAAATGCCATGAACATACTTATCAGATTAAGAAACTGTTAGCATAGAACTTATGGTTACATCTTGCCATTTCAACTGTAAAATGATGAGACCTATCTGCCAATCTAGTACTATGCTTAAATTCATAAAGTCTAGGTACCAAAGAGGAAAGTTCATCAGAACAAATGCCATGAACATACTTATCAGATTAAGAAACTGTTAGCATAGAACTTATGGTTACATCTTGCCATTTCAACTGTAAAATGATGAGACCTAGCTGCCAATCTAGTACTATGCTTAAATTCATAAAGTCTAGGTACCAAAGAGGAAAGTTCATCAGAACAAATGCCATGAACATACTTATCAGATTAAGAAACTGTTAGCATAGAACTTATGGCTACATCTTGCCATTTCAACTGTAAAATGATGAGACCTAGCTGCCAATCTAGTACTATGCTTAAATTCATAAAGTCTAGGTACCAAAGTGGAAAGTTCATCAGAACAAATGCCATGAACATACTTATCAGATTAAGAAACTGTTAGCATAGAACTTATGGTTACATCTTGCCATTTCAACTGTAAAATGATGAGACATAGCTGCCAATCTAGTACTATGCTTAAATTCATAAAGTCTAGGTACCAAAGTGGTAAGTTCATCAGAATAAATGCCATGAACATACTTATCAGATTAAGAAACTGTTAGCATAGAACTTATGGTTACATCTTGCTATTTCAACTGTAAAATGATGAGACCTAGCTGCCAATCTAGTACTATGCTTAAATTCATAAAGTCTAGGTACCAAAGAGGAAAGTTCATCAGAACAAATGCCATGAACATACTTATCAGATTAAGAAACTGTTAGCATAGAACTTATGGCTACATCTTGCCATTTCAACTGTAAAATGATGAGACCTACCTGCCAATCTAGTACTATGCTTAAATTCATAAAGTCTAGGTACCAAAGAGGAAAGTTCATCAGAACAAATGCCATGAACATACTTATCAGATTAAGAAACTGTTAGCATAGAACTTATGGTTACATCTTGCCATTTCAACTGTAAAATGATGAGACCTAGCTGCCAATCTAGTACTATGCTTAAATTCATAAAGTCTAGGTACCAAAGAGGAAAGTTCATCAGAACAAATGCCATGAACATACTTATCAGATTAAGAAACTGTTAGCATAGAACTAATGGTTACATCTTGCCATTTCAACTGTAAAATGATGAGACCTAGCTGCCAATCTAGTACTATGCTTAAATTCATAAAGTCTAGGTACCAAAGAGGAAAGTTCATCAGAACAAATGCCATGAACATACTTATCAGATTAAGAAACTGTTAGCATAGAACTTATGGTTACATCTTGCCATTTCAACTGTAAAATGATGAGACCTAGCTGCCAATCTAGTACTATGCTTAAATTCATAAAGTCTAGGTACCAAAGAGGAAAGTTCATCAGAACAAATGCCATGAACATACTTATCAGATTAAGAAACTGTTAGCATAGAACTTATGGTTACATCTTGCCATTTCAACTGTAAAATGATGAGACCTATCTGCCAATCTAGTACTATGCTTAAATTCATAAAGTCTAGGTACCAAAGAGGAAAGTTCATCAGAACAAATGCCATGAACATACTTATCAGATTAAGAAACTGTTAGCATAGAACTTATGGTTACATCTTGCCATTTCAACTGTAAAATGATGAGACCTAGCTGCCAATCTAGTACTATGCTTAAATTCATAAAGTCTAGGTACCAAAGAGGAAAGTTCATCAGAACAAATGCCATGAACATACTTATCAGATTAAGAAACTGTTAGCATAGAACTTATGGTTACATCTTGCCATTTCAACTGTAAAATGATGAGACCTAGCTGCCAATCTAGTACTATGCTTAAATTCATAAAGTCTAGGTACCAAAGAGGAAAGTTCATCAGAACAAATGCCATGAACATACTTATCAGATTAAGAAACTGTTAGCATAGAACTTATGGTTACATCTTGCCATTTCAACTGTAAAATGATGAGACCTAGCTGCCAATCTAGTACTATGCTTAAATTCATAAAGTCTAGGTACCAAAGAGGAAAGTTCATCAGAACAAATGCCATGAACATACTTATCAGATTAAGAAACTGTTAGCATAGAACTTATGGTTACATCTTGCCATTTCAACTGTAAAATGATGAGACCTAGCTGCCAATCTAGTACTATGCTTAAATTCATAAAGTCTAGGTACCAAAGAGGAAAGTTCATCAGAACAAATGCCATGAACATACTTATCAGATTAAGAAACTGTTAGCATAGAACTTATGGTTACATCTTGCCATTTCAACTGTAAAATGATGAGACCTATCTGCCAATCTAGTACTATGCTTAAATTCATAAAGTCTAGGTACCAAAGAGGAAAGTTCATCAGAACAAATGCCATGAACATACTTATCAGATTAAGAAACTGTTAGCATAGAACTTATGGTTACATCTTGCCATTTCAACTGTAAAATGATGAGACCTAGCTGCCAATCTAGTACTATGCTTAAATTCATAAAGTCTAGGTACCAAAGAGGAAAGTTCATCAGAACAAATGCCATGAACATACTTATCAGATTAAGAAACTGTTAGCATAGAACTTATGGCTACATCTTGCCATTTCAACTGTAAAATGATGAGACCTAGCTGCCAATCTAGTACTATGCTTAAATTCATAAAGTCTAGGTACCAAAGTGGAAAGTTCATCAGAACAAATGCCATGAACATACTTATCAGATTAAGAAACTGTTAGCATAGAACTTATGGTTACATCTTGCCATTTCAACTGTAAAATGATGAGACATAGCTGCCAATCTAGTACTATGCTTAAATTCATAAAGTCTAGGTACCAAAGTGGTAAGTTCATCAGAATAAATGCCATGAACATACTTATCAGATTAAGAAACTGTTAGCATAGAACTTATGGTTACATCTTGCTATTTCAACTGTAAAATGATGAGACCTAGCTGCCAATCTAGTACTATGCTTAAATTCATAAAGTCTAGGTACCAAAGAGGAAAGTTCATCAGAACAAATGCCATGAACATACTTATCAGATTAAGAAACTGTTAGCATAGAACTTATGGCTACATCTTGCCATTTCAACTGTAAAATGATGAGACCTACCTGCCAATCTAGTACTATGCTTAAATTCATAAAGTCTAGGTACCAAAGAGGAAAGTTCATCAGAACAAATGCCATGAACATACTTATCAGATTAAGAAACTGTTAGCATTGAACTTATGGTTACATCTTGCCATTTCAACTGTAAAATGATGAGACCTAGCTGCCAATCTAGTACTATGCTTAAATTCATAAAGTCTAGGTACCAAAGTGGAAAGTTCATCAGAATAAATGCCATGAACATACTTATCAGATTAAGAAACTGTTAGCATAGAACTTATGGTTACATCTTGCTATTTCAACTGTAAAATGATGAGACCTAGCTGCCAATCTAGTACTATGCTTAAATTCATAAAGTCTAGGTACCAAAGAGGAAAGTTCATCGAACAAATGCCATGAACATACTTATCAGATTAAGAAACTGTTAGCATTGAACTTATGGTTACATCTTGCCATTTCAACTGTAAAATGATGAGACCTAGCTGCCAATCAAGTACTATGCTTAAATTCATAAAGTCTAGGTACCAAAGTGGAAAGTTCATCAGAATAAATGCCATGAACATACTTATCAGATTAAGAAACTGTTAGCATAGAACTTATGGTTACATCTTGCCATTTCAACTGTAAAATGATGAGACATAGCTGCCAATCTAGTACTATGCTTAAATTCATAAAGTCTAGGTACCAAAGTGGTAAGTTCATCAGAATAAATGCCATGAACATACTTATCAGATTAAGAAACTGTTAGCATAGAACTTATGGTTACATCTTGCTATTTCAACTGTAAAATGATGAGACCTAGCTGCCAATCTAGTACTATGCTTAAATTCATAAAGTCTAGGTACCAAAGAGGAAAGTTCATCAGAACAAATGCCATGAACATACTTATCAGATTAAGAAACTGTTAGCATAGAACTTATGGTTACATCTTGCCATTTCAACTGTAAAATGATGAGACCTAGCTGCCAATCTAGTACTGTGCTTAAATTCATAAAGTCTAGGTACCAAAGAGGAAAGTTCATCAGAACAAATGCCATGAACATACTTATCAGATTAAGAAACTGTTAGCATAGAACTTATGGTTACATCTTGCCATTTCAACTGTAAAATGATGAGACCTAGCTGCCAATCTAGTACTATGCTTAAATTCATAAAGTCTAGGTACCAAAGAGGAAAGTTCATCAGAACAAATGCCATGAACATACTTATCAGATTAAGAAACTGTTAGCATAGAACTTATGGTTACATCTTGCCATTTCAACTGTAAAATGATGAGACCTAGCTGCCAATCTAGTACTATGCTTAAATTCATAAAGTCTAGGTACCAAAGAGGAAAGTTCATCAGAACAAATGCCATGAACATACTTATCAGATTAAGAAACTGTTAGCATAGAACTTATGGTTACATCTTGCCATTTCAACTGTAAAATGATGAGACCTAGCTGCCAATCTAGTACTATGCTTAAATTCATAAAGTCTAGGTACCAAAGAGGAAAGTTCATCAGAACAAATGCCATGAACATACTTATCAGATTAAGAAACTGTTAGCATAGAACTTATGGTTACATCTTGCCATTTCAACTGTAAAATGATGAGACCTAGCTGCCAATCTAGTACTATGCTTAAATTCATAAAGTCTAGGTACCAAAGAGGAAAGTTCATCAGAACAAATGCCATGAACATACTTATCAGATTAAGAAACTGTTAGCATAGAACTAATGGTTACATCTTGCCATTTCAACTGTAAAATGATGAGACCTAGCTGCCAATCTAGTACTATGCTTAAATTCATAAAGTCTAGGTACCAAAGAGGAAAGTTCATCAGAACAAATGCCATGAACATACTTATCAGATTAAGAAACTGTTAGCATAGAACTTATGGTTACATCTTGCCATTTCAACTGTAAAATGATGAGACCTAGCTGCCAATCTAGTACTATGCTTAAATTCATAAAGTCTAGGTACCAAAGAGGAAAGTTCATCAGAACAAATGCCATGAACATACTTATCAGATTAAGAAACTGTTAGCATAGAACTTATGGTTACATCTTGCCATTTCAACTGTAAAATGATGAGACCTATCTGCCAATCTAGTACTATGCTTAAATTCATAAAGTCTAGGTACCAAAGAGGAAAGTTCATCAGAACAAATGCCATGAACATACTTATCAGATTAAGAAACTGTTAGCATAGAACTTATGGTTACATCTTGCCATTTCAACTGTAAAATGATGAGACCTAGCTGCCAATCTAGTACTATGCTTAAATTCATAAAGTCTAGGTACCAAAGAGGAAAGTTCATCAGAACAAATGCCATGAACATACTTATCAGATTAAGAAACTGTTAGCATAGAACTTATGGTTACATCTTGCCATTTCAACTGTAAAATGATGAGACCTAGCTGCCAATCTAGTACTATGCTTAAATTCATAAAGTCTAGGTACCAAAGAGGAAAGTTCATCAGAACAAATGCCATGAACATACTTATCAGATTAAGAAACTGTTAGCATAGAACTTATGGTTACATCTTGCCATTTCAACTGTAAAATGATGAGACCTAGCTGCCAATCTAGTACTATGCTTAAATTCATAAAGTCTAGGTACCAAAGAGGAAAGTTCATCAGAACAAATGCCATGAACATACTTATCAGATTAAGAAACTGTTAGCATAGAACTTATGGTTACATCTTGCCATTTCAACTGTAAAATGATGAGACCTAGCTGCCAATCTAGTACTATGCTTAAATTCATAAAGTCTAGGTACCAAAGAGGAAAGTTCATCAGAACAAATGCCATGAACATACTTATCAGATTAAGAAACTGTTAGCATAGAACTAATGGTTACATCTTGCCATTTCAACTGTAAAATGATGAGACCTAGCTGCCAATCTAGTACTATGCTTAAATTCATAAAGTCTAGGTACCAAAGAGGAAAGTTCATCAGAACAAATGCCATGAACATACTTATCAGATTAAGAAACTGTTAGCATAGAACTTATGGTTACATCTTGCCATTTCAACTGTAAAATGATGAGACCTAGCTGCCAATCTAGTACTATGCTTAAATTCATAAAGTCTAGGTACCAAAGAGGAAAGTTCATCAGAACAAATGCCATGAACATACTTATCAGATTAAGAAACTGTTAGCATAGAACTTATGGTTACATCTTGCCATTTCAACTGTAAAATGATGAGACCTATCTGCCAATCTAGTACTATGCTTAAATTCATAAAGTCTAGGTACCAAAGAGGAAAGTTCATCAGAACAAATGCCATGAACATACTTATCAGATTAAGAAACTGTTAGCATAGAACTTATGGTTACATCTTGCCATTTCAACTGTAAAATGATGAGACCTAGCTGCCAATCTAGTACTATGCTTAAATTCATAAAGTCTAGGTACCAAAGAGGAAAGTTCATCAGAACAAATGCCATGAACATACTTATCAGATTAAGAAACTGTTAGCATAGAACTTATGGCTACATCTTGCCATTTCAACTGTAAAATGATGAGACCTAGCTGCCAATCTAGTACTATGCTTAAATTCATAAAGTCTAGGTACCAAAGTGGAAAGTTCATCAGAACAAATGCCATGAACATACTTATCAGATTAAGAAACTGTTAGCATAGAACTTATGGTTACATCTTGCCATTTCAACTGTAAAATGATGAGACATAGCTGCCAATCTAGTACTATGCTTAAATTCATAAAGTCTAGGTACCAAAGTGGTAAGTTCATCAGAATAAATGCCATGAACATACTTATCAGATTAAGAAACTGTTAGCATAGAACTTATGGTTACATCTTGCTATTTCAACTGTAAAATGATGAGACCTAGCTGCCAATCTAGTACTATGCTTAAATTCATAAAGTCTAGGTACCAAAGAGGAAAGTTCATCAGAACAAATGCCATGAACATACTTATCAGATTAAGAAACTGTTAGCATAGAACTTATGGCTACATCTTGCCATTTCAACTGTAAAATGATGAGACCTACCTGCCAATCTAGTACTATGCTTAAATTCATAAAGTCTAGGTACCAAAGAGGAAAGTTCATCAGAACAAATGCCATGAACATACTTATCAGATTAAGAAACTGTTAGCATTGAACTTATGGTTACATCTTGCCATTTCAACTGTAAAATGATGAGACCTAGCTGCCAATCTAGTACTATGCTTAAATTCATAAAGTCTAGGTACCAAAGTGGAAAGTTCATCAGAATAAATGCCATGAACATACTTATCAGATTAAGAAACTGTTAGCATAGAACTTATGGTTACATCTTGCTATTTCAACTGTAAAATGATGAGACCTAGCTGCCAATCTAGTACTATGCTTAAATTCATAAAGTCTAGGTACCAAAGAGGAAAGTTCATCGAACAAATGCCATGAACATACTTATCAGATTAAGAAACTGTTAGCATTGAACTTATGGTTACATCTTGCCATTTCAACTGTAAAATGATGAGACCTAGCTGCCAATCAAGTACTATGCTTAAATTCATAAAGTCTAGGTACCAAAGTGGAAAGTTCATCAGAATAAATGCCATGAACATACTTATCAGATTAAGAAACTGTTAGCATAGAACTTATGGTTACATCTTGCCATTTCAACTGTAAAATGATGAGACATAGCTGCCAATCTAGTACTATGCTTAAATTCATAAAGTCTAGGTACCAAAGTGGTAAGTTCATCAGAATAAATGCCATGAACATACTTATCAGATTAAGAAACTGTTAGCATAGAACTTATGGTTACATCTTGCTATTTCAACTGTAAAATGATGAGACCTAGCTGCCAATCTAGTACTATGCTTAAATTCATAAAGTCTAGGTACCAAAGAGGAAAGTTCATCAGAACAAATGCCATGAACATACTTATCAGATTAAGAAACTGTTAGCATAGAACTTATGGTTACATCTTGCCATTTCAACTGTAAAATGATGAGACCTATCTGCCAATCTAGTACTATGCTTAAATTCATAAAGTCTAGGTACCAAAGAGGAAAGTTCATCAGAACAAATGCCATGAACATACTTATCAGATTAAGAAACTGTTAGCATAGAACTTATGGTTACATCTTGCCATTTCAACTGTAAAATGATGAGACCTAGCTGCCAATCTAGTACTATGCTTAAATTCATAAAGTCTAGGTACCAAAGAGGAAAGTTCATCAGAACAAATGCCATGAACATACTTATCAGATTAAGAAACTGTTAGCATAGAACTTATGGTTACATCTTGCCATTTCAACTGTAAAATGATGAGACCTAGCTGCCAATCTAGTACTATGCTTAAATTCATAAAGTCTAGGTACCAAAGAGGAAAGTTCATCAGAACAAATGCCATGAACATACTTATCAGATTAAGAAACTGTTAGCATAGAACTTATGGTTACATCTTGCCATTTCAACTGTAAAATGATGAGACCTAGCTGCCAATCTAGTACTATGCTTAAATTCATAAAGTCTAGGTACCAAAGAGGAAAGTTCATCAGAACAAATGCCATGAACATACTTATCAGATTAAGAAACTGTTAGCATAGAACTTATGGTTACATCTTGCCATTTCAACTGTAAAATGATGAGACCTAGCTGCCAATCTAGTACTATGCTTAAATTCATAAAGTCTAGGTACCAAAGAGGAAAGTTCATCAGAACAAATGCCATGAACATACTTATCAGATTAAGAAACTGTTAGCATAGAACTAATGGTTACATCTTGCCATTTCAACTGTAAAATGATGAGACCTAGCTGCCAATCTAGTACTATGCTTAAATTCATAAAGTCTAGGTACCAAAGAGGAAAGTTCATCAGAACAAATGCCATGAACATACTTATCAGATTAAGAAACTGTTAGCATAGAACTTATGGTTACATCTTGCCATTTCAACTGTAAAATGATGAGACCTAGCTGCCAATCTAGTACTATGCTTAAATTCATAAAGTCTAGGTACCAAAGAGGAAAGTTCATCAGAACAAATGCCATGAACATACTTATCAGATTAAGAAACTGTTAGCATAGAACTTATGGTTACATCTTGCCATTTCAACTGTAAAATGATGAGACCTATCTGCCAATCTAGTACTATGCTTAAATTCATAAAGTCTAGGTACCAAAGAGGAAAGTTCATCAGAACAAATGCCATGAACATACTTATCAGATTAAGAAACTGTTAGCATAGAACTTATGGTTACATCTTGCCATTTCAACTGTAAAATGATGAGACCTAGCTGCCAATCTAGTACTATGCTTAAATTCATAAAGTCTAGGTACCAAAGAGGAAAGTTCATCAGAACAAATGCCATGAACATACTTATCAGATTAAGAAACTGTTAGCATAGAACTTATGGCTACATCTTGCCATTTCAACTGTAAAATGATGAGACCTAGCTGCCAATCTAGTACTATGCTTAAATTCATAAAGTCTAGGTACCAAAGTGGAAAGTTCATCAGAACAAATGCCATGAACATACTTATCAGATTAAGAAACTGTTAGCATAGAACTTATGGTTACATCTTGCCATTTCAACTGTAAAATGATGAGACATAGCTGCCAATCTAGTACTATGCTTAAATTCATAAAGTCTAGGTACCAAAGTGGTAAGTTCATCAGAATAAATGCCATGAACATACTTATCAGATTAAGAAACTGTTAGCATAGAACTTATGGTTACATCTTGCTATTTCAACTGTAAAATGATGAGACCTAGCTGCCAATCTAGTACTATGCTTAAATTCATAAAGTCTAGGTACCAAAGAGGAAAGTTCATCAGAACAAATGCCATGAACATACTTATCAGATTAAGAAACTGTTAGCATAGAACTTATGGCTACATCTTGCCATTTCAACTGTAAAATGATGAGACCTACTTGCCAATCTAGTACTATGCTTAAATTCATAAAGTCTAGGTACCAAAGAGGAAAGTTCATCAGAACAAATGCCATGAACATACTTATCAGATTAAGAAACTGTTAGCATTGAACTTATGGTTACATCTTGCCATTTCAACTGTAAAATGATGAGACCTAGCTGCCAATCTAGTACTATGCTTAAATTCATAAAGTCTAGGTACCAAAGTGGAAAGTTCATCAGAATAAATGCCATGAACATACTTATCAGATTAAGAAACTGTTAGCATAGAACTTATGGTTACATCTTGCTATTTCAACTGTAAAATGATGAGACCTAGCTGCCAATCTAGTACTATGCTTAAATTCATAAAGTCTAGGTACCAAAGAGGAAAGTTCATCGAACAAATGCCATGAACATACTTATCAGATTAAGAAACTGTTAGCATTGAACTTATGGTTACATCTTGCCATTTCAACTGTAAAATGATGAGACCTAGCTGCCAATCAAGTACTATGCTTAAATTCATAAAGTCTAGGTACCAAAGTGGAAAGTTCATCAGAATAAATGCCATGAACATACTTATCAGATTAAGAAACTGTTAGCATAGAACTTATGGTTACATCTTGCCATTTCAACTGTAAAATGATGAGACATAGCTGCCAATCTAGTACTATGCTTAAATTCATAAAGTCTAGGTACCAAAGTGGTAAGTTCATCAGAATAAATGCCATGAACATACTTATCAGATTAAGAAACTGTTAGCATAGAACTTATGGTTACATCTTGCTATTTCAACTGTAAAATGATGAGACCTAGCTGCCAATCTAGTACTATGCTTAAATTCATAAAGTCTAGGTACCAAAGAGGAAAGTTCATCAGAACAAATGCCATGAACATACTTATCAGATTAAGAAACTGTTAGCATAGAACTTATGGCTACATCTTGCCATTTCAACTGTAAAATGATGAGACCTAGCTGCCAATCTAGTACTATGCTTAAATTCATAAAGTCTAGGTACCAAAGTGGAAAGTTCATCAGAATAAATGCCATGAACATACTTATCAGATTAAGAAACTGTTAGCATAGAACTTATGGTTACATCTTGCTATTTCAACTGTAAAATGATGAGACCTAGCTGCCAATCTAGTACTATGCTTAAATTCATAAAGTCTAGGTACCAAAGAGGAAAGTTCATCAGAACAAATGCCATGAACATACTTATCAGATTAAGAAACTGTTAGCATAGAACTTATGGCTACATCTTGCCATTTCAACTGTAAAATGATGAGACCTAGCTGCCAATCTAGTACTATGCTTAAATTCATAAAGTCTAGGTACCAAAGAGGAAAGTTCATCAGAACAAATGCCATGAACATACTTATCAGATTAAGAAACTGTTAGCATAGAACTTATGGTTACATCTTGCCATTTCAACTGTAAAATGATGAGACCTAGCTGCCAATCTAGTACTATGCTTAAATTCATAAAGTCTAGGTACCAAAGAGGAAAGTTCATCAGAACAAATGCCATGAACATACTTATCAGATTAAGAAACTGTTAGCATAGAACTTATGGTTACATCTTGCCATTTCAACTGTAAAATGATGAGACCTAGCTGCCAATCTAGTACTATGCTTAAATTCATAAAGTCTAGGTACCAAAGAGGAAAGTTCATCAGAATAAATGCCATGAACATACTTATCAGATTAAGAAACTGTTAGCATAGAACTTATGGTTACATCTTGCTATTTCAACTGTAAAATGATGAGACCTAGCTGCCAATCTAGTACTATGCTTAAATTCATAAAGTCTAGGTACCAAAGAGGAAAGTTCATCAGAACAAATGCCATGAACATACTTATCAGATTAAGAAACTGTTAGCATAGAACTTATGGCTACATCTTGCCATTTCAACTGTAAAATGATGAGACCTACCTGCCAATCTAGTACTATGCTTAAATTCATAAAGTCTAGGTACCAAAGAGGAAAGTTCATCAGAACAAATGCCATGAACATACTTATCAGATTAAGAAACTGTTAGCATTGTACTTATGGTTACATCTTGCCATTTCAACTGTAAAATGATGAGACCTAGCTGCCAATCTAGTACTATGCTTAAATTCATAAAGTCTAGGTACCAAAGTGGAAAGTTCATCAGAATAAATGCCATGAACATACTTATCAGATTAAGAAACTGTTAGCATAGAACTTATGGTTACATCTTGCTATTTCAACTGTAAAATGATGAGACCTAGCTGCCAATCTAGTACTATGCTTAAATTCATAAAGTCTAGGTACCAAAGAGGAAAGTTCATCGAACAAATGCCATGAACATACTTATCAGATTAAGAAACTGTTAGCATTGAACTTATGGTTACATCTTGCCATTTCAACTGTAAAATGATGAGACCTAGCTGCCAATCAAGTACTATGCTTAAATTCATAAAGTCTAGGTACCAAAGTGGAAAGTTCATCAGAATAAATGCCATGAACATACTTATCAGATTAAGAAACTGTTAGCATAGAACTTATGGTTACATCTTGCCATTTCAACTGTAAAATGATGAGACATAGCTGCCAATCTAGTACTATGCTTAAATTCATAAAGTCTAGGTACCAAAGTGGTAAGTTCATCAGAATAAATGCCATGAACATACTTATCAGATTAAGAAACTGTTAGCATAGAACTTATGGTTACATCTTGCTATTTCAACTGTAAAATGATGAGACCTAGCTGCCAATCTAGTACTATGCTTAAATTCATAAAGTCTAGGTACCAAAGAGGAAAGTTCATCAGAACAAATGCCATGAACATACTTATCAGATTAAGAAACTGTTAGCATAGAACTTATGGTTACATCTTGCCATTTCAACTGTAAAATGATGAGACCTAGCTGCCAATCTAGTACTATGCTTAAATTCATAAAGTCTAGGTACCAAAGAGGAAAGTTCATCAGAACAAATGCCATGAACATACTTATCAGATTAAGAAACTGTTAGCATAGAACTTATGGTTACATCTTGCCATTTCAACTGTAAAATGATGAGACCTAGCTGCCAATCTAGTACTATGCTTAAATTCATAAAGTCTAGGTACCAAAGAGGAAAGTTCATCAGAACAAATGCCATGAACATACTTATCAGATTAAGAAACTGTTAGCATAGAACTTATGGTTACATCTTGCCATTTCAACTGTAAAATGATGAGACCTAGCTGCCAATCTAGTACTATGCTTAAATTCATAAAGTCTAGGTACCAAAGAGGAAAGTTCATCAGAACAAATGCCATGAACATACTTATCAGATTAAGAAACTGTTAGCATAGAACTTATGGTTACATCTTGCCATTTCAACTGTAAAATGATGAGACCTATCTGCCAATCTAGTACTATGCTTAAATTCATAAAGTCTAGGTACCAAAGAGGAAAGTTCATCAGAACAAATGCCATGAACATACTTATCAGATTAAGAAACTGTTAGCATAGAACTTATGGTTACATCTTGCTATTTCAACTGTAAAATGATGAGACCTAGCTGCCAATCTAGTACTATGCTTAAATTCATAAAGTCTAGGTACCAAAGAGGAAAGTTCATCAGAACAAATGCCATGAACATACTTATCAGATTAAGAAACTGTTAGCATAGAACTTATGGCTACATCTTGCCATTTCAACTGTAAAATGATGAGACCTACCTGCCAATCTAGTACTATGCTTAAATTCATAAAGTCTAGGTACCAAAGAGGAAAGTTCATCAGAACAAATGCCATGAACATACTTATCAGATTAAGAAACTGTTAGCATTGAACTTATGGTTACATCTTGCCATTTCAACTGTAAAATGATGAGACCTAGCTGCCAATCTAGTACTATGCTTAAATTCATAAAGTCTAGGTACCAAAGTGGAAAGTTCATCAGAATAAATGCCATGAACATACTTATCAGATTAAGAAACTGTTAGCATAGAACTTATGGTTACATCTTGCTATTTCAACTGTAAAATGATGAGACCTAGCTGCCAATCTAGTACTATGCTTAAATTCATAAAGTCTAGGTACCAAAGAGGAAAGTTCATCGAACAAATGCCATGAACATACTTATCAGATTAAGAAACTGTTAGCATTGAACTTATGGTTACATCTTGCCATTTCAACTGTAAAATGATGAGACCTAGCTGCCAATCAAGTACTATGCTTAAATTCATAAAGTCTAGGTACCAAAGTGGAAAGTTCATCAGAATAAATGCCATGAACATACTTATCAGATTAAGAAACTGTTAGCATAGAACTTATGGTTACATCTTGCCATTTCAACTGTAAAATGATGAGACATAGCTGCCAATCTAGTACTATGCTTAAATTCATAAAGTCTAGGTACCAAAGTGGTAAGTTCATCAGAATAAATGCCATGAACATACTTATCAGATTAAGAAACTGTTAGCATAGAACTTATGGTTACATCTTGCTATTTCAACTGTAAAATGATGAGACCTAGCTGCCAATCTAGTACTATGCTTAAATTCATAAAGTCTAGGTACCAAAGAGGAAAGTTCATCAGAACAAATGCCATGAACATACTTATCAGATTAAGAAACTGTTAGCATAGAACTTATGGCTACATCTTGCCATTTCAACTGTAAAATGATGAGACCTAGCTGCCAATCTAGTACTATGCTTAAATTCATAAAGTCTAGGTACCAAAGTGGAAAGTTCATCAGAATAAATGCCATGAACATACTTATCAGATTAAGAAACTGTTAGCATAGAACTTATGGTTACATCTTGCTATTTCAACTGTAAAATGATGAGACCTAGCTGCCAATCTAGTACTATGCTTAAATTCATAAAGTCTAGGTACCAAAGAGGAAAGTTCATCAGAACAAATGCCATGAACATACTTATCAGATTAAGAAACTGTTAGCATAGAACTTATGGCTACATCTTGCCATTTCAACTGTAAAATGATGAGACCTAGCTGCCAATCTAGTACTATGCTTAAATTCATAAAGTCTAGGTACCAAAGAGGAAAGTTCATCAGAACAAATGCCATGAACATACTTATCAGATTAAGAAACTGTTAGCATAGAACTTATGGTTACATCTTGCCATTTCAACTGTAAAATGATGAGACCTAGCTGCCAATCTAGTACTATGCTTAAATTCATAAAGTCTAGGTACCAAAGAGGAAAGTTCATCAGAACAAATGCCATGAACATACTTATCAGATTAAGAAACTGTTAGCATAGAACTTATGGTTACATCTTGCCATTTCAACTGTAAAATGATGAGACCTAGCTGCCAATCTAGTACTATGCTTAAATTCATAAAGTCTAGGTACCAAAGAGGAAAGTTCATCAGAATAAATGCCATGAACATACTTATCAGATTAAGAAACTGTTAGCATAGAACTTATGGTTACATCTTGCTATTTCAACTGTAAAATGATGAGACCTAGCTGCCAATCTAGTACTATGCTTAAATTCATAAAGTCTAGGTACCAAAGAGGAAAGTTCATCAGAACAAATGCCATGAACATACTTATCAGATTAAGAAACTGTTAGCATAGAACTTATGGCTACATCTTGCCATTTCAACTGTAAAATGATGAGACCTACCTGCCAATCTAGTACTATGCTTAAATTCATAAAGTCTAGGTACCAAAGAGGAAAGTTCATCAGAACAAATGCCATGAACATACTTATCAGATTAAGAAACTGTTAGCATTGAACTTATGGTTACATCTTGCCATTTCAACTGTAAAATGATGAGACCTAGCTGCCAATCTAGTACTATGCTTAAATTCATAAAGTCTAGGTACCAAAGTGGAAAGTTCATCAGAATAAATGCCATGAACATACTTATCAGATTAAGAAACTGTTAGCATAGAACTTATGGTTACATCTTGCTATTTCAACTGTAAAATGATGAGACCTAGCTGCCAATCTAGTACTATGCTTAAATTCATAAAGTCTAGGTACCAAAGAGGAAAGTTCATCGAACAAATGCCATGAACATACTTATCAGATTAAGAAACTGTTAGCATTGAACTTATGGTTACATCTTGCCATTTCAACTGTAAAATGATGAGACCTAGCTGCCAATCAAGTACTATGCTTAAATTCATAAAGTCTAGGTACCAAAGTGGAAAGTTCATCAGAATAAATGCCATGAACATACTTATCAGATTAAGAAACTGTTAGCATAGAACTTATGGTTACATCTTGCCATTTCAACTGTAAAATGATGAGACATAGCTGCCAATCTAGTACTATGCTTAAATTCATAAAGTCTAGGTACCAAAGTGGTAAGTTCATCAGAATAAATGCCATGAACATACTTATCAGATTAAGAAACTGTTAGCATAGAACTTATGGTTACATCTTGCTATTTCAACTGTAAAATGATGAGACCTAGCTGCCAATCTAGTACTATGCTTAAATTCATAAAGTCTAGGTACCAAAGAGGAAAGTTCATCAGAACAAATGCCATGAACATACTTATCAGATTAAGAAACTGTTAGCATAGAACTTATGGTTACATCTTGCCATTTCAACTGTAAAATGATGAGACCTAGCTGCCAATCTAGTACTATGCTTAAATTCATAAAGTCTAGGTACCAAAGAGGAAAGTTCATCAGAACAAATGCCATGAACATACTTATCAGATTAAGAAACTGTTAGCATAGAACTTATGGTTACATCTTGCCATTTCAACTGTAAAATGATGAGACCTAGCTGCCAATCTAGTACTATGCTTAAATTCATAAAGTCTAGGTACCAAAGAGGAAAGTTCATCAGAACAAATGCCATGAACATACTTATCAGATTAAGAAACTGTTAGCATAGAACTTATGGTTACATCTTGCCATTTCAACTGTAAAATGATGAGACCTAGCTGCCAATCTAGTACTATGCTTAAATTCATAAAGTCTAGGTACCAAAGAGGAAAGTTCATCAGAACAAATGCCATGAACATACTTATCAGATTAAGAAACTGTTAGCATAGAACTTATGGTTACATCTTGCCATTTCAACTGTAAAATGATGAGACCTATCTGCCAATCTAGTACTATGCTTAAATTCATAAAGTCTAGGTACCAAAGAGGAAAGTTCATCAGAACAAATGCCATGAACATACTTATCAGATTAAGAAACTGTTAGCATAGAACTTATGGTTACATCTTGCCATTTCAACTGTAAAATGATGAGACCTAGCTGCCAATCTAGTACTATGCTTAAATTCATAAAGTCTAGGTACCAAAGAGGAAAGTTCATCAGAACAAATGCCATGAACATACTTATCAGATTAAGAAACTGTTAGCATAGAACTTATGGTTACATCTTGCCATTTCAACTGTAAAATGATGAGACCTAGCTGCCAATCTAGTACTATGCTTAAATTCATAAAGTCTAGGTACCAAAGAGGAAAGTTCATCAGAACAAATGCCATGAACATACTTATCAGATTAAGAAACTGTTAGCATAGAACTTATGGTTACATCTTGCCATTTCAACTGTAAAATGATGAGACCTAGCTGCCAATCTAGTACTATGCTTAAATTCATAAAGTCTAGGTACCAAAGAGGAAAGTTCATCAGAACAAATGCCATGAACATACTTATCAGATTAAGAAACTGTTAGCATAGAACTAATGGTTACATCTTGCCATTTCAACTGTAAAATGATGAGACCTAGCTGCCAATCTAGTACTATGCTTAAATTCATAAAGTCTAGGTACCAAAGAGGAAAGTTCATCAGAACAAATGCCATGAACATACTTATCAGATTAAGAAACTGTTAGCATAGAACTTATGGTTACATCTTGCCATTTCAACTGTAAAATGATGAGACCTAGCTGCCAATCTAGTACTATGCTTAAATTCATAAAGTCTAGGTACCAAAGAGGAAAGTTCATCAGAACAAATGCCATGAACATACTTATCAGATTAAGAAACTGTTAGCATAGAACTTATGGTTACATCTTGCCATTTCAACTGTAAAATGATGAGACCTATCTGCCAATCTAGTACTATGCTTAAATTCATAAAGTCTAGGTACCAAAGAGGAAAGTTCATCAGAACAAATGCCATGAACATACTTATCAGATTAAGAAACTGTTAGCATAGAACTTATGGTTACATCTTGCCATTTCAACTGTAAAATGATGAGACCTAGCTGCCAATCTAGTACTATGCTTAAATTCATAAAGTCTAGGTACCAAAGAGGAAAGTTCATCAGAACAAATGCCATGAACATACTTATCAGATTAAGAAACTGTTAGCATAGAACTTATGGCTACATCTTGCCATTTCAACTGTAAAATGATGAGACCTAGCTGCCAATCTAGTACTATGCTTAAATTCATAAAGTCTAGGTACCAAAGTGGAAAGTTCATCAGGACAAATGCCATGAACATACTTATCAGATTAAGAAACTGTTAGCATAGAACTTATGGTTACATCTTGCCATTTCAACTGTAAAATGATGAGACATAGCTGCCAATCTAGTACTATGCTTAAATTCATAAAGTCTAGGTACCAAAGTGGTAAGTTCATCAGAATAAATGCCATGAACATACTTATCAGATTAAGAAACTGTTAGCATAGAACTTATGGTTACATCTTGCTATTTCAACTGTAAAATGATGAGACCTAGCTGCCAATCTAGTACTATGCTTAAATTCATAAAGTCTAGGTACCAAAGAGGAAAGTTCATCAGAACAAATGCCATGAACATACTTATCAGATTAAGAAACTGTTAGCATAGAACTTATGGCTACATCTTGCCATTTCAACTGTAAAATGATGAGACCTACCTGCCAATCTAGTACTATGCTTAAATTCATAAAGTCTAGGTACCAAAGAGGAAAGTTCATCAGAACAAATGCCATGAACATACTTATCAGATTAAGAAACTGTTAGCATTGAACTTATGGTTACATCTTGCCATTTCAACTGTAAAATGATGAGACCTAGCTGCCAATCTAGTACTATGCTTAAATTCATAAAGTCTAGGTACCAAAGTGGAAAGTTCATCAGAATAAATGCCATGAACATACTTATCAGATTAAGAAACTGTTAGCATAGAACTTATGGTTACATCTTGCTATTTCAACTGTAAAATGATGAGACCTAGCTGCCAATCTAGTACTATGCTTAAATTCATAAAGTCTAGGTACCAAAGAGGAAAGTTCATCGAACAAATGCCATGAACATACTTATCAGATTAAGAAACTGTTAGCATTGAACTTATGGTTACATCTTGCCATTTCAACTGTAAAATGATGAGACCTAGCTGCCAATCAAGTACTATGCTTAAATTCATAAAGTCTAGGTACCAAAGTGGAAAGTTCATCAGAATAAATGCCATGAACATACTTATCAGATTAAGAAACTGTTAGCATAGAACTTATGGTTACATCTTGCCATTTCAACTGTAAAATGATGAGACATAGCTGCCAATCTAGTACTATGCTTAAATTCATAAAGTCTAGGTACCAAAGTGGTAAGTTCATCAGAATAAATGCCATGAACATACTTATCAGATTAAGAAACTGTTAGCATAGAACTTATGGTTACATCTTGCTATTTCAACTGTAAAATGATGAGACCTAGCTGCCAATCTAGTACTATGCTTAAATTCATAAAGTCTAGGTACCAAAGAGGAAAGTTCATCAGAACAAATGCCATGAACATACTTATCAGATTAAGAAACTGTTAGCATAGAACTTATGGCTACATCTTGCCATTTCAACTGTAAAATGATGAGACCTAGCTGCCAATCTAGTACTATGCTTAAATTCATAAAGTCTAGGTACCAAAGTGGAAAGTTCATCAGAATAAATGCCATGAACATACTTATCAGATTAAGAAACTGTTAGCATAGAACTTATGGTTACATCTTGCTATTTCAACTGTAAAATGATGAGACCTAGCTGCCAATCTAGTACTATGCTTAAATTCATAAAGTCTAGGTACCAAAGAGGAAAGTTCATCAGAACAAATGCCATGAACATACTTATCAGATTAAGAAACTGTTAGCATAGAACTTATGGCTACATCTTGCCATTTCAACTGTAAAATGATGAGACCTAGCTGCCAATCTAGTACTATGCTTAAATTCATAAAGTCTAGGTACCAAAGAGGAAAGTTCATCAGAACAAATGCCATGAACATACTTATCAGATTAAGAAACTGTTAGCATAGAACTTATGGTTACATCTTGCCATTTCAACTGTAAAATGATGAGACCTAGCTGCCAATCTAGTACTATGCTTAAATTCATAAAGTCTAGGTACCAAAGAGGAAAGTTCATCAGAACAAATGCCATGAACATACTTATCAGATTAAGAAACTGTTAGCATAGAACTTATGGTTACATCTTGCCATTTCAACTGTAAAATGATGAGACCTAGCTGCCAATCTAGTACTATGCTTAAATTCATAAAGTCTAGGTACCAAAGAGGAAAGTTCATCAGAACAAATGCCATGAACATACTTATCAGATTAAGAAACTGTTAGCATAGAACTAATGGTTACATCTTGCCATTTCAACTGTAAAATGATGAGACCTAGCTGCCAATCTAGTACTATGCTTAAATTCATAAAGTCTAGGTACCAAAGAGGAAAGTTCATCAGAACAAATGCCATGAACATACTTATCAGATTAAGAAACTGTTAGCATAGAACTTATGGTTACATCTTGCCATTTCAACTGTAAAATGATGAGACCTAGCTGCCAATCTAGTACTATGCTTAAATTCATAAAGTCTAGGTACCAAAGAGGAAAGTTCATCAGAACAAATGCCATGAACATACTTATCAGATTAAGAAACTGTTAGCATAGAACTTATGGTTACATCTTGCCATTTCAACTGTAAAATGATGGGACCTATCTGCCAATCTAGTACTATGCTTAAATTCATAAAGTCTAGGTACCAAAGAGGAAAGTTCATCAGAACAAATGCCATGAACATACTTATCAGATTAAGAAACTGTTAGCATAGAACTTATGGTTACATCTTGCCATTTCAACTGTAAAATGATGAGACCTAGCTGCCAATCTAGTACTATGCTTAAATTCATAAAGTCTAGGTACCAAAGAGGAAAGTTCATCAGAACAAATGCCATGAACATACTTATCAGATTAAGAAACTGTTAGCATAGAACTTATGGTTACATCTTGCCATTTCAACTGTAAAATGATGAGACCTAGCTGCCAATCTAGTACTATGCTTAAATTCATAAAGTCTAGGTACCAAAGAGGAAAGTTCATCAGAACAAATGCCATGAACATACTTATCAGATTAAGAAACTGTTAGCATAGAACTTATGGTTACATCTTGCCATTTCAACTGTAAAATGATGAGACCTAGCTGCCAATCTAGTACTATGCTTAAATTCATAAAGTCTAGGTACCAAAGAGGAAAGTTCATCAGAACAAATGCCATGAACATACTTATCAGATTAAGAAACTGTTAGCATAGAACTTATGGTTACATCTTGCCATTTCAACTGTAAAATGATGAGACCTAGCTGCCAATCTAGTACTATGCTTAAATTCATAAAGTCTAGGTACCAAAGAGGAAAGTTCATCAGAACAAATGCCATGAACATACTTATCAGATTAAGAAACTGTTAGCATAGAACTAATGGTTACATCTTGCCATTTCAACTGTAAAATGATGAGACCTAGCTGCCAATCTAGTACTATGCTTAAATTCATAAAGTCTAGGTACCAAAGAGGAAAGTTCATCAGAACAAATGCCATGAACATACTTATCAGATTAAGAAACTGTTAGCATAGAACTTATGGTTACATCTTGCCATTTCAACTGTAAAATGATGAGACCTAGCTGCCAATCTAGTACTATGCTTAAATTCATAAAGTCTAGGTACCAAAGAGGAAAGTTCATCAGAACAAATGCCATGAACATACTTATCAGATTAAGAAACTGTTAGCATAGAACTTATGGTTACATCTTGCCATTTCAACTGTAAAATGATGAGACCTATCTGCCAATCTAGTACTATGCTTAAATTCATAAAGTCTAGGTACCAAAGAGGAAAGTTCATCAGAACAAATGCCATGAACATACTTATCAGATTAAGAAACTGTTAGCATAGAACTTATGGTTACATCTTGCCATTTCAACTGTAAAATGATGAGACCTAGCTGCCAATCTAGTACTATGCTTAAATTCATAAAGTCTAGGTACCAAAGAGGAAAGTTCATCAGAACAAATGCCATGAACATACTTATCAGATTAAGAAACTGTTAGCATAGAACTTATGGCTACATCTTGCCATTTCAACTGTAAAATGATGAGACCTAGCTGCCAATCTAGTACTATGCTTAAATTCATAAAGTCTAGGTACCAAAGTGGAAAGTTCATCAGAACAAATGCCATGAACATACTTATCAGATTAAGAAACTGTTAGCATAGAACTTATGGTTACATCTTGCCATTTCAACTGTAAAATGATGAGACATAGCTGCCAATCTAGTACTATGCTTAAATTCATAAAGTCTAGGTACCAAAGTGGTAAGTTCATCAGAATAAATGCCATGAACATACTTATCAGATTAAGAAACTGTTAGCATAGAACTTATGGTTACATCTTGCTATTTCAACTGTAAAATGATGAGACCTAGCTGCCAATCTAGTACTATGCTTAAATTCATAAAGTCTAGGTACCAAAGAGGAAAGTTCATCAGAACAAATGCCATGAACATACTTATCAGATTAAGAAACTGTTAGCATAGAACTTATGGCTACATCTTGCCATTTCAACTGTAAAATGATGAGACCTACCTGCCAATCTAGTACTATGCTTAAATTCATAAAGTCTAGGTACCAAAGAGGAAAGTTCATCAGAACAAATGCCATGAACATACTTATCAGATTAAGAAACTGTTAGCATTGAACTTATGGTTACATCTTGCCATTTCAACTGTAAAATGATGAGACCTAGCTGCCAATCTAGTACTATGCTTAAATTCATAAAGTCTAGGTACCAAAGTGGAAAGTTCATCAGAATAAATGCCATGAACATACTTATCAGATTAAGAAACTGTTAGCATAGAACTTATGGTTACATCTTGCTATTTCAACTGTAAAATGATGAGACCTAGCTGCCAATCTAGTACTATGCTTAAATTCATAAAGTCTAGGTACCAAAGAGGAAAGTTCATCGAACAAATGCCATGAACATACTTATCAGATTAAGAAACTGTTAGCATTGAACTTATGGTTACATCTTGCCATTTCAACTGTAAAATGATGAGACCTAGCTGCCAATCAAGTACTATGCTTAAATTCATAAAGTCTAGGTACCAAAGTGGAAAGTTCATCAGAATAAATGCCATGAACATACTTATCAGATTAAGAAACTGTTAGCATAGAACTTATGGTTACATCTTGCCATTTCAACTGTAAAATGATGAGACATAGCTGCCAATCTAGTACTATGCTTAAATTCATAAAGTCTAGGTACCAAAGTGGTAAGTTCATCAGAATAAATGCCATGAACATACTTATCAGATTAAGAAACTGTTAGCATAGAACTTATGGTTACATCTTGCTATTTCAACTGTAAAATGATGAGACCTAGCTGCCAATCTAGTACTATGCTTAAATTCATAAAGTCTAGGTACCAAAGAGGAAAGTTCATCAGAACAAATGCCATGAACATACTTATCAGATTAAGAAACTGTTAGCATAGAACTTATGGCTACATCTTGCCATTTCAACTGTAAAATGATGAGACCTAGCTGCCAATCTAGTACTATGCTTAAATTCATAAAGTCTAGGTACCAAAGTGGAAAGTTCATCAGAATAAATGCCATGAACATACTTATCAGATTAAGAAACTGTTAGCATAGAACTTATGGTTACATCTTGCTATTTCAACTGTAAAATGATGAGACCTAGCTGCCAATCTAGTACTATGCTTAAATTCATAAAGTCTAGGTACCAAAGAGGAAAGTTCATCAGAACAAATGCCATGAACATACTTATCAGATTAAGAAACTGTTAGCATAGAACTTATGGCTACATCTTGCCATTTCAACTGTAAAATGATGAGACCTAGCTGCCAATCTAGTACTATGCTTAAATTCATAAAGTCTAGGTACCAAAGAGGAAAGTTCATCAGAACAAATGCCATGAACATACTTATCAGATTAAGAAACTGTTAGCATAGAACTTATGGTTACATCTTGCCATTTCAACTGTAAAATGATGAGACCTAGCTGCCAATCTAGTACTATGCTTAAATTCATAAAGTCTAGGTACCAAAGTGGAAAGTTCATCAGAATAAATGCCATGAACATACTTATCAGATTAAGAAACTGTTAGCATAGAACTTATGGTTACATCTTGCTATTTCAACTGTAAAATGATGAGACCTAGCTGCCAATCTAGTACTATGCTTAAATTCATAAAGTCTAGGTACCAAAGAGGAAAGTTCATCAGAACAAATGCCATGAACATACTTATCAGATTAAGAAACTGTTAGCATAGAACTTATGGTTACATCTTGCCATTTCAACTGTAAAATGATGAGACCTAGCTGCCAATCTAGTACTATGCTTAAATTCATAAAGTCTAGGTACCAAAGAGGAAAGTTCATCAGAACAAATGCCATGAACATACTTATCAGATTAAGAAACTGTTAGCATAGAACTTATGGTTACATCTTGCCATTTCAACTGTAAAATGATGAGACCTAGCTGCCAATCTAGTACTATGCTTAAATTCATAAAGTCTAGGTACCAAAGTGGAAAGTTCATCAGAATAAATGCCATGAACATACTTATCAGATTAAGAAACTGTTAGCATAGAACTTATGGTTACATCTTGCTATTTCAACTGTAAAATGATGAGACCTAGCTGCCAATCTAGTACTATGCTTAAATTCATAAAGTCTAGGTACCAAAGAGGAAAGTTCATCAGAACAAATGCCATGAACATACTTATCAGATTAAGAAACTGTTAGCATAGAACTTATGGTTACATCTTGCCATTTCAACTGTAAAATGATGAGACCTAGCTGCCAATCTAGTACTATGCTTAAATTCATAAAGTCTAGGTACCAAAGAGGAAAGTTCATCAGAACAAATGCCATGAACATACTTATCAGATTAAGAAACTGTTAGCATAGAACTTATGGTTACATCTTGCCATTTCAACTGTAAAATGATGAGACCTAGCTGCCAATCTAGTTCAGTTTAATGTGGTGAGTCCGAGCGCGTGCACCAGAGCCAGGTCCAAAGATAGCAAAGCACAAGCAAACACGGGTTACGTGAACATCGGTATTACTACAGATCCTCCTTTTAGTGACCTGAGGGAGGTAATATTCCCTGAGCTCGAGTAACTCTCATTAATATTTTCAGGGAGGCTCTGCTCAAAAACAATGACACATCTGAGTTGCGCTCTGTCCGAAGACAGAGACATAATTGTATGATAAAATGTAGTTTATCCATTCGAAGGCAGATATTATTTATTTTTTTTATCCACGATAGCCAGGGAGTAATGAAAAGCGTTACTCGAATCCCATTGACTGTATAAGGAAACCCTTAACATTATCACTACACATGTGATATGTGTGCGTGTGTGTGTCTGTCTGTCATTAAATGTCTCATTAGGTTTTTAATTTCCGTCTTACCCGACAAGAGATAATGTTACATGTGTTGAATATTTCCTCCGAAAATGTTTGAAAAAAGTCGAATGCTTTTATCGCATTCCTCTATCATCTGTCACTAAAATACCATGGTTTTATAAGATGAAAAGAAAAGCAAATTCAGACGGAGTACCAATTTACCGTATTGATTTGTTCTCTACAGGAAAATACAGAAATATAAAAGCAAAATAAACGTCGTCAACGAAAATATTAATCAGTTGTACAATTAAAATCTCTGCGACGAACATAATTATAACCTTTCTGAGTTGAAAAAAATGAATATAAGAAACGAAAAAACAGAAGATAAAAATATGGAAAATACTAAACAACAAAGAAAATAAAAAAAACGAGTTAATTCTTTGATGAACCGTTAGCTGCGGAAAATTGGAAATTAAATTAATGAAGCCAAGAAACATAGACAATGTGGAGAAAAGTGAATAATGACAATAATATCAAAGACTTCTATACAAATTTTGTGATGTCAACGAACACTTGTTACCACTTTGGTAATGTCAACGAATAATCATTGTCACTTTCGTAATGCTCGTTGTAGTAGAGACTTTGTAATCGCAGATACAACTATAGTAACGCCGTTGAACAATACTGGTGTCAGACGCCTTCGAATATCACTCGCACTAATAATACTTGCTCGAATATTAATCACTGAATAGTAATCCGTGTATTGATCTGTATATAGAATAGTATAGTGAATAGTATAGAGAATATCGATCCGTATAGTAGTAGTACTCCATCCTCTATAGCAGTGGTTCCAAACCACTGTGCCGCGGCACATTAGTGTGCAGCGGAATGACTACCGGTGTGCCACAAAGAGATAATGCCTAGAAGCCATTTAATTTCATTTTGTTTGATAAAGACATTCAATTTCTTAATCATGATGACACCACTCAATTCAAAATGGCCGAATTTCTGGAATCTAAACGTTTCGCGCATACGAATTGGTAAGCGTTATTATGGTTTATATTAGTCATGGGACGATTAATCAGAATATCAGGAGTTTTTCAAAGTATCGGGAATCGGCATCGGAGCTGAATAATTCAGACCCGATCCCGATTTCGATACCAAAACGATTCCTAAATACACAGGTTGTAAGACAAAACGTTGGAACACAGAACTGTACTATGTGAGGTTTTACGTAATGCTCCTAACTCACAAACATTTTTTTAACTTTTCCTAACCATTTTGAATCTTTTCAATTAGGAATCGGAATCGTTAAAAATTTAGGTATTGTTTTATCACCAGTTTATATCGTCTCTATATCTCGTTCACAATATTTACAGATTCTTTGTACATATTTTTATTAAATATTTAGGCGTTGTAAATTAAAGTTTTAGTAAGACAAACAAAAAACAAATTAAATATAATAAAAATTCTTTTAGATTTATTTTTTTCAATTTCAGATTCAATTTACCCTTAAATATGGACAAGTTGTTTTTTATTATTTTATTGCAAAATGGCTTTATGAGTGGAAAATATTTATTTTTTGTGATAGGTGTGCCGCGAAAATGTAAAGAACACGATAGTGTGCCGCCATATAAAAAAGGTTGGGAACCACTGCTCTACAGTAGCCTATTGAGGATAGAGTAGAAAGAGTGATCACTTAGACGCCACGCTAATTCCCATATATCAGTTAGTCAGTTATGTGTCATACGCTTAGGCGATCATGTATCTTTCGATACATGACTGACGACGCAGATTTTTTTTTTCCCGCAGTAGGTTGACATTTTTTTCTGTAGTAGACCAGTTGCCATCCGGTCTGTCCTGCTATTTACTAGGAAGGGGATACAGAGGAAGAGGATTCATATCTTTCCCAAGGGTATTAGCACGATTCCTCAATCGGAGCCGCTATCCATTATAACACCGTGCCTCCTCTACATTCCTATATATATATTTCCTTTACTATCACGTGATCTACATATTCAAAATGGGATCGCCTGTGTTTGCTCTCTGGCGATCTATGTTCAAACTAGTGTCGATCCTATATAACAATAAATAATATTCTTGTCTAAAAAAAAAAAAAAAAACTTTAAATCACATTACAATTCTAATCACACTTAAGATGACCATAAAAATAGAACATCAACCATTTTGCAAATTAAGACAAAACAAATAATCCCTTTACTTTTTTTTTCGTATTTATTTAATGAAACGTGACCCACTGCACGTGTTACTACTTCGTATGTTCCTTCCGCTAAGTCGTTCCTTGCAGATTGGCCACAGATTCCCGATTGGATTTAAATCAGGAGAGTTTCCGCGCCAGTCTGTAGTACTGCGACTTACTCACTGGTAAGGTTTGCCAGTGTGTTCGTGCAGCGTTACAATTTTTATACGCTTCCTTCGAGTAACGTTCATCGCGGACAATCGCCGTAGGACAACTAATCAACAGTCGAGAAAAGAGTGTCTGGACGTGATAAAAATCTGATTCAATCACGGATGACGCAACATTTTTCAAAGAAAACAAATTTCAACATAGACCCCATAAATAAATTCATATTACTGTACACCACTGCAAATGACCTAATGTAAGGAAAAATAGAAATCGATTACACCCTGTCATCAAACAACTCTAGGAAATAGTGTTCCTCCCTAATAGGATAACTGTATGCCTGCTTTTGTCGGCATCACAGCGGTATATGACCACATCAATAGAAACTTCCTCTTTAAATCCATTAGAAACCTTCATTTTTTGATCCACTGAATATATCGATCTAATAGAGGAACTCCAGAGGGAGTAAAACTGACCATATGATGAAAGAAAGGAAACTAAAGCGGTTGTTTCAATTAATTTGCACAATGGTGTATACCAATATTCATTCAATCCTTACAAATTCCGAAATTCAGAAAATTATTAACCCTTTAGACACTGATCCCTTAATGGAGAAGGATCTGCCACTCCTGGGCCTCTACTCTCTATCTCTGCTGTCCATGATTCTAGACGGTATATCTGGGTATATACACTTTCCCACATCGGCCCGAATACAAGCCGATCGGTTTCAGAGGGTTAAAAAAAAAACTAAGGAATAATAAAGCCTAATTTGACAGTGAGGCTGAACTTTTGAAAATAGCTTACTTTCTCACTGAATTCAACAAGTTTCTCTATTTTTATTAAAGAAGTGTGGAATTAGAAATGCATGACCAAAAGGTTGCATTTATCTCGCATTAATTGATTTATGGAAACAGAAAGGTTGCCCTTAAGACACTCGCGAATACAGAGTTATCTCATTTCGATGCATCATGGGGAAAGTATTAATGGAAATTATATCAAATAGGCTCTCGTCATTCTTATGAAAGTCAACTCTTCACGACCCAGTTTGGTTTTCGTTCTTCTAAGGGATGCAATAATAGCATATATGCCATCAAACAACTCTAGAAAATTGCTTACCTCCCTAATAGGATAACTGTATGACTGCTTTTGTCGACATCACAGCGGCATATGACCACATCAATAGAAAATTCCTCTTCTAATCCATTAGTAACCTTCCATTTTTCGAATCCACTGAATACAGTGTAACCCGGATATAAGAGACCCTGATATAAGATAAACCCGGATATAAGAGAGATTTTCTTTGGTCCCAAATTAGAGCCTGTGTTAATGTATATCTAATAGACCAAACCCTGATATAAGTGAAACCCGGATATAAGAGACTTCTTCTCCGGTCCCGACAACTCTCTTATATCCGGGTTACAATGTATATCGATCCAATAGAGGAACTTTATCTATCTACAGAATTCTACATGTCTAGCGAGGACCACAATATTGAGAAAAATATCAAAGCTCATCAAGATTGCGACAAGGAGGAAATGAGGGCCCCAGTGTATTTAAGCTTTCCCTAGGCTATGCCCTGTGCATTTACACATGTGTGATGAGATATGCGCTATTTAAGCATGCCACAACCTGAACGAACCTAACAATAGATGACAAGGATCCTGCTTTCTGTCCCAAGGCCAATGTACTGATGAGGAGGTGCGGGGGGTCTATGCAGATCAGATAGATATCCATAGTTGTGATGATAATGATCTTCAACAAAAAAAAACATCACATGCCAATATCTGTCTATATTTCTGAGATGAGGTATTATGTACATTATTTATTATACTGATCTTAAGGTGAGGCTTCAAGAACACAAGAAAGCTGTAACACGAGGGGAAGTGGAAAAATCAGGCGTGGCTGACCACATATGGAGAGAGAAGGGAGATCACCGCCCTCTGTGGGATCAGGTTGAAATCATAGACAAGGGACATCATTGGAAAATTCGTAAACTTAAGGAATCAGCACATATGCTAGGCCACAAAAATCTCCTGAGCCGACCAAGCATAGAAATGAATATAATATGGGAACCAGTAATAAGGAGTGCCAGAGAAAAGCGATAATAACAACAAAAGTTGCAATATGAGCTCTGGTAAAAACATGTAATGATAACAGCAAAAATTGCAATATGAGCACTGGTAAAAATGATTGCTGAAGACATTAGGTTTATAATACCCAGAAATTCATACACAGATGTCCTCAAGGATTACCATCCCAACTAAAGCGGATAAAGGCGTTGGTTAGATCCAGTGACCCAAAGAGTGTGAGTTCAATACCCGGCTAAGGCAGTGGAGAACATTCAGAGGGAAATTGACAGGAGATAACTGATAACTGACATCCATTAAACATGTCATGTGGAACTAGAACAGTCTACCCCAGTGAGCGAAATAAAGGGTTCAGTTCGACATTCCAACCATCTGAAGAAGGTTAAAATTAAACATTGTGGATTGGCGCCGAAACGTTGTGATAAACATGGCGACAAAGATGAGGACAATAGACCGAATAATGTAAATAATCACATGCCAAGTTTTTCAAGAAATAGAAGTGAAGATAAATCTTTCCAAAACAGAAACTATGATATGGATTTGGAATGAAAGCAATGATAACACATTTTGAATTCACCATAAAAAAATCAGAATTTGGAGTTAGTAAATACTAAACACTTCAGTTAAATTAAGAAATTGAACACAGAGGTAGTTTCTCCCACGACCTCAAATTATTACGAAACCAGAACATCAGCCTAAAAACTCTTAAATGTTCTTAAATAATATAATGTCATGCCGGTTTTGAAAACCGTTAAAAATATCTTAACTGTCCTAAGATCAATAGGGAAAAATGTCTTTGAATGAGTTAAGCCTGTGGTGGGGGGCAAAGATTAACCTTCATTAAACATTGTGGATTGGCGCCACAGATTCACAACCAAATAACAGTACCAAATAACATATAATAAACCACATCATTTGAAGACCACGAACAGCAGTAACAATTTAAATGGGCAGCACAAGTAACTTATATAGAAAATAATTTGCATACTAAAGATATTGACATTCCACACTACTTCAAACAAAGGGTTAGGGAGGAAACCCACATTAATACTCACAGGAGCTATAACAGCTACTGGACTTGAGAAACCTATTATCATGAAAAAATATTCTAATAGAAAGATTTTATGAATTTCAACCGAAAGCAGTAGTGGCTGCTCGGTCAATGAATGCCAAATATTTCCTTATAGGGAAACAGTTAATATTATCAGTCATAAAAACGTTTATAGTAATAAAAATAATGTCGGATTAGAAAACTCGATTAATTGATTAATTATATGGTTATGTTTTTTTCGGATGTGAAAATAAATTTAGCAGGTATAAACTTCGAAATATCCGAACGACATATAAGGATTTAGTTAATAGCGTAATTAAAACTTACACTGCTATGATCGGTTTTCATTAAATAACTAGGAACAGTTTTAAAAGCGGGCGAAAACTGCGGCAGAAAACCGAAGGCGCATTAGATTAGTTACGGTTGCATTCCAAAAGCTAAGCAGAGTATTAAGAAACAGGAAAATTTCGTTAGAAATAAAACAAAGAAATGAGCGCTGAATTTTGCCATGTAATATCAGTCCTCTTATATGGCAGTGAATGCTGGAAAATCTCTCCGAAGATGATGAAGAGACTGGAAGCAACAGAAAAGTGGTTCTACAGAAGGATGCTGAGAATACCATGGACTGAAAATTACGAAGTTTTGTAGAAAATAGAAAGAAAAAGGACATACTTAATATCAGGAAGAGACAGTTGAGATTTATTGGGCACATAATGAGGAAAAGAGGCTTGTAAAATTTGATACTCACAGGACATATTGAAGACAAGAAGGATAGAGGAAAACGGTGTATAATTTACATAGATAGCTTGATTATATGGATGAAGGAGCACGGTTTAAGAGTGAAAACAAAAAAAAATGACAAAATTTATTAAGAGCTACAAAAGACAGAAAATTGTGGCGAGCCATCATCGTCTACGCCCTGAAGGGACGATGTACATAGAGGATGAGGAGGTAAATTGTAGCCATTTTATATTTTTTTATTTCGCGCATACGCGTCGTTTTTTATGATTTTGTCGATTTCAGCATGATAGTGTAAGTTGGGAACCGTCTGTAGAGAAAAAGAGCCCCATGACGCAATTCGCTCCGCCGGAAAATTTGGAAACGACATGCTGTACTCGTGGCATTGGCACCGGAAGCCCCAACACGGACATTTCAGTGTGTTTGGGTGACAATCTGAGGACAGTGCAGAGGATTCGGAAAGAGATGGATGAGTCTAATGGCGATTACGAAGGTATGGCATTTTGGAAAACTAACTCTGGTCGTTGTGATAAGAAAAGAACTCCTGTATGTGTTGGTGTGGGCCTCAGATTCAATATGCAGGCCTACATCGTGTGCCACCTTAGTGGGGTGGGTCAAAAGGTTGGCAACAGAATTCTACACCATGCCACACAAACAGGAGAACGCAGTCATGGCTATCAAACAATTTCTGCGACCACATCACGCCTTACATCTGGCCACCTAACTCCCCAGACTGCAACCCCTTTGATTTTTATGTGTGGGGAACAATTGAGCGAGAGACCAACAAAACTTCTTATAACACCAAAGATGAAATGAAGGCAAGGATTATAGCAACATTCGCCGACTTAAACAAGGAGACCTTCCAAAAGAGATGCAGGAGATTCCGAAGTGGTGTGGTGTGAATGGCGTGGTTGAAGCCAATAGCAATTTTATGGAATAAATTTACTCTTTAGTATTGTTAGGTATTTTTGTGTAATTTTGCTAAATATATCTGGTAAAATGAGATGCCAGTATTATTTTCATTGTTGCGGCATTTAGACGACAATTTATCCATCGCACCCTGTATATCTGTTAAAATGAGATGTCGGTGTTATTTTCACTTTTGCGTCATTGAGATGACAATTTATCCATCGCACCCTGTATATCTATTAAAATGAGATGTCAGTGCTTTTTTTCACTTTTGCGTCATTGAGACGACAATTTATCCATCGCACCCTGTATGTCTGTTAAAATGAGGTGTCAGTGCTATTTTCACTTTTGCGGCATTGAGACGACAATTTATCCATCGCACCCTGTATATCTGTTAAAATGAGGTGTCAGTGTTATTTTCACTTTTGCGTCATTGAGACGACAATTTATCCATCGCACCCTGTATGTCTGTTAAAATGAGGTGTCAGTGCTATTTTCACTTTTGCGTCATTGAGACGACAATTTACCCATCGCACCCTGTAATACATGATATTCTGCGCACAAGTCGTTTGTCTGCTGACTTGTGTTTTCCCACAATGATCGTAGTTCCCGGAATCAACTGTCATTGATATCAAAACTTGTTTATTTATTCTGTATGAAAATGCTTGACTGTTGCCCAGAGTTTAGGATCTTGTCTCGTCTTAGGTGTACGTAGGCGGAATCTCGCCTGAGTCATAAATATGGACAGTTAGCGAATAGGATTTTAACTTTGTTGGTTTTAGTCAGCGATTTAGTTTAATGGGGGACAGTCTGTTATTACTTTAATCGAAAAACTGATAATAACACATCCAGGAGAACACGCGCGCGTACACACAAATCACACACGCACCTAGTAATAAATTCAACTACAACTTTGATCTAAAGAAGGTGACACCTATTAAAAAGTAAAGTAACTCACTTGGACAGAAAATTCTCGCGAGTGCCGCTATAGAATCTTATCAAAATATAAATCTGCGTGTTTTCGAATATCTCCATTCCTGAAAGAATTACCGTAGATTCCGACTTACACGATGCTGCGGCTTGGAAGACGCACCCTAATATTGGAAAGAAATTTCTAAGAAAAAAAAAAGTCATTCTCATACAACATCCCCTTCACCATGCTTCCCTCATATACTGGCACCACATATTGCTTACATTAATCACACGTCCGATTTTGTTTGTATGGCAATGACATACTAGTCAAGAACAGAAAGGCTCATGCCGCTGCTAGTAAACAGATCATGTTTAAGGTTCTGGCTCGGCTCCAGGAAGGTTTATAGTCATGGAAGTACTTGTAACAGATAAGTACTGAGGTGACATCATATAAAAGGCTGAATTAGATAAATAGCTCACATTATAGTGCAATGACTCAACATAGAAATCCACGTCTCTATCAGTCAAGCCAATTAGGTGACCGTCCAATATTACTTGAGCCTGGGCATTGCCTTACATTCGTCTTGGAAGTCGCATCTGTATTTTCAGGGTATTTTTAGGAAAAAAGTGCGTCTTGTAAGCCGGAAAATACGGTACTACATACATGACTATAAAAATGTTAAAAAATGAAAAGAAAACGGTTAAATTCGTGTTATGTAAAATATGAAGCATATAAATGCAATATCAAAACTAAAATAATTTAAATACTGATTTATATAAAAAAAAAAAGGTCATTAGGCATTTTAGACATTGAATTATGTAACTTAATGTCCTCCATAGCTTGCCTGACTTTTCGGCTAAGTTGATGAATATTTATGAGCGTTCTTAACTTAAAAAAATTGTAAGAACAAAAACGTTTATGTTCTTGCATATAAATACGTGTTAGAAAATAAAATCCTTGCATTTGCCTTGATAAAGTCTCTCAGAGGCCGAAACATGTCGGCTAAGATAAGTTTTTCTTCTGTCTTTATTCATATTGTCTTTATAGGGATATATTCTACCTGAAATTTTACAAACATACATTTATATAATTGCGTGTGTGTGTGTGTGTGTGTGTGTGTGTGTGTGTGTGTGTGTGTGTGTGTGTGTGTGAACATGTTTTATTAATTTTAGCCGACAAGGTCGGTTTGTTAAATTTTTATTGTATTTTCCAGATTTCGAATAAGTTGGCGCTTATCGGAGATAAAATTATGGATAAAATATCCAAACTTCACACTTTCTTCTATTATGGTTCTACCCAGATGTGTGGTTATGGCGCAGATGCTGATGGTGAGAGTTCGGTACTGCTGGGTTCAAATTCCAGCCGAGAACGTTGCGTTCACTTTCATACAAATGTCGTTGGGAAAGGTACGAATCTCTGTCAGCCAGGGTTTAAATAGCCTAAGGGAAGAATATTCAAAACTGATTGGGCTGTGGGTTAGAAACCCGAATCAGAGCAAACCTACTGTTGTGTCATAGGAAAGGCTGACACACACGTAGAAATTAAGAAGTAGTTTATTCCGAAGAATAATATGGTACACGGTTGAGAACACAGACTAATGTAATAAACAGTTTATTGTTAAATCCTTTTACTATTTACCCGAGACATTCCCCACAAGGCGAGATGTGGCACAAGGCCAGGTTTTTTACGTGGAGCGTTCCGAGCCCGTAGGCTCGGGCTAAAATTGCCCGTAGACCCTGTATACACTGGGTCGGGTAGCTGTCTACATCCCCAAACGCGACTCTGCCCTCACCACCCGCACATCCAAGCTTCAGCATAGCCTCGCCTGCGTTCCTCTCCGTCCGAAGGAAGAGAGTCGACAAGCAGATTTAAATGTAATCGTTAAATGTTCGGTATTCACACGAGATCTCCCCACAAGGCAGGATGTGGCACAAGGCCGATTTGTTTTTTTTTACGTGTAGCGTTCCAAGCTCGTAGGCTCGGGTAAAATGCCCTTAGACCCCGTATACATGAGGTCGGGTAGCTGTCTGCCTCCCAAGACGAAGCTCTGCCCTTTGGCATAGACTAGTCTGCGTTCCTCTCCTCCCGGAGACAGAGAGCCGACAAGCAGAGTTAACAGTAATTGTTAACTGCACTCACTCAGTAAGAGAGAGTGATGTTTAAATAGTCTTAGACCAGTCCATCTTGTGGGGGTGTTCAGCTACTCCACAACACTTACTTACTACGCAAGGCACGGAAGTAACAGAACGTGTTGAGGCTGTAGACCTATATTTCGCACTTATTCTAAATAGTCATTGATTCATAGGTTTGGCTGCAAATAGGAAACATGTATAATAATTAAAATAAGAAGCATATTTTGAATAAATCAAATAAGTATATTGATAATCCTTCCTCTCTAAAATCAAACACAATAATGGGCAGAGTGTAGTTGGTTGAAACATTGTGTTTATCATAAAATCTATTAAACTTAATCTGAGAATATTTCAAGTAAATCGAATAAGTTGAAGTATATTGAAAATTCCACATCTCAAAAATACTTTTTTTTTAAATAATCAAAAAAAGTGCTAAGAAGCCAATATCACAGCCATCCAACACTGGACTTAAGATGTTGGTTAAGATGTCGTTTGAGGCAGTGGTGTAAATGATATAACAATTGGTTTCTGTATCACTTACTACTAAAACAGTGTTGATCAGCCTTGAACTATCTCCACCGTTAATTGCCATATACTGTCTGGTGCCCCCGCTGTTCATCTCAAGGTTCTCGACAAAATCCAAAGACAGATATGCAACATGATTGGTCCTGGCTTGGGATCTCAACTCCAGTCACTTTCTCACTGACGTGAAGTGGCTTAATTTTAACTGACTTTCTTCTCAGTGGTAACCCAAATTTTTTTAGAAGCAGCCAAAAATGTTTCAAGCAGAGGCCAGTTATTATTTTTTATTAGCCTGCATCTCGTCTTATTGTTTCTTCTTTGGCCTCTCAGTGCCAAGATCTTTTCTGATTCTATATTTCTCAGATAACTTGGATTCGAAGTAACGATTATATAATGTTTCCGATGATTGATTTGCTCTCTTTGACTTATTAACCTGTTGCAGGTTATTTAAAGACAGAGAACATTTTTAGACTGTAAGAAGTTTTTGTAGACAATACAGTTTTACTGATGCAAGACCAACAATTTAATCTATCCTAAAATGAGGTGTCAGTGCTATTTTCACTTTTGCGTCATTAAGACGGCAATTTATCCATCGCACCCTGTATATCTGTTAAAATGAGGTGTCAGTGCTATTTTCCCTTTTGCCTCATTGAGACGGCAATTTATCCCTCGCACCCTGTATATCTGTTAAAATGAGGTGTCAGTGCTATTTTCACTTTTGCCTCATTGAGACGGCAATTTATCCCTCGCATCCTGTATATCTGTTAAAATGAGGTGTCAGTGCTAT
>OZ038513.1:51513240-51568240 GCA_964036315.1 Acanthosepion esculentum | reverse complement strand
CGATAGACAGGCCCTGCACATTGTAATCTCGCTGGGCTTCTATTCGAATTAAGGAATTTTATGTAAATATTTATTTTATTTGTCGAGTTAACTTGGACATTAATTTAGTCTACCACGCCAACCCTCACGATACTGCATCAAGGTCGGAAGGTCATGAGGATGGCATTCTGTGTTGTATCATAGCTGGTGGTTGCTGGGAGACCAGCCCATCTTGTTCCATGTCTAGGTGTTCAGAGCAGGTTCATGTTTTGCTCGCCAGCAGTGTCCTGGAAATCGAATTCTGCATGCGCGTAAGATTGTATTTCTGTAATCTTACCCTATTTTCTTCATCTCTGTTGTCGTTATTACAACGTTTCGGCCGTTGAGTTTTCCGGACTTCATCAGGGATATATCGATTGGGTACATATACACACACACACACACACACACACACACACACACACACACACACACAAATGAAAGAAAGAACAGATGGGATAAAAATCCAGTTTCTAGCATTAGTAAAACGTCATTACAAAGTAAAGCAAAATATTATTATATTTTTATTATAATAAAATACAATAAAAATATTTCACATTGCTACACATAAACTTTCATGTTTCGGTACTAAGATGGTACTTCTTCAGGCGATGGTAGATAACTAATTATAAAAATGTTCCCTTGGGGAAATTTTAAAAAAACAAATCTTTACCTCTTTTCGTAAGTTAAAGGTGGGGGGCATAAGGTCAGAATGAATTTTTTTCTTTAACTATCTCACCCCAATCAAGGCGTTAATGACACTAAAACACAAACGATTGCTGGGAGTGAAAGAGAAGACTTTAGTAGAAGGAACCGGAAACACTTTCCTAAACAGGAGACAAGGGATAAACCCTCTACTCCTGTACAATAAATAGTCGGCGAAGAAATGTGAAAAAATTCGATATGAATTCACGTCAAGCCTCTGACCCTGCTGAGCGTTCCGACAGACGGTTAACCGGATAAGTCACTTGGATATCAGTCTATATTTCTGAGATGAGGTATTATGTACACTATTTACATTATTCGGACTATTGTCCTCATCTTTGTCGCCATATCTATTACAAGGTTTTGGCCGTTGTACGCTACGGCCTTCTTCAGGTGGTTGGAATGTCGAACTGAACCCTTTATTTCGCTCGCCGGGCTAGTTAGTTCTAGTTCCACGTGCCATGTTTAATGGATGACAGCTATCAGTTATCTCCTGTTAATTCCCCTCTCCAAGTTCTCCACCGCCTTAACCGGGTATTGAACTCAAACTCTTTGGGTCCTGTCACTGGATCTAACTAACGCCTTTATCCACTGTGCCATGAGAAGGCGCCTGTGCCTGTGTTGAAAATAGTTTGCATTGATTTCTAATCTTATTGATCTCTTGCTTGGACATTAATGGTGAAAATAGGCCAACAATCGATTTTGCTCTATTCTCGCTTTTTTTTTTATTCAGTAATAAAAAGGACTTGATAACGAATCACCCGCAAGGTAACTGGTTATCTAACAAATAGTTTGATTCTGAAAACAAGTCGAATTATTACAATACATATAATATTAAGTATCTCCTGTTAGTTACTCGCTGAAAAAAACAGCATAGCATGATGAAAAAAAAATCCCCAAGCTTAATAAAAACAAAGTTTTTTCGTCAAAACGTTTATGTTATTAATAAGAGGAAAGAACAAAGTATTTTTTTTTATTATTTTATAATTTTTTTAACCCTTTCTAGCACGTTCGTAATTTTGGTTAAAAATATTTTTTTACGTCACGACCGATGTAATATTAACAATAAGAGTTTTTTTTACTTCTTTTTCAGGTGAAAAAGAAATTTATTCTTGCAAAAATCAAAATAATTGTTGGATTTTAATTAAACTTTCAGCAATTATTTATACATGAGTAAAAATATTTTTTTTATTTTTTTTAAGGAAATCTTAGTAAAAATGTTTTTACATATGCTTTCCCCACCCAATTACTTAATTTCATGAAATTTCGAGAAATTAAATTGCAATTTCAACATTTGTTTTATTAGTTAATAGCAGGACACCTTGGACAGCATAAATCATCAGTTCTTTTTGTAAAACAAGACCCCCCCCCAAGTTACCAAAAATCTACTCTGAATCGTAAAATAAAAAATGCAATAAAACTATTACATTATTTAATTGGAAAAGCTTTTAATTGCTTTTAGAAATAAAATTTATTAAGGACACTGTTGTGCTAAGAAAAAAAATTAGGATGAATAATAAATTTTTACAATAATTGTTTTAATTTTTTTAAATTTTAATTATAATTTATAATATTATAAATCGTTAAAAATTTATGCATTACTTCAATCCGGTTAGGTGATATTGTTATTAAATGAAAACTATATTTAGGAATCAAAAATTGAAAACTCAATAAAGGTCGTTTTCACGCATTATTTTAATAAATATTTTTTTTTTTTATGTACATAAAATATTACGTAACTTACCCGTTTGAATGTACGGTCGACCATACACGACAATATCAGTAAATAAAAGAGATGACTACAGTAAATTTAAATTCAACATTCCTAAAATTTGATTACGGAGAATATTTTCCAACATTTTTAAGATTACTGAGTACTTAAAAATTATATAAAAGAGGCGCTTACCCGTCATTTTCTTAAATTATGTATTAACAGATAAAGTCTCCGTAGAACAACAGTAAAGGTGCTGACAGATTTTATCATCACTCGTTAAGTGATCTACAAATGGCAAACGACGCTAATAAGCGCGTAATCACCACTATCGTTTGTTTTAAAAACTCATTTCTCTGTTATTTCAAACTAAACGTAAATAAATTTTTTTCAAATCAGATTAATTATACTTGAGTCCAGCTAATATTCTTCAAAAAAAAATTAAGTAATGCATATTTTATTTTTCGAAGATTTTTAAAACCGAGAATTAACCTTTGTTTACAAATGTGTCAAAAATGACCGATTTTAATTGATTTTCTGAAAGTTACAAAAAAGTTGAAATTCCATTCAGAAAATTTCTATTTGAAATACTCCAGAGTATTTTGCTTACTGCAAATAGTAGATTTAATCTTTTAGCTTTCATTTAAATCTTCAAGAATTGCTTAAAAGAAAAAGATCGTTTTAAAATCTTAGGTTTCGAAACTGAGTGGAGGTACCTATATAATAACAATAAATCTTTAATTGTTCGAATTCTTTTGTTAAATTACTCTATTTCATTTTTTCACTAGCTTTTTTTTGTTTCATTTTGTTGCCTGTTGCCATATTGTTGTCAGTCAGTTAAGTTCCATACGTGATAATCGCTTTGGCGATTATGTCTCTCTTGCACGTAAGTGAATATAAAGAAAGTGACTGGTTTTAGAAGTCCACTCTCAGATTTACAGGTCATAGAATATAAAATATCTTGAGAGTTACGATAAAACGCAGCCAAAATATATTTACAGCAATCAATTCTCACAACGCATACAAAATTTGCAGTAATCTCTTTCCACAAAAATGATATGCCATTTCCAGAAGAAAGAGAAAATTCGTAGTAAGACTAAAGTCAGGCAGTACTTATAGCATCCAACAGTCTTGAGGGAAGAGGAAGTGACCAAATACACATTACGTCTTACGCTATTTTTGTTCGTAGTATTTTATTTGGTATAATTTTTTGTCCATTCACCCAAAGCAAGGCGATAATGCTACTGGTAGTGAAAGAGAATGAAGAAGATTCTAGAAGGAGCCAGAAACCCAGTTCAAAACAGGAGACAAGGGATAAACCTCTAGTCCTGTTAAAAAGACCGCAGAGGTGCGCGAACCGGACAGTAAGCGAACCTATCCACTATTAAATATTGAATATACTACTTATCTACAGGATTCCTGAATTATGACATGAAGAAAAATAATTTACTAACGTAGTTTGAATTCAACGGTATGTACCTTTTCTCATCTGTTAAATTTTGACGTGAATATTACGTTCGGAGAATTAATTGCAAACGCGAACACCCGGAAAAAAATTATTTGGAGAAATCGTTACAACAGAGAAGTTCGGCTTTGTTAATTAATTTTTACGGTTCCTCCATGAGAAGCATCCGCTTTTCTGCTTTGAATAGAATTAAAACTTGCACAAGAAATTCTCAAGGTTAAGAAAGATTAAATAAATCCATTCTATCAATTGGAAAAGAGTTAATTACGTAATCTTTGCAGCAAGTCAAATATTTTTTCATCAAAGACACTGATCCTGTGACTCGTAAACCAAGACGAAGTCGACTGAACAATGGTTAACATGGTAGGTTATTTTACGAGATACTTTCTTATTTATATGTTAAATTTACGCATAAACCACGAGAATAACGTTACGCAAACGCAAACCGTAAAAAACGAAGAAAATCTCTTCTTGAAAGTGCAGTTGGTATGCTTCTTTTCGCTTTAATTATATAGGAAACTTTAAATAGTCACGTCAAACCGAGGCTTTAATATGGATTCTCATTCGATCATAGAAGTTAAGCAATGTCAGTGCCTAGATGGGTGACGAAGTGTTGTAAGTTTGAATGTGGGGGTGGGTTAAAGGATGACGACTCAGAATTTTTAATCGGACAGCCGAGTTCCAGTTTCATTTAGGTTCGTTATATTCACTTACGCGCAAATATCCTTGGGAAAGTCATAAATCCACCGCTTATCTCCCCAGCTATAGGGTAATTAGTAAGATTTGTATCACTAAAACGATTATTATCTAAGAGCAATAAATAAAGAAATCTGCTTACAAAACATTTAGATTTTGGTATTAAATAAGAAATAAACGTAGATATACTGTTAAACAAAGTCAACCAAACCATTTCATCAACGGTTAAAAACACATTCTAGCTGGTGAAGTGAGTAGTTTTTGTTTTTTTGTTTTGTTTCTTTTTGTTTTTGATTTTTTAAGCATTCAACCCCAAGCAAGGCGAGAAGCCACTAGCACGCAAGGGGTTACAGAATAGGAGCGAGAACAAAGAGGAGTGATAGAGGAAAGGATGAAGAGACGGTTAGGGGATAGATCAGGGCATCTGGAGACGTCGATTGACGTTACATTTGAATAGTTGGAGATTAGAGCTATCAGGAAAAGAAGAAATGGGGAGGGAGTTCCACAGGCGAGAAGTGCGAGACATGAAGCTATTGGAGTAGAAGAGACGGCTACATTTAACAGTTTCGACAGTGAAAGAGTGAGAGCGAGATGCCAGCCTAGTTGAGCGCTTAAATTCATAAGGTCTGGGAACCAGCGAAAGCAGCTCAACGGAGCAGTTACCGTGAAAGTATTTGTGAAAAAGACAGAGGGAGGCAAAGGCACGTCTGTGAGAAAGCGGTTGCAGACGAGATGCCAGATCAGGGCCAATTACATTGCATATCCGTCTTTGGATTATATCAAGGACCTTGAGACAATTAGAAGGGGCTCCAGACCATATATGGCAGCAATACACCATGTAAGGGCGAATGGTTGATTTGTAGTGTCAGCAAAGACCATTCTTCTTTGAGACCTCTCGTCTGGCGCTACAAAATCACAAAGTCCTGCAACAAATAACAGAAACCACATCGCTGGATGTATTTTAACAGCAGTAACAATTAAAATAGGTTGCACAGGTAACTCGAAAACTCCGCAGGTGTCTGTTGAGTTGGCATCGGTATTACTAACGACCTCCACTCTTTAGTACAATGGGGTAGGTGCTGTCGTGAGTAGCTGTAACCCGAGACCGAGAGAAACATAACTGAGAGATAAATGTAGTTTGTTCTCCCGAAGGGAGATACTGCACTTCGATCCCAACCAGAGAGTGATTATTTATCTGACCGCCCCACCAGGGCAGGGTGAGACACAAGATCGCTTTTAAGGTGGGAAGTCTATATGCATGAATATGTATACGGGCCATAGAAAAAACTGGCCAGTCCCCGTAGTCACTGTTACACCGACATATCATTTTTATGTACAATGAGGGAGGTGCTGCCGCAGGGTTGAAACCTCGGAACGGGGCGCATTCTCTATTCTCAAATGAGGAGAGAACAGATACTTCACTTTGATCCCAGCCAGATTGCCAAGGAATGAAGAAAACCGACGGCCGAATGAATCCTTACAAAAGATACGACTAATATTACTAGTATTGTTACCATAAACATCATATTAACTTATTTAGATAATAAAAATAAAAAGGCAAGGCAAAAGGAATATCAGGATCCCAATTTTATGATAAATTCAATTAAATTATTAATTAATTATGTGAACATACGGAGTTTGACATTCTTTTCACCAAACTGACCTCATTTTTTAACCCTTTTTTCTCTTCGAGAATCATGGATATCGGCTGGTCCTAAAATTACTTGCAGGCAAATACTCCAGGAAATGATGAAACCTTATAAATCCTAGATACGAAGAATGAAAAAAAAATATTATAAAGTTGCCATGAAAATACATATAGAAAAGACAGCGTGCAGAATTAATTTCAACTCGGAATTAATTTCAACTTGGAAATAAAGGTTAGGGTTAGGGGTTGATTTACTTGACTCCCCACTGAGTCAGTTTGTGACACAAGGTAAGTTTTTAACGTGGGGACCAGAGTGTCTTAACCCGGGCCGCTGGTCTTGGCTGGTCATAGCTTGTCCAAGTTGGTCAGAGCTGGTCTAAGCTAGTCATAGCTAGTCTTAGCTGGTATACCCCTCGAGGAAGGGATTTACACACTCAAGGTTAGGGTTAGGGGTTAGGGGTTAGGGTCAGGGTTTTAAATTGAGTTGAAATTAGTTCCGAGATGAAATTAGTTCCGAGTTGAAATTAGTTCCGAGTTGAAATTAGTTATCATGGCTGAGGGCTTGAGCGTGCTGGCCTTGTTCAAATTGTTGAACATGCTCTTTACCAGAAACTGTAACTAAGGTCTGCTCAGCATAGTTGCAGTATAAACCACAGGTGGGCTCTGTGGGTTTTGAACAGACACAAATGAGACTGAACAGAGGTATCCGGTAAATTGCTCGAAATCAATTGCTCGAAAAATAATTTCTCGAACTATCAATTGCTCGAAAGGCAGTTTGCTCGAAACCTGCGGTTAAAAAAAAAATAAAACTACATTGTTTCTAATATTTACTATAAGATAAAATAATACAAATTTATTGTTGTTAACTGAACAGTTACAATTGAAGAACGAGTACATTTATATAACAGGTCTTATTTTATTTTCTACATTGCTTTTTTGTCATAGTTTAAAATATAGGGTACATTTTTATTATTACTGTTATTCTTCGTGATTTATTTTATTATTACTGTTATTCTTTGTGATTTATTTTATTATTACTGTTATTCTTCATAATTTATTTTAGTATTACTATTATTCTTTGTGATTTATTTTATTATTACTGTTATTCTTTGAGATTTATTTTATTATTACTGTTATTCTTTGAGATTTATTTTATTATTACTGTTATTCTTCGTGATTTATTTTATTATTACTGTTATTCTTTGTGATTTATTTTATTATTACTGTTATTCTTTGAGATTTATTTTATTATTACTGTTATTCTTCGTGATTTATTTTATTATTACTGTTATTCTTTGAGATTTATTTTAGTATTACTGTTATTCTTCGTGATTTATTTTATTATTACTGTTAATCTTTGTGATTTATTTTAGTATTACTGTTATTCTTCATAATTTATTTTATTATTACTGTTATTCTTTGTGATTTATTTTATTATTACTGTTATTCTTTGTGATTTATTTTATTATTACTGTTATTCTTTGTGATTTATTTTAGTATTACTGTTATTCTTCGTGATTTATTTTATTATTACTGTTATTCTTTGTGATTTATTTTATTATTACTGTTATTCTTCGTGATTTATTTTAGTATTACTGTTATTCTTCGTAATTTATTTTAGTATTACTGTTATTCTTCGTGATTTACTGTCGAGCAATTGATTTCGAGCAATTTACCAGCTTTTTATATCCAGCTCCGTTGACGTGTCGTGAGACGGCGCAGTTTACGTGGTGCTTCGAGCTTCGAAATTACTTCCAGCAATCTGCCTTTCCAGCAATTGATAGTTCGAGAAATTATTTTTCCAGCAATTGATTTCGAGCAATTTACTGTCGAGCAATTAATTTCGAGCAATTTACCTAGATACCTGAGCAGACGTTAGCCGCCCTAGTAGACGGGTATCTTCGAATACGAGTGGTCAGCTATACAATGTGAATTCATAGCATTTTACAATATATAATTTGAATTTAAGAGGATTCTAACGATATAAATTTATCCAATTTGAATTTCAGTCTTGAAAATCTCATTTTACATATATTTAGAATAAATTACACAGTAGACGTATACTTTTTTACTGCATGAAAAATGTTTCACAATATATCAAATGATTCGGGGGGGGGTGAATGATAAGTATTTTGAGAGTTATCTGAGAGTAACAGGATTAAAGTGTCAAAGCTTAATAAGATTACCATTGCCGTGATCAAAGCTAAAGAATGCATCAGAATTGAACCTACTTCGAGGTTAATGGAGGTTTTCTTCCCAGAGCCCTATAACAGGCGCACATAAATAATTGTATTTGTTTTCGTTTGAGTCAAGTACAAAGTATAGGCTTGCCAATTCTCTGTAATACACTTTCCCCAACGGAGACAGTCAGACTGCCTGCATTAGAAGACGGTGCTTTTTCTTGGGTTCGAAGAACGCATTCTGACACAGGTGCGAAGCGTGTTAGCAACGATGAAACACATCAGAAGATATTTCCTAATTCTAACTTAGACTGGTTGGGCACGTGACCGAGTGGTTAGGCCCGGGTTCGAATCTCACTTATGGTCGATTTTTCAGGAATATTTGTTCTTGATATTCATGATTATGCAGAATTAAGGTGTCGAATAAGGATAAATTAATTTTATTGTTTCTAAATTCTTATAACTTTTACGTACATAGGACGCTGAAGGTAAAAGGCCGAAGACCTAAAAGCCCTCCGTAGGAGTTAGCCTAAAGTCCGCCCGAAGGTCTTCTTCTAGGTTAGTTTTAAATAAGGTTGAAATAAATGCTCGGTCGGATACGTTCACTTATTTGACAGGATACGTACAGTTCGCTCGCATTTAGTTTCTACATTTATCTGAATTTCTAATGCCGAGGCTCCGAACTGATTCTACCTTGTGATGAATTATTTGACTTGTTCGGATAGTCAGCGAGTCAGCTATCAGATTCGAGAAGACTGGATTAGTAACCGTCGTCGAGTTTATTTTATGGTTATTACCATGAAAGTAAAAAAAAATCGTTCTTTTTTTTATTTCACCGAAACTTGCCTCACTTTCCACTTGATTTCTCTCCCAAATTCTCTGCGACATTTGTGCCCAAATTGAAAGCCTTCATGCTTTATTGTCAGATTTCTCTTTTTTTTTTCTTTTCTTTTTTACCCTCTCATTTTGACGCGTCTCAAAACAGAAATCAATGCGATCAATCCAGCATCATTTGAAAGGTAAGATCAATTGGTGATTTGCCTTTAACTCCAGTTAACACGAATATGAATGGGAACGCCATACTTTTTATTTATTTATGTATACTTATTTTGCTAAACTTTGTTTTCTCTCTCTTTTTTAAGGGTTATTACTTTGCTCTGTTGAGTGTTTCATGATTATTCGCCGAGTTCAATGAGTGTTACCCGTGAATAGTGACGACATGTCACTACCGCTAGACGTTGTGTATATGTCTGACAGTTAAAATTGTATGCAAACGAAATAAATGTCTGTACACCAATTAGTTAATGCAGATCAAGAGAGTTATAAAAAAAGGCAAAAAAAGACAAGTTAGGTACCTCAACGAAATCGCTAAAAAAATGTAATAGCATGATGAAAAAGACGCCAAACTTGACGAAAACAAAATTTCATCGTCTAAATGCTTATGTTATCATGAAGAGGAAAGACCAAAGTTTTTTTTTATTATTTTTAAAAATGTTTCTTCTTTTTAGAACATTCTAAATTTTGATTTAAAAAAAAAAAAAAAAATTTTTGCTTTCAGAAAATATTGTGCATATTCTTAAAAACAACTAAAAGCAAATAAAAGCATTTGAAATTAAATAATATATTTGTTTTATTGAGTTTTGTATGTTACAATTCAGAGCTGATTTTCGGGTACGGGCGGTCCAATTAAAATAAAAAAAACATGATTCTTCAAAGCCTTGTGCTTTTAACTATTGTAATCACTAAACCCGACGCGAACAAATTTATAGAGTTTTCATAAAATTAGTTATGGGGGGGGTAATAAATATATAAAAAAATATTTATGCCATGACTTTAATAAAAAAAAAAAAAACATTTATAATAATTTCGATCATCTGTGAATATTTTCTGAAAGTTTCATTAACATCCGACAATTATTTTTATTTTTGCAAGATTTCCCAAAATAATGGGTGTCATACAAAAAACAAACGTGCTAAAAATTGTATATGTTATTTTACTAGTGCCGGTGATACAAAGATAAACAATGTTTTTTTAATCAAAATTTAGAATGTTCTAAAAAGGAATTTTTTTTAAAATAATGAAAAAAAACTTTGGTCTTTCCTCTTCATAAGCATTTAGACGATAAAATTTTGTTTTAGTCAAGTTTGGCGTCTTTTTCATCATGCTATGCCATTTTGTAGCGATTTCGACTGGATTGATTTCTGTTTTTTACGGTTTATCAACCTTTAACAGTTTATCTAAAATCAGTATATATTTTCAGAATGTGAAAAATCTTGTGGTGAATAAAAATGATGTACTGATAAGTCTTACTAAGTCTAGCTGGGGTGAGAAGAACAAGTAAATCCATACCTTTCCCAATTATATTTTAGCGTAAGTATACATAACGAACCCGACTGGAATTGAAACTCGACACTCTGATTAATAATTCCGATCCACATATCCAAGTTTAGAGTACCTATTATTCCCAACCTGTTACCTATCTAGGTACTGACCAGATTCGACATTGCTTAACTGATGCCACCGTACGAGAACCCTTATTACATCGTAGCGTAATTATCTGTAATTTAGATTTCGTTCCTCACTAGGTGCCCCACATGACATTCTGATATTAGTAAGTTTCTTTTTTTTTTTTAAACAAACATTGGTTGTCTCATCACGGTGTAACAGTCTATAAGTTAGATCATCATCCGATACCCCATAGTTGTGGCCTTCTACCAAACTAGACCTTTCTCAACTTTCTTTACGTTGTTTACCTGCGATGACTGTAAGAGAACAAGTCTTCCAACGTGATAAGGCCGTAAGCCTGTAACGTAATGAGTCACGTAGCTACAAAATATGGTGGACGGGGGAAATAATAAAGATGTACTGATACCAGTCTTAGTAATTAACCCCGTCCTGGATATGACGATAGTCTACATCCAACAGCAAGGAGGTTTTGAGGAGCGTGGAACCACCTCTTAATTTCCAGTCCACCCTGACCCGGGGTGGTAGTACCTGTTAGGGTGCGAGCTATGGACAAATAGTTAACCCCCCAAACTGGAATCAAACCACTATGGAAGTGTAAAAAATAGGTTTTAGTACCAGCAATACATTTTTCTAAAAAATTATTACCAGTAATGAATTTCTGAAGAAAAACTTATTACCAGCAATAGTTTTTTTTTGGGTGGGGGGATTACCAACAATACATTTTTTTGGAAAAAAATGTTACCAGCAGTAGATTTTGGAAAAAAAAATACCAGCAAAAAAAATCTTGTCGGCATCAAATAACCCATTGAGGTTGATATGCCGTAAAACAAAACAAACTAATTAACCTATAGCTGAGGGGAGACATGGAGGATTAATACCATTCCCAAAGGCATTTGCGCATAACTGACGCGGTTAATAAGTTTTGAGAAATAAACAACGTAAACAAAGTAATTTTCAGGGAATTCGAACTGGAAATTTTATCCAATCTATGAACGATATACTATAACTAGATGTCTGCATAGTGTAAGGTTTACATTAATATTGTATTATAAATATCATCAATCTTATTGCCAATATTGTCATAATTTTGATGGCTGTTTATTTCTCAAAACTTATTAAGAAACACACGTAAATCATCTTTCGTTTTAATTTATATATATATATATATATATATATATATATATATATACTGGGTGTCCATAAAGTTCGTGTACACTTTAAAAAAATTAACTTTATTTGTATTTGGGATAGAAATAATCTGTAAAACATGTTATAAAGTTTAATGTACCTAGTTTTAAGTATGGCTAAAATAACTAATGTGATTTCAGGCATTACTGTAAATCAGTTGGTAAATGTTTTCTGTGAACTGCAAAATCGTATTACCCTTTGTATTGCTAATGATGGAGGACATGTGGAAACTTATATAAAATTTCAATAAAACCTTAAAAAATATAGATTTACTTCTTTCTAATCCTTTTTACAAATTATTTCTATCGCAAATACAAATAAAGTTATAAATTTTTAAAGTGCACAAGAACTTTATGGACACCCTGTATATATATATATATATATATATATATATATGAGTGTGTGTGTGTGTGTGTCTTATTGGACATTTGAGACAAGTTTGTCTACTTATTCTTATTAGGACCTTTTCATATTTACGGACGAGTTTCTTACTATCCTTATTAAAGGATGAAAGAAAATTAACATGTTGCTGTACATCGATTTTATTTCCGAATACTTTCAACATTAGCACAATGCCATCTTCAGGGTCTTGATTTTGCCAAGACAAAATTGTTGTACTCATCTGAAAAGTCAATTTTTTACTTGTGAACTAAAAAATGCTTAGATGCATTTTCAACAAGAATTTTTCTAAATTGCAAATCTGGATAGATTTGCTGTTGTAAATGTTAAAAGTTGTTAGATGCAAAATTCATATGAAAACTAAAACTTCTAGACAACGTACTTCTGGTGCGACTAACATATATATTATTTTTTCTGTTGGTCCCAGTTGTTTTTTTTTTTTTGTTGTTGTTTTTTTGCAACATGATAATTGGTAGATAGGAATCATTAAGAATGATTAAATTGGATATATATTTTTTTACTAGGATTTGTGGTGGATATTTTAGTATTTATATTTTTTAGGATATTTTCGTCCTGTTGACAATTCGAATGTATATGATTGCGATATAAAAATTTATTATGTTTAGGATTATTTGAGGAATCAAACCACTATGGAAGTGTAAAAATAGGTTTTAGTACCATCAATACATTTTTGTAAAACATTATTACCAGTAATGAATTTCTGAAGAAAAAAATTATCAGCATTACTTCTTTTTGGGAAAAAATTTTTTTACTTGCAGTAGATTTTTGAAAAAAAATACCAGCAAAAAAAATCTTGTTGGCATCAAATAACCCATTGAGGTTGATATGCCGTAAAACAAAACAAACTAATTAACCTATAGCTGGGGGGAGAAATGGTGGATTAATACCTTTCCCAAAGCCATTTGCGCATAACTGAGTATAACGAATCCTAGTGAAAATGAAACTCTGCTCTCAGATTAATAATTCCGAGTTATTATTCATTACGTCTAAGCTTACACCACCTGATATTCCTAAGCGGTCGCCCATCTAGGTATTGACCAGAGTGGACGTTGCTTAACTGTGATGCCCCTACGAAAACTGTTGTTCCAACGTGAAATGGCCGTAAGCCACGTTGGTTGGAAGCTTTACATGACTCGTTATTTTTTCTTTAGATATTTAACATATTTATATTATTTAAATCGATGTACTGTACTCATGTTTCTTGTTAGTTGCACAAAGTTTTGATCCTTGTAGACACCGGGCCTTCTTCAGCTGTCTAAGTACTTTTCAGGGAATTCGAACTGGAAGTTTTATTTAATCTATGAACTAGACTGTAACTAGATGTCCGCATAGTGTAAGGTTTACATTAATATTGTATAATGAATATCATCAATCTTATTGCCAATATTGTCATAATTTTAATGGCTGTTTATTTCTCAAAAATTATTAACCGGCCTATTAAGAAGCACACGTAGATCATCTTTCGTTTTGATTATATATATGTGTGTGTGTGAGTGTGTCGTATTGAACAATTAAGACAAGTTTGTCTACTTATTCTTAATAGGACCTTATTCTTAATAGGACGTTCTCATATTTACGAACGAGTTTCTTACTATCCTTATTAAAAGAAGAAAGAAGATTAACATGTTGCTGTACATCGATTTTATTTCCGAGTACTTTCAACATTATCGCAATGTCATATTCTGGGTCTTGTTTTTGCCAAGACAAATTGTTCTGCTCATCTGAAAAGTAATTTTTTTACTTGTGAACAGAAAAATGCATAGATGCATTTTCGACAAGAATATTTCTAAATTGCACATCTGGATTGTTTTGCTGCTGTAAATGTTGAAAGATGTTAGATGCATAATTCATATGAAAACTAAAACTTCTAGACAACGTACTTCTGGTGCGACTGAAATATATATATTATTTTTTCTATTGGTCACAGTTGTTTGTTTTTTGTTGTTGTTTTTTTTGTTTTTGTTTTTTTTCAACACGTTAATTGGTAGGGAGGAGTCATTAGGAATGATTAAATTGGATATATATTTTTTACTGGGATTTGTGGTAGATATTTTAGTATTTATTATGTTTTAGGATATTTTCGTCCCGTTGATAATTTGAATGCGTATGATTGCGATATAAAAGTTTATTATGTTTAGGATTATTTGAGGAAATATTATATTCTATTTGCTTTATATCAAAATTTCTAATAGAACGTCTTATTTGTTGATAATTGGGGAAGTTGTTATTAATAAAGATTTGTTTTATATTTTTTAGTTCACTGTAGAAAATCTATTGTGTGGATGAATTAATTTTTACACGGTTTATTAGATTTTTTTATAATTGCTATTTTATTGTAATTTGGACATTCACTCTTAGTTAAAAGTGCACGAATTTATGCTAGTAGACTTTTTATATGGGGAGGTAGTTAATTTGTTATTAGTGTTTATCAACATATCTAGAAACGAAATTTTATTACCATTGCTATGTTCGTATGTAAATTTAAGGACGAAATTATTTTGGAATTATTTTTGGAGTTGATATATTTCATCCATATTCTTGAATAAGATAAGGATATCATCGATATATTTTAGATAAATGGAGTTTTTTTTTTTTATTTATTTATTAAGTATAATATTTTCGAGACTAAATATATAGAAATTGCTAAAAGTTGGGCCCACAAGTGAACCCATGGAAACACCACCACGTTGTACATATATAGAATTTTTGTGATCTTACAATGTATATAGTTAGTCTAATCTAGCATAGAATAATCTGTGTGGATCGAACTAAATCAAGTTTCAAAATGTTTAGGCAGTCTACCCTCGCATATCATTAAGTCAATCTACCCTGGTAAGAAGGATATGAGACACGCACTAATACTGGGTACTAACGCAGGTGCTTTTAATTATACATATAATTGTCTTATTACCTGAATTCTTAATCCGTGGCGTTTTCTTTCTATTTGATTTTCAGTGAGAAACGTACAAATTGACTCACAAAAAATCTGCTGAAACAAATGTGAAATAATCAAGTTTCTCTTTTAATGGTAATGTTAATATTAGCTGTGTTTCCCTACAAGCAAACATTTGACATTCAGTGACCGAGCAGACAGTACAGCTTTCAGTTGAAATTTATAAAAATCTTTCTCATGAAACAATTTTTAACGAAAATATTTTTTAAAAAAAGTCTATCATTCCTTTTTCCATTATTGTTTGGAGTTTCTTTCCTAACCTTTTTGTTTGAAATAGTGTGGGATGTCATTATTTTCTCTTCGGGTTACATGTGCTATCCATTGTAGTAGTTTCTGCTGTTGGCAGTCATCAAATAACCTGGCTTCTGTAATTTGGTAATTTTTTATTTGTGATTCTGTAGCGCCAGTCCACAAAGTTCAAATCTATAATCTTTGGCCAAATCCACAATCTTTACACGCTCTCCGCCAAGAAGTTACCCGAGTGACGTCACCTGCCATTCTGGACAGAGACAAATCGACTTTTACATGCCATCTAATAGAAATTAATGTTTACTTTTGTCAAAATTTTTTTTTTTAAATGTGCTTCCTCTTATTTGGTACAGTTCCTTGTTTGTGAATATGTAGCGCCGGTCGACAATATTAAAAAAGGGTGACTTTTACCAAGACCTTCACTCGCACAAAGACTTTTTTCACCATTGAGCTTAGGAAATGGTTGTATGCAGATAACAGTTTAGATATTTCTGATCAGATTTAACGCCATGCATATATTTTTTAAGCATTTCACCCCAAGCAAGGCAGGGGTGCCACTATTACACAAGGGGTTACAGAGAGTGAAAGTAAAAGAAAATACTGGGTTTAGAGGGGATTGAGGATAGGATAAAAAGAAGAACGGCGGTCAAGGCACCAGAAGATGACAACGTTACATTTAAATTTTTGGAGATTATAGTTATCAGGGAAGCAAGTAAGAGGAAGGGAGTTCCGCTGTTGGGAAGTGCGAGAGAAAAACCTCTTCAAATAGAAATAGCGATTACATTTAACTGTGAAAGGGTGGGACCTAGATACCAACTTAGTAGCACGCTTAAATTCATGCAGTCGGGGCACCCGGGAAAATAGCTCGTCAGAGCAGTTGCTGTGAAAATATTTGTAGAAAAGACGGAGGGAAGCCACATCACGTCTGTGGGAAAGTGACTGGAGTCGGGATGCGAAGTAAGGACCGATCACATTGCAGATCTGTGTTTGGATTTGAACAGCGCGGGCACTAGACCATATATGGCAACACTATTCAATGCATGGATGAATGGTGGATTTGGAGATGTGTAGGAAAGTCTCGATCTGACGAGGCTATTTAAGAACACGACTCTAGTTTTCACGTTGAACTTAAATATATAAGCGTTAATAATGATTAAAATTGCTCCGAGCGAGTAATGCCTGAAAATCTTGGCAAAGGTCATCCGTCTTTGAACATTGTGAACTGGCGCTACAGAATCACCAACAAAAAACTGCACCAAATAACAGAAACCACATTTTAAGCAATAGAAAAAAAAGCCAGTGGAACGTTTTTAGCAAATATTTTTAACGGTTTTTCTTTCCGGGTAAAAAAAAAAGAACGTTTCTCTCTTCGATTCACTGTCATAACAGCTGCTATTAAATAGGGCCACATTGAAGGCATGGAGTAACATTTGCGAACATATTCAGGAAGAATTTTTTTTTTTTTTTTTTTGAGGTTTTGTTTTTGAACGCACTTTTTTTATCATTTCTTTTCCTGAATTTCCTAGCGCAAATTCATCTTTAACATTAAATGTTAGCATTTTTCACCCTCGTAGAAAATTGAATATGTTAATTTCTTTAATAAAAATTGAATATGTTAATTTCTTTAATGAACATGATTAAAATGCCATCGATGCATTCAGGATAAAAAGAATAATTAAATAATTAAATCCAGATTTATTAAATTATTACCTTAATTATAGTAATGTCTTAATTAGTTTATTATAGAAATTATTAGTTTATTATAGAAATGGTGATAGTAAGTTTAGCACTATTTACATTATTCAGACTATTGTGCTCATCTTTGTCGCCATATTTCTTACAACGTTTCAGCCGTTATATGCTACAGCCTTCTTCAGATGGTTGGAATGTCGAAATGAACGCTTTATTTCGCTCGCTGGGGTAGACTATTCAGTTCCACGTGCAATGTTTAATGGATTGCAGTTATCAGTTATCTCCTGTTAATTCCCCTCTCCAAGTTCTCCACTGCCTTAACCGGGTATTGAACACACATTCTTTGGGTTCTGTCACTGGATCTAACCAACGCCTGTGTAAGTTCAATACCCGGTTAAGGCCGTGGAGAACTTGGAGAGGGGAATTAACAGGAGATAACTGATAACTGCCATCCATTAAACATGGCAAGTGGAACTAGAACAGTGTACCCCAGTGAACGAAATAAAGGGTTCAGTTCGACATTCCAACCACCTGAAGAAGGCCGGTGCGTACAACGGCCAAAACGTTGTAATAAATATGGCGATAAAAATGAAGACAATAGTCCGAATAATGTAAATAGTGTACATACTGCCTCATCTCAGAAATATAGACGGATACAGTAAGTTTAGCTTTTTTCGACATTCATAGAACAGGTAGCATTGTGTTAGGCTGATATTTATAAAATGTTTCTCTTAAAAAAAGACTTATCGGGAAAATATATTTCTCAACTCCCTTCACTGGTGTTGCTCTTTTCTAGTATTTGTTTATTCGAGTAGAAGTAGTGGCTACATTTAACTAATTCAGCAGTAAAAGGGTGAGACCTAAATGCCAATCTAGTAGCACGCGTAAACTCACCAGGGCAAAAAGCTCGCCAGAGAAGTTGCCATGAAACTATTTGTAGAAGACCGAGGGAAGCCACGTCTCTTCGGTGAGAAAGTGAACTGAAGTTGAGATGCCAAGCCAGGGTCGATGATATTGCAGATCTTTCTTTGGATTTTGTCAAGAACCCCGATATGAGTAGCAGGAATACCAGACCAGATATGGCAATAAGATTCAATGCAAGGGAGAATGGTAGATTTGTAAATGAGTAAGATTAACTCTGACGAGAGAAAAAAACCCTAGCACAACACAGTGACCCTACATTCCTAGCAGTTGATGCAGCGGTTGATTCGATGTAGTCGTCCCACTTCAAGTCAGTTGAAAACGTGGGTCCAAGAAGGTGCAGTGTGTTGCTCTTCATGAGTCTAGCATCAACCATTCTGATGGCGAGCAGGAAAGATTCTATGTTGATTTATATCATTTATCACCCTTCCAGTCACATGTGATATCCAATTTTAGCTGTTGTTGCTGTTAGAAGTATTCAATTTCTTGTCGATTTGCTTATTTTGTAAATTTCTTTGTTTATGATTTTGTATTGCCAGTCTGTAAGATCTGATGAACTTTTGTGTTTCCACAAAACGTACAGGGTTCGAAGCCATCTTTAATCATTGATCTGCATTCAAAATTGTTCAAAGAAAAGTATCCCCCGTTTCTTTGTTGAAAATATTTTTATCATCAATTCGCTCCTCTGATTGTGCAAAAACAAACACCAATTATCGGAATAACAATGAAACAAATCCCAAATTTACCTATATACTTAGTAGCCTGAAGCCTAGGGTATCTATATCTATGGGGCATCCCGCCAAGTTGTATATTTTTGACAGTCATAGGCCTTTCTTACGCATGCTGTTATAATTTATTGTAAATTCTCAATAACCCTTCGTTAATTTTAAACACCTGTTATTATTCTCAGTTTTACTTTGTTTAATTTAACACTCTTTCATTTTCCTCTATTCGGGATAATGGGTAATCTGGAGGGTCCTAGGGAATCTCTTCATCTAAATCCGGCTTTACGAATAACTAGGATTAAGTAAAAGGATCTCATTTGAATAGGCACAAATATTGTTACAATTCTTGCAATCATGTGGAGACATGCCGGAATTCTAGTGAGTCGATTCTGCGTGAATTATAAGTCCTACCAGGATTCATTATTGGTAACCAGAGTCTCAAGAACATAGATGATCCAGTATTGATAGCAGTCACAGAAAGGCAACTACACAGATTCCTACAGAAAATAGCAAAGTGAAAATAGAGGAGTAATCATCAATTCCAAGATAACGGATTGTATGTTTGTTAGCAAAAAAAAACAAACAAACATGCTAATAATAAATAGATACCAAAATCAAATAAGTGGAACAGGTGCAAAATCTACTCCTATATTTCAAAGACCTATTATATAAAGAACTTTAACTAAAACTTCCTAAATGCAGGTTATATCTATTGTATATACGTTTACTTATCTAATTTACTGTCTTTGGCTTATTTATTTTTAGAATTTAGTAAAATTTAAGCTAAATGTGTGACCGCTCCGAGTTCGAAAAAGGGCAAATTGTTGCAGCTCGCATGGAAGGAGCCTCGATCACTAAGGTTGCTAAACTGTTTGGTTTTTCAAGAGCTACCATATCAAGAACTATTACGCAATTCAAGAAACAGAGTAAAATCTCTAGCAAGCATAGCAATTCGGGCCGGACTAGCAAACTTACTGAGAGGAACCGACGTGCATTGAAACGCAGTGTGATGAAATAATCATCGGACTACGGCGGCCAAAGTGACTGCTGATTTGAATAATCATCTGAATAGTCCAGTTTCTACTAAAACTGTTCATCGTGAGCTCCATAAGGCTGGATATCATGGAAGAGCCGCCGTAAGGAAACCTCTTCTCTCCACTCGCAACATTCAAAAGTGGTTGAAGTGGTGCAGAGATCACAATGCCTGGTCTGCAGACCATTGGAAGCAAGTCATATTCTCAGATGAGTTCAGTTTTTCTCTTTTCCCAACTTCAGGGCAAGTTTATGTGTGGAGGCAGCCCAAAGAAGCTTACAACCCTGACTGCTTTCTTCCAACAGTGAAGCATGGTGGTGGATCAGTGATAGTGTGGGCCGCTATATGATGGAAATGTCTCGGCCCAATAGTTGTACTGCATGGTAGAATCAATAGCAAAAGTTACCTGAACATTTTGGATGATCATGTTCATCTAATGGCCCAGACTTTATCCCCTAATGGCGACTGCATCTTCCAAGACGATAATGCTCCAATACATACCGCTTGAGTGGTTAAGAATTGGTATGAATAGCATGAAAGTGAGCTGGAACATATGGAGTGGCCTCCCCAATCTCCAAATATCAATATTATTGAACATCTGTGGTGCATTTTTGGAGCGACAAGTTAGGAGCCGCTATCTTCCACCGTCGTGTCTTAAAGATCTAGAGCAGGTGTTAATGGAAGAATGGCTGAAAATTCCTCTGGATGAAGTCAGGAAGCTGTATGATTCCATTCCTAGACGTATTATAGCTGTCTGTGAGGCTAAAGGAGGACCAACTCCATATTAAATAAATTTTCTTTGAATTTAACAAGTGTTTCAATTATTTTGTCCAACCCCTGAAAATAAAATATTAAGCGACAGAAAGACTTCGTTAGAAACAAAGAAATGAGTGCTAAACTGATACGTGATAACAGTCCTCCTATATGGGAATAAATGCTGGACCATCTCCGCACAGATAAAAGGGCGGTAAAAATGTGATTTTATAGCAGGATGCCGAGAATGCCATGAACCAAACATGTGAGCAACGACGAGCTTTTAAAGAAAATTGAAAGAAAACGTACACTTATACTTAACATTTGAAAGATTTAGTTAGAATGTCTAGGACACAGAATGTAGAAAGACGGCTTCGAAAATTTGACATTCACAGGACATATTAAAATCAAGCGGGATATCGGAAAACAACTTACCTGGCAAGCTTGACAAAATGGATGAGAGAGCAAGAGATAACAAAAATACTAAATTTAATAAGAGCTACAAAGAGCGGGATATTGTGGAGAATCATGATTGCGTCAGTCCTGAAGTGACACGTCACATAGAAGAGGAAGAAGAAAAAAAAGAAAACGAAGAAGAAAAAATAAGAAGGAGAAAAAATAAGAAGAAAACAAAGAAGAAGAAGAAAACAAGAAGAAGAAAACAAGAAGAAGAAAACAAAAGAAGAAGAAGAAAACAAGAAGAAGAAAACAAAAGAAGAAGAAGAAAAAGAAGAAGAAAAAGAAAACAAAAGAAGAAGAAGAAAACAAAAGAAGAAGAAAAAAGAAAAAGAAGGAAAAGAAGAAGCAGTCAGATGTTTGAATTAAATGAAAAATAGAAACTCTTTCCAGTGACATGTAAACCTTTTAATGACTAAATTCACTTGCAGAGGCAGTCAGTACTTAATGTTTTCTCAAAGTTCAATAACACATTGATTTTGTATAGTTTTTAAAATACGGGAGCCTCCAGTGATCAATTACTATTTCTGTTGATTTTACAGAGTTAAATTTTGTAACAAGTAAAAAAGAAATTCCGTCGTAAATATCAAACGTTCAAATTTTCTAATTTTTCTTTCTTTTTTTTACTGATTTTCCTTAGGTAAAATGTTTAACACTTCAAAAAAACTGAAATCCAGATGAGCATGTTTCTGTAGGACTAAAATGATTTTGAGATCGGAATATTTTACGATTTTATTTCAATATTATTAATTGCGTGGAAAACGGATATACATGTAGCGTCGTGGTTATAGGCGTAGAAAGTCAGATAGTAGCGCCGAGTTCAAATCCCAGTCAAGGCCGCTGTGTTTGCTTTCGAAAAAGCAATCCTGGAAGAGTAAGAGTCAACCACTTCGTCTCCAAGCTAAAAGTTAATTGCAGAGCAGATTGGACTTTTTAGCCTTGGTTGGTAACCAGTCTAGGAGAAGGGTAACTATGAAATAAAAACTGGTTATAAGTAGAGCCAAAAACTCTGCCCCTTAATTATTTGATAAGGAAACCATAACAACAACAGCTGTGCCCTACAGCGGAGTATACAAAACTTGCATGCATAATGGGTTTCAAGTCGTGCGTTTGAAAAAAGCGATTTCCTTTCACATGTGACATAAAATGTATTGCTGGTATTTTAATAGATAAATGTATTGCTGGTATTTTTACTATATAAGTATATTGCTTATTTTTTTACTATATAAGTATTTTGCTAGTATTTTTGCATTAATATATATTGCTGGTATTTTTACTATAAGAATATATTGCTGGAGTTTTTATTAGAAATGTGTATTGCATGTATTTTGACTATATGAATGTATTGCTTGTATTTTTACTATATAAATGTAATATTAGTACTTTTGTTATGTTTATGTATACTATGTTACTATATAAAAGTAATGTTAGTGCTTCTTTTTATGTTTATGTATTGTTTTTACTATTAAAATATTTTGCTTGTATTTTTACTATGAAAATATATTACTGGTATTTTTATTAGATAAATTTGTTGCTGGTAATTTTACTATAAAATTTATTGTTGGTATTTTTACTATGAATATGTATTTCTGGTATTTTTACTATGAATATGTATTTCTGGTATTTTTACGATATAATGTATTGTTGGTATTTTTACGATATAATGTATTGTTGGTATTTTTACGATATAATGTATTGTTGGTATTTTTACGATATAATGTATTGTTGGTATTTTACAATAAAAATATATTGTTGGTATTTTTACTATATAGATGTATTGCTGATATGTTTATGATAAAAATGTAATGTTACTATTTTTTGTTATATAAAAATGTGTCGTTGGTATATTTTTTTATATAAAAACATATTTCTGTTATTTTCGCAATGAAAAAATATATTGCTAGTAATTTTTACTTTAAAATGTGTTTTTATACTTTCATAGATTTTGTTTGTGGATTCACTATTTGCCCAGAGCTGGGACTTTAACAGGTATTACCACCTCTATGTGGTTAAGCCTTGGAATAACAACAATTAAGAAGTGGTTCCACGCCCCTAAAAATCTCCAATCTCCCGACCAGAGGACTTGCTCCCGGATGTAGTTTATCGTCATACCCAGGAATATGGTGCAATGGATAATGGCTCAGAAAATGGAGGAAAACGTCATTAGACGCTCTTTTATTCTGGAAAAGAAAGAAGGGGAGAAACACGCTTTACTAAAAGCAACTGAAAGATGTGTACTATTTATAAAGTATAATGCTTGAAAGTGATTCGCTACGTTCAGAATTTCGATCTGGAAAACCGAAAACGTTCAATCAGGCCTGCAGTCATTGATGATGAGCAAATCGAAACTCTAATTAAAAATTATCCAGGTCACACGTCGCGGACATTGCAGAGATTATCTCATATGTGTGTTAAACGGCATTTCAACACACTTGCATACACGAATCGTTACAATGTCTGGGTGCCTCTGTATTTAACAGGAAAAATTAATCGACCGTACTTCCATCTACAATTATCTCTCCTCGAAGGGAACGAGCCATTTCCGAAAAGAATGACTCCAGGCGATGAAAAAGAGTGTTCATAAAATGTGGGTGAAGGTTCTCGGCGAAGAAAAAAAAGGCCACGGTTTACCACTCCAAAACTTGGTTTGTATGCTAAGAAATTTCTTATCTCATGAGGCATTAGAAAATAAACGTGAATGTTTGGTTGTCTCACGGTTTCACGGGGGAAAAAATGAATTGATCAATTTTCCATCTGCGATTCTCTTCTCAAGCGCAAAAAAATCAACCGATTTTCCTTGAACGAATAATCGCAGTCGATGAAAAGTGAATTGTTTACAACAAGGTGGAGTGAAATATTTCCTGGGGAACCACTCCAAAATCCGAAGAAGATGGTGCTCTTTATAATGTGGGGTTCGAAAGACATTGTGTATTACGAGCTCTTACTGCAAAATCAGTTTTTATATTCAGATAATTACTATTCTCAATTGGACCGATTACAAGCACTAATCGATGAAAAGCTTGGTGCAACTAGGTTGTAGCTTCCTACTACAACCACCGTATTCATCTGACATCTCACTTCCGGATTACCTCTGATTTCGATCCCTACAAATGTCTATTATCTGGAAGCATATCGTAACAAACATTGCCAATTCAAAATCCAGAACGATGCTAAATTCTGGGTATAAATATCATATTGTTTTTGAAATTCCTTTAAAATTCATCATTATCATCTTTATGAAGATCATGAGCAGGTGTGGTCTTAGGACTATAAACACATGATCACATGATCTTCATTTAAGTGGGCTGAAAGCCGGAGAATTTTAATTCATCTAGAGCTTGTCTTGGGCAAGGAGACATGGCAAATCTCATCCCTCTCCCGGTCAGACAAATGCCGATGTCCTTGTATGTGCAACTTGGTCGTGGACCCATGGCCGTTGGTTTCATTGACAGTCCTCTCCAACGTAGCCGTTGACATCGGTTAAGGAAGCCCTTCAGCCAGAGATGCCGTGTCATCCCAGCAACGTAAATAGTTAGTGGGCCCAGCTTACCTCATTTGGCTAGGTGGCAGTAGACTCTACAAGATGGTTTTATCCGTCCATTGAATGTCTTTTTTTTTATATCCTGTTTGATGTCTAACCTCTCTCCTCACCAGAAAAATAATCCCTGGAGATAGAACAGGTTTATGACCTCCACATTGTGACAAGTAGTAGTGGTCACACAATACCCACAGCAGAGATCTGAAATAATCATAGCAATACAAACATTTGTTTCGACATAATACAATAGTTGCATATTAAAATGCTCTTTAACTATTAAATGAAATTTTTCTCTACCTGTAAAATCTGTACAGGACCACAGCATCCTCATTCTAGGGCCACAGCCTGTTCACGCTATGGCCACAGCCTGGCCACGCTATGACCACAGATTCCCCACGCTAGTTTCAAGTCTGCCATATTTAGATGAATTGTCTTTTGGTGGATTGGAGAGCCATTTATACAATTTATCATGTGCGTTTACTTATTTTATCATATCAAAGAACGGTCTATAATGTAATTGATAATGACCTGGCATCTCGGCTTCAGTCACTTTCTCACCGATGTGACGTGGCCTCCCTCTGTCTTTTCTACCAATATTATGGCAACTGTTCTGATCGGCATATTTCTTAGTACCTCGACTCTATGAATTTAAGTGTACAACCAGATCGGCAACTAGGTCTAACAGTTTTACTTTTGAACAAGCTCAATGCAGCTGCCACTTTTATTGAAACATTTTCTTGCACTTCTCGCCTGTGGAACTCCTTTCGGATTTCTTGCTTCCCTGCCACCTACAGTCTTCAAAAATTTTAATGCTACGTCAATCACCCATCTGTCTTCTTGAAGATGACACGTCTATAAAAAAAATCTTTCACTAACATTTTAATCCGAAGGAGGTTATTCAGGGGGATTCTGACGTGAAAGATCCATTTAATTCCTCTTATGTGGACAGGACACACGAGAGGTGAGGTGATGATAGAATTCATCGTGATATACAGCAGGTGGACGGCACGAGAGGTAAAACGAAGTCCCGGTATAATTTATAGCGCAGTAGACTGTATACTATAGTAGCAAATGAGGCAGACCGCATGCTATAGTAGCAAATGCGGCAGACCCTATTCTATAGTAGGAAATGAGGCAGAGCGCATGCTATAGTAGGAAATGAGGCAGACCGTATGCTATATTAGCAAATGTGGCAGACCGCATGCTATAGTAGCAAATGAGGCAGACCGCATTCTATAGTGTTTGATACCGTGGTAGACCGCATGGTATAGTAAAACCGGTGTTTCTATCTCCCGCCCAACCGGTTTTAGACTGGTTACATGTTCTCCTCGACTGGTGGCCAAGCAAAGCTAGTGCACCCAGTTCAATCTGCTATGTTGTGGAATTAGCGTGGGAACGTTAGGGTTATTACGTCCTGACATGGGAGAAGAGAAGATGGATACCTACCTTTACAAGTCTGTGCGATAATAGATGCAACGGGTGAATTTGCTAGGCCAATACCAATTTTTCAAAAACGGTTACGTTACGCACACATCCTTATATATAAAAATGAAAATTGTTAATTGTCATTATGGCAATTATTAATTCCAAGTTTAACATACTGTATGAAATTATTAAATTAAGTTAGATTTTAGCGATAAAAAAAAAATCGAATTAATTCTCAAAGACCCCTGCAGGTATTATGTCAAGAACATTGACGTCGACGATTGCATTTTAAAGAAACAGATGAAAACATTCAATAACCTTTCAAACGAGATTGTGTAACTGACTGCCATATCATGGATTAATAGAGATTAATAGAGATTAATAGAGATTAATAGAGAGAAAGAGAGTTTAAAGACATAGCTTAAGAAGCGTTACAAAGAACAAAATGTTTGAAGGCTCATGCTCGCCCTCATCCTGAAGAAACGGGACACGGTACATGGAAGAAAATTTGTTTGACCAGTGGAACAAGGAATGCGATATTTAGGCTCAAAATGATATCAGGGAAAGCAATACAAATGCAAAAGGATATATATCTATGTTTTATAAATTATGCAAACGCGTTTGTTAAAGTACATTGCGATAGCGAAAGATGTCTTCCAAAAGATAAGCAAAGTATTAAGAAACGGGAAAATATGATTAGAAACAAAAAATAGAGTACTCAACTGTTATAAGAATGAAAATTCTTAATTGTCATTATGGCAATTATTAATTCCAAGTTTAACATATTGTATGAAATTATGAAATTGAACTAGATTTATGTTTTATAAATTATGCAAACGCGTTTGTTAAAGTACATTACAAAGATATGCTGGAACTGCTAGGTAACCTGAGTATACGTTAGAAGCATATTAGAATAATCCAGAAGCTATACTGGCAGAAAACCATCCGCATGCGGATAGGAAATGACTTCAGTAAATACACAAAAATGAAAGTGGAGTGTACGATAAGGATGCGTCTTCTCACCAGACTTGTTCATCCTATACAGCGAGGCCATTCTGAGAGACATAGAATCCCTACCAGGATTCGTTATTGGCGGCTACAATGTTAACATCATAATATATGAAGATGATACCGTGTTGATAGCAGAAATGGAAAGGGAACTACAATAATGACTACAAAAAGTAGAGAAGTAAAATGAGGAAAAAAGAATAAACATCAATTGCGCGAAGACAGAATGAATGGTTGTTAGTAAAAGGGACAACCCAACATGCAAATTACAAATTGGGGATATCAAAATCAAACAGGTACAACAATTTAGATATAGCAGAAGCGTATTAAGAGAGGACGGAAAGTGAGACACTGAAATCCGAAGTCGCATTGCGATAGCGAAAGATGTCTTCCAAAAGATAAGCAAAGTATTAAGAAACGGGAAAATATGGTTAGAAACAAAAAAATAGAGTACTCAAATGTTATAAGAATGAAAATTCTTAATTGTCATTATGGCAATTATTAATTCCAAGTTTAACATATTGTATGAAATTATTAAATTAAGTTAGATTTCAGCGATAAAAAAATCGAATTACACCTCAAAGACCCCTGCAGGTATTATGTCAAGAACATTGACGTCGACGATTGCATTTTAAAGAAAAATATGTTAAGAAACAAAAAAAAGTGTACTTAACTGTTACGAATTATCAGTCTTCCTATATTGTAGTGAATGCTGAACTATCTCGCCACATATAAGATGAAGAAGATACTTGAAATAAAGGAAATGTTGTTCTACGGAAGGATGCTTAGAATACCCTGGACCAAACATGCGAGAAACGACGAAATTTTATAGAAAATGGAAACAAAAAGGACACTCAGAAAGAGAGAGTTGAAATTTCAGGGACATATAATGAGGAAAGAGTGCTTGGAAAATCTGATACTGACATGGCAGATTGAGGGGATGAAAGATAGAGGAAAGCAACCCATAACATACGGGGCAAGCATGAGGGAATGGATATCTGAGCAAGGTTTGGAAGAGGTGGGAAAAAAGTCAAAATTATTAAGCTACAGGAAGTTATGGAGAGCTATCATTGCAAACGTCCTGAAGTGGCATGGAACATAGAAGAAGAAGTAGTCCTGACTGCAACAGTTGCTATATACATGGTTTGGTGACCCCGCTGTTCATCTCGAAGTTCTCAACAAAATCCAAAGATGCATATGCAATGTGATTGATCCTGACTTGGGGTCTCGACTCCAGTCACTTTGTCACTGACGTAATGTGACTTCCGTCTGTCATTTCTATAAATATTTTCATGACATCTGCACTGACCAGCTATTTTCACTGGTGCCCCGACTGCATGACTTTAATGACGTGTTACTAGGTTGACATCTCGGTCCCCTATCCTTTACTGTTGAAAGTTAAATGTAACTGAACTTCTACTCTAACACCTTCTTCTCCCGCACTTCCCGACTGTGGAACTACTTTTCTCTTACTTGATTCCCTGATAACTATAATCTTCAAAAATTTAAATGTAATGTCAATCGACATCTTCTATTGCTTTGATCCCCGTTCTTTTTTCTTCTTTTTTTTGTCCTTTCCTCAATCCCCCCTTACATCCAGTCTTTTTCCTTACTTACATTCTCTGTAGACCCCTGCGTACTAGAGGCACTCCTGCCTTGCTTGGGTTGAATTGCTTTAAAAAAAAATTCGGACAAGGAACCATGTTCAAACAGTTCTTGCATTTACTGATGTACTAGGTAGGTGAGTCTGAAAGTTCTATTGTAATAATTTCTTTTCTCACATTTCTCGCCTGTGGAACTCACTTTAGATTTCATGCTTCCCTGTCACCTACCATCTTCAGAAAGCTAAATGCAACGTCAATGGCAATCTTCTGTATTCTTGAAACCTGTTTATTTATTTTCCATTTTCTCACTTCTCTTCACTAAATCCTCTTTCAATTCCTCCCCACCCCCAGTGTTGTAGAGGCATTATCGCCTTGCTTGGTGTGAAATGATAAAATGTATATATATATATATATATATATATATATATATATGTAGCTTGCGTAACAGAAAAATTGTCCAAATCGTGTAACAGCATAATTGTCTAACAAAAAAAAATGTTTAATATCTAAAAAAAAAATCACTAAACTAATTAAGTTTCTTTTTTCCAGGTTTTCAGATAAGACGTTTAGCCATCTTGACAGCATTTGTTGCATGAATCATTGAAAAACCCTTTGCGTTATTCAGCTAGAAAGAGACAGGTTCAAATCATTTTGGGTCAGTCCCACTATAACTTCCCAACTGAGCAATGGTGAGAGGAAAAAGATCATTCAGGCCTTCAGTAATGGTACCAACATTCATACTGTGGATTCTATCTTCAAAGTCCATTCAAGAACCATCAATAGAACTGTGAATAAGTTTTTAAAAAAGAGGGAGCAGTAGAGAGGAAAACATGATCAGGAGGTCACAATACAAAGAGCGATCATCATTTCAACTTAGAACTAAATACATTTTTATTGTTAAAAATATAGTCTAATAATGTTATGATAACATCGAAGAATTTCAGTAAGATATATTCAAAAATTTATAAGATACAACAGTTCAAATCTTAATCTAACAATTGGAACATTTTGCTGTTACATGATTAGGACAATTTTGCTTTTACACCAGGTATGTCTTATTATTTATTTATAAATCACTGGCTTTCATGTTAGTTAGTATATACTCACAGAGCTCCTGCTAGGGTCTCGTGCCACCAATCTCTGATAAAGCCGCCACAATCTTTAATATCTAAAGAAACACTAAACTTTCTTTTCCTTGGGTTTTCAGATAAGACGTTTAGCCATCTTGACACCGTTTGTCGTAAGAATCACTGAAAAATCCTGTGAGTTATTTAGGCAGAAAGAGAAAAGGTTAAACTCATTTTGGGTCAGCCCCAATATAACTTCCCAACTGAGCAATGGTGTAAGGAAAAACATCATTCAGGCCTTCATTAATGGTAGCAACTTTCATACTGTGGCTTCCATCTTCAAAGTCCATTCAAGAACCATCAAGAGAACGGTGAATAAATTTAAAAATGAGGGAACAGTCGAGTGGAAAACTGAATCAGGAGGTCACAACAGGAAGAGGGATCATCATTTTAAGTTAGAACTAAAGAGATAAATTAGAAAAGATCCAACTCATTCCATAAGACGTGAGAGATAAGTCACACATATGACAGTCCAAAAAGCAGTGAAAAAAGACTTGAAAATGAAATCCTACATGAAATGTGTGAGGCAACTTGTTACATCAGGACAAAACGTTAGAAGGTTAGAGAGGGGGGAGATCATCTTGAATAAGTTGGAAAATGATCCTGGAATAATATATATATATATTTGAACTTAAGTTCAGTTCTTCATGAGCTTCCGATCCTTAGCTATGATTAATTAATGATGAACATGTCATTTTCCTTCATGATCAATTTTATCACTAATCTTCTGTTAAACTTGAAGAGAATTTATACATACTTATTGCTCAAAGTGGAGTCCAATGGTGTTATAAAAACCTCGTAGAATTCCAGTAAGATATTCCTTAATCATTTCTAAGATACAACAGTTCAAAGGTTAATCTAAGAAATGAATAATTTTGATTGTACAAGATTTGGACAATTCTGCTGTTACACACGATATATATATATATATATATATATATATATATATATATATAAACAATTTTTGGTTGGTACGGATAATTCCAAGGAGAATATTAGTCCAGGGATAGCTAACTGTAAAATACAGCGCATTATAATAATAAATCAAGAAGAAAACCTTAAAATCCATTGTTGATATATATATGAACATTGAATGCGTGTATATATATATATATATATATATAGGATTGGTGTAGACGAAATAAATTCCAATAACCAAAAATACTATTCTTAAAAGAGTGCTCAATACAGAGTAGAGCTATATATATATATATATATACTGTTAAGTTAAATAATATGACCACCTGCCTAATAAGATCTTGGTTTTCCATATGCTCGCAAAATAACTTTTAGAAAACCAGCTGTGAACTCAACATGACCTTTATATATTCCCCTCTGGGATCTAGTGTCAAGATATTAACAGCAGGATTTTCTCCAACTCACTCATGACACGTCGTAGGGTTTCTAATTGAAATTGCTTTGTCGACTCATCCTTTAAATAAACAAGTCTGAAAATTGTATTAAATTTTGACTGCGATTAAGAATGGAATCTATCATTGTCCGGGATATCAACCCAATACTCTCTTGATAATCTCGTTTTGACAACATCACTTTTTGGTCAATCTCTTCTGTGGCCTTCTTTAGGTCTGCAATCTGTATACAAAACAACTGAAGGTCCCTTTTTCGAACTAATACCAAATGAAAAACAATGATGGTCATAGAAGCGGCGCGGGAAATGTATATATGGTGGATTATGATGTGCAAACTCTATATATCAGTGCGTTAGTGAATGACAGAATGGAAAATAATGATGGTCATAGAAGCAGCGCGGGAAATGTATATATGGTGGATTATGATGTGCAAACTCTATATATCAAGTGGTTAGTGAATGACAGAATGGAAAAGAATGATGGTCATAGAAGCGGCGCGGGAAATGTATATATGGTGGATTATGATGTGCAAACTCTATATATCAAGTGGTTAGTGAATGACAGAATGGAAAAGAATGATGGTCATAGAAGCGGCGCGGGAAATGTATATATGGTGGATTATGATGTGCAAACTCTATATATCAAGTGGTTAGTGAATGACAGAATGGAAAAGAATGATGGTCATAGAAGCAGCGCGGGAAATGTATATATGGTGGATTATGAAGTGCAAACTCTATATATCAAGTGGTTAGTGAATGACAGAATGGAAAATAATGATGGTCATAGAAGCAGCGCGGGAAATGTATATATGGTGGATTATGATGTGCAAACTCTATATATCAAGTGGTTAGTGAATGACAGAATGGAAAAGAATGATGGTCATAGAAGCGGCGCGGGAAATGTATATATGGTGGATTATGATGTGCAAACTCTATATATCAAGTGGTTAGTGAATGACAGAATGGAAAAGAATGATGGTCATAGAAGCGGCGCGGGAAATGTATATATGGTGGATTATGATGTGCAAACTCAATATATCAGTGCGTTAGTGAATGACAGAATGGAAAAGAATGATCTTCCCTTCGAAAGAACTTATTCAGACTAAATAATATTTTTATTAATGTTGGTGTGGCCAACAGACAATCTGCCAAAATAACTAAAACGTTACACAAGAAAAAATATCTTCTTTTTTTGTTTTTTAAAGCGTTTCACCCCAAGCAAGGAGGGAAGCCACTAGCACGCAAGGGGTTACAGAGAGTTCGAGCGAGAGAAAATAGAAGTGATACAGGAAAGGATGAAGAGAAGGATAGGGGATAGATATAGGCGTCTGGAGACATCGATTGACATTATATTTAAATAGCTGGAGATTATAGCTATCAGGAAAACAAGAAATGGGAAGGGAGTTCCACAGGCGAGAAGTGCGAGACATGAAGATATTGGAGTAGAAGAGACGGCTACATTTAACAGTTTTGATACTGAAAGGGTGAGAGCGAGATGCCAGCCTAGTAGAACGATTAAATTCATGAAGTCTGGGAACCAGCGAAAGCAGCTCATCTGAGCAGTTACCATGAAAGTATTTGTAAAAAGACAGTGGGGGGAGCCGGCACGTCTGTGAGAGAGCGATTGCAGACGAGATGTCAGATCAGGGCCAATTACATTGCATATCCGTCTCTGTATTTTATCAAGAACCTTGAGACAAACAGAAGGGACTCCAGATCATATATGGCAGGAATATTCCATGCAAGGACGAATGGTTGATTTCTAGATTTGAAGGATCGACTCCGTTGAGAAAAATTTCCTAGTGCGGCACAGAGAGCCGACTTTCCTTGTGGTGGACGAAATTAAAACTAATAAAGAAAAAAGACCACATATCAAACATCTACCTAAGCAGTAAACTAAGGCTTTCAACACGTAAGCTTTCCAGAAGGAGCAAAAAACGCTTCACAGCGTTAGCCCTAACTGAGGCACGGATCGAGTCCCTAATTAAGTTTCACGTAACTCCCGATGTTCAGGCGACTCGGTATGTGCGTACATAGTAGGCTAGACTGTGTTCTATAGCCTTGATTGGCAACCCAACGAGGTGAAGAAAAATTCTGAATTCAAATCAGCCTGGAGTGTCGGTTGAGGTTTTTGTATGAGGCAACCGTCAACATGTAACTAGATTTTTTTTTTTTTAAAGTCCGTGATTGTAACATCATCTGGTAAATGTAGCATTATCTGTGATATCTTGTTAAATGGAAAACAGCTGACCTGTCACCAAAAAATTCGGACATTTATTTTTCCCCGATAACTATCAGCTAAGTGAGGTGAACTTCGCAACTAAATAGCAAGCGACTCGGACAAAGGGACTCACTACATTTTTAGACAAAGAAAAGGGCAAAGAGACGAAGGACAAGAACGAAAAGACGCCCATTAAACTGTTCATCTCCTAACTCATCTACACTTTATCTTTGCCTCGAGCGTCTGAAGCAGTAGGTTACAATCGGAAAATAAAATCTGTTTACTGCTATAAATTCTTATGGACTTAATTTGTGGATGGCTATCATAAGCGTTTGACTGGGAAAAGTTGCACCTGGGGTGGGAAACATGGAATAATGGCCTACCTAGACTTAGGGGTCAGTCAGTCAGTCAGTTATGTGCCATGCGTGATACACGCGTAGGCTATCATGTATCTTTTGATACATGACTGACGAGGCAGATTTTTTTCGCAGTAGGTTGCTATTTCTTTCTGCGGTGGGCCCGTTGCTATCCAAGGCTATAGAACCCGGTCTGTCTTGCTATTTACCCATAGCTGGGAGGAGAAGAAAAGGATTCATACCTTTCCCAAGGGTATTAGCACGTAAGTGAATGTAATGGATTCGAATGGAATTCGAACTCAGTTCTCCGATTCCTCAATCCGAGCCGCTAGAAACCAGAGCGAAAAAACACTGTATTATCTTTTCCCAGCAAGCATGACAATTCATCTATATATATATAAACCAGAGGATGTCAGTGTGTCTGTCTGTTTGTGTGATACCTTTTCACTCAACATCCATCCAACCGATTTTGACCAAACTTGACATATACATTGTACAATGTAAGAGATAGGTTCTTAGGATAAAATAACGATAATTTTGAAAAATCAATAACCGATAATGCCGATCAAAAATCGATAAATTCAACTTTTTCCTCCGATTTCGTTCAAAGTCAGTATGTAGGTTACTTACATCATGGCGAGCACATGGCGAGCTCAATGGTACCTCATTTTTATTTCTATGCCACTGCATTTGGCAAAAGACCGCGAAAAACAAAAAACTATTTCAACACAAATCGATTTCAATACAAATTTTAAACTAAAATCTCCCACAGTTTTCAAGCAATCTAATATAAATTTCACTCAATTGTTGCCAACAATAAGTTGATTGTTTAACAGGCATTTAACCTGATATTTGAGTCCACCCATATAGTGAAAACCCGTGTAAATAACGAAAATTGCGATATTTACTGGTTTCTTTCTTATTTTTCGTTGATCTTTCAACCAAAATTCATCAAACTTAACAATTGCTTTATAAATATATCCTTTTTTTATATCCCTGGTAGCAACTGACAAACTGAATTTCAAAAACTCCAAAATAATTATGGTCTCAAGTGCGTCTTCATGTTGCCTGTTTTACCCCTCATGTCCTCGGCTAACTTCAATTGAATACATACAGACTAGTTATAAAAGTAACTGCATTAATTCAAAATGTTTTTTAATGAAAGTACTTTAAAGTAATTGAAGGAGATAGACTCTGTTACATCTCAACATGATGCTGTTTTTGCTCCATTCTAATTGAACGCTTTTTTCTGATCGACCAGCATAGTATGGCTGCTAGTAGATAATAAAGGAAAAATATGTGGCGAGCCATTACCGTAGTATATGTAAATTTCAGTAGGAAAGAGAGCAGACAGATGTTAATTAATTCCCATTGTTTAAAGAATATTTGTGTGAAGGTGATAAAATATAGTCATACCTGAAATTTGAACTCGTTTCATCAATATACTTTTTAGTGATTTATGACTCTTGCGCCACGACCTCTTGTGGCGTTGATAGATCTTTTATGAAATATGACATAGCACGTTATCTTAATGATAGCAAATGCCCTTTTAATAGCTTCTCGGACCACTTCAAAGGCATGGCTGAAGATATTAAAGCAGTCTCAGCAGCTCTTGTCACGTTTAAGATGTCATAAATACTCAGTAGAACCTTTAGAAATGTCAAGTGGTGTATTCCGTTTCGGATACCAGAAAGTTACTCTAATATTTTAAAAGAGTGTTCTGCGAAGAATATAAGCCTACCATCAATGACTTGTGGAGTAAGAGACATCGTACACCCTTCTCTTTCCTACTACTGCGAAAATGGACTGTCCCTACTTATAAATATGGCAAGTAGCAACATTAGAGGAGGATTTGAGGAGTAGATGATTTATTCAAGTTTTTCTGTTCTGTGTATGAACATTTAATAAACCTCTTCGTTTTCCCTACATAATCTTCTGTTCCTTCGATAACTACGGCCTTCCTAATTCTCGGCCATTTTGAAGATAAAATTACAATAGTGGCGACGAGGATGAGATTCGAATTCACGCGATGACCCCACTTTTTTAATTCCCTGCAATTACAGAGAAAAGGATGTAATGTATTTTGTTTGACGAAAGGGGGCGATGGTTGGTTCATTTTGACGTCATTTTTATTTCTCCACTTAGGATTTCTGTCTGAATTAATGGGATCAGGAGTTATCATTATTTACATTATTTCCTTGCCATCTATCGTTCTCATTTTTTCTGTGGTAATCACAACGGCCATCATCAGGTATATGTCGATCCTGGTAGGCTATAGGGGTTTAAAACTGAACCCTTTATCTAATCTATAGGTGTAGATTTTTCTTGTCAAGTAGTCATGTCTAGGGATATCTTGTCTAGTTCTTGTTTAGTACTCCTCAGTATTTGCTTCCCTGTTTCCACTGAGTCGAGGTACACTGCCCGACCCGTGGACAGAACTTACGATAATATGTGACCAAATTCATGAAGCAACGATAGATGGTGGATTACAGCGTTGGTTACGAACAGGTTTCCCTACCCTCTGTCTCTGTCTCTGTCTCTCTCTCTCTCTCTCTTTCTCTCTCTCTCTGCATATATATATATATATATATATATATATATATATATATATATATGTATATATATATATAATGTGAAAGCGGAACCCTTAGAAATCCATTTAGATTATAATTTATTTCATGGGATCAGGTGCCCTTCTCTTCAGACCAAAATTTTATCTAATATATATATATATAGGTGACTATACTCGTGTCGAAAAACCTTCGAATTCTTGATTTAACAATAGCCAAATCAATCTCGAAGGGAAAAAAAGGTTTTAAGAAAGAAAGAGCCAGGAACATGAAAGTCTGTCGAAAATAATCGCACAGATACATGTTCAAGGCCCAAAGAAAAAACCCCGATACGAGTAAACAACTAACTAAAGAGCTCGATACAAACGTAGAGCAAACCTAGTCAAACCTAATGAGCCAGACAAACCTACCAAGGTTTCACTTAGGCAGATCGTCAGGGTCAGCACACCCTGACCCTGACGATCTGCCTAAGTGAAACCTTGGTAGGGTTGTCTGGCTTATTAGGTTTGACTATATATATATATATATATATATATATATATATATATTCCTCAAGTTTCCATCAAACTGGCAATTTCACGACCTGCAGAGGGTTGTTTTCGGAACTTGTCGTACATTGTCTACCAGTTCTTTGTAGTTCCCAAAAGTGTGATTGGTTCCGCACGAGCCTTGACTACTATATTTAAATATGTTCAAGTAGTCTGGCTCTCGGTTTCTAGGAACTGAGTTGCTTGATCCTCATGCGTCGAAAACGACTGAGAGTCCTGTCCAGTATATATATATATATATATATATATATATATATATATATATATATATATATATATAGACAATGTACGACAAATTCCCCAAACAACCCTCTGCAGGTCTTGAAATTGCCAGTTAGGTGGAAACTTGAGGGATACATATATATATATATATATAGAGAGAGAGAGAGAGAGAGAAAGGGGGAGATTTTGTGAAACCAAAGGCTCATAGAATATTAAAAAATAGTAAAGCCGACCCTCCTGACAAAGTCAAAGAATAAAAAAGTATATATTTTCTCCCAAATAACACTATCACAACAAGAATTGAAAAGAATTGATCTAAACTCAACATGAATTTTGTCACAGACACAACTACAACAATCAAGGACTTAATTAATACAAAACAAAACAATAAGGTAAAACCCGAAGGAGGAATTTATTCTATTACCTGTAATGATTTCTACAAAGAATACTTTGGAGAAATATCAAGGAAGCGAATAAAAGATTATTTGACCATAAAAAAGGTTATTTTCCAAAACAACACATTAAACGCATTAGTTGCTCACCATAACGAGACTGGCCACAATTTTGATATAAAAATGCTACTCTTATTAAAAGAGAAAACAATTTACTAAGACGAAAATGTGCTTTAATCGATAGTTCATCTACAATAAATTGGCGTCCAGGTTCTTACAATGTTTCGCCATTCTTGGCTGATTTTCTATTATCACAATCTGGGATATTTAATAACAAAAGTGATGGAAACAAAATAAATCTAAATGAAACTGGTTATATTATAGACCCAAAACACATATAAAACCAAAATTAAATTAAAAATTCCCAGCGTTTGTCATTCGTGCGCATGTGTACTCGCAACAACGCAAACCAAATTATTCCGATGAAGTCCTATAGGACGAAACGCGTCCCACGAAAACATTTTCCAATTTGTCATACGTCTTGCCCTCAAAATTGTTCCAGATATATATATATATATTTATTCCATGGGTATATATATATATATATATATATATATATATATATATATATATATATATATATATATATATATATGAGTATATAAGTATGTATGTATGTGTATTTGAACACTTCCACGTACATTTATTCATTTGAGTATATATATATATATCTATATATAGATATATATATATATAGTCAAAACCTAATGAGCCAGACAAACTTACCAAGGTTTCGCTTAGGCAGATCGTCAGGGTCAGCTGGCTCATTAGGTTTTGACTAGGTCTGCTCTACGTTTGTATCGAGCTCTTTAGTTAGTTAGTGTTTACTCGTATCGATTGGCGGGGGGCTTGAACCTGTATTTGTGCGATTATTCTCGACAGACTTTCATGTTCCCGGCTCTTTCTTTTTTAAAACCTTTTTTGTAACATGTTTTTATGTTTATACGTTCTTTTTATAGATACAAATATTTAAGTAAATGTATTTAAGTAAACATTTACCGGCATGAATGTCCTAGAAATTTTCATAAAAAATATGCGTCCTCCGACAGGAATCGAACCTGTATCCTATACGGAACCGTCATATAGCGTGACGTGCTTTACCGATTGAGCCACAGAGTAACGTTTTGGCTAGCAAGGTCAATTTTAGTGTTTTTAAACTACAGTTCTCCATGATTTTCTCTCCTCTTATACATATATATATTAATAATAATGGACTCTCCCGATGTATGAGGATCTGACAGCTTAATTGATTCAGTTATGACATTTTGTGCGATAATCTAAGGGGCACTTAAGACCCGCTAGTGATTTACAAAGGAGGCCACATATGGAGCAAGAGTGAGGATTTTGGGATGGAATTACTGTTAGATTGGCTGACCTTTTAGATCTTGCTCTCACTTCTTGAAGACTATTCAGACAAGCAGATTGAAAACTCGTGAGTCCACTAAAACATGTTGATCTCTATTCTACCCGCTCCAAGGCTAAGCGCTAAAAGGTGTTATGTGGTATATTAACAGCTGACAAGTTGCTCGTCAGCTTCTCTTTGTATGTTAGCCATGGGCGTCCTATATTCCTGTAGCCCTGATCTAACTGGTTGTACATTAGTATCTTGGGTATCTTGTCATCAGACATTCTCAAGATATGACCAGTCCATCGTAACTGAGACTGTAAGAGAAAAGTCTCTATTCCTCCAATATTACACTTGTTAAACGGGTCTACGTTAGAAGTCCTATCTTGAAGGTTAACTCCACAGATTGCACGCAGACAGATTTTATGGAAAACATGCAGCTAGCGTATATGGTACCTGTATAGAGTCCACGACTATGAGCTGTACAAAATTATGGCAAGGACAACAGCTCAGTAAACCCGAATTGTTGTATCCAGTCGAATACCACGCTCATTCCACAAGCGATGGCGAAGTTTACCGAAAGCACTGATAGCCTTAACAATCCGATGCCTGATTTTCATCATCTAAAGTTCCAGTGTAGTTTATATATATATATATATATATATATATATATATATATATATATATATATATATATATATATATGCGGTTGCATGGTTAGTAGTTCGCGATCTACAGACAAACTAGTTTATTTTTTCAAAATGGATCTATTTATGATTTATTTGTGTTTGATTATTTGTGTGTGATGGAGGGGAACATTTTCTTCTGCTTTTGTATTTGTGGAGATATTGTTTACTGTTATTGAGAGTGTTTAATTTGTCATTAGTTATTTCAATTTTCTTTTTCACAAAGCTACATTTAAAAATCCAGGTGTTGATATTCTGGTAAGCTGCTAGATCATATAATTTAAATTGCGTATATTTTGTCAGCACGTTTTCATTAAAGCGTCTCATTGAATTATTTAGACAAGTTTAAATAACTAAGGAAATTTAAATAATTGAATAAATAATTAAAATAATAATTTAAATGAATAAATAGTTACAATAGTAATTTACATAATTAAATGAATAATTTAGACAAGTTTAAATAATTAATGAAAAGTAGTGGTAAGCGTGACATTTACAACAATTTTCGCCTTAGAAAAAATAACACTCTGATGATGACATTGTGCTAATATCGAAAGAACTCGATTATACTAAGCTTGTCGTGAATATGTGAGTACACAACTGAAAATAAGTAGAAAAAACTTGTCTACATTATTCAATGAGACATGTCTTAATGAAAAGATACTGCCAAAATATACGCAATATATATATATATATATATTTCATCCACAATGAATTGTCATTTAGACGACAATTTATCCAACACACCCTAAATCTAAATGCTGCTAAAATGTTGACACAGATTCTGTGCACAAGAAGCTGAAGAGTCTGTGCATAAGAAGCTAGTAACTGGAAACCGTTTCGTCGTTTCTGTTTATAAGTCGTAACATAAGTAAAACTGACAGCGTTAAAACAAAAGAGACTGATCAGGTCGATGTCCTTTCAAACTGACAACATGGTAGTAAATCGATTTCATATTTAAATGTATTAAACGGGAATGAAAACTCTTGAGCTAAAACCATAGATCGTTTAATAGCGACAAGAATAGAAAGAATTGAATTTTTCTACAAGAGGAGGAAGTGAGATAATAAAAATGTATTTAAATCTGACGAACTGACCTTTTGACCCACATGACTAAAACTATGACTAAAACTGAACGTAAACGATAAAGCAGTAGTTTGGTCAACCTCTGCAGAATTGTACAGATTTATGCACAAAAATGGGATTCGAGTTCGATGATAATGCATCTTATGGCCACAGATGGTCATCTAGTAAAATTGCAAAACGGATTCACACGTTGTGAATTTAATCGATAAAATACATATCTCCCCTTCTCATTAGTTTTATTATTAAATTAGTGTTCCGATTTGTAATTGTAATTACATCAGTAAAAAGTATATAAAAACATTGAAGAATTCCCAAGTAGGCATCGATGCGGACGAGACTACTATTTACCCCTGCCTCAAAAACAAATCCAGTGTCGCCGACAACTCGAACCTGGCCGTTTGTCTCGAAAAGGACCTCCAATCGGTTGTGGACTCTGACAGGAATTGGCCGATTAACTTTAATACCTCAAAAACTGCTCTCTATTGCTCACCAGAGAGAACCATCCCTGCCTCCCATTAGAATGTCTGACGCTCAACTCCACGACAGTACCTCTTTGCGACTGCTCGGTCTCACATTGTCCGCTGACCTGAGATGGAACGAATACATTGAGTCACTAGCTTCGTCCACCGCAAGGAAAATCGGCTCCCTGTGCCGCGCCAGGAATTTTTTCTCGCCGGGGTCAATCCTTCAAATCTAGAAATCAACCATTCGCCCTTGCATGGAGTATTCCTGCCATATATGATCTGGAGCCCCTTCTGTTTGTCTCAAGGTCCTTGATAAAATCCAAAGACGGATATGCAATGTAATTAGCCCTGATCTGGCATCTCGTCTGCAACCGTTTTCTCACAGACGTGCCTTTGCCTCTCTCTGTCTTTTTTACAAATACTTTCATGGTAATTACTCCGATGAGCTGCTTTCGCTCGTTCCCAGACTTCATGAATTTAATCGTTCAACTAGGCTGGCATCTCGCTCTCACTCTTTCAGTGTCGAAACTGTTAAATGTAGCCGTCTCTTCTACTCCAATAGCTTCTTGTCTTGCACTTCTCGCCTGTGGAACTCTCTCCCCATTTCTTGTTTTCCTGATAGCTATAATCTCCAACTATTCAAATGTAATGCCAATCGACGTCTCCAGGTGCCCTGATCTATCCCCTAACCTTCTCTTCATCCTTTCCTCTATCACTCCTCTTTGGTCCAACTCTCTGTAACCCCTTTCGTACTAATGGCTTTCCGCCTTGCTTGGGGTTGAATGCTTAAAAAATTCAATATCTCTCTATATCTCTAAGATGAGGTATTATAATTACTTGAATTATTTACATTATTCGGAATGTTATCCTCATCTTCATTGTCATATTCACGACGTTTCAGCCGTTGTACGCTCGGACCTTCTTCAGGTGATTGGAATTTCGAACCGAACTCTTTATTTCGTCCACCAGAGTAGATTGTTTTAGTTCTACGTGCTATGCCTCTTTAGGATGTCTCACCATCTCTACTAAAGTAACTCTACTCTCCATGTTTTGGTTCACCACTGCTGTGGTCTGGTATTGAACTTACAACTCTTTCGGTCTAGTCACTGGATCTAACCAATGTCTTTATCCACTGGGCCATGAATTCAGGATAATCACGTCTTGGAGACTATAGATAAATCAGCAAGAATGGTTGAAATATTCAGAAAATGAAATGTTTGATAAATCTTCTGCGAAAAAGTGTCGTACATTTTTACAGAAAGGTTGATATTCTGCTAAAATATTACAGAAAGTAGAATGGTAAATCTTTAGAGAAAGGAGAGTGTTGAATGCTTAAGGAATTCTGGTAAATGTTCAGAAAAAAAATGTAACTGTTTAGAATAAAATTCGTGGTTATTTACGCTACTGACATCTATTGGGCTATTCACGACGTTTCGGGCTTTTGAACGCTCCGGCATTCTTCAGGATCTCTCTATATTTCTGACATGAGGTATTGTAATTATTTAAGCTATTGACATTGTTCGGACTATTGTACTCATCTTTATTGTCCTATTCACGACGCTTCAGGTGCTGAACGCTCCGGCCTTCTTTAGATGATATACGTTGGAATATCGGTCCGAACCCTTTATTAGTCCAAGGGGGTAGGTTGTTCTAGTTCCACGTGTCATGCCTTTTCTGGATATCTCAGTTTCAGTTAATCCCCTTCAGTAACTCGACTCTCCAAGTTTTTGTTCACCTCTGCTGTGGCCAGATACTGAACTCACAACTGTTTGGGTCAAATCGCTTTTTTGGATTACTTCAAAAAACACTCTTATACACAGATGAGAAGATTTTACTGCGGAGAACTGAGGGAATTAACAATTAGGGGACAGAATTCAGTAATACAAAAGATAGCGATTGACCTTGCATTTAAATTTTTGAAGATTGTGGACAGCAGGGAAGCAAAGAAATGGGAAGTGAGTTCCTCAAGCGAGAAGTTCGAGAAAAGAAACTATTATAATACAACTGACGGTTGGATCGAACTAGTTCAATAGTAAAACGGTGAGACCTAGTTGCCAATCTAGTAGCACGTTTAAATGCATATAGTCGAAACGCTTAGGAGAGTAACTCATCAGAACAATTGCCATGAAAATATTTGTAGAAGAGACAGAGGAAAGCTACGTCACATGGGTGGGAAAGTGATTGCAGTCGAGATGCCATGTCAGGATCAATTAACGTGCAGACACTTCTTTGAATTTTTGTCAATAATTTCAAGCTATATAGAAGGGTTAGATGTGGTGGCAGTATTCAATGCGCGGACAAATGGTAGGTTTTAAGTGTGCAAGAGGAATTCTCACGAGAAGAAATGTCTGGCAATACACAGTGAACCAAAGTTCCCAAAAGCTGACCCAGCAATTGATTCAATATAATCACTCCACATCATATCAGGGGAAAACGTGAGCCCAAGGAGGATGTGTTGCTCTTCCTGGAATTTAGTATCGGCCATGCTGATGGCAGACAGAAAAAGGTTCTCTGTTGTGATTAAATGAAAGCAGTTTTGTTTTGGAGACGTTACGATTTACAAGCTTTTATTTACACCAGGCAACAACTGACTGGTCATCCTGGATAAGACGTTAAACTACATCCGCGTCCTGGGTAAGATGATAAACTACGTCCAGCAACAAGGAGGTTTTGAGGAGCGTGCAACCACCTCTTAATTGCTGGTGTTCCCAGGTCCACCCTGACCCGGAGTAGTAGGACCTGTTAGGGTCCCAGCTATGGGCAAATAGTTAAATTATTACCAGCATACAACTTTGAAGGAAATATATTACCAGAAATAGATTTTTGCCAAAACAAAATATTACCAGCAATAAAAAATCTTGTCGGCATTAAATAACCCATTGAGGTTGATATGCCGTAAAACAGAATAAACCAAACCAATCTAAACCAAAGAATACATATTCTATTCATATGAATCTATCCTAAAAATGTTGTCGGCATTAAATAACCCATTCAGGTTGATATGTCGTAAAACAAAATAAACCAAATCAATCTAAACCAAATAATACATATTCCATTCATATGAATCTATCCTAAAGATTTTGTCGGCATTAAATAACCCATTGAGGTTGATGTGCCGTAAAACAGAATAAACCAAACCAATCTAAACCAAAGAATACATATTCTATTCATATGAATCTATCCTAAAGATTTTGTCGGCATTAAATAACCCATTGAGGTTGACATGCCGTAAAACAAAACCAACCAAACCAAACCAAACCGCTAACTGGAGGTGCTTTTCGGGAGCAGCTGCCAGTTTTACTTTGTCGGATCTGTCGAACTTGATAATAAGACAGGAGTAAATATTTGTGTAAGCTTCATAGATACCGAGTTTGAAACTGGTGACATCGGAAAGATCGTTGATGAATATCAGAATCAGCTTAGGTCCGAGGGTAGAACGCTGTGGGACTCCTTCATTAATATGGAATGAACTAGAAATGTGTTCATTTCACAGGACTTTCATTAGACGATTTATTAGGAACGACTGAACTAGCCAAATATAACACCTGTGATAATTAGTTTATTTCCTCAAAATTAATTACGACAGATCTTTTTGTAGCGGTCAGGGTAAGTAGCAGCAGTGTTATAAATATTTACTACATGTTTACTACATGGTAATAAAAAGTGTGGTAAATCTTCAGAAGATTTCTTATATGTCCCAGATTTTACAGCTGTCTCGTCCTTATTATAATTATTATTTTTCGTGTAGACCTTACTTTCTTCAAAGCTTCCTCTTTGTATAATGTGTTGTTATTTTTGGGGGGTGGGCGAGGTTCTGTAAATTATATTATAAGGAGAAAACAAACATATGAATCAAATCCCTGGAAGCCCCAAAATATATGTTGAAAAAATTCCCACTCATAGGTGCTTTTTACATCTTCCGAAGATTTCGCTTATATAGAAGCACCAAAATAAAATTGCCTATATCTTTCTCCATGGTTGTATGGCACCTCATCTGTTTGCGTCTTTTGGTAAAAAAGATAACTTGTTGTCTCTTGAAGTCTCTGAAGTGGTTGAGACTTGCGAGTGACGTGCACTTCCAAAGGCAAAACACATCAACCAAATGATAGAGTGGGCCAATATCTGCACTGGGAAATATGCCACATTTACGGGAAGAAAACTGTAAGAAACTGGTATGAACCTCACCCAGACCCGGTTACAGAGATAGGGTTTGTAACAATTTTATGAGTCTTTACAATACACAGAGACAGAACAATCAAAGCTAATCGCCCAGGCATCGTAATGAAAGGCCACAAGAACAGAACGTGTTTTCTTATTGACATAAAAATCCCTGCAGATTCTATCTTAGTAGAGCTTCAAAAAAACTACCAAAATACAAGGATTTTGAAATGGAAATCTCAAAAAGGTGGCATAGGAGAACATCAATAACTCGTGTTGTAGTTGGAATCATCGGACTGATTGGAAAAGGTCCCAATAGACTCATTGAAGTGATTCCTGGTAGCCCATGCCTTAAAGAAATACAAAAATTGTACTTAACAGTACAGTTCACATATTACGAGGAGGTTTATCTGTATAAAATGTGTGATCTTAGGTACTTTTTTTCTTTTGTTTGCTCTTTTTCACAAAAAAATGATCAATGGAAGATGTCATGAAGCCATTTCTGACCTTAGGTCACTGGTTGAGACCCGGAAAAAAAATTTATAGACAGCAAAAACCCAAGGAAATAATAACAATAATAACAATAATAAATCGAATCTCAAAAATGTGGCGCATGAGGACATTAACGATTTCAGTTGTAGTTGGAACCCTCGGACTCACTGAAGGAATCCCTGGTAGCCCATGCCTTAAAGAAATAAAACAAAATTGTAGTCACAACTACAGCCCACACCTTACGAAGGGCGTTATCTATGTAAGATATGTGCTATTTCTTTTTCAAAACTGCTCAATGGAAAATGTCATGATGCCATTTCTGATGTTAGGTGTCTGGTTGGAACTCGGAAAGAAATACGTATACAACAGAAGCCCAAAGAAATAACAACAACAACAACAGCAATAATAATAATAATAATAATAATAATAATAATAAACACCACCCAGACCCGGTTACGGAGATAGGACCTGTTACAATTTTATGGGACTACACAATACACACAGACAGAAAGCTAACCGCCCGAACATTTTTATTAGAGACCGCAAACAAAAAAAATGCCTCCTTATTGAAATGGCAGTCCCTGCAGACTGCAATGTATCTATGAAGATCTTCAAAAAGCTCTCAAAATACAAGGACCTTGAAATCGAAATCTCAAAAATGTGGCACATGGGAACATCAACAATCCCTGTCGTAGTTGGGACCATCGGATTGGTTGGAAAAGATTCCTGTAGACTCATTGAAAAGATTTCTGGAAGCCCATACCTTAAAGAAATACAAAAAATGTTCTCACAAGTACAGCCTACACTTTACGAAGGGCTTTATCTATGTAAAATACGTGTTATTTTTTTTAATTGTTCAGTGGAAAATTTCATGATGTCATTTCTGACCTTAGGTCTTTGGGCGGCTGCCGGAAAGAAATGTGTACACACCAGAAATCAAAAGAAATAATAATAGTAGTAATAGTACCGAAGTAAAGGAGGTACGGTAGATTAATGGATAGTGGCTCGGATTGAGGAATCGGAGAGCCGTGTTCGAATTCCAGTCGAATCCTTTACATTCATATACGTGTCAATACCAATGGTGAAAGTATGAATCCTCTTTTTCTCCCCCCAGTTATGGGCAAATAACAGGACAGACTGGGTTCTATAGCCTTGGATGGCAACTGGTCTAGGAGAAGGACAACTCTGAATTCAAAAGCTGATTCTCTAGGTTAGGGGTTGTGCAGTAGGCTAACAACCTACTCAGTTAAAAAAAACTGCCTTGTTACAGAACCCACAACGATATCTTGCTGCCCCACGCCCCTCAAGTAATTTAAAGGCATAATATAGATATAATATATATAAGTAAAATTATCAAAATACAAGGATTTTGAATTTCATATTTCAGGAATGTGGCAATGAATACGTCCCAGTTGTAGTTGAAACTGTAGTTTTGATTCAGAAAGGTTCTGATAGGCTTATTGAAGGGATCCTCGGCAGCCATGTTTTAGGAAACACGAAAGATCGTTCTTCCAAGCATAACCCCAAAACAACAACGAAGAGTTTCATTTTTATCTTTGTATCTATTTTTTTTTTTTTTTTTTTACAGAAATGTGAAAGGAAAATGTCTCAGGTCTCTGATTAGAACTCGGGAGGGAATGAGTATAAAACAGAAATCAAACTGATGATGATGATGATGATGATGATGATGATGATGAAAGGTAAATACTAGGACCTCCAGATATAAATAATCAAAATGTTACGTCCCAAGGCAACAGCCGTATGTGTTGATTTTTGGTCTCTGGAAACAAATATATAGATCAAATCACTGGAAGCCCCCAAAATATATGAATTCAAAAATAAAAAATAAAAAATCCCACTCATGGGGGCATTTTACATCTTGCGTAGATTACGCTTATATGGACTGACCAAAATTGCATGTTTTTTTGTTTTTTGTTTTTTGTTTTTTTTGTTTTTCTCCTTGGTTGCACGATACCTCATCTGTTTGCATCTTCTGATAAAAAAGATAACTTGTTGTCTCTTGAAGTCTTCGGTTGAGACTTGGGAGTAACACGTACTTCCAAAACAAAGGCAAAACGCAATGAATATAACAACAATTACAATAATAATAATAATAATAATAATAATAATAATAATGAGTTCTAATAGATTCATTGAAGTGATTCCTGTTACCCAGGCCTTAATACAGCTCACACCTTACAAAAGATGTGTGTGATATTAGATTGTTTTATATTTATTTTATCACGGAAAATACTAAGCGGAAAATGTCATGATACCATTTCTGACCTTAGGTCTCTCGTTGGCACCCGGAAAGAAATGAGTATACAACAAAAATCAAAGTAAAAACTAATAATAATAATAACAACAGCTTAAAGCCGGGATCGAAACTCGACCGATTTGGCATCAGTCAGAGACTCTATCCCTAAATCGAAATCTCAGAAATGTGGCAGATGAGAACATCAACAATCCCTTTTGTAGTTGGAGCCCTCGGAGTGATTGGAAAAGATTCCAATTGACTCATTGAAGGGATTCCTGGTAGCCCATGCCTTAAATGAATACAAAAAAATTGTTCTCAAGAGTACAGCCCACACCTTACGATGGGATTTATCTATGTAAAATATATGTGTGTGTGTGTTTTTTTTTTGGTAGGGGGTCAATTGCTCAGTGACGCCATTTCTGACCTTAGGCCTCTGGTCGGGACCCGGAAAGAAACGATTACACCCCAGAAATCAAAGGAAATAAAACAATGATAATAACTTGTAATATCAAGATAGAAGAAATCCAGAAGATCGTGCTCCTCGGCGCTCTTCACATATTAAGTATGTTTTATCCATCAAAATAATCCAACAGCCCTCATGAAAACCCATGTTTCGGACTCGGCTCCATTAGCGAAAGAATCATGATAAGAATAATATAAATGGATCACCTCCGAAGTGTCTTTCAAATATTGGATAAATTAGAATGTTGGTTAGAGTCTAAACCATCGCGATGGCACCATTAATTGAGTTACCTGAAGTACAGAGAAGACTCGCTTTTACTTCATCTCCAAGGAAATTTACCCGCTACTACTCTGTGTGTAAAGTCTCAATGTATACAAATAATAACAGTGAAACATTTATGGGTATAAAATATTGAAAGTGAAGTAATAGAAATCGTTTTAAACAAAGAGTCAAAAATGATTACCTGTATTTATAAACATAGATCTGTGCTAGGGCATTATACATACATAAACAAACACACACACACACACATATATATATATATATATATATATATATATATATGAATGGTAATATTCGTTTAAAAAAACCTCGGTTAGCTCAACTTGTAAAATAACAAATTGATGTCCGAGGAAAAAATTGGAAACAAAAAAAGAAAGAACCAAGAACATAACACTGTAGGAATCCTCTCGTCAAGTGCTTCAGCTCCAAGTCCCCAAAATAACCCCAAAACGAGTAAAAGACTATGTATATATATATATATATATATATATATATATATATATATATATATATAAGACTATATATATATATATATATATATATATATATATATATATATATATAAAAGACTATATATATATATATATATATATATATATATATATATATATATATATAAAAGACTATATATATATATATATATATAAAAGACTATATATATATAAAAGACTATATATATATATATATATATATATAAAAGACTATATATATATATATATATATAAAAGACTATATATATATATAAAAGACTATATATATATATATATATATATAAAAGACTATATATATATATATATAAAAGACTATATATATATATATATATATATATATATAAAAGACTATATATATATATATATATATATATAAAAGACTATATATATATATATATATATATATATAAAAGACTATATATATATATATAAAAGACTATATATATATATATATAAAAGACTATATATATATATATATATAAAAGACTATATATATATATATATAAAAGACTATATATATATATAAAAGACTATATATATATATATAAAAGACATATATATATATATATAAAAGACTATATATATATATATATATAAAAAGACATATATATATATATAAAAAAGACTATATATATATATATATAAAAAAGACTATATATATATATATATATATATATATAAAAGACTATATATATATATATATATATAAAAGACTATATATATATATATATATATATATATATATAAAACACTATATATATATATATATATAAGACTATATATATATATATATCTATATATAAAGACTATATATATATATATATATATATATATATATGCATGCATGCACAGGGAAAAATCTGTTTTGAAGATGATCGAAATTGTCTGTGAATGAAGTACATTTGAAACAAGTCGCGAAAAATGTATTGAAATGGATCAATAGATCTTACTTACCATGGTTTGAGACGGATTTTGTTGTCGGTGAATTTCCAAATGATATCTTCCTCGGGATATGCATATTTCACGTGTGGAAATATTTTCTCACTTAGATTTAACTTATATTTTTTTAAATCACTTTTTTTTCTTTTTTTTTTTTTTTTATCCAGTTGATCTGTTTTGATGCAACAGTAAGTCTTTCTTTCTCTGTCTGTATTGATAGGGTTAATATTCGTCTTTACATTAAAAAAAAGTAGTTTTCCTTTATCGGTAAAAATACAATTCTGATTCTCCTGATATATATCTATATTTTTTTTTTCTTAAAGCAAAACTTGATTTTCACTTTACAACAATATATATAAACATGTGTGCATATATACTTTTGAACGTAAGTATCACTGAAAAATTTACGTTTCGAAAAAGAAAATAGTCAAATAACGTCTATATATTTTTCCCAACAAATTTAGGACTGCTAGATTAACATCAGTTCATGGATATTAGTAATTTGGTTGAAATTTTAAGTTTCCAAAGCAATTTTACTTACCCTGGATAAAAATACTGTTGGGTATGTAATTAATAATTGAACTGTTAGTTAAATAAATACTATATTGCATACTAATTTTTAACTTTGTAAAATAAAAAAAAGATAGATCCTCATTGATTTATCTGTACAGAGAAAAAAAATAAACGTATTTATGTAAATATGTTACTGTTTATATAACCAACTCTATATTAATATATAAGATATATAGATAATATATGTTTATATATATGTATGTAGGTATGTACTATACTATATATATATATAGTATGCTAATATTTTATAATTCTTTTTAGAGATATATAATACTATTCCAAATTCAGTTTGTTTTTATATTAACACTATATCTTCTATAGAGAATGTTGCTTCCGAGAGACGAATGCTTTTAAAGTTTGTTATTGGTATTAAAGATATCAGCGATAAATATGACTGTTTATATGTAAATATATATATATATATATATATATATATATATATATGTTTATATTTTGTAGCACATTTTATGCATATTGTTGTTCACGTTACCTTTCTTGTGAAAAAAAAAAAAGGAAGAAAAATTACCTAGGAGAATTGTGATCATTAAATAGCTCGGATCAGTAGTCGTCGAATTTAAACGAAAAATGAAACCAACTTGATCCGGTAATAGTTGTTTGCTTTTTTTTCTTTTCTTTTCTTTTTCCCCCTCGGTGTCAGGTATAGAAACAAATGCGTCCTCTACACAAAGTTCTCAAGCAAACGCAGTAGCGAAGCGAAACTCCGTGACAGCGAAACTGCTTTGCCTGCCGAAGAGCGGGAAGAATTTGTTGAGTGTGCGCATGCGTGAGTCTTTTCACTTCTCACTCTCTCGATCTCTTTATCTTTATCGATGTCTTTCTATAGCTCTTTCTATCTTTTCTACTCGCTAAAGATCGCTCTCGCTATCACGCACTTGTTTCTCTCTCTCTCACACACACTCTCCCTCTTTACCCCTCTCTACTAGAATGTCATGTCTCTCGTTTTATTGTTTATAAAGGCGCTGTCATATATACATACATATATATATATATATATATATATATATATATATATATATATATATATATATATATATATATATATATATATGGCGCGTGTGATTGAACTTTTCGTCCCGCTGATTGCAGACGTTTTTGAGCGAGACTGGCTTATCGCTAGAGAAATACGGGCATCGTGTATTTTCTGAGAACGTAAGTGCGCTCGACGCTCATAGGTGGCGCGCGTGTGTGCATGATGTCATCATTTAATGCGCGCGCATAATTCAGGTACGATGTGTAAAACTAAACGCTTGTTACATATATATGCATGTGTGTGTGTGTATGTTTGTGTGTGTGTGTGTGTGTGTGTGTGTGTGTGTGTGTGTGTGTTATGCGTGTGTTTGTGCATGTATGTACTGAAGCCTCGTATCGAGTATTAAAGGTGAACAGTTCAGTTTAGAACTGAGCTGCTATATCATACAGATAATTTAATAATCAAGAAGTCTTTTGTAGAATCAGCCTTAGTAGAGAAATGGCGCGTTTTGTAATTCTAAATCTCCGAACAACCCTTGTCATATTTTACTAATCCATATCTTCAGGGGTGTAGTCGTACTCACCACGCTTGGAGTTGTTTGACATGTTTTACTAATCCAAATCCAAATCCAGCCTCTACTCCCTCCTATTGGAGGAACTCTTCTCTGGTTGACCATGTCTTTAGGGGTGTAGACGTACACCACCACGCTAGGAGTTGTTTGGCATGTTTTACTAATGCTAATCCAAATCCAGCGCCTACTATTTGAGGAACCCTTATTTGGTTGACCATGTCTTCAGGGGTGTAGTGGCCCTTACCAGGCTTGGAGTAGTACACTGCCACGCTTGGCCAATTGCGGAAATGAGAGACTACCCCATAATAGTTGGGTTGAATGGCCGTTGACTCCGAAGGTTTCATCCGCTCTTTAAAAGCTTTAATTTTTTCTACAGCTGGCGTTCTACTTACACTGATCTGGCTAGGGAGCCGCTTTAGTGACCCACCACTTGACCACTCAGGTTTTGAATTCATAGTTCTCCTTCTCCACCCAAGGCTATAAAATACAGTTACTCCTGCTATTTGTCCATAGTAAGGCGGGTTCATACACTTCCCAAGGGTATTTGCTTGTAAGTGAATGTAACGTACTCGACTGGCATTCGAACGCGCTACTCCCAGTCCTCAACCAGAGCCGCTATCCATTACTCCGGTATAATATCAAAGACAGAGAATGCTACATGGCTCCGGGTTGAATTCTCCTAAACTGGATGCAACCTATGACAAAAGAACATAGTTGTGTGCATACAATATATATATATATATATATATATATATATATATATATATATATATATATATATATATATATATATATATATATATATATATATATATATATATATATATATCAGCCTGAATGACCGAGAAATTTTCATAGAAAATATGCGTCCTCCGACAGGAATCGGACCTGTATCCTATACGGAACCGTCATATAGCCTGACGTGCCTTAACTGATTGGGCCACAGAGGACCGTTTCGGTTAGCAAGGTTGATTTTACTGTTTTAAACACAATTCTCCATGTTTTTCTCTCATACATTCATATCTGCTCGATGCGTATCCAAATGTAAACAAATGACGTCACACATTATGAAATGGACAAAGTCAGACAATTATTTTTTAAGACATTTTTTATGTTTATACTTTCTGTCTATAGATACAAATATTTAAGTAAATACTATGTTTATAATAAACAGTATTAACAACATTTACCGGCTAGTTTTTTTTCCCACTAAGAAGTTAATGTTATATCGGAAGATAGGTCAGCTGCCAATTTTTGATCGTCAAGATTTTTAGGGGTGCGCCTGTATATCTTCGTATCATCGGCATAGGCGTTTGCAAATGATCAGAGTATTTTCTTAGGTAGGTCATTTATGCTAATCAGAATGAGGGTTAGTCTGAGAAGTGACACCTGGGGGACACCTGAGTTGATCGCCACGGCCTCGGAGAACTGACTGATAACAATTACCTTCAGGGATCTACCTGTTAGGAAGAATTTTATAATAGAGAAACCCTTTCCAGGAATTCCATAGCTGGAGAGCTTATGCAGTAAACCTTTGTTGTCGAAGGCCTTCGAGATATCTAATGCTATGGTTCTTGTGGCATATGTGTCGTAAAGCGCCTCACTAATTCTGTGTGGAATGATTGTTAGGACGTCAGTAATGGATCTGGCTGATCGAAAGTCATACTGCTCGTTGCACAAGAAGTTGTCCTTATATAGGTGCTCGACTAACTTGTTGATTAAGGCATCAAAAAGCTTACTGATGATGCTGTGGAGACTAATGGGTCAATACTAGATGGGGGTTGCTCGTGTTCTTGAAGGCCGGGAATACGTTTGCCACCTTCCACATGCTTGGAAAAGATTTCTTCTTCAAGCAGTGGTTAAATAACCTTGATAGAATCGGGGATAATTCTGGATTAATATTGTTAAAGACGGCCACTGGAATCTTGTCTGGGTCAGTGGCTTTTTTTGGAGATTTGAGGCTTTTAATAAGTCTGGAGATGTCTCCTGCTGAAAGAGTATATTACTGAGATTGTGCTCAGTGAAACGTGGTAATTTTGTGGAGGGATGGCCTTTGTCATCTAACGTTGAGTTTGAGGTAAAGATAGAGGCGAAGACCTTCACCTTGTCTGTCGAGGTTGATATGACCTCGAGGTCATTTATAAGAATGGGCACAGCCGCTTTGCCTCTGTTCATAATTTGGTTGATGATCTGCCAGAATTCACGAAATCCAATTTGTTTATTTTTTAAAACCTTACCAGATCGCGCGTAGCTGCACTTTGCGTTTTCTAGAACTCTCTTAAAGTGATTGCGGGTGTTTCTGAAAGGGCCAGACTAACCACTTCCTGTGATAGATTTTGAAATGTTTAGTATGGACACACCATCAGAGTCAACAATCTTTTCATTGCTATACTACATGAAGACATACTAACATGAAATACGACCAGTTTTACTTTTCATATTTCTATGATATTATGTATTGGGTGGAGTTGGTACCTAGTTGA